>CM076577.1:180921049-181583238 GCA_034641835.2 Pinus albicaulis
TGTTGAGCCTCAAAATTGTGCTTTCCTTCACCTCATTTTACCTCATTTTCCCTTGTCCATTTCTATCTTAAACCCAATTGATCAATAAATATAGTTAAAATTACTTCTAGTTTGATTTACATGGTGACTTGTTGAATTTTGTGATTTTTGCCATTGTTAAGCATTTTGACCAGAACTAGCTGCAGAATGCAGACATTCCGTAGCTAACCGGCGATTCTGCAGCTACCTTCATGTTTGAGTATGTTCCAGGTGGCCTCTTCAAGAAAACCGCATATGGGCATGATCCACGTCCTGTCTATATGGTTCGTTGCTCATCATGGAGGAAGAAATGGATTCTAGGTACGGTTATGCACGTGGGAACACATTTATGAAGGAAGACTCCTACTAGGACTGTCTTAGTCCAGATGTCTTTTCTCCTTCACGTAGCCACCTCGAAGACTCCTAATATGATTCGGAAAAGGAAAGACATTATTCCTAAATTTTTGTAATTATTTTTACTTGCATTTGCTTTATAAACTCTTGAGTAGACCGAGAGCTTAGTTAGAGATTTTATATTAGATTTGCTGCTAGATTTTGTTTAAAAACTCTGTGTTACATCCTTGAAGACACAGAGTGTTATGTTCAAACTATTGCATCGTTAATGGAGCAGACAAAGTTATTTTGAAGGCGTGATTTAATTTGAAGTTAGACCGTCGAGTGGTAGAGCCCCTGCCTCTTGCACAGTTTTCTTTCGTAAATTAGATGTTTTTCCTAGTTGCCTTTACGTTTTTTGCATTTGAATTGGTGGTTGTTTTGTTTTAGCTCCTTGGTAAGTATTCATTCTAGCTCTTCCACAAGAAGACACTCTTCCAACAGATCAAAATGATGAATGTTGAATGACTATGGTATTGTAGAATTAGGAGTTGAATTTATAGTTGTTTTTAACTAGCTACTGTAGTTATTTTCATTCTAGTTCTTCCACAAGAAGGCACTCTTCCAACAGATTATAATGATGGATGAAGCATAGCTATGGTAATGTAGGATTTAGTTGTATTTTTTGCTATTCACTATCACAGTTACACTTGTTCTCATCACTCTTCCACAAGAAGAAATTTTTCCAATACATCCTTAAGAAGTTCAAGACATGACCATGATAATGAATGATTTAGTTGTGTGTGTGTACTAAGTATCATCTCTGATCTTGCTCTTAAACGCTTGCCCAAGACATCATAATGACGAGTAGGGTATGGATGTGATAACTTAGTTTTTCATTTGCTTTCGGTTCATTTGCTTTCAATTGCATACAATTACACAGTCAGAATTGTTCTACCTCTTCCAAAAGAAGGAACTCTTCCAAAATATCACTAATGATGAACAAACAGATTGTGTAACTTCATATATTAATGCATGTTATCACAGTTACACTTGTTCTCATCACTCTTCCACAAGAAGAAACTCTTCCAAGACATCCTTAAGAAGTTCAAGACATAACCGTGATAATGAATGATTTAGTTGTGTGTTTGTACTAAGTATCATCTCTGATCTTGCTCTTAAACGCTTGCCCAAGACATCATAATGACGAGTAGGGTATGGATGTGATAACTTAGTTTTTCATTTGCTTTCAGTTCATTTGTTTTCAATTGCATACAAGTACACAGTCAGAATTGTTCTACCTCTTCCAAAAGAAGGAACTCTTCCAAAATATCACTAATGATGAACAAACAGATTGTGTAACTTCATAGATTAATGCATGTTAGTATAGTTAGAACAACTTCGGAGTTTCATTGCATTTAATTCATGATCAGTTACTTTGTTTCAAGTTTGATGATGACTTATAGTTCAGCATTGTTCTAGTTTAGTGGCATCTTAGGTTCATTCTTAGATTAACTCACTACACTTGCATCTCATATTCAAAATTGTCATCCATTGCACAATAGATTACTCTAGTTGTTAGGATTAACAAGACAACCTTCATTATTCACAAACATCTTCTTGTTCTAAAATCTACAAATGATCCATAGCCATAGGAACAGAAGACAACATCACTATAAGGTCTGAAATCTCTCTGCAATCTCCTCATCATTTTATAAACAGAGCTCTTCCTCAAAAGAACTACTTTGAAAAAGAAACCAATAACTCTTTGAGTATAGGTTCTGTGACATTCAATTAAATTGCAGAATAGAACTAGGAATTAATCATAGAATAAAAGAGCTTAGGACAGAGTATTGCATCATTAGTGTTTAACTGTTTAGTTAGAAGATTTGCATATTTAGTGATCATTTCTCAAGATTAGTTTGTGTCATTTGTTTAAAAAGTCATTATCAAGCTTTTGCTTTTATTTAGTCATAGTTCAAATTCTGCTTCATTGTTTCCAATTGCATTTTCCATTCCATACATTAGGCTTAACTCTGTTTTTGACCACCAACTTCTTTCCCTTAGTTTTCTAGGCATTTTCATTGTGAGCATAAAACATCAAAAGACCAAAAACATCATAAATCAACATAAAAGACCAAAAACATCACAAAACACTACACACAATGCATTAGGAAACAAGCACCTAGGTACATATGGTACACTTCACTTCAGCAGTTTACAAATCCTGGTTGACAATTAAATGAGCTCAGTTTAGGAGACTAGATTGAGACCCAACATTTTGGCGCCGTTGCCGGGGAAGTGAAAACTAGGTAATCTTTGTTTCTTAGCATCCAAAAACAATTTTATGCGTAGGGAGAGAGATTCAAGGGGAAGATTTATAAGCAGCAGAGGAAGAAGTTTGACATCTAGAACACCACTTGTTTCATCTAGATCCAGAACTAGTACACCTTCAACTCAAACCCATCTTCCATCCTTTACTGATCCTGGACTTCTAGAAGATCTAAGGTCACCTATTCCATTAGAGAAACCTTCCACTTCATCCACTAAACCTGCCATAGAAGAGGATCCAAAACTCTTGTTGAGGATACAAACCTTTCTACTTCCACAGGAGAGTCAACCATGGCAGAAGAAGGAGGAGGAGGAGTTGTTAATGGAGAACACACATTATTTGGAGGAGGTAGAGGTAGAGGTAGAGGAGAAGGAGGAAGAGGAGAAGGAGGTAGAGGTGCAGATGGAGGAAGAGGGAGAATAGGAAGCTCTTTTGGGTTCCCTATACTTGATGAAGAAACTAATACAACTATGAAAAACATTTCACCTTCCGTCCTTCCGAACTTCTATGGACTTAAAACTGAGGATCCTGAAACTTTCTTATTCGAATTTGAAGTGCTGTGTAGGACTTATGACTACTTACAAGATGCTCAAAAACTAAAATTATTTCCTTCAACTTTGAAGGGAGCAGCATTGAAGTGGTTTATGAGTTTAAACAGTAGTTCTATTAGAACATGGGAAGACATGAGACAAGCATTTCTAGAGAGATACTTGGATTATTGTATGCCAGTTAATCATAAGGAAGAAGTGTTCAAGATGTTACAAAAAGAAGATGAAAACTTAGAAGATTTGTTGGAAAGATTTAAATACAACATAAAAAGGGAACAAATGGAAAACCTAGATCAAGACACTTTAAAAGCTCTTTTGTTGAAAACCATTAGGGATGAATGGTTGGATATCCTTAACATGATGGGAAAAGGGGATATATCACAACTCACATTACCCGAAATATCTGAGTTATGTATCAACCTTTCCAGAGGGAAATCCAAAACTGTCAAAGGTCCAAGAGATCCTGCTCTTGCAAGAGCAAGTAAATCTGCTTCTGGGACAGTAAGTAGATCAGAAATAGGACACATGCTTGATGATTTTAAATCCGACATCTTAGGGAGTCTTAGTGAACAAATAGACACCCTCAAGATACAAAACAAGCAAAAGGCTGAATCTGATGCCTTGGCAATCTTTTGTCCCAAATGTAGAAAAAAACATGCCTTGAGAGAGTGTCCTTTAGATGTAAAAGTTGTAGAAACCTGTGTTATTTGTTCTGAGAAACATGAGACCAAGAATTGTCCTTCTCTTCCTGGTCTCAAGGCTGCTTTTCAAGAAGAAACTCCTACAGATTCCACAGAATCTCTTAACTTTGTATCTGTAGCCTTTGCAGACACCTCTGACACAGGATTCATGATCAATGTAATCAAATTTCTGGCTTGAATTCTTTTGCATGAACCTTGATCCCATTTTCAAAATCATTCCAAGTTGGGCCAGTGGATCACAGGTCTTATAAGAGACATCTCATTATCAGACTGACACATTCTATTCTACATACCACATTTTTGTTCAAAATTCCGTAACAAAATTTTTCTAAAATTCTAACAAAATTTTTCAATAACCCACAACACACTGAACTATCACCAAAACACTTCCATTACTATTCCTTTCAAACTTGGGAACACCAATTTTCCAGCTCAGCCCATACCACACCCCAATAATAAGAACCCTCAGAATACATATATGATAGAAGGACAACAATTTCCAACTTATTTAATTACTCCTCTAGACCTTAGTGATGTTCAACTTAGGTCGGGAAGGATACTTGAGAAGAGGAAACCTTCTGTGATCATACAAGAACAAGATAATTCTGAGGAAGACTCCCTACGGGTTAATAAAAGTCTTGAGGAAGATACATCCTTTCAAGACCAAAACATTGAAAAACTGAAACAAAAAGATCCAATAAATCCAACTCCAAGATTAGAGCAACCATCCACATCTACTTCTATACCTCCCTTTCCGGAAAGACTACAAATTGATAAAGGTGTAGAAAAACAAATAATGGTGCCTAATTATGATTTCTTAGATGAATTGAGGAATGTTTGCATTAAAATTCCATTATTGCAAGCCATCAAAGAAATCCCAATTTTAGCCAAAACAATAAAGGAGTTGAGTATGAAGACAATAAGAAAAAGAATAAGAGAAACCAAGAAAATTCAACTGGTAGGACAAATAGCAGACATTATGATGGGTAAGATTACTATTCCAAAGTACCTTGACCCAAGAAATCCAGTTGTCAAAATTCACATCAATGGAATTGAAATTCAAAACACACTCATTGACTTAGGAGCAGCAATAAATATCATGAGTAGACAAATCATGGACAAACTGAAACTTCCTAATCTTTTCTTTACACCCACACTATTACAATTAGCAGATAGATCTGTGATCAGACCAGATGGGGTAATAGAAGACATTCCAGTGTCCCTAGACTCTTGGGAGTACCCTGTGGATTTCATGATCCTAACACCCAAGAATAATCTAGGAGGCCATCCCGTTATACTAGGAAGACCTTGGTTGGCTACATCTGATGCCTTTATTAGTTGTAGGTCCGGTGATATGTATATTTATGATGGTAGTTCAACAAAGAAATTCACTTTATATCCTCCAGCTAGGACAATTACAGAACTAGATGACACTCAATGGATAGAGGATGAAGAATATTTACAACCACTCTTCACAATTTCATAAATTAGTGAAGATAATCAAATTCTGAATACTCTAGAAAACTTTGAATCCTCTCCAGAACATAAACATGAATCATTTCAAGAGGGATCCAATATTGAGTTCTTGTCATCTAGGCAGATGTCTCTTCATTCTATGGAAAAATTTGGCAGCTCCACAAGTGAAATTTTTCCAGGCAAAACCTTGAACATAAACAAAAACCTAGAAAAATCTCAACAAGAAGAGTTAGTCAAAGTATTACAGAGACATTCTTCTGCATATGCATGGGAATACACCGACATGAAAGGGATAAGTCCCAAGACTTGTACTCATCACATCTATATAGAGGCAAATTGCAAACCAATCAGACAGCCTCAAAGACGGATGAATCCAAATCTTAGGGAAATTGTCAAGGAAGAATTACAAAAATTGTTAAATGTTAATTTCATCTATCCTATTTCAGATAGTCAATGGGTTTCTCCTTTGGTGATTGTGCCTAAGAAAAATGGAAAATGGAGGGTGTGTGTTGACTACCGAGAACTGAATAAAGCTACTCTTAAAGACCATTTTCCCTTACCTTTCATAGATCAAGTATTAGATACATTAGCAGGTAAAAAGTACTTTTCATTCCTGGATGGATTTAGTGGTTACAATCAAATCCAAGTAGCACTGGAAGACCAAGATAAAACCACATTTACTTGTCCTTGGGGTACCTATGCCTACCGAGTATTGCCATTTGGGTTATGCAATGCACCTGCAACATTCCAAAGGGCAGTATTAGGAATTTTTTCTGATCTGATACATGACTGTGTAGAGGTGTACATGGATGATTTCACAGTTTATGGGGACACATTTGAAGAGGCTTTAGAAAACTTGGAAAAAGTTTTAAAAAGATGTCAAGAAGCAAACCTTTCTCTTAGTCATGAAAAATGTTTTATGATGTTCACTGAAGGTATTGTTTTAGGGCACCACATTTCAGGTGATGGGATTAGAGTTGATGAGGCGAAAGTTGAAGTCATTTCTAACCTATCCATTCCAAGTTTTCAAAGAGATGTTAGAAGTTTTTTAGGATTTACAGGGTATTATCGGAGATTTATAGAAAACTTCACCAAAATAGCATCTCCTCTCTTCAAATTACTCACCAAAGATTGTGAATTTAAGTGGACTTCTGATTGCCAGTTAGCTTTTGAAACCCTGAAAACCAAAATTTCTGAAGCACCTATATTAAGGGGACCTAACTGGAAGTTACCTTTTCATATCTCGACAGATGCTTCCGATACAGCTCTGGGAGCAGTATTGGGACATAAAGATTTAATTCCCTATGCCATCTATTATATCAGTAAAAATTTGACTCCTGCAGAGTTAAACTATACTGTAACTGAAAAAGAGTTTTTAGCCGTTGTTCATGCCATTAACAAATTTAGACACTATATAACAGGCTATGAAACTTTTGTTCACACTGATCATTCTGCAATTAGATATTTAATGAATAAATCAATTACTAATGGAAGAGTTATAAGATGGTTGTTATTATTGCAAGAATTCAACATTACTATTCTAGATAGGCCTGGAAAACAAAACACCGTGGCTGATTTCCTGTCTAGAATTCAAAATATCAAAGATGACACTCCGGTTGAAGATCAATTTCCTGATGAATATCTTTTTGCAATCTCTACTCAAACTCCATGGTTTGCTGATATTGCCAATTATTTAGTTTCAAGAAAATTTCCTTCAATTATGAATGCAAGGGATAAAAGAAAAATCATTAATGATAGTGCAAGATATTCATGGGTCGCTAATGAGTTGTACAAGACAAGTCCAGATTTGATTATTAGAAGGTGTGTTCGTGAAGATGAGATGCCTGAAATTCTCAAGGCATGTCATGATGAACCTTGTGGTGGACACTTTGCAGATAAGAGGACAGCCTATAAGATCCTTAATTTAGGATATTATTGGCCATCTTTGTTTAAAGATGCAGGGGAGTATGTAAAAAGGTGTGACAGTTGCCAAAGGGTAGGGAAACCTTCTCCTTCAGGTGAGATGCCATTACAACCTCAGGTACACATTGAACCTTTTGAAAAATGGGCTTTGGATTTTGTAGGACCTATTGGTCCTCCATCAAGACAAAAGAAATATATATTAGTTTGCACTGATTATGTTACTAAGTGGGTAGAAGCTAAACCATTACTTGTTGCTAATGAATCATCTGTAATTACTTTTCTTTTTTAGGATATTTTTACTCGTTTTGGTGTCCCAAGGGAAATTGTTACAGATCAAGGAGCTCAATTTACATCAAGACTAGTGGAGCAAATGATGGAGAATTACAAAATCAGACATAGAACATCTACTCCTTATCATCCACAAGAAAATGGTCAAGTGGAATCCACTAATAAGGTCATTGAAGGAATCCTAACAAAGATTGTTCATCTACATAGAAGAGATTGGGTAGATAGGCTTCCTGAAGCCTTGTGGGCCTATAGAACTACATGGAGAAACACAACAGGCCATACTCCTTATGAGCTTGTTTATGGAAAGCAAGTTTTGTTTCCTATAGAATTCCAAATTCAAACATTCAAGATGGCAGTTCAGCTAGGACTTGATCTAACAGAGGCACAAAAGCATAGATTGGAGCAAATTAATGAGTTGGATGAGATCAGACAAGATGCAGTTCAGAAAACAAGTCTAGTCCAACAACAAAGGGCTAGATGGCATGACAAGTACATCAAGGAGAAGAAATTCAAAGAGGGTGATTGGGCTCTCTTGTTTGATTCAAAATTCAAGGATTTTCAAGGGAAATTTTAGACACATTGGCTTGGGCCATATGAAATTGTTCGAATTTTTGATAATGGGGCAGTAAAAATCAGAACTATAGATGAAGAAGAGATCACTTTTCTTGTGAATGGTCATAGACTGAAGCTATACCACAAGCCACTCTCAAGAGAAGAGTTTGTCAAGAAGTTCCAAGAAGACAATGATGTGAAGTTAATGAAGAAGAGTCTCTCTTCTTCATCAACTTGATTAAATTTTCTGAAGCATTTCTCTTCTTAAAAAAAAATAAAGGTATAAACATGAAAACCAATCATTGATTGGCATGTTTATACAGAAAATATAGGGTGAAAATCAGAGTCTCTCTGACACTCTAACTTTTCCCATTTTTGTTTTTATAAGCAGCTGTTATAAAAATCATAAGTACAGTTCCATAGTGCTTATGATTCATTTCATCTCACTCCATTCACTTATTCATCCATACTTCATCTCATCCATTATTCATATTTCACTCCATTCCACATCTCATTCATCTCACTCCATCTTCCATTCATTTCATTTTCATATCAAAACACAAAAATTTGATATCTTGCTGTAAGTGAATAAAATATGTCATGAATTGCAGTACAGCCCTTATGTTCCTTCATTCCATTTCATGAACTGAATCCATTCCATTCCATTATCCACTTCATACATATCATAATCCATCATCCATTTTCATTCATATCACATAACATTTCACCCATACTCCAAAAACATTCCATTTTCATGATTAAAGTGTTCTACAGGAACATTCTGCAGCTCAGTGGACATTCTGCAGCTGATCAGCCTTTATGCAGCCCGATAGTCTTTCCGCAGCTACAAATCCTGAAGGCAGCAACTAGCAGACAGCAGAATTGCAACAAAGTGACCCAGTGTATTCATGAATCAAAAACATCAAGAAAATTATGAAGACTCCTCCAAAGATGAGCAGAGAAGACAAAGGCTACAAAAATCAAATAAAGGGCAGAGGTAACAAGTTTAAAATTATAATGGCATTTCATAAAAGTTTAGCATAGTTTAGTTATGGATTATTCGAAAAGGTTATTTTAATTGTTTTTATTGATCAAACACCAACAAACCCTCTACAGACTTTAGATTAAAATCTTCCATTTCAAATTTCATATCCGATAGCATTTAAGCGGTGAAACGGCCAAAGCATTTGAATTTTCCACGTCTCTTAACCAAGACATTTAATGATGATAATTCCCTCTGCCGTCGTAAAATCCTCCGTCGTCTCCTCAATCATTAATACAATCCCGCCACCTCACTCCACTACTCCATTCCGTGACCACTACCATAACTTCATTCCGTAGCCGGCATTCCATTCCGAAGACAGAGATATTATTATCACCAGGAGCAGAGCTAAAGGATATCAGTTTGAATAACATTTGAAGCATTGTAAACGCAGAGCAGAGCAGAAGGGTAAATTTGGAAGTATAACAGTGTGAGGACTTGAAGCTACTTGATTCCGTGGGCAGATAAAATATCATTGTGAACGGAGTTTGAAGTATTTTCACTATAAACTCAGAATTGTAGCAGTGTGAGTTTGAAGTCTTCTGTTACCAAAAGACAGAGGTGTTAAAATTGAAGTCTTTTTCTACCAGAGACAGAGGTGTTGTAGTGATTGAGTTTGAAGATTTTTGCTACCAGAGACAGAGACGTTGCAGTGTTTAGTTTGAAGTCTGTTGTTACCAGAGACAGAGATGTTGCAGCGTTGAATTTGAAGTCTTTTGCTACTAAGAGCCAGAGGTATTGCACAAAAAGAAATTTGAAGCCATCTGCCATTTTCAATCAAAGACATTTCAGCTCGAAATTTGAAACTGCTTTCATCATCAAACAAAGGCATAGCACTCCGACATTCAATTGTCAACAGAAGCATATCAGTTCAAGGTTTCGAAGGCATTTGTCATTATCAATCAGAGGTATGTCATTATGAAGTTTGGAGCCATTTTCATTTAAAGCTTGAAGCCATTTCAATCCGAAAGTGAAAGTCATTGTTTTGTGGGTAGAAGAGTGTTAATTTGATATTGAAAAATCATGGGTTTAATTGTAAGGACTGAACCTGTGGGTTCAAAATATTTAGAAGGTTACCCACAATGCAAGGAAATGTTACAAAAAATAGGATGGCTTCAATTTTTGGAAAAATTTAATGGCTTCCATAAGGAAGTCACTAAAACATTTGCCAGATCATTTCAAGGAACCGAAGTTGAAGTAGGTGATGTCAAGTTTACTGTCACTGAAGTTTTTATTGCAGAGGCTACGGAATTGTCCAGAACTGGGGAGAGATGGTTTAAAAATAGAGAATTTCACAATGACTCCTGGAAACAAATTTTAAAATCACCAAATATGGATGTTAGTGTATTCAAGAAAGGAATTCCCAGTACTGCATTGAAAAGCAAATGGAGAAACATACTAATTCTTTTACAAAAATTTGTTACATGTGAGGGTAGATAGGGGACATTTTATGTCTACCACATCAGACTAATGATGCATTTTCTGGGAGAAGATTTAAACCTACCATATTTCTTGCTTCAAAGTCTGAAGAAGATGGCTTCCTGTGTTCAGAGAAGAGTTCAATTTTTAGAGACAACCCTGTATCATCATGGTTTGGTCAAAATCTTGATTGAACATCATCTAGCTAAAAAAAATGATACATGGGATGATTTATTAATAAGAAATCATTTTGAAGAAGCAAAAGAACCATCACCTGAACCACAGCCTACAAAGAGAAGTAGGAAATGGAGGGCTTCAAAAGTTGAAATTGACAAACCAGCCCAAGAGAGCAGTGAGGAAATCATTTTGGAGAAGTTGACTCGAATCAAGAGGCAAATTAAGGAAGAAAAGATAATCAAGGAATCTGTCACAGAGAAAGGAGAGGGATCCTCTCAGCCTAGGAGAAGCCACAGATTAAAGGGAAAACTGAAGAAAACACCAATCAAACAAACAGGGGTAATCAACATAGAAGATGAAGAAACACCCATTGAAGAGGATGATGAAGAGGATTTTTATGAAGGAACCCCTGAAATTGATCCTGCTCAACAGGAAATTTATGATTATGTGGAAACCTTGGAGAGGACAGCTTCAGAAAGCAGAGAAAGAACCCCCAGTCCTCCACTGTCTGAAGTAGATATATTAAGGAGGGATAGATATGAGTTGGAATTGCTGAATAGACACATCAAAAATGAGAATGAAATTCTCAAAGATCAAATCAAGCTCAAGACCGATATGAACTCAACCTTATCCCTGCATATAGACAAAGTGGAGAGGACCAATGAGAAGTTGAAGACAAGGAACAAAAAGCTAATCAGGGCACTCACCAACCTCAGTTCAAACTTGTTATCAGGAAACCCAGAAGACCTCTAGCTTCCAGACAAAGGAGAAGAAGGGGATTAGATGTCCTTGCAGAAGCCTCTGAATTCATAGGATAACTTGCATGAGGACATGCAAAGAGACAGCAGTGGGGGTATGTTGAGCCTCAAAATTGTGCTTTCCTTCACCTCATTTTACCTCATTTTCCCTTGTCCATTTCTATCTTAAACCCAATTGATCAATAAATATAGTTAAAATTACTTCTAGAATGATTTACATGACTGACTTGTTGAATTTTGTGATTTTTGCCATTGTTAAGCATTTTGACCGGAACTAGCTGCAGAATGCAAACATTCCGTAGCTAACCGGCGATTCTGCAGCTGCCTTCATGTTTGAGTATGTTCCAGGTGGCCTCTTGAGAAAAACCACATATGGGCATGATCCACGTCGTGTCTACATGGTTCGTTGCTCATCATGGAGGAAGAAATGGATTCTGGGTACGATTATGCACGTGGGAACACATTTATGAAGGAAGACTCCTACTAGGACTGTCTCAGTCCAGATGTCTTTTCTTCTTCACGTAGCCACCTCAAAGACTCCTAACATGATTCGGATAAGGAAAGACATTATTCCTAAATTTTTGTAATTATTGTTACGTGCATTTGCTTTATAAACTCTTGGGAGACCGAGAGCTATGTTAGAGATTTTATGTTAGATTTGCTGCTAGATTTTGTTTAAACTCTGTGTTACGTCCTTGAAGACACAAAGTGTTATGTTCAAACTATTGCATCGTTAATGGAGCAGACAAAGTTATTTTGAAGGCGTGATTTAATTTGGAGTTGAATGCCGTCAAGTGGTAGAGGGCCCCTGCCTCTTGCACGGATTTCTTTTGCGTAAATTAGATAAGTTTTCCTAGCTGCCTTTATGTTTTGCATTTGAATTGTTAGTTGTTTTGTTTTAGCTACTATAGTCGTATTCATTCTAGCTCTTCCACAAGAAGACACTCTTCCAACAGATTAAAATGATGAATGTTGAATGACTATGGTATTGTAGAATTAGGAGTTGAATTTATAGTTGTTTTAACTAGCTACTGTAGTTATATTCATTCCAGCTCTTCCACAAGAAGGCACTCTTCCAACATATTATAATGATGAATGAAGAATAGCTATGGTACTGTAGGATTTAGTTATAGTTTTTGCTATTCACTATCACAGTTACACTTGTTCTCATCACTCTTCCACAAGAAGAAACTCTTCCAAGACATCCTTAAGAAGTTCAAGACATGACCGTGATAATGAATGATTTAGTTGTGTGTGTGTACTAAGTATCATCTCTGATCTTGCTCTTAAACGCTTGCCCAAGACATCATAATGACGAGTAGGGTATGGATGTGATAACTTAGTTTTTCATTTGCTTTCATTTCATTTGCTTTCAATTGCATATAAGTACACAGTCAGAATTGTTCTACCTCTTCCAAAAGAAGGAACTCTTCCAAGATATCACTAATGATGAACAAACAGATTGTGTAACTTCATAGATTAATGCATGTTAGTATAGTTAGAACAACTCCGGAGTTTCATTGCATTTAATTCATGTTCAGTTACTTTGTTTCAAGTTTGATGATGACTTATAGTTCAGCATTGTTCTAGTTTAGTGGCATCTTAGGTTCATTCTTAGATTAACTCATTACACTTGCATCTCATATTCAAATTGTCATCCATTGCACAATAGATTACTCTAGTTGTTAGGATTAACAAGACAGCCTTCATTATTCACAAACATCTTCTTGTTCTAAAAACTACAACTGATCCATAGTCATAGGAACATAAGACAACATCACTATAAGGTCTGAAATCTCTTTGCAATCTCCTCATCATTTTATAAACAGAGCTCTTCCTCAAAAGAACTATTTTGAACAAGAAACCAATAACTTTTTGAGTATAAGTTCTGTGACATTCAATTAAATTGCATAATAGAACTAGGAATTAATCATAGAATAAAAGAGCTTAGGACAGAGTATTGCATCATTAGTGTTTAACTGTTTAGTTAGAGGATTTGCATATTTAGTGATCATTTCTCAAGAATAGTTTGTGTCATTTGTTTAAAAAGTCATTATCAAGCTTTTGTTTTTATTTAGTCATAGTTCAAATTCTGCTTCATTGTTTCCAATTGCATTTACCATTCCATACATTAGGCTTAACTCTGTTTTTGACCACCAACTTCTTTCCATTAGTTTTCTAGGCATTTTCATTGTGAGCATAAAACATCAAAAGACCAAAAACATCATAAAACATCAAAAGACCAAAAACATCACAAAACAATACACACAACGCATTAGGAAACAAGCACCTAGGTACATATGGTACACTTCACTTCAGCAGTTTACAAATCCTGGTTGACAATTAAATGAGCTCAGTTTAGGAGACTAGATCGAGACCAAACACTTGGTATAATGGTCTCCTTCACAAATAAGGCAGGGGTATTTCAGTTTACGTTGAGAACCATCCTCAGTACGAGGTTGGGATTCTGGCTTTGGGGCGTCGGATTTGGATTTACCTTTGCCCTTATTTTTCCCCTTGGAGGCTTTCTCCGTAGGATTGGCCTGAACGGCGTTAACCTCCGCAGTTTTGCCAGAATCGGTAGGGGCGGGAGGAGAAGAATTATTGGATGAGTTGGACTTCTGCTTCCCATTCGAGGATTTCTTCGAATTCTGAGATACGGAGCCAATAACACCATCCACCACTGGGGTAGGTGGGGCTTTAGAGGTTCCAGACCGTGGAGCATCAGGAAAGATATCATACAGCGTGCCGGATTGTGAGTATACAAGATCTAGATATTGAGCACGTGCTATGGCTTTTTCTTCAGTCACACACACTCCCATAGCAATATCTTGGGCGATTTTGTTAACAAAGGAGGTGGTGAACCAATAAGTTAGTATCTGATCAGGTATATGAAACTTGATCAGCCTACGACGGCGTCGCCACTCATGAATGTGATCATAAATGTGGGTGGCTTTGTCCTGCTTCAAAGAAGTCAGGAGGTGCGTCCCAGCTTTGTAACGAACCGGTAACTGAAAATGAGTCAGAAAAGCCATGGCTAAGGTATTGAAATATTGAAAGATGCCACGGGGTAATTCAATATACCACTTAGCTGCAGCGCCAGTCAAAGTGTGCTGGAAGAGGCGAAGACGAACTGAATCATCCACCCAAGAATTGGACGAACACCAAAGATGGTAGGTCATCACATGAGCTTGGGGGTCCTCCCCAGCTTTACCCTCAAACTTGGGGCAATCGTCGGGCACCTTGGTAGGAATCGGAGGCCAATAAGGATTATGCAGTATTGGATCATTCGTTAATTTTGAAACATCCGGTAACTCCAAGGTAGCCAGGAACGACAATGGTGGATTAGACGGCATACCTGGCCCTGGGTAAGGACCAATATCTGTACTCCACGCCGGTTGGGAATATCCTTGCCCCCATGGGTTCTGTCCAACGGGATTCTGACCGTAGGGGGTATAGGCGTTATAACCAGCTTGATTCGACTGTTGGTAACCAGCGTACAGGGGTTGATAACCAGAGTATGGACCCTGATTAGGATTTGGTCCCGTGTAAGCAACATTTGGATTCGGTTGCTGAGTATAGGTATAACCGGGTTGTTGAGGACGATAGTTAGACCCTTGGGGCTGGCTATAATTCGGTCGATATTGACCATGAGAATAGTAGCCACCCTGAGGTTGAGTGGGCTGCTGGTAGGTGGGACCCTGCTGAGCCTGGTAATTAGGGTGCAGCGGTTGATTTGGCTGCGACATCGAATAAGTCAGCTATTGTGCAGAGTTAATAGGATGGACAGGCTGGCCTGGTTGAGTAGGCTGACCTGGGTGAGGGGGCTGCCCTGGATTAACAGGTTGACCCAGATCAACAAGTTGAACCGGTTGTGCAGGTTGACCTGGCTATTGAGAAGCACCAGGTTGTACTGGATGAACCGGTTGGCCTGGAGGCGGAACACCGGGTTGTTCCGGATAGACCGGTTGGCCTGGTGGAGGAATGGAGCCAGGTGGTGGCTGGTAACCAGGTTGACCTGCAGCAGGACCATAAGATGGTCCTGGCTGGTGTGCAACGTTTGGATTAACAGGATACTGAGGTTGCATGGGTTGAGAAGGCTGGATTTTCCCCCCAGGACCATATACCGGCCCCGGTTGGTACCCCGGCTGAGGCTGCACAGGTTGACCCTAAGGGTTGTAGTACTGTCCTTGTGGACCGTACGATGGCCCTTGCTGGCCTGCAGGATAGCCTTGCACGGGCTGCCCCTGTGGGTCATAAAGATAGTCAGGTTGGCCCAAAGGTTGACCTTGGAAAGGTTGCCCTTGCGGGTTATAAGCCTGGTTATAAGGTAAACCTTGAGCATGGAGGTGAGCCTCAGGAGCGGGTAGACATAAAATGTCCCCGTGCTCATCATACTAACCTGGAAAAGCATACACATGTGTACCATCCTGTGCATAGTGCGAAAAATAAGAGCGGTTGGGATCTTGGGAGGATGGTCCAACCTCGGGGTTTGGTTGTTGTAGGGACAACCGAAACTCCTCTGGAGAGATGTTCTCTGGCATAACAGTCGCTATATAAACGTCTTCAGGAGGCAGCATAGCCCTCGCGGAGGGTGCCATGACAGCGGGTGTAGATGCGGCCACACAAATAGTGGGCCGAGCGGGTACATAAGTGACAGGTGTCTGAGGAGACATCCCCAATGAAGGAGCAACCGGCCTCGTAGAAGGAGCTGACACCCCCATAGAGGCTGCGGCGGCAATAATCTGACCCAAGGATCTATACCCTGCTGGCAATGAGAGACCGGATGATGACATAACAGCTGGTTCAGAGTTGTCTCCTGGAAATAATATTCGTGGGAAGAGCTGATAGTCTTCACCAGACGTTGGGATTTCCTCACTGGAATCACTCATGTTTGAGCCTGCCGCTAGATCTTGTAATAGACGGTGAGGACTAGGAGGAAAAACAGCAGCTACAAAAGGCGAACCCGATGTAAGAGAAAGGAACTCAGCCCCTATTCTCAATTCAGACCAAGGGTCGGAAAAGGGCCAATTGAACTCAACTGGTCCCCCAAAGGGTTGCTCAGAAACAATGGGCTGCTGAAGTTCAGCAGAGGATTGAGAAACCTCTGATGAATCGTCTGTATATGGACTACCAGTAGACGAAACCGAGGGTTCCGCCACTGTGGTAGCAATGATAAGAGAAAAAGATCAAACACACACACGGGCTGAAAAAGAGTCAAGACACACAATCAAACGACCAACAAGCAGAATCTAACAGGGCGTTTGATCGTGGGTGATTAATTTTTTACCACATTGAAAAATAAGAAACTCCACCGTTTCATGTTTTAAGAGTCGAGAAATGGTTGAAAAGGTGACTCTATCTCTTTCAGGTTTGATACAAGCGTGAAAGGACAAGAGCTTGGTGATCCTTTCAAATTTAGGGAGTCAGATAGGATCAAAATGACTACTCAGGAATACTAGGCAAAGGGTGTACCAAATAACCGTGAACTGCAATATACACCTTGGTTTCAAAATGAAAGAGAAATCAACTAAGGACTTTCCGTACATGCAGGCAATCTCCCCGAATGCTGTGTCCGGTGTATCACTGGTATAGGGCGGCAGACTCGGCTTCCTATGGATAAAGGATTAAAACCTAGTGGGGTCTCCCTTTATATACGTGACGGTACGGGGAGCACAAGTCCGTACTAGTGCTGTCTAAAGCCAAGAGGCGAACGACAGCTACTAGGTTTAAAGACGTCGGAACAAGTCTCTAGCCTAGACCTTTAAATGTGTTTTGTTAGATTTCAATGCTGCCTTAGTGTAAATTGAGTAAATTTTAAAGTTTATCTTCAATTAAGTTTCAGTTTTCAGGCCCTAGCGAATGTAATGTCTCAAAATTTCTTAAATGCAATCTATATGCCATAGTATATCATTTCATTCGATGAAAGCTACTTATGAGAGAGTTGAGAGATTTTCACACAACAACGAAATGAACAGAAAACAACCAATGATGTCTCTAATGCAGCTAATGAAAACTAAAAAGCTTTTCGTTCAAAGTTACCAATCACTACTAACACCGAAAAGATCTAATTCTCACTAACTAATGAAAAGCAAAAGAGATTTTTTGTATTTTCAATATTTCAGAGCAAAGTGCACTAAAGATGAAAACTAATGCAAAGGAAATTCGAGAAATGATGACAAGAGAGCAAACCAAGAAAATTCCACTTAATGCAATCACAATCAGACGTCAAATCGACCAAAAGTCCTTTTAAATGAAAAGAATCCCAAAGACTCAAAATGAGCCGTGTAATCTAGGCCCAATACGAGATGAAGCGAAATTCGAATGAAGACGGAAACAATCACTCAAACAACGCAATGAGATAATAGAAAACCACTAAATAAATGCAAAGAAGTAATCAGAAGTTTGACTGAACCGAAAGAGACCAAAAACTCCTAAGGAAGGCTCGACACACAACAACACCTAGATAACCTAGGGCTAAAATGAAAAATCGATGGAAATGGGAAAACAGCCAAAGGACGAAGGTAACAGTTAGTCAATCCAGGCTCCAAAACACTCAAACAATGGAAAAATCAAGACCAAACACACAGATCAGGCTTAGGAAGCTCCAAACTGAGCAAACCCTAGCAGCTCACAGGATTGGCGCGACTGTGAGGCTGTAACTAGCGCCAGAAAGGAATTGGCGCGGGTGATACACAAGCAACCTGTGCCAATGGGCGCGACTGTCAAGCTAAAAAGCGCGCCAGTCGAGTTTCTCAGTCAAAAATAAAAAGAAGCAATCCAACAAGCAGACCAGTGAATTATCAAGCTATCAAAGACCCAAATCCACAAAAAGAACCAGCCCAAAAGAGCGAATCAAGCAAGGAGAATCAAGAATCAAACAAAAAGGCAAGACAATGTTCCAAGGGTTCAATTTACAAACTAAATCAGAGATTGACTGAAGCAACTTTGATCTACTTCGCAATTGCAGAGCAAAAGCATTTCGAAGGCTATCTGTCCAACTTCAGGCTCCGTCTATAGCTTATAAAACAAATGACAACAGGCTAACGATCCCCAGTGGATTCGCCAATTTGTTGTGGAGGTAAATCCCCTTTGCGGACAGAGGCGATCCCTACTAGCCCAGACCGGGTCTAGCAACAATCGTCACACGCTATAGTGCAGGTTCCTAATTGCAAATAAACCAACTAGCGATGAAGGCTTACCTGGAATCCAACACAGTCGTTGTAGAAGAGGTGGCGCTCTCGTTTGTTAGCTCTGGCAGATCACGATCCCCACGATCTCCGTGATGGGACACCTGCACATGCGAGAAAAAAAACAAACGCAAGTGTAAAATCCAGTAGATGAAACTATATGTCAGTCATAAAGGACATAACTCATCATTATAAACAATAACAAGAGTGGAACCATAACCAATATTCGTTCATTAATAATCAATCAAAGGAAAATTACAACCATAGTTCTGACGCTGAATTCTCCTTCGGAGGGGTCGCCAGCAGAACACGTCTCGAAAAGCTTGTCAAGGATGGGAAAAACTTCTCTCTTCAGCTCTTGACGATAGTCTCCTTGCTTGAAATTGGCCTTAAGGGAATTATGGAGGCTCTTGTAGCATAAGTCTCTTGGGGATTTGGGAACTTGAAGACTAGCTTGCTATGGAGATGGGCAAGCTTTTATAGATGGAGGAAGAGGAGTTGGGATCCCTATAATCATGGGATTGGCCCTATCATCAAGGAAGCTTCCATGAGAGGTGGCAAACCACTTCCTCTCTATGGAAACCCGTAGCCAAACTTCCCAACTCAAGATAGATATTAGTTCCTGGATCAGTTAGGACAAAAATTCTGCCATTTATTTTTTAAAAACACCTCTCAAATTGGCTAGGGTTTTTCACAAGGAGATGTCTTCAGGGCAATGAAAGCTCTTGTTCAGAGGGATGTCATGAAAGTGGTTTCAAGCCATGTCACTGCTCACAGGTCACAAAATGAGCCCTCCAATGTGCGGGACGGGGATTGCAGGGACGGTGACAAGTGCGTAGCGAGTTGCGGGATGCTATTTATGGATGGTTGGTCAAGTTGGAAAAATAGATGGATTTATATTTTTAGACATATTGGGTGGAATCTATTTTTAGATTGCCAGTCTAAAAATAGATATGTCGAATATTATTAGCTCTTAATAATATTTGGACTCTAAACATTATCTTATTCTCTTGGAGCACTTCAGTTAAGTGCACGGATGTGGCACAGGAGCTGACAGAAGGAATTACGCTATTCCTGAGGGTTATGTGGAGCTATTGCATGGATACTTCAGTTAGAACTCATGTGACAGAGTTTGGTGGAGTTGATTGAGGAAGTTAGTGGAGTTGTATTCAGTTTAACTAATCTAAACATAGTTGAGCTATTTGTATTCGGTTTAACTAATTGATACAATTAGTGAGAGTGGTGTGAATTAATTATTAATTAATTCACTAATTATAAACTCATTAATCAACTAAAGAATGCATCAGTTAACTTCAGTGCATGGACAGTTTCAGTGGAGACCAGTGCAAAAATAGGTGAAAGAGCAGGTTAACTATCAATTGTGACTATACTGTTGCTATTTGCAACACACAGATAGGTGGAGAAGCCCATGATGATTGCGCAGTACAAGCCAGGTGGTTTATCTATTTAATGAAGCCATCCCATGGCATTGATAACGCAATAGAGGCTGGCTATCAAGTGGCAAAATATTGGAGCATGTGTTTTGCTAGATCTAGCTTGATAGTGTGTAGCAATTCGAGGTTGTGCTGAGAGCTTGTGAGGAGCTTTGTACAATAACTGTTACATGATCTCCATGACATATAATATACAGATAGTTAGGGTTTTCAGCTTTAAGCTTTCCCATTAAATATCGTGTTCATATGTGTGATTGTTTGTGGTTTTAATGTATGCATGCAATTGATTTTATTTCCGCATGTGATGATCAATGGTAGAAGAGATTCTGTATTATGCATGAAGCTAAAATAGTGTGTGATCAGGAGAATCTCGGTGAATAATATATCAGTTATTCAAATTTCTACTTCTCTTGTTTCTAATTCTAACTCGGATTTTTCCCGCATTCTCAAGCTTCTCTCGTACAAGTGCGTGGGAGGCCAGCCAAGACGGTGAGGTTGAGGACAATCTATAACTAATTAATTTCCCCCTGGCTTCCTCCGTGGCTACAATCGTGTGACTAGTTACTGGCTGAGGTGGGTTTTGACATTGCTGACTGTGGTTTTGGGATTTGGGCAGACGTGACGGTTGGTGGTTATGTCTTATTATGGAAAATTTATTACAGTATGGGTGATGCTAATTATGACAATTATTTCCAAATCTTGGTAATCCTACGGACTGACACTAGTACTACGCGCAATGATGATGGGCTGACATTCGACATGCTTTTCTATCTGACGTGGATGACATGTTGGAAACTACCCTCCCCCGACCACAATTGGTTGCATTGCGGTCCCCGCAACACAACTGTAGTTATTTATTATTTTCTTGGTTTTCTAAAGTGAAAATCCTATCTACGCTCATCTCGGGTGCGAGAGTTATTGATACTATTCTACCCTACTGACTCCTCTCGGTTGCGAGAGTTATTGAAATTGAAAATGAGTGACTTACTCTTGGTAGGGCTTCAGGCGTGCGCCATTTACCCATCCCTGCAGAACTTGGCCATCCAGTTGTGCTAACCGAACTTCGCTTGAATCTTTTATTTCTATCACGTAGAATGGCCCTAGCCAATGAATCTGTAGTTTCCTTGGGAATATTTGGTATTTACTATCGTAAAGTAGAACTTTTCCCCCGACCTGAAAAGTCTTGCGCTTTATGTGCCGGTCGTGCCAAGATTTTTGCCTATCCTTTTGTACTGCTTGGTGAAATTCTGCAAAAAATCATTCTTCTTCAAGGCCTTGTAATTCATGCAGTCGTTCCTTTAACGATTCTTCCTCTGATATTTGGAGTGACGTTGTGACTAGGAGGCTAGGTATGATGAATTTTGTCGGGACTACTGCTTCTCTCCCATATACTAGCTGGAATGGTGTTTGGTTATTCAGCCGCTTTATCGTTGTTTAGTATGCCCATAAAGTTGTTGGTATCTGCTCATCCCAGACATCCCGTTTCGCATTGCATATTTTTGTTAGGCCTTTCTCCAGTGTTTTGTTGAATACTTCTACCGTACGATTGGCTTGCGGGTGATACACACTACTTTTATGATGCTGTATCATGAAGTTTTCTAGTAGAGATTTAATGGTGTCATTGATGAAGTGTGTACCTTGGTCGCTGGTCAGGCTCTTGGGGCAACCGAATCGGCTGATTATGTTTTCAAAGATAAACCTGGCAGCAGTCTCTGCTGTGCAATTTTTTACTGGCATTGCTTTTTCCCACCTTGTCAGGTAGTCTGTCGCTGTTATGATGTACCTTGCATGCGAGTGTCTTGCAACTGGTGTAATTGGTCCTACGAAATCGACTGCCCATTTTTCAAATGGCTGCAGTATTTTATCGGATGCTGCGGAAGCTCATCTCTATGGGATGGCCATCTCTTCCGTCGACAAACGTCGGATTTCTTAACAAATGCTTTGCTGTCCATATGAACTATTGGCCACCATAAACCTGCTTGTAGTACTTTTCTTGCTGTTGGTTTAGCTCCCACGTGTCCTCCCGCAATCTCACTGTGGCATTCCCATAGTACAGTTTCCCTTTCATGGTCTAGGACACATCTTCAAAGAATTTGGTCCAGCCACATCTTGTATAAGTGTCCCGCTATTAGTTGATACTCTGCAGCTCGAACTACCAGGTGTATTTTTTGTATCGAAGTATATTCCTGCGGGCTTTGTCTTGTCGTGAGGTAGGCTGCTATCTCGTTCAAGTAGTCTGGGATGGCTTCCACTCTGAAAAGATCAGCATCTGGTAACTGATCATCTAGAGATCCTCCATTTTATCCATTATCTAGTCGGGACAGGTGATCAGGCCCTACGTTCAGTCTTCCAGGCTTTATGATCACTTCAAAGGTGAACTCCTGAAAGAGTAGGAGCCATCTGCAGATTATTCTTTCTAAGACTGGTTTGTTTACTAAATACTTCAACGCTGAGTGGTCTCAGGAAAAATTTGAGATTTGAAGCATTGATGTGTACATGAAATTTTTTGTCCCAGTCAGGGTGAACTAATATTGGTGCACTCGCCAAATTTTCTTTTAGGGTATCCAGGGCTGTCCTGCAATTGTCCGTCCACTGGAATTGTTCAGATTTCCTCAACAACGTCTCTAACAGGGCTGTTATCTTTGCGTAGTTGCGGATAAATCGCCGGTAGTAACTTGTGTGGCCCAACAGTGATCTCAGCTATTTTACTGTTTCTGGTGCCTCCATGTTGACTATCACCGCTACTTTGGCCGGGTCTATGCAAACGCCTTGGGTACATACCACGTGCCCTAGCAGTGTTCCAAATGACACTACAAATATACACTTTTTCAGGTTCAACGAGATCTGCAGTTGTCGACATCTATCGAACATTACCCTTAACAATGTTGCATGATCCTTTAGTATGCTATAGACGGTCCAGTGAACCATGTAGACCTCTAAGAAATTATTGATGTATTCCCAGAAAGCGACTATCACGATGCGAGAGAATACTGCTGGTGCATTTTCCAATCCGAATGGCATCACATTGTATGCGAAAGAGCCCCATTCGGTGGTGAATGTTGTATTTTTCTTATCTTCCTCTGCTATCCTTACCTGATGGTATCTTGAGAATCCATCGGTGAATGAATATGCCTCGTTCCCCGCAACATTGTCTAGGACTTCGTCACTATACAGATTGGGAAGTGGGTCATGGATATAAGCATTGTTTAAGCTTATGTAATCTACACAGACTCGTATCTCAGAATTTTCTTTCTTGTTTTGTATAACTATAAGACTTACCCATTCCGCTTCCTCTACCGGGAATATCAATCCTGCTTTCAACATCTTGTCGATTTCTGCCTTAACCTTTTCCTTCACCCTTGGATTCAGACGTTATGGTCTATGTTTCACCGGCCTTGTGTCAGGTTTCAATATTATCCGCATCTCCCCCATATCCCCTTTTATTCCCTTTAAATCCGCTACTGATGAAGGGAACAAGTCCTCATATTCTTTCAGTAGACTGAATATTTCTTTTGTTGTTTGTTCATCCCAATAGTCTCCAATCGTCGCTAGCTTAGGCTTGTCTTCTGTTCCAATATTTAATCTCTTGGTTCTTAATGGTAGTAGATGGATTCCTTCTGTCATCGGTTCTTCTTTGATATCCCTCTCCCCCTCTGTTTCTTCAAAATACAGGTGCCTGAGATCCTCCAGATTGTCATCATCCATCTCACTGTTGATCTTTTGACATGCCACCTTTTGTCTGACATCTTGGTACTGAAGCGACTGCTCATCCTTCTTTTGAATATCTGGGAAGAAAAATACCTTCTTGATAGCCTGCAAAGCTTGTGTAACCGGTTTTGTTTTTCCTTCAAACAAGAAACACTGTGTGAAGTTTTCCGCAACTTCCTGCCATTTGATGGTCCCTCTTTTCTTCTCTTCCGTCAGGTACCAGGCCTGTGGAATTAAGTCCAGAGAGTGGATAAACCGGTGTACCCACAGTTCTTCTGGATATCCCTCGTTTCTCCATTGTTCATCACATTTCTTTAGATGGTTTCTGGGGTCTGAGTCCCCTTGGTATTTCTCCTTACTCCGGGGTCCTTCCTCTTCCTTAAATCTTGCTTTTAATGCTGCTGCAACTTTGTCCCATTGCGACAGCAAGTTGCGATGATTACTCCACCATCTTGCGAATTTGGACTGTAATGCCACATCCATCAGTGGTACCCTGTGGCCTTCTAGTACCTTATCTTCTATTTTTGTTATGAAAATGTTTACAGCATTCATATTGGATAAGGTTGGGTTTTCTCGTACCTCGGTCCCGATCCAATTGATTCTTCTGATGTTGGCGCATCTCCTTGTATTTGTCTTATAGCCTCCTTGCTGCTAATCATCCCAAGCTAACTATGAGCCTAATTCTGAGCTCTAGATACTCCTCTAGCTTACAGAGCCGCCTGCTGTTGGGTTGATGTAATCCTCCTTTTTTCTTGCGGTCATTCGTTAAAGATGGTCCATCAGCTGATCATCTTCTCTATTGTCTACAGTCTCTGTGTATCTCAGACCTTGATACGGGTCGAGTGGTTGAGTGAATCTAACCTCCCCGTCCTCAAAGGTCATCAGTTCCCAACAATGCAGGATAAGGATCTTTATCTCCCATGATGTCGATGACCTCAAAGTCCATATATGTTTTTACTCCTGTAATATCAACCTCAACTTCCTCCAGTCTGCCTATGGGCACAATGCAGTACTGGTTTGCCATCCTAAGTTGGATTGGTGAGTAGGTTAACCTTGGTTTTCCTAATGCTTCCCAGGTTTTTCTTGGTAAAATATTGACATCGGATCCCAAATCAAGCATGGTGTCTTTAATTTGGAAACCGGAAAGTTGGGTGTTTACTCGGAACTCTTTTCCTGTTCTTCTTTTTTTTCTTTTCACCCTCTGTACATACTTCTGGTTTGCATCAGATGATTCTCTTGATCCTGTGTTCTTCTGCACCATTCCTTCCAGGTTCTGCTTTAGCTGTTCCAACATTGGTGTGTTGTTAACAATATTCAGGAATATATGGAACCATTCTTGAATGATAGTACTTGAATTGGTTTGGCTTCCGTCGGTGTCTTGTGTTTGCTGTAATTCAATACCTTTTTTCCCTCCCAGTTGGGGGAATGTCTCTACTGCTTCTTGGAAAAATTACTTCTGTCTTTCCGGTTTGAACAATGGTTTTGGGGATGCTTGCCTGATCAATTTTATTAGGTCCATAGTACGTGCATCTTCCCCCGTTCTCTTTCCTCCTCGTGTCACTATTTCCACGTTCTGCATTGTTTGAGTCTCCATTATCCTGGGCTCTGCATTTACTAGATTTGTTCCTCTTTGTCTAGTTCTTTCTTCCCATATTTTAATGAGCTTAGGGAAATCTTCGGTTGCGTGCATTTTAACCCAACACTAGGAACACCAGGGTCTTCTAGGAAGTGGACATTCCCTCGCTACGTGTCCTTCTTGGTCGCAGTTGTAACATCTTACTGGACCTCTACCCCCTACTCGGCCTCCTCTCATGCCACCTCCTCTTCCTCGGGGAGTCTCATTCACTCGGTATGAAGGCCGGTCCAATCGTTCTGCTAATGCGTCCAGAGCTCTACATTTCTCTATTCTGTGCGTTGTTGAGGCACATAACTCACAGTATGTGTTATTCGGAATGGTGGAATACTTCTGCAAAATAGGGCATAGGCGAGGTGGATGACCCATGTTCTTGCATATTTCACAATATTCGGTAGTGGTCGGATTTTGTTGCGCAGGGAACCTCGTGTATTGTTGGTGCGGTAGATATATTCCATGGGTGTTTATCTGCACCACTCCTCCCATTGGTGGAGCCCCTTGTGCCCTTGTGGCCGATGTCCCCCAATTCTGACCCTGCAACCGAGGACATTCGGTTACCACATGTCCTTCCATTAGACAGTGTGTGCACCATACATTCGGTCTTGCTGGCCGTATTGGTTGAATTTCCTCGAGTTTCTTCGTCAAGCTTGCTATTTGATGCTGTAACCCCATTATAGAGGGGTCCTGTACCGCTGATCCTCATTTAAACTCTTGCGGGTAACCCGCCATAGCTTCTAGCTTCATTGCTTGCTCTAGTGCATCTTGCAATGTCTCGATCCTATGTTGAGTTAATGGAGTTCTGGTCAAGGGTAGAAGAGCTTTGATGAACCAATCCCTCTGATGGTTTGGATCAATTGGATAGCTGAGTTTTCCAATCGCGTCCTTGAATCTCCGCATCAAATCCCAAGCAGTCTCTCATTCCCGCTGCTTGATTTCCCACATTTCTGATAGACCTTACTGGTCTGTTTGGGGCAGTTTGAACTCCTTAATGAAGTCCCTCTTCACATCTCCCATTGCTGGATTCTGATGAGCTTCAGACCACTTCATAAACTAGCGTAGAGCTCTCTCCCTAAGGGTGGTTTAAAATTCTATCAACTTCCCCACATCTGGTGTCTGCCATGCCCTCCATATGGCTTCGTAGAGGTACCAGTGCTGTTCAACATCATCGTTACCCTTCCTAGAGAACTCGGGATATCGGGTAAATGATCCTGCCATGTTCACTTGAGTAGGAGTTACTAAAATGAAGCCGTTGGTTCCTGGTTGTGAGATTGTACCACTAGCAATTCTACTACCCGTATGTATTACTGCTGGAGACTGAATACTGTGCAACTTACTTAATTTACGCAACTTAACAAAAATTTGACATAGTGGTTGGTAAAGCACCAGGGAAAGGTTGGGACTAGAGCTACTTGAACTTTGGGGAATGGGAGTACCTTGAGATATGAACGCCGACCTTTCTTGGAATAGTTGCTCCATTGCGACGTGCAACTCCACATCGGACATCTCCTCGAGGCGTGCATCTGCATCTTCTCTACCAGGCTTCTTTCCTTTTTCCTTCTGGGCTAGGTTCCTACACACTTGCCAAACTTATTTAGCGGTCCCCTCTATATCCTGGGGACCCACCTAACTCTCAACTTCCTTCGTCATCTGAGGCGCCTCCTCTTTGTCCTTTCGACCACTTTCCTGTATTTCTAACTCTTTTATCACCCTTTCTCGCCACCTCTCTACAATCTGCGCCCTCCGATGTGCTCGTCGCTCCCTTAGTGTATTAGCGGTCTCGACATCCATACTCCTACTCCCCTTTTTCACTATTCTTGTAGCATCTCTTCACCTGTCCCTTCCCCCAGCACCAGAGTTTTACGTTTCCATCTCAAATTTTTGGAACCCCATTAGTCCTTCATCTACCATCAAGGCTTTAATCCACAACGGGATCTCCTTCAGCAGCTTCCCTCGTAACCAGAATCTGAATATATCCTCTGCCCTCGAAAAGGACTGGTAACACTCCGTTGCAAACTCCACTATGTATCCGTCCAAGGTAGATTCCAGCCAATAATCTACAGCTCGGGTCAACTTGGTATTTAATCGATGAAGGGCCACCAGATCTCCATGCACCCACTTGCGATATACCTTCCGCAGCTTTCCTTTAGTTACTTTGGTCTGGAGCCTTCACAACTAGTTGTAGAGTTCTTCTGGGAACTTTCCCCAAAAGATCTCATAAACGTCGCAGGCGGATTCAGAAAAAAGAACCAAATCTTTGACTGTTCTCTTGCTCTCTCGTCTCAGCCCGGATTGTTGAGTGATAAAATGATCTAGGTGGTTGTTACACAGCAATTTGTCACTGTCCCTGCAATCCCCATCCCGCACATTGGAGGGCTCATTCTCAGGACTCCGTGAGCGCAGGACAAGACCGGAAAATACTTACCGATCCCTCAAAGATGAGTCATTGCCCCGCAGCAAAAGTAGGTTTAAAACCCTAAAATAGCGTTACGCCCATCAAGCACGGCTCCATGTTCAAACCCCGCCAAGGGGGAAAATCCTCCAAAGGGGGTGCACCAATTGGTGCTCTGTCATAGAGCCGCACCCGCACCAACCATATTAAGAGGTGTTTTTTAAAAATAAATGGCGGACGTTTCGTCCTAACAAATTCCTGGACTGATATCTATCTTGAGTTGGGAGGTTTGGCTACGGATTTCCATAGAGAGGAAGTGGTTTGCCACCTCTCATGGAAGCTTCCTTGATGATAGGGCAATCCCATAATTATAGGGATCTCAACTCCCCTTCCTCCATCTATAAAAGCTTGCTCCTCTCCATGGCAAGCTAATCTCCAAGTTCCCAAGAACTTTCATATCCTTGTGCTGCAAGAGCCTTCTTGATTCCCTTAAGGCCAAATCCAAGCAAGGAGACTATTGTTGAGTATCCAGAGAGAGAGGCTTGTCTCATCCCTGACAGGCTTTATCGAGACATGTTCTGCTGACGACCTGCTAAAGGAGAGTGCTGTGTCGAAGCTATGGTTGTATTCTTCTTTTGACTCTTTAATGATAAGTGACTATCGGTTATGGTTCCACTCTTATTCTTGATCATGTTCATGAGTTATGTCCTCTTTGACTGACATATAGTTGTATATACTGGATTTTATGCTTGCGTTTGTGTTTTTTCTTGCATGTGCAGGTGTCCGATCATGGAGATCGTGAGGATTGTGATCTGCTAGGGAAAAGTAACGGGAGCACCAGCTCTTCTAGAAATGAAAGCGTTGGATTCCAGGTAAGCCTTCATCGCAAGTCGGTTTATTTGCAATTAGGAACCTACACTGTAGCGTTTTTGATTGTTGCTAGACCCGATTTGGGCTACTAGGGATCGCCTCTGTCCGCAGAGGGGATTTACCTCTTCAAGAATTTGGCGACTCCGCTGGGGACTTAGCTTGTTGTTTGATTTGTAAGCTATAGACGGAGCCTGAAGTACAGCCAGATAGCCTTCAAAATGCTTTTGCTCTGCATTAGCGGAGTAGATCAACGCTGCTTCAGTCAATCTCCGGTTTAGTTTACAGACTGAACAACTTGGAGCTTTGTCTTGTCTTTTCGGTTGATTCTTGATTCTGCTTGCTTGATCAACTCTCTAGGCTGGCTCTTTCTATGAATTTGGCTTTTGGATAGCTTGATCATCACCGGGTCTCCGTTTATCGTATTTCCTCTTTATTTTTGACCTATAAACCTTGATCGGCGTGCTTTTACATGACAAATGCGCCAACTGGCGCCACCGTCCATGTATTACCCCGCCGCCCAATCTTGAGATGGCGCCGTGTCACCGACAATGCGCCGCGTCGGGGGATCCGCCGGGTTTGCTCCGTTTTCAGCTTCTCGAGCTTGATCCGTGTGTTTAGCTTTGCCTCTCTTTCACCCTACTCCCGGTCTATTTGGAGTCTTGGAGATTCTGGCTTGAAGTGTGAGTCTGGTCTTGGTTGGGAGAAATTCCTTGTTTTTTCATTTTCTGTGCGTTGGCGCTTGTTTTCGCTAGGGCAACCCGCGCCAATTGGCCATTGGCGCTAGTTGTCAATGTGCAGTCGCGCCTGCATGGCGCTAGCTATCAATGTACAAGTTGAGCCAATTTCAGGGTGTGTGAAAATTGAGATTTTTTCCCTAAATCCTTCACCAGTGTGTATTTCCCTTCCAGTATTTTCTCTGTATGAGAATAGATTAAATTTCTCATTGTTCAGCTGAAATGTCTTCTTTCCATGATTGTTTGATGCAAAAGGGAATGAATGCCTTGTTTTGATCTCATGCTTTGGAAGTCCTCTTTGTGTTTGACCTCATAGGTCTTGTAGCCTTTTGAGGAATTTCATTATAAAGTGTTTAAAACAATGATATAATTATTAGTGTTTGTTTGCATCGCTTTTGCATTAATCCTTCACTAAGAAGATTTTTGTTCATTTAGTTTTTGTCTTCAAGTTTGCTTTTCGTTAAAATGCATTAGATCACATTGCATTTAAAAATATTTTTTGAGATCCATCATTGAACTTAGATTAAATTGCTTAATGATTGAAAACTAAAAATCACTTTGAGTGCATTCTCTTTCATTAAAAGCGTGCATTAAGTAGATTCTCATGCATTGAAAAATGCATTGAGTGCATTCTTGTTCTTTCAAAAAAAAAAAAGGAAATTGTGCGTAGATTACAATTGCATAGTTTTCAAAAAAGAGGATTTTGCACAGATTACATTGCATTATTCACATCGTTGAATGTTTGAGATTAATTTTGGATAGTGAAATTCATCTAGTTTGGAACAAATTTCGTTTGCAGTGTTGTTGTTTGTTGCATCATTGTTTTAAACTCTTCCCTTAACTATATAGCATTCATCGAATTGAAAAGTTTTCTTTTCTCTACATAGCCGCATATAGAAGATTCAGACTGTTACCGCACCATACGATAGGCTCTTCAAATTGAAACATAATTGAATATTAACCATAAAATTTATTCAATCAACCTAAGGAAGCATTGAAACATTAACGAATTAGGTAGAGGTCTAGGCTAGTGACGTGTTCTGGCATCGTTAAACCTAGTAGCTGTCGTTCGCCTCTTGGCTTTAGACAACACTAGTACGGACTTGTGCTCCCGGTACCGTCGTGTATATAAAGGGAGACTCCACTAGGGTTTCAATCCTTTATCCATAGGAAGCCGAGTTCCGCCACCCTATACCCGTGATACACCAAACACAAACATTCGGGAGATAGGAGATTCCCCGCACGTACGGAAAGTCCTTGGTTGATTTCTTCTTTGGCTATTGAAACCAAGGTGGTTGCGTTCATATTTGGTACACCTTTTGCCTAGAATTCCCGAGTAGTCATTTCGATCTTTTCTGACTCTTTAAATTTTAAAAGGTCATCAAGCGCTTGTCATTTCATGCTTGTTTCCAATCTGAAAGTGATAGAGTTACCCTTTTCCTGTTTCTCGACTCTTAAAAGATGAAACGATAGAGTTTTGTTTCAATGTTTTAAAAATTAACTACCCACGAAATATTCCTGGTTAAAGTTAGTTTCCTTAGGGTGTTGTTTTGAAGATTGTTTCTAATAGCAGCTTTTCCAGAGTTCACCAACCAAGGAATCCCCTCCGAAGGGAATCCTGGTCCTTTTCCTCCTTTTGGAAATGTTGGTGCTCCTTATATGGCAATGTTGTCCCTTCCCCCGGGTTAACCGTTGTCAGTTCGTTTGGTTGTTCTCAACCTCTGTTGTCCCGAATACTGTTCAATCAGTTCCTCCACCTGAACAACCTCATGTTGATTCCAAGGTGGACCTCTCTCCTTCTTCGCCTGTTTCTGCGTCCTCCTCTTCTACTTCGCCTGGTGAAAGTCTGGATTCGAGTAACCAGGTGGCTAAGAAGAAGAAGAAGAAGACAAAGAAGAAGAAGTCTGATAAGGGAGAGGCTAGCTCTGTGGCTATTGCGCCTAAGAAGTCTCCTCTTGATAAACCATCCAACCCTCCACGGAAAGTCAAGTTCCCTTGCATGTTATGTCAAGGAAAACCATCTTCTTCGAGACCGCTCGGGGGCATTTCCAAGTCGCTGAAGAATGGTCCAATGGTCATCCTGGGCCGTTGCCTTTGGCCTCCTGGGAGTTAGGTTGGGGGCACGTCTTCGCCTGGTGTCGGTAAGGCTCCCACAGCGGTGGCAAGATTACCAATCCTCGTGTTGTGTGAAGGGCACCATGCCATTCACCTTGTCCGTATGGATGAAGCTGCTTAGCCCTGGGACAACACAACCGTTTTCAATTCATGCATCCCCACCATTATAAACGGCTTTCTTTTGGAGTCTCCATCACCTGATGCCATGATTGGTCAAGAGTCGTCTTAACAGATCCCGTCTCTCGAAATTCACAAATTCGTGAATCCGTTCTCGACCAAACAGTCGGGTCGTGGACCGCTGAACCGGCCCCGCCCTTACCTGCACCGTGGGGTCTTTCTTTTCCATGGAGAGTGGATCTCATACCCCTCAAGTTCTTCTTGTTTCTTCAGATTCCTCGGACTTGGAGAAAGATTCTTCTGTCCCTATACCTCAAGAAGCTGCTCCTCTGCCTCCCACGATGGAGGCTCTGGAGGATACTCCTCCCACCTTCGAGATGGAGGTCATGGAGGATGCTCCTTCTTCTTCCGTAACACCAGGGGAAGACCATCTCAGTTCGATGGTAGCCCCTCCGAGTAGTTTGGTCGCTTCCTTTGATTGGAATCGATTCGCAGGATACCGCCTTCCGTCTTATGTGCCTTTCGAGATCACAAGATGTGCTTTTGGTTCCACAGCACCAAACACCCGCCATGTACGAAGGTTCATCTGTTAGTGTTCTATCCTCAACTACTTGGCAAGCTTTTGGCTCGCTGTAGCTTGCGCCTGTTACGTAGAATCTGTTGGAATTTAATAGAAGAACGAGTCAACCCTTAGGGATCCTTCCAAGGTTACTTATTACTTTTGGAGGTAAAACCGTCCATATGGACATGATGGTTGTTCCAGGCCCCTTGGATTTCAATCTGCTTTTGGGGCGCAATTACACCTATGCCATGGGAGCACTTGTCTCCTCCCTTTTTCGTGTGGTCTGTTTTCTACATGAAGGACGGATCGTGACCATTGATCAACTTTCATTCTTTGGTCCTAATGTGGCAGCTGGCCCGCCATCATCCCTTCTTGGTTTTTATCCACCCGTTGTATCTACCCCACCGCAGGTCAACTATGTGGCTACCTACCCCGTGCCTAAACCCAGTGATAGTGCCGCCGTGCATCGGGTGGCCGGGGGGCATTTCAGTCCAACTTCCAAGATGTTTTCCTTCCATCTAGAGTGGAACTCTTGGAAGCGATGACTTTTGTTCATTATGACAAGGTTGTTCGAGCATGGTTCTTGTCTTGTGTCAAGCTCCTTAAAAAATGAAACAAGGTCCGTCGTAGTAGAGTCTCGTCTTGTGTCAAGCTCCTTAAAAAATGAAACTGGGTCTGGTCGGAGCATGGTTCTTTTCCTGTGTCAAGCTCCTTAAAAAATGAAACCGGGTCTGGTCGGAGCACAGTTCGTTCTGCTTGTGTCAAGCTCCTTAAAAAATGAAACAAAATTATGGAGCAGAGTTCCTTATCTTGTGCCAAACTCCTTAAACCATGAAACAAGGTGTCCTGAGGATAGTTCTTTTAATGTGTCAACCTCGTTAAAATAATGAAACATGTTCTTGTTCAATTTGAGTCTTTGTTAAGATCTCGTAAAATCCCAGTCGAGTCTTTATTAGATCTCATAACTTGAACCTTCACTCCATCTGCCTTTCATATGGACTGAAGCTTGGGGGGCATGTACCTTGAATTGAGTCACCATGCTGGGGGCATGCTTACTTTTTTCAAGCATAGTTTGTTTCCATTTCAAGCTTGTGTAAAAATGAAACCGGTTTCAAGCATAGTTTATCTTTGTTACAAGATTGTGTAAAAATGAAACCAACTTCAAGCAGAGTTTCCTGATTTCAAGCTTGTGTAAAAATGAAACCATTCCATTTTACCCCTTGTGATTGTCATTTTATCAGCCTGTTTTTGCCAGATGAACCTTGGTTTTCTCACTCCATCGTCACTATCTGCTTGGCCAATCATATGCCTTCACCTAGTTGTTTTACCCGTTCCTGAGGAACCGCTGCGATGAGTGGTCTTGTTAGCCAACCTCTCAACCTTTATTTGTTCAGAGCAGTTCCACCATTACCGGAACCAGTTGCTACCCTTTATACCACTCGTTCCTCTAGGTGGAGTCATCTTTTCAACTCTTTTCTGACTCTCTAAACATGAAAAGATTGCCGAGGCCCTTGTCGTTTCGATCTCGTTAAAGTGGCTGCGAATCGACATCTACCCAGTATACGTTTACCCATTTTTCGGGCTGGGATGGATTACTTACGAAAAAGGAATACCCTAGCCTATCGCGACTAGGAGGTTTTCTCAAATATAGTTTTCTACCTTTTCGAATCCAAGGAACTATTTACGAAAAGGGACCGTTGGAGTTTACTTTTCAGCTGTCTTTTCAAACTCTCTAAATATGAAAAGACGCCGAGTTCTTCCTTTCTCAGACTCGTTAAAACCTGATGACATTGGATTCAGTCGTAATGACGGTATTCGAGTTTCTCCTTCCTAGGGCTCGTTAAATGTACTAGGACGGATTTATATACAAGCATATGGTATCCTCTTCAAGCTTGTGTAAAAATAAAGAGGTACTCACCAAGCATGGTGGGGAAAATGGAACCAACCTCATTGTCGTGTCGGCAGTATGTCTCTCTTGAACATGGCACTTGTCTGCATTCGTGTCGGGTTGGGGACATCTCATCTCTTTCTTCACTTGCCTCCGTGGGTTTGGATAATCCCTTTTGACCTCTCATCTGTTCTTTGCCTCGTCACCATGACCTCTGATCTTTTGATGTCAAATACTGCCAAATCCACTATTGTGCCGTTATATGTTCAAGAGAAGTTGACCTCTGCAAAGTATCAACCTTCCTCTAATTCTCATATGATCCTGATTCACAAAAAACATCATGTTTCTCTGTCTCGTGTCGATGATGTGGGAAACATTATGGCCCACCTTCGATCAAGGTCACTTCCTGTCGACTTCAGCTCATTATCCAGGAAGCTGATCTAGAGACTCCCTTATGGTACCTTGGAGCCTGCATGCCTCAATGGCAGGTTCGTCGCATTCGACATGAGGTTTTCATCATTGGCCTCCGATCGAGTGATTCTACGGGTGTTCGACTCTAGCTCATTGATTCACATGCTGTAGATTGTACCTGTAGTACCTTAAGGGCCATTTCCATTATTGGTGGTTCCTCTCGCGTCTGTTAACAACTTTCATCATTGGCTGGTAATCAGATGATGTTCTTGCATGTTCGACTTCAGCTCACATATTCACATGCTTGAACTTGTACTTTGTTCGGGTCGAGATGGAGCGCAAGACCCTGGATTGTGTCTGTTGTAAGCCAGGCTGTGATTTTGTGGACTATTATTACATGACCCACTGATTGGATGGCTGCGACCATACCTGAGTCTATTTATCGATCCTCACTGGATGGCTGCGTCCGTGCCTTGGATCCCGATTATTGTATACTCTGTTATGGATGGCTGCGCCCATACCGCGCATATATATCATGTATCTGAGACATCAAGTTGTACTTCGCTCCGCAGGTTTTCCGATGGAAGTGTTTTCAGTCGGCATGTTCTCGTAAAGCATTTCACCCCTCTCTCTCTCCCGGGCCTCATGCTTTAGGGGGCATCTGTTACACAGCAATTTGTCACCGTCCCTGCAATCCCCATCCCGCACATTGGAGGGCTCATTCCGTGACCTGTGAGCAGAGAAAAGACTTGAAAATACTTTCATTGCATCCCTGTGAAGATGAGCTTTCATTGCCCTGAAGACATCTCCCTGCAGAAAACCCTAAAAATAGATCTTTTTCCATTGGCGCGGTTCCATAGTTCAGCCCTCGCGCCAAGGGGGAAAATCCTCCAAAGAGGGTGCGCCAATTGGCGCTCTGTCATAGATCCGCACCCGCGCCAACCATATTAAGAGGTGTTTTAAAAAAATAAAAGGTGGAAGTTTCGTCCTAACAGATCCCTGGACTGATATCTATCTTGAGTTGGGAGGTTTGGCTACGGATTTCCATAGAGAGGAAGTGGTTTGCCACTTCTCATGGAAGCTTCCTTGATGATAGGGCCAATCCCATAATTATAGGGATCCCAACTTCCCTTCCTCCTTCTATAAAAGCTTGCTCATCTCCATGGCAAGCTAATCTCCAAGTTCCCAAGAGCTTTCACATCCTTATGCTGCAAGAGCATTCTTGATTCCCTTAAGGCCAAATCCAAGCAAGGAGACTATGCCCAAGTATCCAGAGAGAGAGGCTTGTCCCATCCTTGACAGGCTTTATCGAGACATGTTCTACTGATGACCCGCCAAAGGAGAATTCGGCGTCGAAGCTATGGTTGTATTCTTCTTTTGACTCATTAATGATAAGTGACTATTGGTTATGGTTCCACTTTTGTTCTTGATCATGTTCATGAGTTATGTCCTCTTCGACTGACATATAGTTGTATATATTGGATTTTATGCTTGCGTTTGTGTTGTTTCTTGCATGTGCAGGTGTCCGATCACAGGGATCGTGAGGATTGTGATCTGCCAGGGCAAAGGAACGGGAGCACCACCTCTTCTACAAACAACAACGTTGGATTCCAGGTAAACCTTCCTCGCAAGTCGGTTTATTTGCAATTAGGAACCTGCACTGTAGCGTGATTGATTGTTGCTAGACCCGATCTGGGCTAGTAGGGATTGCCTCTGTTCGCAGAGGGGATTTACCTCCTCAACAGTGGTTATCCCACCAACTTTGTATTTATCTTTCGAAGATTCGAGATACCATGATATAGCTCCCAAATGAAGTTTTAGGTCCTGACAACGGAACTGTTTGTTGGCGAGAAAACAGGTCTCGCTGATAAGACCTGGGTTCAGGTTAAGGGCCAACAAGGTTTTCCGCTGTAGTCTAGCACCACGCTAACATTTTCACCCTGCTCCGAGGAGCCGGGTGTCTCACCCGAGGCGTGCCGCGATCTTACTAAGGTAGGGAATCGATTGGTATCAGCCTAACAACATTGGTATGGATAAATCAGAGCTATGACAAAGGTCTAAAAAAACGCAACGTTCCATGAAAGATATCTCTTGAGAATGCATTCAAAATTACAACAAATAAAATTTAAAAGTAATAGTGAAACCATTCATTCCAGATCACAACATATATCCAAAACAACAAACTCTGGTTATATTATGAATAAACTATCAGTGACAAGATATTACAAGGCTCCTTAGCATGAGCTCGAATAGAATAGAATACAAGGTGGTCCTATTGGACAGAGAGAGGCATAGAGATACAGAAGGGTAGAGAAATGAACAACATGAATAGAGCTCTCTTACGACTCTTGTTCCCTGATCCCGTTTGAGCCAACCCCCCTTTCCACTGGCCGATTGCCTATTTGTTCTGCTGCCAGCGTGACTGACAGTTATTCCTTTCTTCTCGCTTGGCTGTTTTCTGTTTCTTTCTGTTATTCGGGAGTTATATTGCTTGTTTCTTTCCATGCTCTTCCGCCATTTGTGCCTGCTCCTGCAACAACTATGCCACTTGTCCTTTACTCCTTCGCAACCTTGACATCTCTCTGCCTACCGTGGTTGCGTCCTGCCACGTACTAACTGTAACTCAAAAGATGTTTAATTTCAAAACAATGGCCCCAACACATAGCATTTGAATGGGATGTCCCGGCGAAGGAGGCGCAGGAACCCTTGAGCGCAAGTGGAATAATCTGGGATAAAGCATCTCAGAAAATTGGCCTTCCCCTGCAGGCTTTGTAGTTACATTAGGGTTCGAGGCAGAGGTACCTCTTTGATAGCTTGGACCTTGAGGGGGTCCACACAAATCCCTTGCTGGGACACGATAAAGCCTAAGAGTCTACCTGCTGTGACGCATAAGACACACTTTAGGGCGTTCAAGCGTAGGTTGTATTGACGACATCGTTGGAATACCAATCATAGATCCTTAAGATGGTCTGAGCACTTCTTGGAGCGGACGGTTAGGTCATGCAAGTAGGCAAGGATAAGGTGTGCCAAGTCATGAAATATATAGTTCATTGCCCTCTTGAAGTTGGCTCCAACGTTTTTTAGGCCAAATATCATTACCTTGTATGCGAATGTGCCCAGGGGGTGGTGTACGCGGTTTTGTATCGGTCTGTATGGCAGATTTGAATTTGGTTGTACCCAGAGAATCCATCCATAAAGGAGAGAGCCTCGTGTCTCGCACAAGCGTCGATGACCTGGTCGATGAATGGGGTGGGATAATTTTCCTTGGGAGAAGCTTTGTTCAAATCCCGAAAATCGGTGCAAACGCATATGGTGCCTTGTTTTTTCATGACAGGAACAGGGTTGGAAACCCACGATGTGTAATAAATAGGGTAGATAAACCCAACTTTGTGAAACTTATCAATTTATTTTTTATTGCTTCTACCTTTGATGGGTGTAGTTGATGCTGTTTCTGGTGCACTAGAGGTACGTCATGCCAAGTGTCAATATGGTGCTCTACGATAGTGGAACTAAGCCCAGGCATTTCTGAGTAGTCCCATGTGAAGATATCTCGATACTCTTGTAGAAATTGGGTATAAGAGGCTATTTCTTCTCGAGATCAGGCTTCCCCCAGTGAGATTTCTTCGACCTTACCAGGGGTTTGGGATATTTTCACCTTGACAGTAGGTGAGATGTTTGACATATTTCCTTCCTCGAACACATCGAGCACCAGGATAGGATTTTTGAACCAATCGACTTTCCCTGATGGAAGGAAATATTTTGATTCCATCACATAAATCTCTTGTTCTTCTGTCTTGTCAGGACTGGACATTTTCTTGGGGAGAAAAAGGGAACGATGATGCATTACATCCCATGGATAATCTGTCTCCATCATGGCTTCTAGGATGTCCTCATCTGAATGAAATAGGCATCCTAAGGGGGATTGATCTCGTGCAAGGTTATGCTAAAGAGGTTCAATCTGCATGGAGCTAGCTGAGAGACATGAGAAGGATTCCATCGTCGATGTGGTGGAACCAGACGCAGTCGACAGAGTGTAGACAGATTGGCTTTGAACTATCGTAGATACAACTACTCTCGTAGTTGCAGCTGACTCGACACCTATGGCAGATGAGCAGACAAGTCAAGTCATAGTTCTGATACATGATGATATGAATCGTATATGGTGTATAATGTCGTCGTCGTTTGGTGGGGGAAGGATCTCCGTGATGGGAGTTTGCGTAAACGCAAGGTTGGGTCCCCTGTTAGGATGGTCAATTTCCTGTTGGTGGAAATTGTGCCTGGTGCAGAGGTGCCTGAATGTTTCCATTAGCGGGAATGCCTCTGGTTCGTGGTTTTGGCCATTGCAAATGGTGCATGGTACCACTGTGCCAACTGATTAGATTGTGTGGGAATCAAAACTACTCGTCGTCCTAGATGTTGACACTTGGAAAGGTTCTGTTGTAGAAGATGAGGTCTTCTGCTTCCATTTCCGTGTTGTTGGCTTGGATGTGTCTAACTCTTTGGGGTAGTGTAGACTTAACGCTGCTCTTGCCTCTCTTAGCTTGGGGATATGCTCACATTTAATTGTATGATGAAAGTGTGAACAAATCTGGTAATAAGTACGGGTGATCTTCTCTTGGTTATAGAGAAGTCTTTGTGGGAGCGAAGAGACAGTGCGAAAACTGTTTACGAGGGGCTTTAGTTCTTTGCACTGATTGACTTGATGGTCAATTAGGTCGCATAGTCTGCATGTTATCCTAGGTTTGGCCTGGGTCATGCTTGGTTGGTGCGCCATCCCAATTTTCCCATCATTCCGATGTAGGTGTGGGGTTGCTAGCCTGGGGATGATGTACTTTATATACCATTTGAGGATATCGTCTTTTTTCTTCTCTAATGTGTGAATCATATTGATTAGAGGACGAACTTGCGGGATATAGGTACACCGCTATCCACAATGATTGCCTTGACATATTGGGCAAAATAAACTAGATATGGGGGTCCTGTTGTGTTTAGTTTGTGGTTTGGTGGGGTACCAGCGTCGTAATGCTGCTAAATAAGGGCAAGTGGCGACCAAATGATTGGGCGTTTTACATAATGCACATGTTGGTCTTCTCTATAAAGAGCGGTTGGGGGTAACTAAGGGTTCCCTGATTGGTCACTTTTCAACTGACAGGAAGAGGATGGATCTGCTTGTCACATCTTCTTGGGTTGTCAAGTTGTTTGTGGACTCTGAGTCCGTGCCATATTCTTGGGAGAGGCAGACTATGGTTGATTGCATACAAGCTAGTGCTGCGTGAAATCTAGGTATGTAGTGACAATGGCATACTAGGTGATTTTCACCAAATATCTGACATGAATACTGGATGTCCATGTTATTGTGATATACGATATGACTTGGATACCATCGCTGGAACATTTCAAAAGCTGGGCAATCAATGATGAAATGATCCAGCTCATCGCAGAGTAAACAACGCTCGATGGGAGGAGGGGGCCTGGTTGGGAGTCTTTCAGGTGACTGTCGTTCCTCCTGCAGGTATAAAATGGTGCAAGGTCTGTCTCCAGATGACTGGGTGGAGGGATCCTCTTGATAGGATCGCTCGATGGCGTGTAAGGTGTGACCCCTATATCGCGGGATTTATGGGCATTGATGGGTATAGTGCCCATAATTGCTGCAGATAACGCATGCATGATTGGTACGCAATGCTTCGCCTTTACCTTTGGTGGAAGGTTCCTTTTTACAGGAACATGGTGTCGCGATGTATGCCTTAGAGCTAAGGAGCAGTTTTAATTCATCCAGATTTGGGCAGATGTGGGTAGGGTGACCTACTACATCACATATGGCACAACCTAGCGATTCCCGTTGCATGGAGGGAGTCTCCACCCTCTTTCCTCTCTCAGATTTCTTAGCCGTAATCATCGGTTTTGTAATGGGAATTTCCTTTGCAGGGATGTTTTCGACAGTTTCCTGAATGGGTGGGGCCTCCTCGGGACTAAGGAGTTTTAACCCTATGGCAGTGATGTGTGTGGCTCCCGTCCCAGTAGGGGGGATGAGGTACAAAACTGGTATTGAAAAATATATGTTTGGTAACACAACTGTTTCCAAAACCTACTGGGATATGAAACTAGCTGGGGGGTAGAGGAAAAGGGTTTGGGAAGCGGCGTAGGCTAGAGAGGCTGTCGTGACCGAGGAATCAACATCATTACTGCTCATGTCTATGTCTTGGCTAGATTTAGCACTTGATGTTGAAATCATGCACATTGGAGCCCCTGTGACATCAGGTGATGACTCAGGTATGACAAGGGGATCTCCTAGGAATGATCTTAGGATGGACGATGGTTTGAACTGGCTACAGCCATATTCTTGGTACCGTGAAAGCGTGTCTGTAGATGTATCTACATAGGGTAGAATGACATCGGTGTTTTTTAGGGGCCGCTTTTCGCTATGCGTCAATTGGTCGACAGTAATGATGCAGTCCTCATGGGGGAACATCATAGTTCGGAAGACGAAAGAGGCGATGGCTAACATGGTGTACATATAACTATGACCAAGGAGTATATTATAGTCTAATTGGGCATCTAAGACTTCAATGTCTATAAGGACCATATTTCTGACTAAGCAGACCAAGACGTTTTGGTAGAGGCCGACGGGGGTTGAAGGGCGACCATTATATGCTCTAAGCGTGATGTATGAAGGATTTAGTTCAGGGGACCCTAAATTCTGCCAAACGTTCTTTGACATGATGCATGTGGATGCACCTTCTTCAATGATACATCGGTGAATGGTAATGGACCGATACTGGTATCTAGAACACGAAAATTGAAGGAAGTTTAGGGGTGAATTTTTCTAAATCAAAAGCCATTAGACATGAATCGGCGCCTAATGCAGAAAGTAAGGCTTTCTGATGCTTTGGGCATGACTGTAATACCTCCAAAGATGACATAGCGGTGGGAGATTGAGCTAGATCATCCACAATGTTATAGTTATGGGCTGTTTTGGAATAGTTTCATGCTTGCCTAGTTGGTCCTTTAGCCATCTTTGGCAAAGGTTCAATAGGCATATTTGATATGGTCAAAGGTGTTGTTGGTGCACTGGTACTAGCCCCTGATGCATTAGTGTCTAGTGGGGTGTCGTAATTTCGATTCCGTGTATGAAAAAAACATTTCCTTGCCAGTGATGTAGATTTCGTGGCTGTTCTTTTCAGATTCGCCGTTAGTTTGTTGCTACGTGCTAACTGTCCCTTGATGGGGGAAAGGTTCCTGCATGACTGTTGTCTACTGGGAAGATACCCCTTCTCCACGGTTACTCTGTAGCTTCTTTAGCTCAGGTAGGTCGGCACAATGATGAGTGTAGTGGCCGTACTCCACACATATCGAACTAGAGTGGTTTGTTCGAAGAGGTGGCCTTTTGTTCTGCCTTTGGGAGTTGCTTGGATCCTTGTTTTGATTTCAGTTGGAGTTGCCTCTAGCCTGAGATCGTAGAGGGACTTGTTGATTGTTTCCCCCTTGTCCAGGATTTCCTTTAGGTTTGTTTTTACCTTTTTTTTTAACTGCGTTAGGAGGATAGTTTGGATTTTAATGGTCATATGGTTGGCGTGGTTGGTTTTGGGGTTGCACAAAGTTCACCTGTGCATTAATCTACATGGGCGGGTCTTATGCTGGGGACTGAGCATAATGCGGTCCTTGGTTTGTAAATGACTGTTGGGGGGGAGCTCTTTCATCAGCATGTCTATTTGCGTACTGGGTCCCCTGAGCCGGAGGATAGGGTCCTCCAAGCTAATGGTGATACGATGACGCCCTACTAGTCAAATTTTGTGGAGGCATGTGATGAATTTGGTAGCCAGGTTGTGGTACGTTCTGGGTAGAATCATACATGTAACTAGGGTTTTGAACGCTGCTGCTTGGGTAACTTTGGGTCAATGACACAATTAAACTGTCTGCAGAGTTCGACGCGCCTGGTGATTCTTTGTAAGTTTGTAGGCGCAGGTCATTCTGCAGGATATTGTAAATATACCCTGACTCCGTATAGATCAGCTCGAGCTGTTGGGCCTTACTAATGGTGTCCTCTTCAGATAGGGGCTTTTCCTGTGCCACATCCTTCGAAAATCTCTGCAGTGAGATTTTTCAGTAATAGGTCTAACAGAACCCGATAGTCGAGTTTGGCTTTGCACAAACTACGACGTCGCCGCTATTCGTGAAGATGGTCCAAGATATGGAAGATGGGGGTTTGCCTAAAGTGGTTCAGTAACTCCATTCCGGAATCATGGTGGATGAGTAACTGAAAATAGGTCAGGAACATAGTGGTGAGGGTGCTAGAGGTTCCATGTGTAGCAAAGGGTTTCTCCACATACCATTTCGTTGCTACTCCGGTTAGAGAGCATTGAAGCAATCTTAGTCGAATAGTAACATCAATGTTGATGTTCGACGAACATTACAGGTGGAAAGTCATAACATGATTTTTTGGATCTTCCGCTTGCTTTCCTTCGAACTTTGGAATGTCTGAAGGGAGCTTTGTGGGCATGGAATGCCATATGGGGTTGTGTGTAATGGGGTCGTTTGTCAACTTTGTTAAATCTGGTAGATTTAATGAAGCTAGAAAAGGTGACTTCAAGGTTGTAGCTATTGTGACTTGTGAAATTTTTTTTTTTCTAGTTAGGAATAGGGTTTGTCTGTGACATACCCTGTTGTGCATTCAAATGGCTTCCCGAATGGGTAGCACTCCTCTGCCCACTAGGGGTTATGGGAGGAGTGGTGTGTGGTGACCCTATGGGGGTGTTCACCGGTGTGGCATTGGGAGACCGACTAGGGTTCCCAACTAAAGATGCCCCAATAAAGGATGAACCAATAACGGTGGCAGTGTTCCATCTTTGACGCCTAAATGGCAAAAGACCTGGAACTCCTCCCGGTAATGGTGGGAGGTCCAAAAGACGTGTAGATTGACGAGGCCCCGTTGGGTCCGTTCTGACGTCGACTAGGTATGGATTTGGAAATATTTCGGAGGATAGAGATTATAATAAAAGAAAAATTCCGATCGCATACATAAAACAAAGCAAAAATAAATTAAATTTTCCCTTTAGAATAATCTTATGTGATCAGTCAATCAAAAAATATGGTTTTTTTATTTATTTACGTATGATACTCAAATCTTATAAGACCTAATCATCCTCACACACTCAAATGTAATTGGGCCTTGAGAAGATATCTTGCGAGTGTTGGCACAACGTCCCGTAAGAGTTGGCGATGCCCCTAGTCGTCCGAAGAAAATCCACCAAGGTAAGGGTAGAGGATCTAGTGCTTGATTTCTTCGTCACCTATAGGGAAAGGATGCCCTAATTTTGGCCACTAAGCACCACCATCCCACGTGAGCATTCGAGTCTTGGGATTCTGGGTAGTTCAGCTAACAATACCGAGTATCATCCGGGTCAGGTAGCCCCAACTGATACCGCACGCACTGCGCCTAAGCCTAACCCCCTCTGAATCAGGTCTCTCCCAAGCTGGGGTTTTATTTTCCTTGGGCTGATAGGTGGATGTGAAAGTTCCTAAACAATCAACTTCTATGTTTCAAGATGAAGAATTCCTACCCCCTTGATCCTAACTTAGACTATAAATTCTTTTGTGGCCCCTGTGGAGAGAATTTAGTCAGTTTTGTTAAGTTAGTTTTAGGTGTATTTATTTTGTTTAGTGTGTGGATGTGTGTGAGAAAAAAGTGAACAAGAACATAGTTTGAACATGTGGATATGCGATGATCCTTTTCAAAATCCCCTATTTAAACTATGTTCTATTGTTCCTTGCTCAAAAGAAAAACATGTGTGGATATGGGCCGCTTTCTTTTTTTCCTAGTTAATCTTTGTGATCAACTATAGGGAGATGGTCAGTTGTGAATAGAGAGTGTTCATATGCTTGCCTAGGCTCACCGGAGGGTGCAAATGCATCAGAGATTACTTGCTCTTCTATTGACAATTCGATCCTGGTCCCGAAATCCTAGTGCAAAAATTGAACTAAACTAATGAATTTTACACTAGAAAAAAGAACTTAGCTAAGCATTTGTGGAATTGGGCCACTTACTTTGGCTAATTACCTAAGTGTTTTGGTACCTGAATTTGAAAAACATAATTTTTTTTCAGAATGCAAGTTAATTTTCCTCCTACTTAAACTATGTGTGAACTTTTGCAAAAATCAACTTAAAATAAAACTAACACCAAGCCTACTAAAAGCAGCTAAGAGTGAGCTTTAGCAAGCTACGGGGCACCTCAACCAGTGTTGGAAAATGTATTATGGGCTGCTAGGCACTCTTGATAAGTAGGAAAATATGGAATTGTTGGAGAAAATTCTCATTCTATTTTTTGTGTGCAAAAGGATGAAATAGGCGCGATGTTTGCGCGCAAGTTAGCTCTGAACGCGCGCCTTGGGACGTGCTTGTCTATGAGAAATGTGCGCAAACTTCCTGTAGAGTAGTTTTTGGGAGCTTTCCAACTTCAATCTGTCACTTGGGATGAACTAGGAAATGAAGGAGAGAAAGGGGGCTGCTCCAACCCAACTCCACAATAAAGACAGAGGTCTCTGAAAAAAGGCACAACCACATAAACTTGGAAATAAAAGTTAGTGGAGTTGCCAATCATGTGTTAGTGTGTTTGGTGCATGTATGCATGAAATCACACCAACTTAAGGGATCTGGTTTTCCCTCTTAAGTTATTGGTCACAGGCAGAAAATAAATGGAGTCAAGCAAGTTGGTGGAACATGCTAGAACATAAACATACTAGATAGAGAAATAACATGCATATTCAAACATAAAAAATAAACTAGAACTAGAAAAAATAACACAAAAGCTCTAAATAGAGTGAAACAACTTCAATAATCCAAACGACAGCGCTTACGTCCCCTCTTATTGAGTGCTGGTAGGAAATGAGGATGAAACTTTAACCCACTTGCCAAGGGTCCCTTAGAACTAGGGGTTCCAAGTCTCGATGCAAGGATTTCTTTACTTCCGAGCTACCTTGGCACAAAGTCTCCCTCTCTCTACTATGGTGGACTAGAGTTGCTGGATGGCCAACAACTGAGTCTCCTCTATCTCCGCTTTGGATTACACACTGCTGGTATTGCTTGGGGAAATTTTTACTAGCATAACAATGTGCTCTCCTTTTGTTCATCTCTTGGTGGCCTTTTATAGGAGAATTCAAATCCTCCTTCCATCTCTTGGTACATTGTGGATAGTTACCCAAGAGAGGAGGGTGATTCCATTATGTGCCACATTTATTCCATTGTGTGCTCCCTTGATGTCCTAAGGAGGCTTGGGAGGCTGTCCTTAGGCAGCTTCGAGTGTGGAATCAATGTCTTGGAGTGTGCCTTGTGGTCCTGGAAAGTGACTTCCGCCACTCCCAGAATTGTGCGCTTTTTAGAGCAAAAGGTGCGTTTATCTAAGACTTTTGTGCGTAAAGGCACGTTTGACTAGTTCTTCTTGTATGCAATTTTATTTTTCCTCAAACCTTATAGATTTTTAAATACTTTCAGATTCTCTAATGTCTCTCAGCCCTGTAAATCCTTTTTCCTGACATTAAATGATGTCACATTTTCTTGTACGATTTTCCAGCGATAACAACAGGGATGGGAAATTTATCTTTAATAGTGAGCTTATTGAGCTCCCTATAATCCAGACACATGTGCCACGATCCATCCTTCTTGTGCACCAATACTACTAGAGTAGAGAAAGAACTTTGACTCGGTTGAATTATACTAGCCTCTAACATTTCTGCAATGATACTTTCAATTTCGATTTTTTGGACATAAGGATATCTGTAAGGCCTGATGTTTGGAGGAAAACTTCCTGGAATCAAATGAATAGCATGATCATGATCACGAATAGGTGGGAGTCCTTTGGGAGTTTAAAACACCTTGGAATGATTGTCCAAGACTTTTTGAAGTTTTGGATAAATATATGATTTTGATATTGGAACTTCTAGTGAGCATAATTGTGCAATTATGCCTCGTTGTTCTTTCTTCAGAAGATTTGTCATGACATTAGAGCTTATTATCTTTCCCATCTTCCCTGTGATACCCCATAATTCAAATTCATTTCCTTCCGAAAAAAAATTCAAGAAAATTTCTTGAAAATTAAAAGCTACAGCCCCCGAAGATTGTAACCATTGTACTCCTAGTACAACATCAACACCTCCCATTGGAATGAAAAGAATTGGAGTATTCAATACATTTTCCCCCATGGTTAACTTGGAATTATGGAATTTTCCAGAGAAATTTATAGTTCCTCCATTTGCAACCATCATTTGACATTCTGGTGCTGGGTATAGGAAGCAATTCAATTCCTTGGCTACCTTACAATGAGTAAAATTATGGGTACTACCCAAGTCAATCAACACTATTACCTTTTTCTTCTTGATATGCCCTTCTATCTTGAGATTTTGAGGACTGGTAATTCCTGCCAATGCATTACAGGATATGGTCGGACTCATTTCTTCATTCTCTAGGGTTGGTTCTTAGTGTATATCCTCTTCTTTTAAAGTTTCTTGTTCATTTTATTCCTCCTCTTCACAATCTATGTAAAATAATTTATTATATCCTCTTCTTTTAAAGTTTCTTGTTCATTTTATTCCTCCTCTTCACAATCTATGTAAAATAATTTATTCTCAGCACACTTATGACCTTTAGTGTATTTTCTATCACAACTATAGCAAATCCCTTTTGCTCCTTTTTCTTCCAATTGTTGTGGTGTCAACCTTGTAGGTTGTGGAAGTTTAGGAGTAGCAACACTTCCATCTTTATAGATGTGAGTGGTAGGCTTCCTTGTCGCCATAATTTTACTTTCAATTTTTCTTGCCAACCTGAATGCTTTCTTCAATGAATCTGGTTCCCAAAGGCGAACCTCATGTTGGATGTTATCCTTTAAAGTCCCTATGAAGACATCAATCCTGTGTTCCTTTGGAATATCAATTACCCTTATATTCAATTTTTGGAAGTCCTCAATGTGCTCCACCATTGTACACTTTTGTTTAAGATTTATCAATTGGCTAAAGAAGGTGTTGCTCTTTGTATCCTCATAATCTATTATCATTTCCTCCATAAAAATTGACCAAGTGACAATTTGTTTACGAGAGCAAAGCCATCGATACCATACAAATGTAAATGTATTTTGTTCTAAATGTAAAGTTGCAATGCGTACCTTTTGTGTGTTTTTCATTTATGGAGATGAAAATATTGCTCCATCTGTAGTATCCATGTTACATGATCCTTGCCATCAAACTTCCTCATATCCATCTTTGGAATATGGTGGGTCTTACATCCAACCTTAGAGTTTATGAAATCGTGATTAACATTTATTTTGTTCTCATCATGATTTTCCTGTACTACCTTTTCGCCATTAGGAATCATTTCTTGTATCAACTTTGTCAAACCTTCATTCAAACCTTCCATGTCTGCTTTTAGATCATTCTTCATGTCTTTCATGTTAGCTTCCATATCATCCATCTTAGCTTCCATGCCATCCGTATTAGCTTCCATGCCTTTCTTCAAACCATCAATATTAGCTTCCATGCCTTTATTCAAAGCATCCATATTAGCTCCCACGCCTTTCTTAAAACCATCCATCTTAGCTTCCATGCCTTTCTTCAAAATTTCCATTTCATTTTTTTTTTCTCTTTGCGAGAGCGAAATTTGATGCACTTGCTCTTGTAATTTTGATAAATCATGTTGCACTTCTTCCTCTTCATGAGTCATAATACAGCCTTATGAGGGCTTAGTGGGTGTTGAATTCTTTTTAGGGGGCATTTTGGAACCCAATACTGATATCTATGCTTCAATATTCCCTTGGAATCACTTCAAACTAATTTTTCAAACAAGACACATGCAATTTGAAAAAAAAAATACACACCTTTTTCTTTCTTTTGAGGAGCTCGATATTGAAACCGAATTATATTTGTGCTTTCAGATCTTCAATATCTGAAATTCGGTCCTATAGTATCCCTCTGAATCTTCTTTCGAATGCCACATGTCTGACCTGATTTGGATTCTTCAAGGAAAATTTATGCCCAATCTCCCATAATTACCTAATTATGGCCTAGTTCAGTAGAGTGAACTTGTACGGTGTGTCACGTGTCATTGTTTCTTCTTTCGACTCTGAAATTGATACATAGGAAACCACAGTTTGTGTAATTTCAACCAATTTTTACAGAATTCCAATCTGATGCTCAGAGAGAGAGAGAGAGTTATGATGATTTTCCCAAGGTCACCTCTTTTAAATGAAATTTAGGATCCTGAAAAACCCTAAATTACACAGATCATATATCCAAAAATATAGCGAACCAAGCTCTGAAATTTTTACATGAATTTCCTTAGTGTTTATTCGAAATGGTTTTTTTTGTTAGCATCTGAACCTTCGTAGAAAAAAAAATATAGCAAAAATTCAACAATGGCCTGTTTGAAGCAGTGAAATCCTAGAATCCAAAGCTCTGATACCAAATGTTATGAAACCAACTCCAAAAATAGAAGAAAAGAGAGATCAACACCTTAGAAATAAACCACTTCGAGGGGGGGACCTCATTTACATTACATAAATGAACAATTATTGGATGATCAAATGACAAAACCTCCTTTCTATATACAGGAGTCCATGGGGTCACAATATAATCCTATCCAACCTCAGAAAAATAATGTAAGGGAGCGATAATTACAATATGGGGGTTACATGGGTACAAAAATAACAATAAGGGGGCTACACTAACAATAATAAGGGACTACACTAGTAATATAAGGACCTAACAAGACCCTTGCTAGCCATGACAGGCATTTTGTCAAACATGTCACGAACATTGAATCTATAGGTGTAAACAATAGATTTAAACATAGGGGTATCATAATTATCTAAGAATCACTAAGAAAAATTGATTCCTTACATCATTAGCTACAATACAACATATTTGACCATAGATCATGTTAGTATGAATCTTAATCGCAAGTGTATGAAAAAAGATCACTTTAGCTGTGCATAACAAACAACCTTAACAACAAAGATGGCTACCAATATCTTTAGATCTGCAATTAGGTGACCAAGATAAATGCTGCAAAAATCTAGATCTATGCATTAAAATACATTAAGCAGTAAATAAAAACAAGAGTTGCTCCATGCATCCAATAGACAAAACAAGAATACGTTGAATGAATTTTGTATTAATGACACCTAAGAGGAAAATATAGAAGGATGTTACTAGTTCTCCTCAATGGGATGGGTTCTTGTAAGTCCTCAGCACTTCAGATCTAAAATCCCTCTCTCTTGATGGTGTAGAAAACCCAGACAAAAATGGAACTCAAAGGGAGCTCACAAGCAAAAATATAGAAAAATATGACAATGATGGTGGATCAAAGTGAGACCAAAAGTATAGATCCAGAGTGATCTTTAGGCAACAAAAGGTAGTGAGTGAATGGAAAAACCCTTCTATTTATAACAAAATATTGAGTTAGTCTAGATATTGGTGCATGATTAAAATATTATTAACCAATTCTAGATCCAACTTTTATGGAATATTTTATTATATTTGTTGGAGGGAAAAAGAATTAGACTTGGGTCAAATCCCTTTATTTGTAAATAATAAATAAATAAATGATTTATTTATCATTTTAAGGATGTGGTTAAGTAATAATCAAATAAATAATGATTTATTTAATTATTAATGAATGATTTAGTCAAATTGAACAAGGAATATTATTTAAATAAGGTTTAAATAATTATTCCTAGAAAATAATAAGATAAATACTAATTTATCTAACTAATTTTCTTGTTTTGGGTTAAATATGACCAGGAATACTAATTAAACTGCTGTTTAACTAATTATTCCTTGAGAAAAATAAAAAAAATGTGGATTTATTTAATATTTCCTCATGGGGTTTCCTGTTTAGACCACAAACAACTTAATAAATGTGGTTTACTAAGTTATTTTTCATAGTGAAAGCAATTTTACTTAGGGTAAAATTAGTCTTACATGGTGTACTTAGGTCCATCTAATAGTAACAGGTTAGATGACAAAAAAATGGTGTAACAGATCCACTATGCATTCATTTACAAGTAAAAACATGGATATAGCCATACATCATCACTGATCAAGTACATGCTTATGACCAACATAATAACCACATAAATACAATGGATACAACAACAATAGAATCCACATATAAATCAGTACATTTGCATACCAAATACTAAGGGAATGAATTTCTCATTACCGAATGTCGAAACCAACATGAGATGGGACTTCCACATTCCACCCGAACATAGATTGGCTCATCCAAGTCTCATTTCAATCAATCAACCCCGTGCGATATTCCAAGAATGAATGTAAGATCTAATCAAACACATCAATCAAAATAAATCAAGGGCTTCCAAAGGGCAAAGCACCTAAACCCCAACCAGTGATTCCACCTCACGGCCAGACATCACAACCATCACAAATTGGTCTCTATCCAAGCTGTTCTAGGGCTCTAGAGTATTTTTTCCAACCAGGGCTTCTGGGACTAGTAACTCAACCCCAACTGTTACAGGGCTTCCAGAGCGTTTGTCCAACCATGACTTCGAGGACTAGTAAATCAACCCACCTAGGGCTTATAGAGCATTTGTCCAACCAAGGCTTCCAAGAATAATAACTCAGCCCACAATTGTCTGCCAAGTTTCTAGGGTGTTTGTCCAACCAAGGCTTCCAGGAACTAATAATTCAACCCACAACTACAGGAATCATGGGAATCAACCAGAAAAAAATCAATGGAAATAATCCCATAACACCATGGCTATCCAGGAAATGGAAAGGCTAGGAAAATCCAAATGCATACACCATGCATGCCTAAACTAGTGAGGAAAACATACATGCAACTGGGTACCTGCACTCATAACCTGTTGTAGATGCTTATCCTAATGTCCTCTTGGGTTTTCCTGATATTCCTTTGCCTTCTTGCTCCAAATCACCAAGTATGCCACACTCTCCAAGAGTGATCCAATAATACTCTAAGTGTCCAATAGTATGAGAGAGAGAGAAAATAATGAGAGAGCTCCAAGAATTCACTAAAAAAATCCTACCAATTGATCCTCAAAATCCTTTTTTTATCAATGAAGCCTTCACCTTCATTTTCTCTGATTTTCCATTATTTTCATAGATAAAATGTCAATTAATTCCTCGTGCCTTTCCAAATCCTTTGCCATTGCCTTTGCCAATTTCCTTTAGCCATAATAACTGAAATGAACACCTACTAGTATGTTTTCCTACTGTTTAGCTTGGAATAAGTGTCCCATCAACCATGGTTATTATTTTAACTTTATTACGTGGAATTTTCACCAAGGATATTACAATTATAGTTTTAATTTCTTCCTCACTTGATTTGGTCTCGTGGATTAATAGAGTTGTGGGTTTTTCTAATGTTACTATATCTATCATTGCACTTATTTTGGAACTGTTCCCAAGGTTTCTACAGTTCTAAGAGACCAAAGCTAGTATTTACATTGAGAGAGAGTGGCAGAGCCCTTGAATCGCCTTGCCTGGGTTTGAGGTTCTTTCGGTGCTTTCCCTTTCCCTAAGAATGAATCCATATGTTGTTGGATGCCTATTGCCATATCTTTTTGTGTTGCTTCATCACATAACTCTTTATTGGAATTTCTTCTAGATCTTGTTTATGGTGCTACTGAGGGAGCTATTGTTTCTTCAGCTTTGGTTTTTCCATAATTCCAGTGAAGGTGGGAACTAATTGAGTTATAGAGACAAGGGGTGGATAATAGAAAAAGGAGATGGGGTCATCATGCACCGGTTCTTGAGCCCTTAAGGGTTCTTCTAGGTGTTATCACGAAATTGCACTTGATTGGCTGCTAACCAGAAAACTCTATGTAACTGTTTCAAACCAACTTGTGACTGAAGCTTAGCCTCTTCAGTCTGAGAGGGCTCTCTCAAAGGGGTTAATGATATTTGATAATGATGAAATTAGATGGCTAACTCTATTTGGAAAATAACTTGATTGTGATGTATGTAGGTTGAAAAGAGTACATGCCTACAACCATTGGGCTTATGGAGTCAACAAATCAGTAGGTTTAGTGGAAAGGTCTCTTGACATGGACGCTGAGGCATGTAAGAGTTTTTAACAAAAGAAAATCACACATAGAACATAAGGCTACATAGTCATTTCATCAATATAGGAAGTCAGAGCATAAACATATGAATTCTGTGTAATAAGGATGAAATCTACTGCAAATGGTATACATAAAAATGTAGATAAGAAAAACATTAAAACTCCATCAGAATCTTAGGTCTGTCAAGAAAAAGTCCTCTGTATTATTGATATCAGTCAATATTACATAAAGCTGTAGTATTGCAAAAAATCTCCAACCCTTTACAATTTTGAATATCTACCCTTTAATAGACCTTGTTACATGAGAGATGATTTTCCTTTTGGCTAGATTCATTGAACTTTTCCTATGACACCTTGCATAACAGGAAAACATGTGCTTTAATGAGAAAATGACAACTTCACTCTAAAATAGTCCTTTTCCTAATAGGACTCAAACTGCTACTTATTACATCAACTACCTTATCTCTTAAAACAATTACATATCTCACAACTAATGCTTCACATGTTCGAATAGGCTTTGATAGGACTCATCACTACTTGACATCTTAAATACCCTCCTCAAAATGTGGAAACAAACCCTATTTTTTAGGAAAACAGGGCCTATCTTCAACTGATAAGTTGTCTCCCTTTTATGGTATTAAAGTCATGGATGATTGTTGAAAAGGTCCCTTGACCTGTTGAAAGTGTCCACTTGTCCAAAAATTCTCATAAACCTGCTCATAAACCTTCAAAACGGTTCGCTACGAAAGCATGGCAGTTTCGTAGCGTGCTTTCGTATTGTACAAAAAATGACCTTTGCAATCAAAATTTCTGCTTCTTTCCTCTTGCATTGTGTTCATCATGACCTGACACATCTCACTATCATTTCCTCTCCTTGAAAGCTACCAAAAGTGGTTTTAGAAGCAAAAATAAAGCTACAGGTGTTTTAGTAGCGTTTTCCTGGCTTCAAGCCTAGGAAACGCTACGAAATTGTGGAAAACTGTGTAAATTCCAGATTTTTTCCTCGTTTAAAAAAGATACCTTCCGGTTGTAAAAATTTGATTTTTAGCATGCCATTGACCTTTCAAAACATAAACCAACTCAACCTAAGAGCCTTGAGGTGTTTCTTCTTCATTTATGATGAGTTGAGCTATGGGTTCCTCAACTACAGTCATCTTTAAACCCTTCTTCTCCAACTCCTCATGGATCAATTCTAACTGCTCTTGGAGGTCTTTAACTTGGTCCTTCAGCTTTCTGTTGGTAGATTTCAAGTGCAAGTTCATTCTTCTGACATGTTTCACCTCTTTCCTCAATGGCATAGTCCATTTGATTAATTGCTGTGTGTTATCTAAGGTCTTTGATACACTATCAACATGCTCTTCCCAAACCTCTTTCATCTTCTCAAACTGCACCTTTTGGACATTATGCTTCCTTACCTCTTTCTTCATGACTACTATTTCATGATTTTCTATCTTCAACTTTTCCTTTATGACCTCAATTTCTGTTTTTTCAATGACTTTCTCATTTCCTTTATTTTGCTTGCTAACTGGATGTTCTTATGCAGGTGATGAAATGTCAATAATGCTTTGTGGTGGCTGGACAGTGTCAATGGATGGATGAAATTCTTTACTGGTTTCCAAAATTTTTCTAACATGTCTTGTCATGGGTTTCCTAGCTTGAAACATAAGACCTGCATCCTCACCTTCAAACTCTAACTTCTTTGCTGATTTGGCTTTCTTGATCTTCTTTCCACCCTCATCTATTTCCCCAGCCTGAACTATAAGAGTCTTTTCAATATCAATAGCAAGTAGTATGTCTTCTAAATTTCCTTTAGCCACTTTTTGGCTCCTTGTAATCCTTTTGATTCCTTGTTTACTCACAGTTGGCTCTTATTTTGCAGGTTTTCTCATTATTGACTTTTGTTTTGCAGGTGAAACAGTAGGTATATCAAATCTCTACAACTGATCTATTTCCATCATTATTGGTTCACTTTTCTCTGTCCCTACTGGTTCACTTTGTTCTGCCACTAAAGGTGATGGTATACCTCTAGGTTTATTATTTTTTTTAGGGGTAATGGTATCCATTTCAAAACCACTAACAAACAAAAAAGAAGACCAGTCTCTGCCTAGTCTTTGTAGCTCATCTAAAACTAGCAATTTTATTAAACCATGATGAAAAAGTGACATTTCACTTGCTTCAGATTTAACATTAAATTTATGTACCGTTTTTGCTAAGCTCATGTGTAAATAAAAAGGTAGATCAAGAGATATCTTACCAACAAAATGTAGAAGAAGCTTGAAGTGGTAAGAATAAACTTTATGATATCTCCCTTCACAAGTGAAATATTTCTAAATGATAAGCAGTAGCTTTGAGAAATTATCTTTCATGCAGCTCCTTCGAATGGCATTTGTAAGGTCAACCTCACTATTTTCTGGCTTGATAAAGTCTTTACACTCCTCCATGTTGAATTTGAAACCTTTGAATCATCTTTCTTGTCCTCTTGGAATCCCTGTTGCTGCTGCAATGATCTCTATTGTTATAGTGAGATTCAACATTCCCAATTTTCTAGCTGTTCCATTGAATTTTAGGGAAAATTCTTTAGAAACCTGGACATGGCATCCTTGCAATCTTTGACAAAACTACAAACACCCTGTTCTTATGAAAATTTCTACAGCTGTTGGGTCTTCATTTATCAAGTTCATGTCCGATGGCTCATATCTAAGATAGTGGCCACCTTTTTTAGTCTTTCTGTTGAGATTCAACAAGATGATGAGCTTAGTGAAAAGAGTCGCCTTCACTAAGTGGGCCCGCAGGCTATTTTTGGCGCAAGTCTATTTTTAGACATGTCGATCATATTTTAGAAGTTGCAGGATGCTATTTGTGGATGGTTGATCAAGTTGGAAAAATAGATGAAATTCTATTTTTATAATATTGGGTGAAGTCTATTTATAGATCGTTAATCTAAAAATAGATGCATGTCGATTATTATTAGCTCTTAATAATAGTCAGAATCTAAACAACAACTTATTCTCTTGGAGCACTTCAATTCAGTGCACAGATGTGGCACAACAGCTGACAGAAAAAATTACGCTATTCCTGAGAGTTTACTGGAGCTAATGCATGGAGGACTTAGTTAGAACTCAAGTGGCAGAGTTATGACATAGTTGGAAGAAGTATTTATGGAGTTGTATTTAGTTTAACTCAGTTGAGCTAGTTGTATCTAGTCTAACTGATTGATACACTAGTGAGAGTGGAGTGAATTAATTAGTTAATTAATTCATAAATAATAACTCATTAATAAACTTAAGAATACATCAGTTAACTACAGTGCATGGCAGTTTCAGTGGAGACCAATGGGGAGATAGGTGAAAGGGCAAGATAGACTATCTGTTGTGACTATAGTGATGCATTGATCGCATCCAACACTTAGTGGAGACGCCAATGAGGATTGCTCAGTCAATACAAGAGTAATTCGAATTCATAAAGAGCTATTCTTCAACAGATATTGTGCAGTGGAGGCACGCTAGTAGGTGGCAAAGATCGGTGCATGGATTTGCAAGATTAAGCCTGTATAGTGTATGACGATTGTACTGTACAGAGAGCTTGTGATAAGCTTTGTATGTTTGTATGAGATTGTCATATGATCTCCATGTTACATAATATATAGTTGGGGTTTTTAGCTTCAGGCTTTCCTGGTTAAAAACTGTGTTATGTGCGATTGATAATTTTTGTTTATGCTTCACATGTGTGTGCAATTAATTTTTCCTCAAAAGATTAACAAGTGGAATTGATTCAGTATTTTTCATAAAGTTAAATAGTGTGAGATCAGGTGAATCAAGGACATATGCATGCTTAGTGCATATAATTTCTACACGGTATCAGAGCATTTTTTATTGAATATTGCAATTGTGAAGTGAGTTTGTGCTGGTGGACAATTTGAATTTGCTACAGAAGATTCTTGGTGCAGAAATCGAGTATACATTGAAATGTCTTTCAACGGGTTGAGATTGGAGTATGCCCTTGATGGGAGCTCGAATTACATAGCTTAGAAGGACAGGATGGAGGCGGTGCTGGAGGATAATGGGCTGAAGGTGTTCATCGATAGCGATGTTCCTAAGCCGGGATCTAGCAATGCTGCATTACTTGATGCATGATAAAAGAAGACTGAAAAGACGAGGAGGATTCTGTTGGAAGGTGTGAAGGACCACATTGTTTCCAGCCTTCACGGGAAAGCCAATCCATTCTTAATGTGGAAGGCTTTAACAGACTTGTTCCAAAGCAGAAGTGACCAAAGGAAGTTTGCTTTTAAAGACGGCTCTTTTCACTAAGCTCATCATCTTGTTGAATCTCAAGTTAACTACAATGCATAGCAGTTTCAGTGGAGACCAGTGGAGAGATAGGTGAAAGGGCAAGATAGACTATCTGTTGTGACTATAGTGATGCATTGATTGTATCCAACACTCAGTGGAGATGCTAATGAGGATTGCGTAGTCAATCCAAGAGTAATTCGAATTCATTCAAAGCTATTCTTCAGTAGAGATTGCGCAGTGGAGGCAGACTAGTAGGTGGCAAAGATCGGTGCATGAATTTGCAAGATTAGGCCTGTATAGTGTATGACGATTGTACTGTACTGAGAGCTTGTGATAAGCTTTGTATGTTTGTATGAGATTTTCATATGATCTCCATGTTAGATAATATATAGTTGGGGTTTTCAGCTTCAGGCTTTCCCGGTTAAAAACTGTGTTATGTGCGATTGAATATTTTTGTTTATGCTTCACATGTGTGTGCAATTAATTGTTTCCGCAAAAGATCAACAAGTGGAATTGATTCTGTATTTTGCATAAAGTTAAATAGTGTGAGATAAGGAGAATCAAGGAAATATGCATGCTTAGTGCATATAATTTCTACATGGTATCAGAGCATTGTTGATTGAAGATTGCAATTGTGAAGTGAGTTTGTGCTGGTGGACAATTTGAATTTGCTACATAATATTCTTGGTGCAGAAATCGAGCATACATTGAAATTTATTTCAACGGGTTGATATTGGAGTTTGCCCTTGATGGGAGCTCGAATTACATAGCCTGGAAGGACAGGATGGAGGGGGTGCTGGAGGATAATGGGTTGAAGGAGTTCATCGATAGCGATGTTCCTAAGCCGGGATCTAGCGATGCTGCATTACTTGATGCATGGAAAAAGAAGACTGCAAAGACGAGGAGGATTCTGTTGGAAGGTGTGAAGGACCACATTCTTTCCAGCCTTCATGGGAAAGCCACTCCATTCTTAATGTGGAATGCTTTGATAGACTTGTTCCAAAGGAAAAGTGACCAGAGGAAGTTGGCGCTTAAAGACAAGCTCAGAAAAATAAAAATGGAGAAAGATGACAGTATACCAAAATACCTAACGAAGTTTGTCCACTACAAGGATGAGCTGGGAAGTGTGGGGGTTACTGTTGATGAAGAATAATTGGTGAGCTTGGCTCTCCTTGGGCTTCTGAAGAGTTGGCATAGCTACGAAGACTCTGTCAATGGACGGGAGAAACTGTCGAGATGGGAGCGACTTTGTTCGGATCTTTTGCAGGAGGAGATAAGGCGTGGTACCAGGGATGGATCTTCATCGAAGAATGAAGATGAAGAGAATTTCACTTTGGCTGCCAAAGCAAGGAAAGGGAAGGGGAAGAAAAATACTTCTAAATCCGGTGCGAAAGGAAAGAAGCAGGACTTGTCCAAAGTGAAGTGTTTTCACTGTCACGAGCATGGACATTTCGCCACTAACTGTCCACAGAAGAAGGAGAATAAGCAAGCTGTTGAATTTGCAGCTGGAGAGGCCTTAGTCTCGCAATTTGAGCTGGATTTTTCTTTGATCGCATGCTTGGTTTCAAGCTGCATGGGATCAGTGTGGTATCTTGATAGTGGTGCATCTTTCCATATGACGGGAGACAAAGAGTTGTTTAGTGACTTGGAGGAGAAGGACCTTCAGATGCATATAGAGATGGGTGATGATGGTCGGTACAGTGCAACAAGAATTGGGACCATTACCTTTGAGAGGGAGTCCGATAATCCATTCTTGTTGAAGAATGTCATGCATGATCCAGATCTGAAGAAGAACTTGGTCTTAGTCGCAATGCTGGAAGACAGGGGTTATGATGTTGTTTTTAGTAAGGGAAAAGCCTTCCTTCGACATAAAACAATAGGTCAAACCAAGAAGATAGGGGTTCGAATTAAGAATCTATACAAGCTAGAGGTAGATGGTTGCGTTGCAATGGTGGGCAAAGCAGAAGAAGTGGTGAGCTGGGATGAAGGCGAGTTATGGCACAGGAGATTGGGCCATCTTCACCATGGTGCTTTGAAAATTTTGCAGCAAATTTCTACTGGACTTCCCAAGGGTACTCTTGCACAGTCAGATCAGTGCAAAGGATGTACAATGGGTAAGTTTATGAAGACCACCTTTCATGAGAAGGAGAACCATGCTTCGGTGATCCTGGAGAGAATTCACACAGATGTGTGTGGACCATTCTCGGTTGCTTCAACAGTGAAACACAAGTATTATGTGATATTTGTTGATGAATTTTCTCATAGATGCTGGATCTTCTTCATGCAGAAGAAGAGTGAAATTTTCTCAAAGTTATGTGAGTTCAAGGCATTGGTGGAGAAGGAGTCATGGAAGTAGGTGAAAGCTCTAAGGAGCGATAATGGTGGTGAATACATCTCTGGCGAATTCAAAGACTTCTGTATCGAAGAAGGAATTCGAAGAGAACTCATAGCGCCTCATAACCCACAGCAGAATGGGGTCGTGGAGAGAAAGAACATAATGATCGTGGGTGCTACACAAGCTATGCTTGAGAGGGAGCTAGACTTGCATGCAGTGAAGGAATTGCTTGTTCCGAAAGATGAGCCTCCGGATGTGGATCAGTCACAAGAGGAGATTCATGGAGTGGAGGAGTCCACTAATGTAGAACCAAACATCAAAAAAGGTAGAAAGTGTACCACAGAAGCCGAGAGACTGAAGGTGGATGCGGCACAGAATGTAGTAGTTCCTACATCATAGCGCAGACAGAGACAATCACCTGACCGATATACTGGATACATGGCTCTTATGAGAAAGTGTATTGTGACAGAGCCATATTCCTTTGAAGAAGCAGCGTAGGAGCCTACATGGGTAGATGCCATGGTGGAAGAGTATGACTCCATTTTCAGAAATAATGCTTGGGAGATTGTTCCAAGGCCGGTGGGAAAATAAGTTGTAGGATTAAGATAGATCTACAAGGTAAATCAAGATGCTGATGGGAGCGTCGAGAAGTATAAGGCAAGATTTGTTTCCCAGGGCTTCTCACAGATTGAGAGGATTGACTATGAAGAAAAATTTGTACCTGTCGCACGGTATTCTTCCATACGGACCATCCTTGCTCTCTTAGCGCAGATGGGTTGGCACATTCATCAGATGGATGTGAAGAAGCGTTCCTTAATGGGATCATTGAGGAAGAGGTGTACATTGAGAAACCTAAAGGATTTGAGATCTTCAGCAGCGAGTCGCATGTGTGCAGGCTCAAAAGAGCGCTGTATGGGTTGAAACAAGCACCCCATGCTTGGTACACTCGGATCGACAACTATTTCACTGGACTTGGCTTCACCAAGAGTGAGGCAGATGCAAACCTGTACCAGATTGTGGTTGAGGGTAAGCTTTTGATCATTGTACTTTATGTTGATGATTTGATACTAACAGGTGATGAGCAGTTGATACACTCATGAAAGGCTGATCTTGCAAAGGAGTTTGAGATGAAGGATTTAGGCCTCCTTCATTATTTCCTTGGATTGGAAATATGGCAATGGGAAGGTGAACTATTTTTGCCTCAAGGCAAGTATGCCCGGGAGATACTAGAGAAGTTTCACATGTAAGGCTGCAAGCCTATCGACACTCCTCCTCCAGGAAATTGGAAGAAAGAGGATGCTACATTGACAGAGGTAGTGGATGCCATTTTTTATCGACAGTTGGTGTGTTCGCTTATGTATTTAGTCAATACAAGACTAGACATATGCTATGCGGTGAACCAGCTTTCACAAGCGATGGTTAAGCCTACCAAGCTCTTTTGGAAGGCGGGCAAGCATGTACTGAGACATCTCAGGGGCACATCTGAGTATGGTTTATGGTACAGACAGACAGATGAGGTGAAGTTGCATGGCTTCACGGATGAAGATTGGGCAGGAAGCCCAACAGACAGAAAGAGCACATCAAGAGGGATTTTCAGTATCAGATTTATGGCAGTTTCTTAGTACAGCAGGAAACAAAGATCTGTGGCACTCATTTCAGTGGAAGTAGAATACATGGCAGCAAGTTTAGCTGCATGTGAGGCTATCTGGATGAGGAAGATCCTGGTTGGTTTGTTCGGTTCACATTTAGATCCCACGGTGATTCATTGTGATAATCAGAGTTGCATTAAACTCTCGGTTAATCCCGTGTTTCATGATAGAACTAAACATACTGATATCCGGTATCATCATATCAGAGATTGTGTGTAACAGAAGATCATGTTGCTTCATTACATTCCTACGGAAGATCAGGATGCAGATATTTTGACGAAGGCGCTCACCAGGAGCAAATTCGATTACCATAGAGGCAAGATTGGAGTGAAAGATACTACCTATATTTTTGGGAGGGAGTGTTGAGATTCAACAAGATGATGAGATTAGTGAAAAGAGTCACCTTCACTAAGTGGGCCCGCAGGCTATTTTTGGCACAAGTCTATTTTTAGACATGGTGATCATATTTCAGAAGTTGCAGGATGCTATTTGTGGATGGTTGATCAAGTTGGAAAAATAGATGAAATTATATTTTTAGAATATTGGGTGAAGTATATTTATGATTCAATAATCTAAAAAAATAGATGCATGTCGATTATTATTAGCTCTTAATAATAATCATACTTAAACATCAACTTATTCTCTGAGCACTTACGCCCCCGTACGTATGTGGCACAACAGCTGACAGAAGGAATTACGCTATTCCTGAGGGTTTATTGGAGCTATTGCATGGAGGACTCAGTTAGAACTCAAGTGGCAGAGTTATGACACGGTTGGAAGAAGTAGTTATGGAGTTGTATTTAGTTTAACTCAGTTAGACTCAGTTGAGCTAGTTGTATCTAGTCTAACTGATTGATACACTAGTGAGAGTGGAGTGAATTAATTAGTTAATTAATTCATAAATAATAACTCATTAATCAACTGAAGAATACATTAGTTAAATACAGTGCATGGTAGTTTCAGTGGAGACCATTGGAGAGATAGGTGAAAGGGCAAGATAGACTATCTGTTGTGACTATAGTGATGTATTGATTGCATCCAAAACTCAGTGGAGATGCCAATGAGGATTGCACAGTCAATCCAAGAGTATTTAAAATTCATTTAGAGATATTCTTCAACAGATATTGCATAGTGGAAGCAGGCTATCAGGTGGCAAAGATCAGTGCATGGATTTGCAAGATTAGGCCTGTATAGTGTATGACGATTATACTATACTGAGAGCTTGTGATAAGCTTTGTATGTTTGTATGAGATTGTCATATGATCTCCATGTTACATAATATATAGTTGGGGTTTTCAGCTTCAGGCTTTCCTGGTTAAAAACTGTGTTATGTGCGATTGAATATTTTTTTTTATGCTTCACATGTGTGTGCAATTAATTGTTTCCGAAAAAGATCAACAAGTGGAATTGATTCTGTATTTTGCATAAAGTTAAATAGTGTGAGATCAGGAGAATCAAGTACATATGCATGCTTAGTGCATATAATTTCTACACTTTCTCTTTGCAACCATGGTTCTTTAATGTCTTCTCTACCTCGCTTGATTAGTGATACCTACAAACCTTTGAAAATACCAGCCACAGTTTGGGTTCAGTGAAATAATCCTCCAGATCTCAATAACACGCAAAGAGGGAATGGAGAATGACAATGACTCAATTTGGAAATATTTTGAAGTTCGATGACAACTCATAGCATAATGATGACTCATACATGCTTAAAATAGTGATGATGACTTTAGCCATGACCATTGTACCTTGATCTTTACCCTAACTGAATCGAATGGCATTTAGCCTATCCCTTTCAACCATTTACTGACACCTAACAACTATTTTGACAAGACAGACATGAATCCTTACTTTTGTAGCATACCTAGTGTATTTCTGGGCAGTTTTTCTACGAAAGTATTAGTAGTTTCGTAGCGAAAAGTGCGTTTTCTCTGTGTATTTCGCTATGAAAGTAGGGTTTCTTGGCTAAAATGACTCTTTCGGTGCTATAGACTTGGGAAATGAAAAATGTCAGAAAGTCATGACTGATGTGACATGAAAGGATTTGAATGAGGGTTGGTTTAGACCTTAGGATAGGCTAAATACGAAAAAATAAAATTTTTTTTTGACCAAGTAATGAAAAATGAATTCTATGACTTTACCTTTGACACATGAACTTCTAGGACTTTTTCAAATGATGTTTCTTTTTTTTTGAGTGATAACACTAGGATTAAAGAGGAATGGGGGATATTATTTATCTGTTTGTGAACAACTATTTTGTGATTTTTTTTTGGTTTGATTGAGGGGAGTTGTTCTTCTGGAGCCTCCACATCATCTTGCTCGATGTTTATGGATTGATGATCATATGGATATGAAGGTAAGTTAGCCAGGATTTCAAAGGTATGAGAGGAGTTAGGAATGGGGGCACCTGATTGGGTCAATAGGATGGTTTTGATGGAGGATGAGTGAGAGGGTATTGATGAGTGTGGAGTTGAAGGGATAGTACCAGGATGAAATGGCCCATTTTGGTGAGGGTTTTTAATGGTATTGTTGTTTTTTCGTTTAGTCATTTCCCATTGTTCCTCTCAAGGCTCTTGAGGTTCAAAGACTAATTTTTTTGGACATCTATTGGAAAAATGGTTGTATTCAGGACATACATTTCATTTAAAGGGAAATTTCTCATATTCTAGTCGGTGTATGTGTGATCGGTTTTCAACGTTGAGCTTCACTGCTTCAAGAAGGCTTTTGGCTAAGTCAACATGCACACAAATCCTTGTGCAAGCATGCATGTTATCCTTTTGCTCACTCTAATATATGTATTTTAGGATTGCATTTCCTATTGTTCTTCAAACACCTACACCCCCACATTTATCAGCTTTTAAAATCCGTCCAGGTAAATGTGAAGCGAAGTGCCACTATGACCTGACCCGAACTCCTAGCTCCAATTAAGGAAGTGGGGTCTACAACTGAGTATCATTGACCAAAAATTAACATCCTACAGGGCCTATAGGTCACTCAGAGGCTGAAAAACCACCCCAAGTGACCAAACATTAAGTTGGGGCTGCTCTTCCCAACACTTAACCCCCAACCGCATGCATGAAAAGGCACGGGTGCGACTAATGGCCTCCAACCACATGAACAACACTACCTAAGTGTGGTTATGACCCAACTTGTCCAATTTAAAGAGTGCAGTCTCGAGATCTGAGCCATAATTATAGGCCATCCTGAGACCAATCCCTAGAACTGCCTAAGACTTCTTAGAATGATAAATGACATAATAATAATTATAAACATACAAACTTGAGTCATAAAATTGACCTGAACTGACCAAAACATACTAGGAATTTCGTCAAACACATGGTAAACATGTAAGCTACAGGTCATGAATGCATATTTGAGTATAAATATTTGTTCTTTAGTTGTAAATCACTGAGAAGGTCTAATTCCCTCTTAAGCAATTGCAATAACACTTGTTATCCCATGCATTCATCAACCATTCATTAACTAATCAAAATGTAACAAGAGCCATAGCTATAACACATTATAGAACCATTATTATAACCAACATATATCCAAAACAAGAACCATGATATAACAACCATTAAAGCCACATAATAACAAATACAAGTTCTCATAAATCACCATAGGAAAATAACTCTTACTAACATATGAAAAATCCAACCAAGTCAGGGAATTCCATGTATCACCCGATCATTAAGATTGGGTTGAACCAAATCTTTGATTCAACCAATCACCCCCATGACATATTCTAAGAATGAATGTGGGATCTCATGGGATGAACCAAGACATAAAAAACCAAGGGAACCGAGAGGTTAAACCACCTCCACCCTCAAACTAGCGCGATCTCGCCAAAACCGGTCAAGAGATCACAAAACCAAAACAAGCTTGGATGCCTCAGAATTCCTTCACCATCCCTTGAGGAATTTTCTTGTTTCCACTCACCTGTCGAGGGCTTCCTAGAGAAAATTATCTCCACCCACAACCCTTGGGAATTTTCCTGAGACCACGTCACCCAAATCCAAAGTCTCAGGATAATCCAAAGCTCAACCATAAATGAATCGCATCACACCATGGCTATCTAGGAAATGGAAATGAAAGGTTGAAACCACTATCAAAAGAAAGAAAAAATCATGCCAATGTCAACAAATGAACCAAATAAACAAATTCATTTATCATGCATTCACTCCCCAACTAGGAAATCACAAATGCAACATGTTACCTGCAAAATCCTCCTACTGAAGTTGCTTGATCCAACCTTCCTTACTTTTCCTTTTATTTCCTTGTCCTCCCTTTGCTTTCCTTGTCCTTCATTTTATTTCATTCTCCAATGCTAGAGTGCTCCAAGAATTCTCTAAGTGTGCAATAGTGGATGAGAGCCAAAACCAAAATTGATAAAATCTGTGAACTGATCCTCGAAAGTTTTTTTATCACTGAGGTCTCTATTTTCTTCATTTTCCTTAATTTTCATTCAAATTCCCTCTTATGAAAATATGTGTCTCTTCACCTTCCTTTTCTCTTATTTTCCTTTATTTATCATTAACAAATTCCAATTAGTGCCTCCTTTCCTTTTCCAATTTATTTAGCCATTAATAACCAAAAGTGATGCCCACTATAGTGCTTTTCCCAACATTCAACTTGGAATACTTGTCGCATGACCTTGGTCTTATTTTGCCTTTAATAACTTTTATTACATGAAATTTTAACCTAGAGATGTTACAAACCCATCCCCCTTGGGGGAACATAGTCCTCGATGTTCTATGACACCTATAACTAGAATAATCACTGAAAACCAAAACATATTGCCTATGGAGATTTATAACTTAGCTTGATGAAATATTTACAATAGCAACCTGCTGAAAATCCAAAACCAACATGACAACATGAAAACATGACAATCATACCGCTTATTGGAGCTTTATAACATAACTCATTGTGGTATCTACAATAACAACCATACATAGATATGTACATATACCAAAACTCCTTTTCCTCAACCAAAAAATCATGAAGGATACATAGTCTGCATCTAATCATCCATCTCCCATGTAGATTCATCAGGCCCAAAGTACTTCCACTGCACTTTAACTTGCTTGATTTCTCTTTTCTAGAGCATGACCTATTTTCGTTGCAATATGCACTGAGGTTTTGATTGGAATTCTCCTTCGGCTTCTACTTGCAATATACAATCAATCACATGATCATTTTCCTTCAGATATATTTTAAATAATGAAACGTGGAAAACATCATGGAATTTCACTGTTAGTGAAAGTGCAAGTTTTTAGGCCACTGGTCCAATCCTCTTAAGGATCTCAAAAGGAATGCAATATCAAGGTGCCAAATTGGCACATGATCTAATCCTTAAGGAACTATTCTCGAGCTTGATGTGCAAATACACATGCTCCACAACCTGAAACACCCTAAATGCCCTATGTTTATTTGCATAACTCATTTTCCTGTCATGTGTTGCCTTTAGATTCTTCTTGATAACCTGCATTTCTTGTTCCATCTCTGCCAAAAAATCTGGTCCAATGAATACCCTGTTCATTGGATCACTCCATCTGATAGGATTATTGCAACTATACCCATAAAGTGCCTCAAACAGACCCATCTTTAAGGAATCCTGATACCCATTATTATACAAAAACTATACTAGTGGAAGATACTCTTCCCGCTTCCTTTGTTGATGCATGACATACATCCTTAATATGTTCTCAAATTTTTTTTAACCCTCTCTATTTCTCTATATGTCTGTGAATGATAAGTTGTACTAAAAGCCAACTCTATCCCCAAACCCGAAAACAACTCATAAAACCTAGAAGTGAACATGACATCTCTTTCAGATACAATATTCTTGGGAAAACCATGCAATATCACTATCTCCCTGATGAAGACTCAAGCTACCTTACTAGTTGAATTAGTAGACTTCATTGGAATGAAGTGATCTACCCTTGCCAACATGTCAACCACAACCACGATGAACTCACATTGTTTAGATGTCTTTGGCAAACGTGTGATGAAATCCATGGCAATGACCTCCCATTTCCATTATGGAATCAGAATAGGCTACAATAAACCAACTGGACTCCTACACTATACCTTCACATACTTACAGTCCAAGCACCTGGCGAAGAACTCAACCACCTCTTTCTTCAGATTTAGCCAATAATAGAACTTTACAATTGTTAGAGTCTTCTGATATCTCGGATGACCTAAATATGGATTGAAATGAAATTACTTCAAGATAGGTTTCTTGAGATCACTATTTTCCAACACATAGATCCTCTCCCTAAATCTCACCAAGTCATCCACTATGAGATGGTAATCCACATCCTCTTCACCTGAGCCCTGCTTCTGTAACTTATGCTTAAGCTGCTAGTACATTTCATCATGTTGTCCAACATTCAATATCTGCTCCCATAAATTTGTCCCATATTAACTTATAGTTGTTATGTGATTCACCTGCACTCTCTTAGTAAGAGCGTTTACAACCCTGTTCTCCTTACCCTTAACGTAATTTATCTCGAAGTCAAACCCATTGAGAGTATCCAACCATATAGCTTTATTGACATTCAAATTAGTTTTATCAAACAAGTACCTTAACCCATTGTGATCACTCATTAGAATAAATCTTCCGCCAGGAAGATAATGTTCCCACTTCTTCAAGGCATGAATAATACCTGTCAACTCAAAATCATGAGTCACATAGTTTTGCTCATACTCATTCAAATTCCTTGAATCATATCATACCACCTACCCTTCCTTCATTAGGACTCGAACAAGTCCTCTCTTGCAGTGAACTCTTTATCTGGATCTGCAATCTTCAAGACCAGATCATTTGTAAGCAACTAATTCAACTGCTCAAAATTGGCTGCACATTCCTCTGTCCATTCAAACTTCTTACCTTTTCTCTACAATGATGTAATAGGATAGGAAATCGGTGATAAGTTCATGTTGAAACTCCTATAATAACCTATTAATCCCATGAATGATCTAACTTCATCCACATTCCTAGGAGCTGGCCACTCCATGATAACTCTGATATATTCTAGATCCACTGCTATGTCTTCCTTGGAAACAACATGTCCCAAGTAATGAAATTCTGTTTGAAAGAAACTGTACTTACTTATATTGGCATACAAATGATGCTCTCTCAATAGTCTTAATACTTTTTCCAGGTGTTTTGCATGCTCTTCCTCATTCTTATAATATATCAATATCATCAATGAATACTATCACAAACTTGTCTAGATAAAGATGCAACACACTATTCATCAAACACATGAAATTATTCAGAGCATTAGTCAAACCAAAATAACTACAACAAACTGATAATGCCCATACCTGGTTTGGAAGGTGGTTTTGTAGATGTCCTCTTCTTTGATGTGTACGTGATGATATATTGATCTCAATTCAATCTTCGAGAAAATTGTTGCTCCCTTTAACTGATAGAAAAAGTCATCAATCCACGACAAAGGATACATGTTCTTGATAGTCACCTTATTGAACTGCCTGTAATCAATGCACAATCTGAGACTACCATCCTTCTTCTTCACAAATAACACTGGTGCACCTTAAGGCAACACACTTGGCCTAATGTATCCCTTATCACGCATTTCCTTAAGTTGCCATGCCAATTACACTAATTGTGGAGTGCTCATCCTGCAAGGTGCCTTTGATGTTGGTGTTGCTCCTAGTATCAACTCAATAGAAAAGTATACTTCCCTGTGAGGTGGTAACTCTGAAATATTTGCTAGGAATACATCCTGAAACTACTGTAAAACCAGATACCTATTCAAGACCTCAATATCCTCAACATACTTCCCTTTGTCATTGGATACATGCACTACAAACAAGACACATCGTTTCCTACAACTGCACTTCACCTGCATAGTTGTAACCATTCTCACCAATGTAGGCTTATTATTTCCCTGCAAGATTATCTTGTCTCCATCACCATCCAAGCACTCTATAGCCTTCTCGTATAAATCTACCTCTGTGAAGGTACAATCAATCCATACCCAAAAGCATATTGTACGAACCTAAAGGAAGCACATTCAAATGCACCGATGTAGACATATCGTTCAACTCAAATGCACAAGATCTTACCCAATGATGAATTCTTTTCTTGGTACCTGTAGCCAACTGCACCAGCCAATACTCTGCATGCACTTCTTTACTCAAGCCAACTTATCTACCAAATCAGGATTAATATAACTATAATTAAATCCAGGATCAATCAAAATGGAAACAAATCGATCACAAAGCTTACATTCTATCTCAATAATGGATGCCTGGTGATCCGCCTACTTTTTATCAAATGTTTTGTAAATATGAGGAATGATTTTTCCAACATACCCAACTGTCTGTGCCTCCTAAGCAATGTATATCTGAGGTCTTCCACCTTGATACAACAAATAATCCTTCTTGCGATGATCCTTACCACAAATATAGCACTACAACAACTCCTTGCCACTACCTTTATTTTGTTTATCTCAAGGCTGAGATCCATGTCCCTTCTCTGCTATACTGAACTTCTTGTAAGGAGTAACATTCTCTTTTTGACCTGCATCTTGAGGTATTTCCTGCTTCAAAGGACATTTCCCTTTAGTCTCGTCAGTACCTTTCTAGTCACGCTTAGGCTTAGTCTTGCACTTCACTTGCTCATAAAAATGCTTCAAATTCCCAAAGACTTCCTCCAATGATTGAGTCTCATCATACTCAATTCAATATTTGAATGCTAATGGTAGTCCACTGATAAATCTTTGAAATTTTGTCTTCTCATCCTTAAGACAAGGAACATATCTCAAAAACTCCAAGAACTTAGCCATATACTCTTCATCTGTCATAGATCCTGTTATCACTCTCCCTAACTTCCTAGGCTGAAAATAGGAATAAGGTAACCACAAACCAACTTTTAGCTAGGTAGCTAGCCCTACCTAACCAGAGAGGGCTCTCTCTGTGTCACTTTTTAAATATTCAATTTTAGGTTGAGTACCAAATTTTAGGCTAGATATGAGTTAATATGTTTTAAAATTTGTTTAATAATTTGTTTGCTGGATAAAAAAAATATGATCAGTGAAACTAAAACTAATTTCAAAGACTGAATTGCAGAGAACAGAGTAAGGTAAGATAGACAAACTATTTGAGCAAAATTAAGTTGTCATTTATGTATAGTGGTAGAAAAAGGCAACGGTCTGAATGAGCATTTTACTGAATTCATTCATCAGAAGAAAAGACACATTTGTAGAAACCTTAATAAACATAACATATAACTGATTTCTGCTTATAAAATGATAAGATTTTTCCACAGAAATTGAAATGGAAATGTAATAACAGATGGAAAGCATAGTTCTTAAAAGAAATACCACATACATCTCAAAATATTTGTTGAAACTCCTTTGATTTCATCAATAATAGGTCCACAATAATACACAATCGCTCAAAAACTCGATTATCCAACACTTATACTTCGTACAGTGAGGTATTTATGGAAAAATTAAATCACAATAGATTACATTAAAGGCTATCATAACATATAGTGATTTATTTTCCAACTAAATTCTAACTGCATCATGGAAATAAATTCGATTTGCTGTGCTGGCGCTACTTTAACTGAAAACGGTTGCTCAAGGAGAAAACTGTGGGCTGCGCTGGTTGTCAATTGACTAATGATCTGGCAGATGTTGACTTTTCTGCCTTTACTAATTACTCTTGAAATTCATACAGTTTTTACTAGCGCTTTTCATCAGGGATGATTATTACCTTACGGTAAAATTCATATGCTTCAGTGTATTTAGCAAAAGTGGGCCTCACCAAAAAAACATGTTTAATATCACATTGAATATGAATGTCATTGCTCAGGGTTCCCAATAGTGCCCTTCCTGTCAATGTACCTTTAATGTTTGATAGTGTCTTTAGAAATTTCCTTAAGTATTCTCCAATAATCCTCTTTAGTCATTAATTTATCATTAATCACAAGCAGAGAGGGCAATCTTGTCTGTGTCAGAGGCTCTATTTTGCTGAAAAATCTCTGAAATGTGATCTCCAGATTGTGACACTTCTCCTCAACCTGAAGAATCAAATTATTCTTTGTGAGCACTTTATTTACTTCTAGGATTGTTTATGTTCTGTCATCTATGCCTAAATCATCTAGCTCATACATGTTCTTTGCATTCAGAAACTTAATAATGTTGTTTTCTATATCAGGCTTACTGGTTCTTCTGGTCCTTTGTTCTTTGGAGGCATAATTGGCTCTGTTGGAATGGTGGAAACACAAATTTCTGATGAAAAACAAAGGCTGAGACTCAGGAAAAGCTCTGCAAATCGGAAGAATGTAAATCAGCTGCAAAGGATAGCTTTGGATGGAGGTAATGTTGATTTCTGGAGTTCTGGTGGTGATTGAAAATTTGTAAACCTGTGTTGAGCAGAGCGAATAGCAGAGTGAATGTTTCAAACATGTGTTTAGTGATGAATTTATGGATAATTGAATTAATTCCTGTTTGAAAAGGGTGCATGTACGTCAGGCTAACCATTAGGATTGAGTTAATTGGATAATGGTTATGGAAGGGAGGAAATTACTTGATTGGACAATCCACAATCCACATTGGCATGGCATAACTAGTGGGTAGAGCAGTGGTTTCAATCGGTGGGTAAGCGGGATTTCAATTGGCGGTAAGTGGTTTCGTGTGGGGGGGGGGGGGGGTGCGCACGAAATCACACACTATTGACACGTAGCGGTGGGGTCAGGTCTTGAAACCACTCTTTTCGCCTCCCCCCCCACCCCCGACGTTAAGTTTCAGACGATGAGGGGGGGCCGAAGTCTCGTATGGGACGTCAGATGTGATCAGGATGCGATGGATAATCGGTGAGATGGGAGGTGGTTAACGTGCGTCAGATTTCAAGGAATGGTGGGGTATGGGTATGATGAAGGTGATGTGACATGAATAACTGTCGGGTTAAGGAATTCAACATGTCGAATAGGTAGAGGGAGATAACGCATTGGATTAAATCCTATGGTTTCAAGAATGAGTTTTTGAAATATTAAAGATAAAACTTTGATAAGCATGCAATTTCGAAAATAAATTTCTCCTGCAAAGCTCTTCATTTCTCTTTGAATAGAACAACATAATAGAGAAATTTTATGACACAGAGTTTATTTTGAACTATAAAAATCGACTTTCTCCTTCAACTAGACCTTTATGAATGAAATGGAGGTTTCATTGCCTTATTTTAGTGAAAAATTAAAGATTTTTCCATGGGCAGTTTTGACCCTAGACTTGACCTATATGAGATGGAATGACATGAATTTATACCTCTAAATGGAGATGAAATAATGTGAAGGAGCAGCATATCATGATAGGACTTGTTTAGTGACCAAAATTATTGCTAATGACTAACTGAAAAAGAAAAATATTTTGACTAATGACTTGATGGAAAAATCTCAAAAGAGCTATCTTTGATCACTGAAAAAATGACTCTAACATTGGCTCCAACTGGGGATGGAAGCTCCTTCAGGAGGTGTCAAGAACATCATAGATCAGGTAGGCTTATCCATTGGGCTATGGAGTCAAGTGGACTTTGAAAAACTTAAATAAACTGGAAAATTTGACTAAAAACAACTAACTTGACTCTAACTTGACAAGAGACTGAAACTTGTGAACTTTTTTTAAAAGAAAACATGAAATGTTTGCAGAAATATCATGGCCTTCTCCTCAGGCTTCAAACTTTTGCAACCACTCCCTTATTTGCTGAGCATCAAATGTAAACTGGTATATACAATGACAATGAGTTTATTTCTCAGGATTTCAAGAAACATAATGTTTTAGAAACCTACCATTGATAGGTCCTCCCAACACTTCTTGTCCTTCAAGATATTCTAGTAAAAATGCCTTGTTTCCTATGAACGCTAAAATATTGTAAGGTCCTTTCCACAGATTGTCAAATTTCCCATGCTTGCCCTTATCTTCATTTCTGACATCCCATCTTAGAAAAATATCTCCAATCTTGTAGTCATCAACCTTTGTTTTTCTGTCAAAAATATTTTTAATTCTGTCATGCAGCTTTGAAGTATTGCTGAAAATTTCATATCTTGATTGTTGCAAATGTATCATCTTGTTGATTCTTCTCTAAATATCATTAGGCTTACTATCAATCTCCTGCAAAATATTCATTACTGGAACAACCAAGGAAGAAGGGAAAGCAATGTCAATTCCGTAAACAGGCTAAAAAGGAGACATATTAATTGATCTTTTTGTGCTCACTCTATCAGCCCATAGAGCATTTGTAAGCTTCTTGTGCCGATTCCTTTTGTTTTCCCGTAACATCTTCTTGATAATATTCATCAAAGACTTATTAGATGATTTTGCAAGCCCATTTCCCTAAGGATAATACGCAGTAGAATGACGATGTCTAATGTGATATTTATCACAAAAATCAATCATCTTCTTAGATTTGAAAGCAGCTGCATTATCAATGATAATCTTGTATGGACAACCAAATCGAGACAAAATATTATTTTCAAGAAACTGAATGATAACTGAATCAGTTTCTTGCCTACTGGGAATAGCCTCAATCCATTTGGTAAAATAATCTATAGCAGTGAGAATCCATTTGTGTTGATCTGAATATGGAGGATGAATTTCACCAATAAAGTCAAGTCCCCATTGTTGGAATGGTGTTTGAAATTCAATTGGTTTAAGAGGTAAAGGTAAAATCTTCCTTTTTCCTTGAAATATCTAACACTCATGACAACTATTGACTGTTTTGTAGACATTAGAAAATAAAGTAGGCCAATAAAAACCTGCTCTCAAAATTTTATTTGTTGTGGTTTTCCAATAAATATGACCTCCACAGTCACCCTTATGGAATTTCGTCATAACTTTATCAACTTCACCTTTAACTAAATAGTTCAACAATATTCCACTAGGATCTTTCTAGTATAGGGCACCATTCAGAATGCAGTATTTCAGTGCTTTTAACTTCAATGATCTTGCTTACTGCTTGGCATGCCAGGAGGAGGATGCAGATGTTGCAAAATATATACAATATCAACATTTCAAGGAGATAAAGAAAATATTTCAGCTATCTTAGGTAATGTTTCAGCAGTTTGTTCATCAGATAATACAACGATGAAGTTTATGTCTGAGGCATGAAGATTAGAATCTGCCATCAGCTTTGCTAGACCTTTTCCTTTGATTAATTTTGTGGGCTTAACCTCCAAATCATACTCCAGCAATTCAACAATCCATTTTCCTCTACGACCTTTTGGATCATTCTGTGTGAGTACTTCTTTAAAAACAACATTTGGTACATAAGAAATGACATGGGAATGTAAAATTTACACACTAAAATATTTCAATGCTTTGACTAATGCTAAAGCTTGTTTCTCAGTGATATTGTACTTTAAAGCAACATCTCTTATTGTTCTGCTAAATAAATAAATAGGTTGTTCTGTATTTTGATTTTTCTTTTGCATTAAAACAACAACAAGTGTATGCTCTGAAGAAAATGAGAAAATTATAAAATCAAGTGTATAGTCTGGGCTAATAAGAATGGGAGCATGATATAGTGCAAACTTAACTTGATTAAATGACTTCTTTGCTTTTTCAGACCATTTTACTTCAGCATCTTTCTTCAACATATCAATAATTTGCCTCAAATGTTCAACAAGATTAGGAACAAAACTTCCTAGAAAATTAATTTTACCATTGAAAGACTGAATCTCCTTTTTGCTCCTAGGATAATCTAAATTTCGAATTGCTTCAATCCTTGAAGGATCTACTCTTATGCCATCTTTCGATATAATATGCCCAAGTAATTTACCTTCTTCCATAACAAAGAAGCTCTTCTTTGGATTTAATGAAATACCAAACTTTTTGCACTTTTGAAAGACTATTTTTAAATGTTGTAAATGGTGTTCATCTGTCTTTGAGAAAACAGTGATATCATCAAGGTAAATAACCAAAAACAAATCTTTTTCATTGGAAAAATCAATATCCATTGCTCTTTGAAAAGTTTCACCTGCATTATTCAAACCAAAAGGCATTTTGGCATACATGAAAGTACCCCAAGGTGTGGTGAAAGCTGTATTTTCTTGATCATCTGTGTAGAAAATAACTTGATTGTATCCTGAGTATCCATCTAACAAAGAGACTCCAGATGATCCAACTACCCTTTGCATAATATGGTCCATTTTTGGTAGTGGATAATTATCATTTAATGATACTTTGTTCATATTTATAAAATAAATGCACAATCTAATTTCTCATGTCTTCTTTCTCATAGGTACTATATTAGACATCCAATCAGAGAAATGAATAGGAACTATTATTCCAACAATGAATAATCTATTTACTTCCTTCTAAATAGAAGGCAACAATTTGGGAATCATCCTTCTAAGCTTCTGGCGAAATGGTTTTTGATCTGGCTTCAAAGGAATAGTGTGCTGAATAATGATTTTATCATAGACCTTCAAATCTGAATATTCCCAAGAAAATACATCTGAAAATTGAGACATAAGTACTGCATCCTTAGCTTTCATTTCTGGACTCAAGGATTTTGAAATCTGCACCATCTTTGGCTTTTCTAAAGTGCCAAGATATAGATCTTCCACTCCCACCTCTTTTGGTGACATAGTAGGCTTTCTTGCAACATCATCCTAGTCAAAAAGTTCTTCCAAAGGTACCAAACCTCTTGGAATATAATTATCCTTAAGTTGTAGTAATTGCATTTGTGTAGCATGAATTTCTTGGTCATCTATTTGGGCATTAATGAATTCTTCTTTTGTCTGCAAGAAGTTATTGATTTTCTCATCATTTTGAAACACTCGCCAATATTGAACATTTTAAGGGACAATAGGGCGATGTTTGACATTTATTTCATATTTTTTGTTTGGATACAGAGGAATTTTGAACATACTAGAAGAAGTGGCAAGAGAATCAGCAATAACATTGATGTTTATAGGAATTAATGACAGAGTATATTCAAGAAATGTTTTAGGGATATCTAGGAATGCATTTAGGTAAGCTCTCATTCTGGGATGTTTGGCTTTGTACTCTCCTTTGAATTGCTTGATAACTAACTCAGAGTCGCCATATACATAAATTTTATTTGCACCAAGCTTTTTCAAAAATTTTAGGCCAGCGATTAAAGCTTCATATTCAACTTCATTATTTGTGCAGTCAAATCCTAGTTTATAGGAAGACATTCTAAAATTTGGAGGGATATACAATGATTGATTAATTGGGCTGTGAATCCATATTCCAATATCAACACCTTCTTTGCCTATGGATCCATCAAAATCAATAGCCCAAAGACTATTTTCTTCATCTCAAAGGTGTAAATCAGATGGTTGATTTTTGTTTTCTGTTTGAGATACCTCTGCCGTATCCAAAATTTATGTTTTTTCTACTATTTTCTTATTTTCTTCTTGTGGAGATGTCTTCAATTCCAAACTGTTTGGCACTATTTTACAAAATTTTGTCTCTGCCAATTCTAAAACAGAATTTAATTTTTTTGGATTTTTGGATTTTTCTTCAATCAAGAAGTCTGAAGATGGTGAGCATTCTTCATTGAATAAAATAAAATATTCTAAGTCTGTATGTACAACATGAATGGGATGATTGTTAGGCCTTTCTCTGGTATTGATCATATACTTCATCTTACTTTCTCTGTAATTTTTTTTGCATTGTCCAAAGATAGGAATTGTTTCATATGAAAAGTCAAGTTGTAATGTTCCTCTAAGCTTTGATCCCCATGATCTAGATAGTAGCATTGCATACCTAGGTGGAATATCAGCCACAACAACATCCATAAGGACATTCATGGCTAGAATTTGTTATAATGAGGCCACTAAATCCTTGATAAGACCAAGACATTTAACCCTTCCTGAATCAAACGAGTAGAGATCATGATAAGGTCTTGTGATGTCTAGTCCTAATTTATCCGTAACAGCTTTAGGCATGAGGTTGTGGGATGCTCCAGAGTCAAGAATTGCATTATGAAGAATGAAATCATGGATCTTGAGACTTAATTAAAAGGGAGTAACTTCACCATCTTTTGATTTTCCATCAACAACAGGATCAAAAAGAAGCTCAGGATAATCATCACTCAATTTAACCATATCAGATGTTTGATCAGCTCTAAGCAACTTAGTAACTTGAAACTTGTATTGATCATTCTTCATTATCTCAGTTAGAGGAATAGAAACCTTCAGTTTAACAATTTCATTTTCAAGGGAAAACTGAGTAGGATGTTTATCTACCTCTTTTAGTAATGTGTCTTTCTTTTCAAGCAGTTCTTTGGATGAAGAATCTTCCTTCTGTCCTCCTTTGTGAATTTATCGAAATTTTCTTTGAATGCTGGTGGATTATTCATTAGCTTTAGGAGAAGTAGAAGCAGCGGGTGCTTTTAATTTTCTTTTGTTTGGTGCAAAAAATTCTTTTTTTTGAGTATTGGTTTGAGAGCTCTGCTTATTTTGATTGGCAACTAGAGGAACATTTATACTCCTCAAACCATACTACCTTTGAACTTGGGTGAGGGAATTTTGATATCCTCTCTGATAATATTCAGTGCACATTAAATATTCATTTGACATGGCATATTGTTGGTCTTCTGATGCAAAAATGTCTGCAAAATATTGATCTTCTTCAATGAGGAAGTAAGGTTGCTGATTTTCCTCAAATAAATGGCTTTCCCAAGAAATTTATTCTTCATCATCTTCATCAAGGCCTTCAGTATAATTATGTTGGAATGATGTTCGAACTTGCTATTGACTTTTTGGATCCTAACCCCTTTGTTCCCTTTGTTTAATCCTGTATTGGGGTTTCTGATTTTGACCCCTAAAATTGGGATTGCTTATAGAAGGTTCAGATTGTTGATCAACACTGGACATCTTATCCATCATTTTCCCCATAGATTTGATCAAAGTATCAATTTTTCCTTCTCAGGAAGTGGATGTTTATTCTTTTGTTGTGACTCTTTTATCATTTTTTACCTTAGACTTTTTAATAATCAAATTTTCCTCTACACTCACTTCATTTATTTGCATTTCCTCCAAAGTTGATGGGTTTCTCTCCCTCAATTGATAGGCCATGTCAGGGTCAAAACCATCAAGATAATGGAGTAAATCAAGTCCCGGGGGAGGTTTAATATTATTAGGAATTGAATCATATATATTATTAAATCTAGTTGTGAATTATTGGACATACTCATTTGTATTCCTTTTTAGTGCATTATATTCAACTAGGATTTGCGGTGGATTTTTATTCTCTTTCCATTTTTCCATGAATAAATCAATTAGCTATTGTGAGATACCAATTGTACGAGCTCCAAGAGAGCGAAACCATTTCTTTACTTCCCCAGAAAAACTTTGAGCAATAATACACATCTTAGCATCATCATTGTCTACTTCTTGAAGATCTATAAAATCAGTTACTTTAGCCACATGTTGATAGGCTGTGATTTATGATGTTCCATCAAAGAGAGGTAGTCTTTGACCATAATTTTGAGGTAGAGAAATAAGATGACCTGGTAGAATAAGTTGAGAAAATCTGGCCATGGTTAATGGAGGAGATGGTAGAGGTTTGAATTGTGGTCTGGATTGAATAAAATTTTGTAAAGGTAAAGATGGAATGAAGGGAGGAACTGAAGATGTAGCTGTATGAGAAGGTGAAGCAAAAGATGTACCAAAAGCCTGTTTCTAATATTGAAAATATGCCTTTTCATAGGTTTCTTGAAATTTATCTACTAAGCCTTTAATTTTATGGAAATTGGACCAGAATTCAGTATCAGTTTCAGACTTAAAGGGTTCAAAAAATGGTGTAAAAGACTCAAAATCAAAAGGGTCAAAAGCAGCTTCTGAGAGAAAAGTTTCAAACTTGGTTCTAATTAAAGATTTTTCAAATCGTGGAGAGGAAGCAAAATCTTCTGAGACAAACCTCGTAGGTAGGGAATTTGATTTAATCAATGTAGGAAAAACTCTTCCTAACTGTTGAGACTTAGTTTTCTGTTTTCTCAAAATGATTTCAAGATTGTATACTAGTGGTGATGCATTAAGGTTATGGTTTGACCTGGTATATCTTTTGGGAGCCAGCTTGAGATCTGAATTATATGCTTTTGGCTCAGATTTCGACTTCATCCTATTTAGAAAAACTTTCCCAGGGAATATTTAACAATTGTTCCCCGACAACGACGCCATAAATGTTATCACTCTCCCCAACTTCCTAGGCTTAAAATAGGAATGAAGAAAGGTAACCATAAACCAACTTTTAGCTAGGTAGCTAGCCTTACCTAACCAGAGAGGGCTCTCTCTATTTCACTTTTTAAATATTCAATTTCAGGCTAAGTACCATATTTTAGGCTAGATATGAGTTAATATGTTTTAAAATTTGTGTGTTGGATAAAAAATTATGATCAATGAAACTAAATCTGATTTCAAAGATTGAATTGTAGAGAACAAAGTAAGGAAAGATAGACAAACCATTTGAGCATAATTAAGTTGTCATTTGTGTATAGTGGTAGAAAAAGGTAGGGGTCTGAATGAGCATTTTATTGAGTTCATTCATCAAAAGAAAAGACAGATTTGTAGAAATCTTAATAAACATAACATATAACCGATCTCTGCTTATTAACTGATAAGATTTTTACACAGAAATTGAAATGGAAATGTAATAACAAAGAGAAAGCACAGTGCTCAAAAGAAATACGACATGAATCTCACAATATTTGTTGCAAATCCTTTGATTTCATTAATAATAGGTCCACAATAATACACAAAGACTCAAAAAGTCGATTATCCAACACTAATACTTTGTACAGTGAAGTATTTATGGAAAAATTAAATTACAATAGATTATATTAAAGGTTATCATAATAGATAGCACTTTACTTGGAAACTAAATTCTAACTGCATCATGGAAATAAATTTGATTTGCTATGCTGGTGCTGCTTTAACTGAAAACGGTTGCTGAAGGAGATAGCTATGTGATGCACTGTCTGTCAATTGACTGATGATCTGGCAGAGGTTGACTTTTCTGCCTTTACTAATTACTCTTTAAATTCACATATTTTTTCCCAGTGCTCTTCATTAGGGATGACCAATTTCATTACCTTATGGTAAAATTCATCTGCTTCAATTTATTTAGCAAAAGTGGGCCTCACCAAAAAAAAATGTTTAATCTCATACTAAATTTAAATGTCATTGCTCAGGGTTCCCAACAGTGCCCTTCCTGTCAATGTACCTTTAATGTTTGAAAAATTGGCAGTGTCTCTGGCAATTTCCTTAAGTCTTCTCCAATAATCCTCATTGGTCATCAATTTATCATTAATCACAAGCAGAGAGGGTAATCATTTATGTGTCAGAGGCTTTATTCTGTTAAAAAATCTCTGAACTGTGATCTCCAGAGCGTGACACTTCTCCTCAAGCTGAAGAATCAAATTCTTCTTTATGAGCACTTTCTTTACTTCTAGGATTGTTTATGTTCTGTCATCTATGCCTAAATCATCCAGCTCATACATGTTATTTTCATTCAGAAACTTACTGATGTTGTTTGCTATAACAGGCTTACTGGTTCTTCTAGTCCTTTGTTATTTGGAGGCATTATATGCTCTGCTGGAATGGCGAAAACACAAATTTATGATGAAAAACAAAGGCTGAGACTCAGGAAAAGCTCTGCAAATCGGAAGAATGTCAATCAACTGCAAAGGAGAGCTTTGAATGGAGGTAATGTTGATTTTTGGAGTTCTGGTGGTAATTGCAAATTGTTAAACCTGTGTTGAGAAGAGAAAATAGCGGAATGAAAGTTTCAAACATGTGTTTAGTGATGAATTTATGGACAATTGGATTAATTCCCGTTTGAAAAAGGGCGCGGGTACGTTAGCCTAACAATAAGGATTGAATTAATTGGCTAATGGTTATGGAAGGGTGGGAATTAACTTGATTGGACAGTCCACAGTCCACGTTGGAATGCCATATCTGGCTGTTGGAGTAGTGGTTTCAACCAGCGGGTAAGCGAGATTTCGGAGGGGTAGCTTGGCGGTAAGTGGTTTCATGCGGGGGGGGGGGGGGGGGTGCGAAATCACACGCTGTTCACATGTAGCGGTGGGGTCGAGTCTTGAAACCACTCTTTTTGGACCCCCTCCCCAATGTTAAGTTTCAGACGATGAGGGGGGGCCAAAGTCTCGTACAGGACGTCAGATGTGATCGGGATGTGGTGGATAATCGGTGAGATGAGGGGTGGTTAACATGTGTCGGATTTCAATGAATGGTGGGGTAGGGGTATGATGAAGGCGATGTGACATGAATAATTTCCAGGTTAGGGAATGCAACGTGTCGAATAGGTAGTGGGAGATAATGCATAGGATTAAATCCTATGGTTTCAAGAATAATTTTCGAAATATTAAAGATTAAACTTTGATAATCATGCAATTTCGAAAATAACTTTCTCCTGCAAAGCTCTTCATTTCTCTTTGAATACAGCAACAGAATAGAGAAATTTTATGACACAGAGTTTATTTTGAACTGTAAAAACTGAATTTCTCCTTCAACTAGACCTTTATGAATGAAATGGAGGTTTCACTGCCTTATTTTAGTGAAAAATTAAAGATTTTTCCATGGGAAGTTTTGATCCTATAATTGACCTATATGAGATGGAATGACATGAATTTAGAACTCTAAATGGAGATGAAATAATGTGAAGGAGCAACATATCATGATAGGAATTGTTCAGTGACCAAAATTATTGCTGAGGACTAACTGAAAAAGCAATTTTTTTATACTAATGACCTGATGGAAAACTCTCAAAAGAGCTATCTTTGATCACTAAAAAACTGACTCTAACAAATCCCATCTTCGACTCATAAAACTATTTAGTCTTACTGTCATAGTACCTCTCTCATAAATACTTATTTCAGAAAATTCTCTTGAATTCATGCCAATTCAACTCCTTTGTCCTTATGCCTCTAACACGCTTCACATCTTCCCACCAAATGTCTGATTTTTCCTTGAGACTGAAAATAACTATCATGGCCTTCATATTCTTTGTATAGTCATGCAACTCAAAGAACTTCTTCATACCAAGCAACCATGCCTCTACAGCTTCTAGTTTATTCAACTCTCCATCAAATGTAGGAGGTTTGGCCTTCTTAAACTCATCAGACTAGTATCCCCTGACACTCCTCCTACAAGGATGGTAACGATGATGACCATGATGTTTATCTGAACCAGAGTTGGAATAGAACCCATAATACCTACCTCTCATGTCATATGTATCCATCCATCTACCACCTATGACCGTTTCATCCCTGTCCAACCTGTGCCCTCCACAAGACCTATTGTCATATGTATTTTTAGTCCTCTTCTCTTGTCCATAAGTTATCTCACTACAAGGAAAATACCCTCTAGCGGATGTTTTTGAGGAAACCCATAGAAAAATACCCCATACAACTATTTCTAGCAGAGGTTACTAGAGGAGGTTGGCAGGCGGAGGGTTTTGCGGATGTTTTCCACTCAGTGCACTTATCATTAAACATTGCCCCCATGCTTTGGAATCGCGAAAGCACCGGTGCACAAAAAAACATTGGCACACCGGACACCCTGCACTCCGTACACACCCGCCCGGTGCATCATATTATTCTATAGCACCGGTGCGTCACAACTCTTTTGCGCCGGTGCATTATAAAACACCGCGCCAAAACTGAAACCACTCGGTGCAGTAGAAAGAAACTGCACCGATGTGTCATAAAACAACGCACCAAAACACAAACCGACTGGTGCGTTCGTAAGAAATAGAACTGGTGCACCTATAAACCATGTGCACTGGTAAAGGGTTAAATCAAAAAAACAATTATGGCAAAAAACCCGTATTTTTCATTTTTCCAATGCTCATGAGCTCTCAATTACTGGTGCGCTCTAACATAGAATGCACCGGTGTGCACAAAACATTGGCACACCAGACAACATGAGCAATGTACACACCTGCCCGAGGCATCCTATTACAGTAACGCACTGGTGCTTCACCACTCTTCCGCGCCAGTGCATCATAAAACACCACGCCAGAAAAGAAATATGCCGGTGCGTTCTTAGCCAAGAGCACCAGTGCACCTATAAAACTCACGCACCAGAATAGCGTTAAATAAAAAAAATTAAGGCAAAAAAACCAGTGCTTTACGACTATTTTGCATTGGTTCTTTACAAATATTCTTCCCTGGTGCATCATCAAAACATCGCGCCAAAACTGAAACATCCTGGTGCGGTTTTAGGGAACTGATCCGGTGCATCAAAAACAACGCGCCAAATATGACACTGCCTGGTGCGGTTGTAAGTAAGCATACTGGTGTGCCTATAAAACCCCGCGCAATGGAATAGGGTTAAATAAAAAAAAAAATTACGGCCAAAAAACCGCATTTTTCACTTTCATCAGTGCTACAGAGCACCGGTGCCATTTTCCCTTCTCTGAGCCGCCCTGACATTGATGCTCTCATTACACCCATTGCACGCACTGATGCTCTACATTGGCCACCAATCTCCAACTTACATTTTGAAAACGGTGGGCAAATTTTCTTTTGCAAATTTTACAGCCAATATGCCTCCTCGACGGCGAAATGTACAGGTATTTTTCTAGTTTTTCCACAATGAAGCCTTTTAGCGGATTAGAATTTGAAATAACCTTAAAAATAACCATTAAAAAAGAAAAAAGAAAAAAAATTGTCGCGCGATGCGCCTGAGTTGTTTGGCTCGCATTGGATAGTGGTGCTATCAATAAAATTTACAGGCCACACCACCACCAGTGCTAACAGTATCCGCACCGTTTTCGGGGTGGTACTGAAAGGCGCCCCGCATAATTTTAAATTAAAAAAAACAAAATGCGGTGCACTCATTTAGCCAGGCACACCGTTGACCATGGGAATCGCAGTGCGGTGCCTTGACAGAATTATCCCCCTCGGTGTATGTCAGCGCACTGCATTTGGCATTCTGAGAGGGTCAACGGTGCGGTCGGGTAAAAGACCGCACCGTTGACTATGTAATTGTCATGAAGTTGGTGCGCTGACACGACTATACGCTCTGGGGCGTATATTTCAGTCAGCGCACCGCTATTCTGACCTTAGATATAGTCAACGGTGCTTGAAAAAAAGGCAGCTGCACCGAGGCCAGTGCGTTGTGTTTCATTAGGGGCACCGCCACCAGTGTGCTACAAACTTAAGCGGCACCGCCACTGGTGCATGAATGTTTTTGTGGTGCACTGACTAGTCTGTTTTTTTTTTTCAAAAAGAAAAAAGAAAAGAAAAAGAATATATATATATATATATATATTCATAAATACATGTATGTTTTAATAAATTTTTTTTATTTAATATGTCAATGATTCAAAGAGAAGAGGAGGAATAACAACAAAAATAGGTGGAACAGTATGACATGATTCGCCAATGGGAGGCCCGAGAGAGGGAGAGATATGCATACCCTTGCCCTATTACAACAGATACGTAGGGGATCCTTAGGTAGGTAGGCCTCCTCAAGTTATATGAGGAGGCTACTTCCCTAAAGGCCCATAGTGTGTTTTTGAGATATCTTATTTGCAGGTGGAATGCCCACCGACAACCTTTCCAGGTTGGTCCTGACCAGTGGTACACACCCACTGAGGAGGATATTTATTTTATTACAGGACTATCGAGGAGAGGGGTGGATTTTCCCTCATTCCCAGACGTGCCAGCTGGTTGTGCAGTAGGGAGTTAGTTAGTTTACTCCCAGAGATACATTGGAGCACATGTACTGTCTCCTTCATAGTTTTAGGTACCTGGAGGTTAGTTACGTATAGGTGCATTTGGTAGACAGGACGTGCAATTCCTCTCACTTATCATTTCGACCACTTCGCACAACACCAGTGATGGGAAACACATTAGTTTCTCACTTTTATATTATGTTGATTCTTTAGTACAACAACCATGACTTGTCAGGTGGTCTGCCATTTTTTTGCGGCAATTTTGTATGGCCTTAGATAGATGTCGTGCTCATGCACAAGGGAGGGTCAACTTCCCTTTTGCTTCAAAGATGTTTTGTTTATTTTTTGAGAGGTTTCCAGAGATGAGAACTAGTTTTTTTCAACAGCCTCGTAGGCCGATGTTCGAGGCCCGGATGCACATATGGCGGCAGATGATGCCCGAGATGGGAGACACTATGTTTCCAGCCAGGATATCGTAAGATGCACTGGACTTACTAGCTAGTGTTGATGGGCTGCATCCCTTCATTATGGTCCCATGTCCTTATGCTGGATTAGATTGGCGAGGGTGTCCCAACATCCTCTTCAAAGATGATGAGCCGCCAGATGATAGACGTAATATTACTGTTTTATTTATATTTATTCTAACATGTTATTTAACTTGTTTTTATTAAATTATGTAATGAAATTGTCTAATTATTGTTGTGTAATTGTATATGTTTTGCAGACATTGGCTCTTTTGATGGCGAGGAGATGCCGGATCCACCACATGGTCTAGGTGTGGATCCTGATGACGATCAGGACATGGCCGATGCCGAGGATGATCATGATCAGGATGAGGCCGGTGTAGCAAAGAGACATGCTCCTGCTCATGGTGCACTAGTACCGCCTTTTGCTAGGCGTGGTCAGCCTGAGACTAGATATAGGATGGAGTTGGGCAACCAACTCAGTGCATTTACTGTTGAGGCGGGCATCAGGCCCGCTCATTATAGATACATACATGCCGATGATAAGCTGTTATGGATGTGGAGAGGCATGCCGCGTGACATATACAGCCTGATGCGACATGTTGTAGGAGCTACGACAGCTGTTATGCGACTGAGGAGGACTGTCCGTAGCTATAGGCGTATTCGAGCCACGACACGTGATGGACAGTCTGCGAGCAGTGACTCACATGCATCTCATGATTGTTCACCTCGTGCCGTGCCTGATAAGCATGAGGCTCTACTAGCAACATCTAACAGTCATCATGGAGATGAGGCTGGACCATCGGCCACGTCCAGTCAACAACCTGCAACATCCATCTGTACTAGTCATGATCATAAGCAGGCTGGACCATCGACCGTTGAGGCTGCACTATTGACTGAGTAGGCCTCCACTACTAGTGCTTATATTGATGTTGTACTACCACTAACTGATGCATCCATCAATACTAGTGATCATGATCATGAGCAGACTCGACCATCGACCGTCAAGGCTGCACCCTCTACTGAGCAGGCCTCCATTTGTACTATTATTGATGTTGTTATATTACCACCAGCTGATCCATGACATTTATATTACAGTTGTATATTTTTAACATTATTCAATTATATATATATATGGTCCATGTATTTTATGTTCATGTTGCAGTTGTACTTAATTTACATGTTGGTGATCATCATGATGTGTATATTGTTAGGTCATGTTAGATATGTTCATTTAATGTTCAACAACTTGCAGATAGATGTGTATGTGATAGCATGAGTTATTTGACATGAGATGTATATTTGATGTTTGTGTTCTGATGATGTTAAAATATAATATTAATTGTGTTTTTCTAGATGATCATGATCACGATGATGTTAGCGATTTTGAATGTGTTTTTTAGTCGAATATGATGTTTGTATGGTGGTTATCAAGATCGTGATGTTTATTAATTAATTTAATATTAAATGACCATGATATTTATTAAATATTATGTCATGATTGTAATTGAAATTGAAATTTTAATTGTATGTAAAATTGTAAAATTGTATTTGTATTTGTACTAATTGTAATTTTAACTGTAATTGTATGTAAAATATTTAATGTAAAATTTTAATTGTAATTGTAATATTTAATTTATTGTGAAATGATTATAATTGTATATATGAAAAATTGTAAGATTGTAATTGTATGTAAAATTCTAAAATTGTAATTCTAATTTTAATTGAATTGTATGTAAAATATTTGTAAAATTGTAATTGTAATTTTAAATGTAATTCTATGTAAAATTGTAAATGTAATTGTATGTAAAATTAAAATTGTAATTGTAATTCTAATCGTAATTCATGTATGTGAAATTAATGTAAAATTGCAATTGCAATTGTAATTGTATCTAAAATATTTGTAAAATTTTAATTGTATTAATGTGAAAATTTTAATTGTATTAATGTGAAATGATTTTATTAAAATTTTTAAATTTGTAAATTTGCAAATAATTGTAAAATAACAAATCTAAAATAATACGAATTTTTGTAACATAATAAAGTTTAGAAAATAATGAAAATAAATTCATGTACTTTAGAATTATCATTATTGTATTATGATCTTACATAAAAAAAGAACTTTATACAGTCCAGTGCGCTTACCATCATAACACGCACCAGTGCGTCATATTACTAAGACGCATTGGTGCTTCACAACTCTTCCGCACCGGTAATGAATAAACGCAAATAAAAAAAACACAACTCTTTTTTCTTTAAGTGAAAAAAAAGCGGCAATTTGAAAAATGGGCGGCAAAATATTTTCGAAAATCTAATTTCATAAAATAATTCTTTAAATACTAAATTATTTTCATTATTTCACTATTTATGCTAAAATTTTCAGCGAGATATTTGCAGGAGATAGAATTGGAGCAAGAGAGCACGAGGGCACTGTGGAGCAGCGAAATACGTTCGAACATAAGTATTCAGACAATCAGAAACCAAACCTCTGGTGATTCAAACCCTGTATCATAGAATTTCAAACCATCTCGTGATTAAATTTGATTATTATTTATTTATTTATTTATTTCTGCAGTTTTTTTACTTTATTTCTGCATTTTTATCCATTTTTACCCTAAACCTTTTTCTTTTGTTTTTTTTTTTCCCTTTTCTTCTCCCTGTTTCTGTGATTTCAGAATTAGGGTTTTTCATTTTAGATTGACGTCCAACCCACGGGACGACTTGCATAGTCGGATCCCAATCCATTCGGCCATTGCGTGAATTTTTGGAAAAAATAGATTTTTCTTTATCGATGCGCCCTGCGTACAATACCGCACCAGTGCGCTGCATTATACAATGCACCACACAAGTACTGTATAATAAAAAAATTGAAAACAATTTTTCTAAATCCGTGGGCCATATCTGAAATAGGGCACCGGTGCTCCATTTAATGAGGATAGCACCGTACGGTGTATTACACTGTTTTTGCGGTGCGTTTATAATACCCCACGCACCGTACGGTCTATTACTGTTTTTGCGATGCGTTTATAATACCCAACACACCATACGATCTATTATATTGTTTTGTGGTGCGTTTTTAATATCCCCATGCACCGCAGCCGGTGCGTACCTCATGAAAGGTGCACCGATGTCTTGAGATTTATTTTCTACCTGAAAATTTGAGAATTTATTTATAAATATATTAGTGAATGATATGGTACAAGTTTCAGATTGATAAAGAAATGACTGACAAGAGATCAAGTAACAAAAATACTGATAACACATCAAGAAAAGAAAAAAAGTCAAGTTCTTTGTAAATTCTTTATAAAAAATATTATTTTTGAACTATATGTAAGTTTAACTAATATGTATTGTTTACTGTGTATCATGCAGAGCCACAAAATGACGAAGCTTGATATGGTTATTTCTGATCTAGGACTAGAAGAGCGTAAAATTTTAATGGAGAAATTGCAAAAAGATGAATTAGGTGAATGAAAAAATACTATCGATCCAATATGAGTTTCTTTTTTTAATTATCATTAATAATATACTTAAAATTATTAGATAACATGTGTCAAACAATCTACCAATTCACATCTGTTTAATGTTCTATAGGGACCAACAACTCAGAAAAGGAATGTTGTTCTAAGAAAAGAAAAAAATAGAACATGCAAATGAAAATGAATTGCTCCTTAGCTCATCTGGAGTGGTGCTGGAAGTTAACGAAAGGGGGAAAAACTTTTACAAAAGTTTGAGGGATCTAGTGGAACGAATGTATAGACGTTATTTCCACTTACAATACAAAATCAATCCAGTGATTCCAAGAACCAAATTTATCTAAACTAGAGGAAGAGTTTCTAGAGAATTGGTCAATGAGACATGTCAGACTTCTAATAGAAAAAATGTACAGAAAAAAAAGGAATGAAAAATTAATATTCCTTTAAATGTTAGTCTAGAATTATTTATAAATATCACTTTTGTTATATTTACTTTTCATATATCAATGTAAAAATTAAATATTTTATTGTCATGTTACATTTTCAGGAAGATTATGAAAATCTCAAAATATGAACGAGATGATATCAGAAATATGTGAGTAGGAATGTCCAAAAAGGTGTACAGGGAGATGGTCAAAGAAATGGACAAAATTGCATCGCAGGAGGAGCCATATCAACAACAACGTGCTTCAAATGTAATATGTAATCATTGAATTTTTCGATCATTAGGTACAATAAATAAACAATTTAGCATTAAACATTCATTTTCAAGAATTTTCTTACAGAAAACAAAAGAAAATGGAACCCATTCAGCACATAAAACAGGACGACAAGGAAGAAAAGGGTTGATCTCTAAGTTTGTGAGTGATTGTCACTTCCTTATACCAACTTAACTAGATTTATTTTTTGTATTTTTTAAGTTGTTTTACAAAAATAATCATTGAATGTCTTCAAACAGTTGCTAACATGCAAGAAGAACCATCAAATGAATTGATTGAAATTGGGTTAAATATGGGTTGTGAGTATATGTTGGCATATCAGAATTTAATTGTGGAATTTGTAAGCATCTATCGATCTTGTTTTACTTAGCTCCGTCTACAATTAATAGAACAAAAACATATTTTATATTAAATATATGATTTGTTGTGGGGTATAAAAATTGTAGGAAACAAAGTATGGAACTGCGCCAACAGATGAAATTTTGAAAGATGGCATGGTACATGCTTTTGAAAGAATGTGTATAGTTTATGAGTCAATTTTTGCTATGGTACATCATTTTTCTTTTCGATTTACATTGATGCATATTATTTAATATTGCAATTTTCATTATTCTCACCAATGTATATACACTAATTTCAGTTTATTTTTATGTTTGTAGATGGAAGGTGAAGAAGAATAAAATAATCAATGCCGTGAAAAAAACATTCCTGAAAATAACCCAAGTCATGGAAGTAGCTCTAGCAGTGACAACAGTTCAAGTGAAGAATGATGATCACTATGTTTGGATATCAAAGCAAGGCGTTTTATTTTTTGAAATATGTCTGTGAAATCAGACATTTTGTTTAATGTAATGGACATAGTGTCCCAATTGAAAGACAAAGGGATGCGAATAACTGTCCCATTTTGTATGATAAAGACTGTCTTATTCACACACACACACACACACACACACATATAATCATAAAATATGTTTTAATTTATTTTATTGCATTCTCCATTGTTGCTATTGCGTTCTCCATTGTCGTTCTCAAATGTACTAATAAAAATTTAATTCATATGAATATTGTTATAAGATATATATGTGTCGACTTTTGATGAATAATGAATTTAAAAAAATGAAAATAATTCTGATATGATATAACAAATTAATCCAAATAGCACATTCAAATGCATTAATAAAAATGTAATTAATATGAATATTGTTATAAGATGTGTCAATTTTTGATGAATGATGAATTTAAAACAATCACAATAATTGGACTTGCATAGGTCAATGTTTCTAAAAAAACAAAATGAAAACCAGTGCGTGTCAGTAACTATCGACCGGTGCATTTATGTGTCTATATGCACCGGTGCCATTGTACGATCTATGGGCACCGCACAAATACTGATACCAGTTATAAATATCGGTGCGCTTGTGTGATACTGCGTACTGGGGCATTTATGTATCTATAAGCACCGGTGCATTTGTACGATCCATGGGCACCGCACGAATACCAATACCAATTATAAATCTCGGTGCCTTTCTGTGATATAGCGCATTGGTGCATCATAAAGGTATATGCACCGGTGCGTTGATGCAAACTATGGGCACTGCAAAAATCCCGAGACCAATTAGAACAGCCCCATGTGTTGTATGACCAACACTATGCCCGGTGCAGTTTTACACCTAAATATCCCAGTGGGTTCGTTCGACTGAGACAACCATGGGGCGCCGTCTTCATGTATGCACCGATGCGTTAAATCCAGAGTAGCGCACAGATGAAAAAACATCCGTAATAACCTCCGGCCGCCCATTTTTTTTTACTTGTGTTGAATTTCCGTTAAAAGCTCTGCCAAAAACTCCGTAACCATAAATGGATGTTGCAACAAATGTTTTTTTGAAAAATTTGGCCAATTTTATAACACTAAAAACCTCCTTTATAACTTCCGCTAGAGGCCCTTTTCCTTGTAGTGTCTGTGGTTGTCCCTGTCTCTGAAAATCTGAAAAACTTTGGAGGATCACTGCATTGACCTCTGCTTGCTTTTCCTAAGCCCTGAAAATCCTTTCCTATGACTAAATTTGTTCTGAAATTGGAGGAGAACTCCTCCTTCCTAAAAATGATTGTCCTTTAACATTTTGCAAGGAAAATTGGGTCTTTTGACAAAACAAGTTTTTAAGGTCTCTTCAAGGAACATGAGTTAGTTTTTCATGTAAAATTAAAACATAAGAAATATCTCATCATTTAACTCATATAAGCATTCATAAAGAGCAACAATAAGGAATTTCATGACAGAGTTCACCTCTCCTGGGCTACATCTTCAAGCTTGCAAACATATCTAGACTGCTCCATATATTTAGTGGAAAAGAGTACATAAAAGTTTGATGACAAAACAAGTGGCTATTTCCCCTTCAAGAAAATGTTGTCCAACAAATAACTCTCACTCTAAATAGCATGACAACCTACAATTAGTCTTGAAACCATATGCAACACCAGCTGTCTCCTACAAAGACCCTATACTCCATCTGAACATGAGCATACATGAGCATACAAGTACTTCAATTCCACATTGAAATACAAAAATAAAGATTTCCTCAACAAAATATAGTGATAAAAGTAAACATGAACTGAACCATGAAAGTACCAGCTGCTGTAGTAACCATCTAAAGGTAATAAAACCCTTACAATGCCTTCTCCATGCTCAAGCACCTTCAAGGACTCCCCAAAAACATTGACATACACAAAATAGACTTGAACCTACAAAAATTCTCTTAAGATGTGCTCAAATCAGAAAATAAAGGTCACCATTGGCTCTAGAATGTCCAAAAACCCCTAGGTAGACTCTTCTTGAGCTCCAAAAGGCCAAAAAATCACCAAGTTATGGCTCTCTTAGCTCTAAACCAAGTTCCTATGCGATTCATCCTACAATTCGGATAAATAGTCTAACTGTCCTACAAATTCACCCTATTTTCCGTTGCGGAGGCAATAAATTTTCCCACCGAAGGTGCAAATTGTTGGACAATTAATTCGTCCAATAACCCTATGTGCAGAAAAATCTGGTCTTGTGGACCATGCGACCGGGAGTCGGGGCTAACTGTCCACCCCCGTTGGCCTTGGCCCTTCAAATCTCGGGCCGAAGGTCATCTGGTGCCCATGGGGCTGAGGGCCGGGCCAACATCCTGCCCCTTTCCGTCGGAGGCCCCTCTTCTCCTTTTGTTAGGGTCGTATGGCGCTCATACGTCCTGTGCCTAGGGTTGAATCTCTTCTCTGCTCTGCTAGTTGCGTCGAGTTACTATTTAGGTCCAAGTGATTGAGGGCTAGGGCCAACCCTAAGCCCCTCATCCATTGGTGTTTTTTCGGTTAGCTGACGATCTTGTGTAGGGGACATGTGACCGAGGCTGAGGGCTATCATAAGCCCCTTCCTACTGGGATCCACTCCGGTGTGCTTGTGGTCCCTTGAGAAGGTCCATGACCAGGGGTAGGGGCTGTTCCCCGAGCCTAAAACCTTTATGTTGTGTATGTATGATACGTCATGTGACCGAGGGTCAGGGCTGACAACCCGAACCCTCCTCCCATTAGGCATCTACGTAAAAAATAATAAGCAACAATGCCATATATGGGTAAGAACCACTCGTTTGGCATATTGGCAAGGAGCTTGGATTGTGAGATGTGAGGTCACATTTTCCAATTATTTCCAAGATGTTCGAACATAACCATAATTTTCGCCATTCATGGGGTGCTATGTGGTGGCCTCTGGTTGGTCCATGTGGCACACTCTAATTGTTCCACCACAAAAACACATAAACCAATTAAACTGCAACAATTCGATCAATACAAGGCTTCCATTTGGTAGAACCTCATTGGTTTGTACTTTCACAATGGGCCTGATGATGTCCGCAGTATGGTAGCCCAGTTAATAAACCTGCTAATTTTTTAGCTGTTGGGCCAAACGATCAGAACGCGATAACCAGAGCATACGATGTCAAATTGAGGTGAAACGAACATCGTTGGATTCAAAACGATGAACATTTGGACTTGTTGCCAGTTTCAAAACTTTCTGGAAATTTCATTTTTGAGCTAAAATTTGATCATCAGATCATAATTATTTTGTCATTGTCCACCTTGAAACTTCTGATGTCTGCCTTTAAACTTTTCAAGGTATCTTCTATGTCAGAAGAGTACTCATCTCTTGGCTGCTTATTTGATCTATAAGGAGAGTCACGTGAACTGTAATCCACCATTCTACTAGTCATATATTATCTTCTTCTTCCTGCAAACATACCATGTTAGATAACCAAATATAAACATAATCAAACATACCTTAGTGAAATTCAGGGAAGGTCATATTGTCTTCACAATCAGTCCACATTAGCACCACACACACACACACACATATATCAACACGTCAACATCATGCATGAAAACATTGATTGCATACAATGACCTCATGCATGACAACCATAACCATGAAAATGCATGCATAACTACATGCATCTAGCCCATCCAGTCCAAGTTGTTATAGGCCATTTTGTCAGATGCACTTGCAAACCGGATCAATCAAGATCCGTGGACACCTTGTCATCATCCCTACATAAATACGTAAGCAAGACTCTTCAAAATCCCCAAGTTTCTAGGTGTGACTGCTTTAAATCAGTGCTTTTAAGGCCTAACACATCCTATCCCTTTAGGGACATGCGTTCAACAATAGTTTCTCCATTATGTACCAACATTGATTAGCAGCAAGTTTTCCCTTGTTGGGGGTGTGCTGATTATAGAAATTCGGGAAAAATAAAAAGAATTTTAAAGCTTCCTCTTCCGGAAGCTTCCAAGAGGTTTTCAAAAATTTACCTTGGATAAGAAATCTGAATCCTATCTAACGCTACCTTGGAGATTTCACCTCTTATCCCTTGAGCTCATCCTCCCATCAAGCGTGGATCTCAAGCCTATATTGATAAATGGATAAGAATTCCTAAACTACCACATTATCCTTTAAATTTATAGCCATCTACAATGCCAGGGTTGGATTTTAAAGGCTGATTATGCCCTCATGATGCCACTGTTGAGATTCAACAAGATGATGAGCTTAGTGAAAATTAAGCACCTTCACTAAGTGGGGCCTGCAGGCTATTTTTAGGTGTATGTCTATTTTTAGACATGGTGAGCATGTTCTAGAAGTTGCAGGATGCTATTTGTAGATGGTTGGTCAAATGTGAAAAATATATGAAATTCTATTTTTATAATATTGGGCGAAGTCTATTTATAGATCGTCGATCTAAAAATAGATGCATGTCGATTATTATTAGCTATTAATAATAATCCGACAATAAACATCAACTTATTCTCTTGGAGAACTTTATTTCAGTATACAGATTTGGAAAATCAGTGGGCTGAAGGAATTACACAATTCCTAGGGTTTATTGGTGGCTCATGCATGAGGACTCAGTTAGAACTGAAGTGGCAAAGTTATGATAGAGTTGGAAGAGTAGTTTATGGAGTTGTTATTTAGTTTAACTCAGTTAAGTGAGTTAAACTCAGTTGAGCTAGTTGTATCTAGTCTAACTGAAAGATACACTAGTGAGAGTTAAGTGAATTAATTAATTAATTAATTCACAACTAATAACTCACTAAAAACTGCACAGAAACAACAGTTAACTATAGTGCATGTCAGTTCTAGTGGAGACCCAGTGGAGAGGTAGGTGAAAGGGTGAGATGGAATATCTGTTGTGACTATAGTGATGCATTCAATGCATCTGACACACATTGGAGTTTCCAATGAGGATTGCGCAGTCAAGGCAAGGCCAATTTGAATTAATTTGGGGGTCTTCTTCAGTAGATATTGCGCAGTGGAGGCAGGCTTTCAAGAGGCAAGAAATTAATGCATAGATATGCAAATTTCTGCATGACAGTGTGTAATGAATCTACATTGTACTGAGATCTTGATGTACTAAGCTTTGTATAAGATTATTACATGATTCCATTGATACACATAATATATGATAGTTGGGGTTTTTAGCTTTAAGCTTTCCTATTAAACAACTGTGTTATGTGCGATTGAATTTATTCACATGTGTTTGCAATTGAGTTTTAAATTTCCGCAAGATCAATAGTGGAAGGATTCTGTATTTTGCAAGAAGATAAATATTGTGAGATCAGGAGGATCTGATAATACATCAGTATTAATAAATTTATACATGGTATCAGAGCAGTATTGGTCACTGGAGATTGCAATTGTGAATAAGTGTTGAGTTTTGTGCTGGTGGACAATTCGAATTCGTTGCATAAATTTCTTGGTGCGACAGTTGAGTATTCATTGAAATGTATTTCAATGGGTTGCGATTGGAGTATGACCTTGAGGGTAGCTCAAATTACATATCCTGGAAGGATAGGATGGAGGCAGTGCTTGAAGATAATGGATTAAAAGAGTTCATTGATAGAAATGTTCCTAAGCCTGCTTCTAGCAATGCTACAGGACCTGACTTATGGCGAAAGAAGGTAGCAAAGACAAGAAGAATTCTGTTGGAAGGTGTGAAGGACCATATTGTGTTAAGCCTTCACAGGAAAGCCACTCCATTTTCAATGTGGAAGGCTTTGATAGATCTTTTCCAAAGCAGCAGCGACCAGAGGAAGTTGGTGCTGAAAGATAAGTTCAGAAAAATAAAAATGGAGAAGTGCGACAATATTCCAAAATATCTCACGAAGTTTGTCCACTGTAGGGATGAACTGGGAAGTGTGGGGATTACAGTCGATGATGATGACTTGGTGAGCTTGGCTCTCCTTGGGCTTCTGAAGAGTTGGCATAGCTACGAAGACTCTATCAATGGATGGGAGAAACTGCAGGTTTGGGAGTGACTTTGGTCGGATCTTGTGCAGGAGAAGATAAGGCGAAGTACCAGGGATGGATCTTCATTGAAGAATGATGATGAAGAGAATTGCACTTTGGCTTCCAAATCAAGGAAAGGGAAGGGGAATAAATCCCATCCAAAATCCGAGGCTAAATGTAAGAAGCTGGATTTTTCCAAAGTGAAGTGTTTTCATTATCATGAACATGGGCATCTCGCCACTAATTTCCCACAGAAAAAGAAGAACAAGAAGGCTGCTGGAGCTGCAGATGGAGAGGCCTTAGCCTCAAAATTTGAACTTGATTTCTCTTTGATCGCATGCTTGGTTTCAAGCTCAATGGGATCGGTGTGGTATCTCGATAGTGGTGCGTCTTTCCATATGACGGGAGACAAGGAGTTGTTTAGTGACTTGGAGAAGGATCTCCAAATGCATATAGAGATGGGCGACGATGGAGAATACAGTGCGACTAGAATTGGAACCATTACCTTTGAGAGGTATATAGGTAAACCATTTATGTTGAAAGATGTTACGCATGTTCCAGGTCTGAAGAAGAACTTGGTCTCGGTCGCAATGTTGGAAGACAAAGGTTATTGCGTTGTTTTTAGCGAGGGAAAAGCTTTCCTACGACATAAAACAACGGGTCAAACCAAGAGGATAGGGATTTTAGTTAAGAATATTTACAAGCTAGAGGTAGATGGCTGTGCTGCAATGATGGGCAAAGCAGAAGAAGTGGTGAGACGAGATGAGGGCGAATTATGGCATAGGAGATTGGGCCATCTTCACCATGGCGCTTTGAAGATTTTGCAGTAGATTTCTTCTGGACTTCCCAAGGGTACTCTTGCATAGTCATATCAGTGCAAGGGATGTATTATGGGTAAGTTTTTGAAGACCACCTTTCATGAGAAGGAGAATCGTACTTTGGTGATCCTGGAGAGAATTCACACAAATGTGTGTGGACCTTTCTCAGTTGCTTCAACAACAAAACACAAGTATTATGTTATATTTGTTGATGAATATTATCGTAGATGCTGGATCTTATTCATGCAGAAGAAGAGCGAAACATTCTCAAAGTTCTGCGAGTTTAAAGAATTGGTGGAGAAGGAGTCGAGGAAGTAAGTGAAGGCTCTATGGAGCGATAATGGTGGTGAATATATCTTGAACGAATTCAAAGAATTCTGTAGCAAAGAAGGAATACGAAGAGAACTCACAACGCCTCATAACCCACAGCAGAATGGGGTTGTGGAGAGGAATAATAGAACGATCGTGGGGGTTGCACGATATATGCTGCATGACCAGGGCCTACCGATGCACTTGTGGGTAGAATCATGCAACACTACGGTTTATGTGAAAAACCATTGTCCTCATAGAGTACTTGGCATGAGTACACTTGAAGAAGATTTTACTGGTGAGAAGCCTGATATTTCTCATTTGAATATTTTTGGCTCATTTGTTTACATTCATGTGACAAAGGATGCCAGGAAGAAGCTGGAGTCGACTGCAGAAGTTGGGATATTTGTGGGGTACACAGAAACACCCCATAATTATCGTGTGTATTTGCCAAAAGTCAAATGACTGTAGGGTGACGGGATATAAAATTCAATGAGGTGAAATCCATGAAGTTGTCGTTTGAGAGGGAGCTACACTTGCATGCAGAGGAGGAGCTTATTGTTCCCAAAGATGAGCCTATAGATGTGGATCAACCACAGGAGGAGATTCATGGAGTGGAGGAGTCCACTCATGCAGAACCAAACATCAGATCTGGCAGAAGGCATACCACAGAAGTTGAGAGACTAAAGCTTGATGCAGCAGAGAATGTAGGAGTCCCTACATCACAACGCAGACAGAGACAATCACCTGACCGATTTACTGGATACATGGCTCTTATGAGCAAGTGTGTCATGACAGAGCCATCTTCTTTTGAAGATGTAGCGCAGGAGCCCACATGGGTAGATGCCATGGTGGAGGAGTATGACTCCATTTTCAGAAACAATGCTTGGGAGATTGTTCCAAGGCCAGTGGGTAAATCAGTTCTAGATTTGAAATGGATCTAGAAGGTAAAGCAAGCTGCTGATGGGAGCGTCGAGAAGTATAAGGCAAGATTTGTTGCCCAGGGCTTCTCATAGATCAAGGGGATTGATTATGAAGAAACCTTTTCACCTATCACATGGTATTCTTCCATAAGGACCATCCTTTCTCTCTTAGCGCAGATGGGTTGGCACATTCATCTGATGGATGTGAAGACTACATTCCTTAATGGAATCATTGAGGAAGAGGTGTACATTGAGTAGCCTAAAGGATTTGAGATCTTCAACAACGAGTCGCATGTGTGCAGACTCAAAAGAGCGCTGTATGGGCTGAAGCAAGCACCACGTGCTTGGTACACATGGATCGACAACTATTTCACTGGACTTGGCTTCACCAAGAGTGAGGCGGATGCAAACCTGTACCAATTTTGTGGTGGAGGGTAAGATTTTAATCATTGTTCTTTATGTTGATGATTTAATACTAACGAGTGATGAGCAGTTGATACACTCATGCAAGAAAGATCTTGCAAAGAAGTTCAAGATGAAGGATTTGGGCCTCCTTCATTATTTCTTTGGATTGGAAATATGGCAGCGAGAAGGTGAACTGTTTGTGTCTCAAGGAAATTATGCTCAGGAGATACTTGGTAAGTTTCACATGGAGGACTGCAAGCCCATGGATACTCCTCTTCTAGGAAATTGGAGGAAAGAGGATGCTACATCGGTAGAGATAGTGGATGCCACTGTTTATCGATAGTTGGTGGGTTCGCTCATGTATTTAGTTAATACAAGACCGAACATATGCTATGCGGTGAACCAACTTTCACAAGCAATGGTTAAGCCTATCAAGATATTTTGGAAGGCAGGGAAGCATGTCCTAAGGTATCTCAGGGGCACATTTGAGTATGTCTTATGGTACAGATAGATGAATGAGGTGAAGTTGCATGGTTTCACAGATGCAGATTGGGCAGGCAGCCCAATGGACAGAAATAACACATTAGAAGGGGTTTTCAGTATCGGATCTACAATAGTTTCTTGGTACAATAGGAAACAAAGATTTGTGGCACTGAGTTCAGCGGAAGCAGAATACATGGCATCAAGTCAAGCTGCATGTGAGGCTATCTAGTGAGGAAGATCATGGTTGGTTTGTTCAGTTCACATTTAGATCCTACAGTGATACATTGTGATAATTAGAGTTGCATTAAAATCTCGATTAATCCTGTGTTTCATGATAGATCTAAACATATTGATATCCGGTATCATCATATCAGAGATTGTGTGTAGCGGAAGATCATGTTGCTTCAGTACATTCCTACAGAAGATGAGGATGCAGACATTCTGACGAAGGCGTTCGACAGGAGAAAATTAGAATACCATAGAGGCAGGATCGGGGTGAAGGATAATCCCTATATTTTTGAGAGGGAGTGTTGAGATTCAACAAGATGATGAGCTTAGTGAAAATTAAGCACCTTCACTAAGTGGGGCCCGTAGGCTATTTTTAGGTGTATGTCTATTTTTAGACATGGTGAGTATATTCTATAAGTTGCAGGATGCTATTTGTAGATGGTTGGTCAAATGTGAAAAATAGATGAAATTATATTTTTATAATATTAGGCGAAGTCTATTTATAGATCATCGATCTAAAAATAGATGCATGTCGATTATTATTAGCTCTTAATAATAATCCGACAATAAACATCAACTTATTCTCTTGGAGCACTTTATTTTAGTGTACAGATTTGGCAGATCAGTGGGCTGAAGGAATTACACAATTCCTAGGGTTTATTGGTGGTTAGAACTGAAGTGGCAAAGTTATGACAAAGTTGGAAGAGTATTTTATGGAGTTGTTATTTAGTTTAACTCTGTTAAGTGAGTTAAACTCAATTGAGCTAGTTGTATCTAGTCTAACTGAAAGATACACTAGTAAGAGTTAAGTGAATTAATTAAAAACTTATAACTCACTAACAACTAAAAATAAACAACAATTAACTACAATGCATGTCAGTTCCAGTGGAGACCCAATGGAGAGATAGGTGAAAGGGTGAGATGGAATATCCATTGTGACTATAGTTATGCATTCAATGCATCTGACACACATTGGAGTTGCCAATGAGGATTGCGCAATCAAGGAAAGGCCAATTCAAATTCATTTTGGGGCCTTCTTCAGCAGGGATTGCGCAGTGGAGGCAGGCTGTCAGGAGGCAAGAAATTAGTGCATAGATATGAAAATTTTTGCATGACAGTGTGTAATGAATCTACATTGTACTGAGAGCTTGATGTAATAAGCTTTGTATGAGAATATTACATGATTCCATTGATATACATAATATATGATAGTTGGGGGTTTTAGATTTAATCTTTCCCATTAAACAACCGTGTTATGTGCGATTGAATTTATTCACATGTATTTGCAATTGAGTTTTAAATTTCCGCAAGATCAATAGTGGAAGGATTATGTATTTTTCAAGAAGATAAATATTGTGAGATTAGGAGGATCTGGTAATACATCAGTATTAATAAATTTCTACAGCTGCCTTGAATCTAAGAGAGTCATCATCTTCATGCATTAGGGAGAAATTGAGGTGTGCTTTGTGACAAGGAAGGAAAATTCAACATGGGGAGATCTATACAAGATCAAATACTTTTCTTGTTTGTAAACTCTCTCCTATTCATATTAATACAAAGAATATACCGTTTTCCTATATGTGTTATATTACATTTAATTCATATATTTTAATGCTTTGTTGATCCATTGAATAAAGTAATTGGATAATGCTACATAGATGTCATAGATATTTGGCTTGTTGATGATTTTATGTGCAAATTCTAATTATAGCGACTGGAGCTACGATTGAAGCTTAGAAGCCGAGAGGAGAGTAAAGCTGGCGACAAATTCCAAGAAAGCCTCTTTCCAATCTTCAATTTCAATCCACTAGGCCTAGGGAAGATACTTTTATCCGCAGTCGTAAATTCCATATAACTCAAGTATTTGAACCATGCTCTGATACAAATTTGTGGTATCATATATCACTTAAAGTGAATGGAACCCACTTTGATACCAATATGTAACACCTCCAGTCCCATATTTACTTGTTTTAATAAGCCCTATGGGTAAATGTGAAGTAGAGTGCCATTATGACCTGAATCGGCCTCCTAGCTCCAGTTAAGGAAGTGGGGTCTACAAATGAGACTTACTGACCAAAAATTAACATCCTATAAGGTCTACAAGTCACTAAGAGGTTGAAAAACCACCCCAGGTGACCAATCCCTGAGTTGGGGCTGATCTTCCCAACACTTAACCCCCAACCGCATGCTTGACAAGACTTGGGTGCGATTGAAGGCCTCCAACTGCATGCACAACACTTCCTGAGTGTAGTTTTGACCCAGATTGTCAAGTTCAGAGGGTATATTCCCGATATCTGAGCCAAAATTCCAGGCCAGCCTCCATACCACTTCCCATAACTACCCGATAATTCTTAGAATAATAAATGACATAATGATAATGCTAAACATACAAACTTGAGTCAGAAACTTGACCTAGAATGACCGTAACATACTAGGAATTTCGTCAAACAAATGGTAAACATGTAAGCTATAGATCATGAATGCATATATGAGTATAAATCTCTATTATTTAGCTGGAAATCACCAAGAAGGTCTAATTCCATTTCAAGTAGCTGCAATAACACTTGTTAGCCCATCCATTCATCAACCATTAATCAACTAATCAAAACTTAAAAACAACCATAACTAGAACATGTTATAGTATCATGCTTATAACCAACATATATCCAGAATAAGAATCATGATAGAACAACCATTAAAGCCACACGATAACAAGCACAAGTGCTCATAAATCACCATAGGAAAATATCTCTTTTTAACATATGAAAAATCCAAACAAGTTAGGGACTTCCACGTACCACTCGATCATAGATTGGGCTAAAAAAAACATTTATTTCAACCAATCACCCTCGTGCCATATTCCAAGCATGAATTTTGGATCTCATGGGATAAAACAAGACATAAAAAACAAAGGGAATACAAAGGTTAAGCCACATCCACCCTCAAACTACATGATCTCGCCAAACCCGTCAAGAGATAACAAAACCAAAACCAACTTGGATGCCTCGTAATTCATTCACCGTCCCTTAAGGAATTTTACTGTCTCCACTCACTTTTCGAGGGATTTCTAGAGAAAACCATCTCCACCCCCAACCCTTGTGAATTTTCATGTTACCACCTCACCTAGATCCAAAATATTCCGGCAATCCAAAGCTCAACCAGAAATGAATCCCATCACACCATGGCTATCAAGGAAAAAAAAGGAAATGCTGGAACCATTATCAAAACTAGGAAAAACCCATCCCAATGAAAATAAATGAACCAAATAAACAAATGCATGTACCATGCATTCACACGTCAACTAGGAAATCACACATGCAAATTTTTACCTGCAAAATCCTCCTGTTGAAGTTGCTTGATCCAACCTTCCTTGTTTGTTCTTTGCTTTCCTTGTCCTCTCTTTGATTTTCTTTTCCTTTCTTTTATTTCCTTCTCCAGTGCTACAGTGCTCCAAGAATGCTCTAAGTGTGTAATAGTGAATGAGAGCCAAAACTAGAACTAGAAAAGCTATGAACTAGTCCTCATAAGTCTTTAATCATTGAGGCCTCTATTTTCTTCATTTTCCTTCTAATTTCCCTCTCATGCAAATTTGTGTCTCTTCACCTTCCTTTTCTCCTATTTTTCTTTATTTCTCATAAATAAATGCCAATTAATTCCTCATTTCCTTTGTGAATGCCTTTGTCAATTTCCTTAGCCATTAATAACCAAAAGTGATGCCCACTATAGTGCTTTTCCAAACATTCAGCTTGGAAAATTTGTCCCATGACCTTGGAATTTTTTTCCCTTTACTAACTTTTATTACATTAACTTTTAACCAGGGGTTGTTACAGTTCTTACTGAGTCATCTCCCCAACAATGGAGGGGGAGGTGAGGAAGACGAACCTAGACCGACACTGCATTAGGAATGTCAAGATTTGTATCAAATTCTAGAGTCCATATATTTAAATAAAGACATATTGAGTCCATGAGGTATGGGTCGTTCCTAAAAATTAAATCTCTATCTTCCTTGGTTTCAAAGTAGAAGGTTTAAAAAACTCTTTTGTAGAAGCGAGCAAAGATTTTCCCCTTGATTTTGGGAGACCACTTTCGCTCTATCCATTTTTGCACTACTTTTGGAGAGAGCTAGAGATCAATAATCTACCCTTCCAGACCTGAATCAACAAGGGAAAGAGCTTCCTTACGAGGGAAAAAATGGGTTAGGTCAATTTCTAAAATGGTGTCCAAGTGTTTTACAAACTTGGATATAGAGGGGTGATCACAGGGAGGGCCAAGTGAGGAGATGAGGGAAGAGGAAGTAACAATTGCAGGATTTGGCAGAGCCCCTCCAGAGAGGACTTTAAAAGGGAAATGGGAGTCGACTAGAGACAGGGGATTAGGAACAGAGGAAGGAGAGATAAAGGAGCAAAGGCGGGAGGGTGAGAGTTGATGGTATGGATGTTTCAGATGATTGTGAATTGGATTTATTTACTAACTTTAAAATAACTTCCTTTAAATAAGCTACTTCTCATGATGAATGTAAGGAAGTAATGTAGAAGTATGATGCACTCATAAATAATGGAACATAGAAGCTAGTAGATCCTCCATTTGGGACCAAACTAATTGGCTGCAAATGATCTACAATAACAAGTACAAATTAGATGGCTCAGTTAAAAAGAACAAAGAAAGGATTGTGGAAAAAGGATTTACACCAAAAGAAGGTGTTGATTATGAAGAGACCTTCCCACCCATAGAAAATCGGGGCCACCATATGGATTTTATTTGCCTTGGAAGCTCATAATGGATGGAAAGTTCACCAAATGGATGCAACGACTACTTTCTTGAATCGAGACTTGAAAGAAAATGTTTCCATGTCTCAGCCATAAGGTTTTGTTATGAATGGACAAGAACAAAAAGTATGAAAACTCATCAAATCCTCATATGGCCTTAAAAAAACACTACGAGACTGGTATGAAAAGTTGAATGAGCATCTCCTGAAATTAAGTTTCAAACACTTTAATCTAGATGTTGCAACATTGTTTTTCAGGAAAATTGGAAATTTTTTTGTTTATTTTCTGGTATATGTAGATGATCTATTGATAATAGGGAATAATGAAATTTGTATTTCATCCATAAATAAAGAGTCTAATAAAGGATTTCAGATGACCAATTTTGGGACACCTTCACTACTACTTGGGCATTGAAGTGACTCACATCCAAGGTATATATTCCTTTCTCAAAAGAAGCACATTGGAAAATTTTTGGACGATTTTGGCATGACTGAATGCAATCCATTTTCTACTCCAATGGAACAAAATCTGAAACTCACATCTAAATAAGGGAGTGAATTTGAGGATGCAACTAAGTATATACAACTTGTGGAAAGTCTTATCTAGCTCACCACTATCAAACCAAATATTTCATTTGATGTTGGAATCCTTTCCAGGTTTATGCAAAAGCCTTGTGAATGACATTGGTTTGTTGCAAAAAGAGTTCTAAAGTACTTGAAAGAAACTTAAGACTTTGGAATCAAATATTCACAAGTGGATGAATTTAATTTAATTGATATTTTGATTCAAAATTTGATGGACATAAAGAAAATGGAGTGTCTAATTTAGGCTATATCATGAGTCTTGGATTAGGAGTTATCTCTTAGAGGTCACACAAATAGTTAGTTCCAACAGATTCTACAACAAAGGAAAATTATGTGGTAGTTGCAGAAGAAACAAAGGAGATTGTGTGGCTCAGGAAAATTCTTAAATACCTGCAGGAGAAACAAGTGAACTCTACTCCCCTTCTGATTGATAATATTTTTGCAATTAAGTTGGCCAATTATCCCAAATTCCACTATAAAACCAAACATATCAAATAAAGTATCATTTGATTTGATAACATGCAAAGGCCAAGACTATTCATCTAATACATTGTTCCATAAATGAGCAAATTGTAGACATCTTCGCCAAAGCACTTGGAAGAGAAAAAGTTTGAAAATTTTTAGAGTGATGCATGGACTCACAAACACCCCTTCATTATAAGGGGGGAGAATGTTAGACACCTAATCCTCGGGGATTGGATGAATAACTTGTAAATATTTAAATGAAAGGAAATACAAATAATTAGAATAGGAATCGACCTTGGAAGATGAATCCTTAGGGTTTTTCATTTATATTACAAAATTCTTATCTCATTAATGCAAATAACAATCCAATTGAGGAGTTATTCCTTGGCCTAACATGTTTAAACTAATATATCAAAGACAATGTAATGAGAAGTCACATTTAAAGAGAATTATGATTAGCCAATAGAAGATGACATGATCATCGAGCCACAAGATGTTGATCTATGTTTTAACCCTGTATAATTAATTGTTGCAAAAAAATTATGAATAGAATGGAAAATATGTAATCGAAAACATACACATTAATGCAAAGTTTTTACCTTGCAAACCCAAACTAGAAAAATCATAAATATTTTCAATATATTCATTTTTATAGTATTAAAATATGCTCTCTCTCTCTCTCTCTCTATATATATATATATATATATATATATATATATATATATATCCTATGGGATCCATAAATTATCAATCCATTTACCATGGATTAGAATACAACTACAATTCCTTAACCGAAACTACAAAACACAGGCTAAACCACCTTGCACCAAAAAGTTGCTAAAAGCTAAAACTGTGCCGAAAACAACCAAAATTGGACACAAAAAGAATTTTTTTTTTTTTTTGGGGGGGGGGGGTGTGCTACCTGTTATCACTTAGTAATTTCTCTAGGTTCAATAGAAATAGTCCGAGGTAACCACAAACCAATTTTTAGGTACAAAATCTAGCCAATCTGTATCCAGAGAGGGCTCTCTCTTTAAGTTTTAGCTTTGTTTTTGAAAGATATTAGGCTAGTTATGAAATTTCAGGGATTTTGATTATGTTTGGGTGATGGAATTCAATAGAAGAGGGGTAGGAATGAATATTTTAGGCCATTGGGCTAATGGAGTCAAAAAAGATGGCTTAACTGGATTTAGTTTCTTAACAAGGGATGGTTTCACAGGGAAAGGTAATCAAATAGGGAACAATTAAAGATCTAAAATGAATGGAATGGAATCAAAATCGATGAAGAGAAATTAATAATCCTTCAAAATATTCAAAAGAGGGAACTTGAATGATTATTAATAAAGAACAATTAAGAATTCTTTACCAAATAATCAAAATGAATAAACTAGGAAACATGAGCAATTAAGAATTCACTGTTCATACTAGTTCAGAGGAAAACAATAAGAATAACAACGATTGAAAACAGATTGCACTCAAGCATTTTCTGAATTATTCTTTTTTGTTTATCGTTCAGACATGAAACATATATGGTATCATAAACAAATATAAAACTTTAAAACATAAGAGATAGAAGACTTATTGATCCGGTATCTGACTCAAGAATCCTGTGAAAAGTCCTTTGTGTCAATTCTTTATCCAGCTAGACATGCGAAATTTGTCCAACAACAATTTATTCCAAAATAATCAGTATTACAACAAAGTCTAAGAATCCACCCCCAAAATACTTCCAAAAGTGAAGTATTTATACAAATTCTAAACTAAAATATCTTGAAAAAAATATCAAGATTAGTTCACAAATCTCTCCAACTGTTTTACATAAATAGAACTTAAGTAAAGGACACTCAAACTAATGCATCTATTTGGCACTATTTTTTATGGATAGGTGATGACAAAGAGGAGAATTTGAATTTGATCCAACTCTTAGTTGATGATGAGGCATCCAAGTCACTAACTGCTTCCTTTCTTTGTGCATTCTGCTCCAACAATTCTGCAAACTTTGGGTACAATGATATATTTTTATTTCTCAATCCGTAATAGATATGTAAAAAGTGAAAGAGGTTATTGTGGATTAATATGTTGGTGAGATAAACCTCTTTCAAGTTCCTAAAATTCCTCTCTAGATGTGCACAATAGGCTCTGTAAAAATATGTGTAAAACATAGTTTTACAGAGTCTGAAAAATAGCTTGTCAAGATGTGTATGTATCTCTGATTATGAAATCACTGTGAAAAAAGTGAGATAGGTTTGTGTAGATGGTTCTCTTAGGAACAAAAACCTCCTTCAGTTTTGTATTATGTAGTTCGGATTGGCCACAATATTCTCTGCAAAATGATGACTTAACTGGACTTTTCTGCAAAAACTGCTTTACAACATTGTTTAATATCTCCAAAACCATAATAGCTATTAGAAAAGTGAGAGAGGTTTTTGTGTCTGGACATCTTATGAACATAGAAATCCTTCATTTTTTAAAAATTCATCTTGGATTGATCACAATATTTTCTGCAAGACAATGACTAAAACATGAAATTTCTGCAAAAATGTTCCTTCTTGTTGTGTTTTTCATCTTTTCACTTTTTTGTTCTTTTGACTGTTTTACTTTCACTTTAGACAAACTTCAATGTTGGTGAAAATATTTTCATTTATTTTTACCATTTTACTGCCTCTGTATTTACTTTTACTGTTTACCTTTGACTGCTCTGTAACTTCATTTTAACTTTCACTCCGACTTTTACCTGATCCACTTTAACCACTGATACTATTTAACTGTTATGCTCTCTGTTTATTTTCTATTTATCCTTTTTACCATTACTTACTGTAGTAAATAACCAAAATTCATCCAAAGAGATTTTTTACAAAAGGTCCAGCATGTCTTCACACCATTGTGCTTCTAGTATTCTGGTTCTTGTGGATTCATAAAGGAATTTGGGTTTTTAGTGGAAAAATGGGAAAAATTACAAGTCTGGGAACTTATGGGGTGAAACAAAGACCAAATTGTACTGTTTTTTAGTCTTTTTCTGTGGAATTAAAGTAAAAACTAAGACTTGCAGGGTTTGACAGAAATTGGATAAATACCTGTTTCGGAAAGTGAATAGTGAGGAAACAGGTGCAGGCAATAGCTAACTAGTTCAGCTGACAATCGTTTGGAAAAGTGGCGGTTGGAAATCTTCAACAACTAATTTTGACATTTTTTGCATGGGAGCACTGGTCGCAAGATAAAATGATGAAAATAACATGCATTTTTTTGTTTTATTCACAAAGTCAAGGTTGGCATGGGTTTTGTTATTTCGGATGGATGACGTACGCGAGAAATGACATTTCGTCGTATGCGGAGGGCGGTAAATGGTATGTATTGCACCGCTTTTGGGGATGGGTGGTATTCAGTCGAGAGCCAACGATTCCATACATCTTGTGACACGTGGCGAGGCACTGTTCGCAAAACCACTCCGCGATAACATGTTATCGTTCGGTCGTGGAGGGCGATGCGATATGGACGACAGCCATTGGATGTGGAGGGGTTGATCAAACAACTATCGAGGCGGCAAGATGAGGGGAGATTAACAAGGGCGAACCCAACATAATTAAAGATTATTTAATCATATCGGGAGCAATATGATTGGTTGGGTAAGTTATTAATTAACCGTGAGGACAAATCAATTTTTTTCAATGTTAACACTATTTTATGGTTATATTTCAACCAGAGGCGGGATATATAATATTTGGGGTTTTTGTATAGTTATAATAATACGGGAATAGGAGATGATATAGAAATTAAATAATATAAGTTAAAGGAATCAATATGTCAAATGAATGAAAAGCGGCGAGTATAAAAACATTAGGATTATGTATTTAACTTAGGCTTAAATGAAAAAGGGTTTTTATGGGATATTGTGTAATTTTCCTAAGTAAAATAGGATTTTACTTAGGAAAAGACTTATGGAAGTAAATGAATGACTTATGGATGGTTTTAAGTACTTAGGCTTTTAAATTATTGGGTCGAGGGTCCGGTCCCTCCAAAAGTCAAGGAAATGCCTTGAGCCCCTCTAATTTTCAAATGCCTTAGTACTTAGGGGAAATTAGCAAAATTTTTAGGGAAAACTGAGAAGGGAAGTTAATTATTTGACCTTGTTTTGCTTGAAATCCTTCTAGTGTAATGTCTGCCTTGCACTTGTAATGAAATTAAATATTAACACATTCAGGGTCATTATCCATCACATGTAATTCTCCAACATCATCTACCTACCCTACCTACTTTAACCTAGCATTTTTTCTTCTTTATTAGGGTGCACTTAAACTGGCAAACCCTTATCACACTTTCTTTTCTCTTACATGTAGAAATCTATTTAAGTCTAACCTTATTACATCCAAGGGCTCAGATTAAACTGTTTATCTCCTTTTATTTACTCTACCTATCTACTTATCTTCCAAGATTAAACAGTTTGGTCAAATTTTATTCTCTATCTCTAAAACATAAAATTGAAATATGAACTAGCCAAGCTTAAATTGTTTGACTGTTCACCAATTGTGGCATAAAATACAAGTTGCACACAATTTGTTTATTTACATAAGAGCAAAAAGTAGTGGCATTTAGACTTGCACACTTTCCTTGGCCTTTCTTTTGGTGGGGTTCATTTTCTTTTACTTTTTTGGCCATTTTTATTTTTTTTCACCCTTTGATTTTTCTTTTAGGGTATACCCTCTTTACATTATTTATTTATTTTTTGATTTTTTTGACAATATGGAAAACCTTTGCAATAGAGAAAGGTATGAACATATTACATATCCCATCAAGTCAATTATGATATATGACACCTATTGGTATAGGAGCATAACACTGGCTCCACTTGGGGATGGCTTTTCCTATTGAAAAGTCAAGAACAACAGGTCAGTTGCCTTCATCTTTGAACTTTGATGATCTTAGTAAGTGTTTTCTGTCTTCTGCAAACTGAAATCTGATCTGAAACTAAAACAACAAACAAAAAATTTTCAAACCAACTTAATGAAAAACTAGTTGAAAATTGAAAACTAAAAAAAAATGCTTAAAATTCTAAGCTTATTAGCACTCATCTACCTACTCAATCTACTGTTCAACTACTGGTTAGGTAAAATGAAATATCCAATGCAACCATTCAAGCATTATGTACTTTGATATATTTTGTTTCATTTTCTTGTTGATTATCAAAACTGTACTTCTGCAACCTATTAGAAACTTGTCAAAAAATGATAGGATAAGGAAATACTTGATTTCCTTTGTTGACTCTAGAAACTGTACAAAAGGATCTTCAAAAATATATACACTGATGTTTAATTGATCTAAACAATTGTACATCTGTTCTGGATGGTCTCCATGACATGAATATGAAATGTTATTTTCATCTTTATCTCCCTGTAAACTTTCAGATAAGATTTGTGATGATATTCCTACTGATTGTAATGTTTGACTGTTGAATCCTTTATCATCTTGATTCTGAAAATCATAGTTGGTTAATAGAGGAATGCTTTGAATGCCTTCAATTTTCAACATATCTGCTATTGGATCTTGAAAAACTTGGGAAAATGGCTGCAACCTATAGCATATAGGTTTCCATGAGACTTCATAAACTTCAACAAGTTTCTCATCATTTTCATTAAATATGTTATATCACATTTCCTTTAAAAGCTGAAATGGTTCAAAACATAGTGGTATGGAACTTTCTGGTGTCATTTGATCATTTATGTCAATGGAATTTGATAATTGCAATTGTGAAACTGAAAAATCTTGATCAATAGTTTCATTATCTTCTTTGTTGTAAATCACAATTCCTAAAGATTGCTGATTATTGATGGCATGATAGTTGTCTCTAATGAGCTGAAATGAAGAAAAACAAAGAGGTAAATAACCTTCACTTATTTCCATATTTTCTTGTCTTTCTTCCTCACTCTCATGGTTTATCTGTATTGATTGATCACTATCTTCAATCTGCTGAAACTGAGTTTCTTCATCCCACAAACTTGCTTCTGATTGCTCTGTAAAGTTATCTTGAGTTTGGAGAACATAACTATCATCATAATGATCATACTTAGGAAAATCATCGAAAGAAGGAATGTCATCAAACATACATATTAGATCAGCAGATTCTTCTTCCTCATATTGATCTGTAAATTCATTTTCTGATCTATGATAATTTGAATTAAGAGGAATTTTTTCATGGCTATCAACCTCTTCTATTTCTTCATGGTGATTTTGAATAAAAAAATCATCTTTCATCATGATCTCCTGTGTTCTTTCATCTAGTTTTCTTACCAAAAGGTTGAGTTTTACCTCTGCAATATTTTTCTTTTCCTCTTCTTCTGCTTTCAACTTTTCCTGTCTGATTTGTAGATTAACTTCTACATCAACTACAATGTTCTGCATCAGTACAAGTGTTTTTGGATCTCTTTCTCTTAACCGAAATTCTATTTCTGGATCAAAGGCACTTGGATAATGCAAGAGAGATGAATCATGAGGAGGTCTAATATTTTCTGGCATTGAATAATAAACTTGATTAAATCTGTCAGAAAATTGTTGTATTGTTTCATTTGGATGTCGTTTTAACTGGTTATATTCTTCCATGATCAAAAAATGATTAACTTTGATTATCCATCTATCAAGGAAAATTTTGATAAACTACTGGAAATTTGAGATGCTAACATTAGGCAGATTTTTGAACCAATTATTTATTCCATTTTGCAAAGAAAGAGCAAAAAGTCTGATTTTAACATCATCTTCATCAATCTCAAATAGATTCAAATAATTCTCAAAACCTTGAATATGTTTTTGGGCAGTGATACCATTCTCTCCATCAAATCTAGGAAGATATTTGTAGTATTTTTTAGAAAAATCATGGATTATAGGAGGTAAAATAAGTGGCTTATATATATCTGGAACTTTATATGGCACAGGGATATGTACAGGGATTGTAAGATCGGTCTTGATTATTTGAGGCTTCTTAATTGGAAAATGATCATCATTAGATTCATAAGAAAGCTACTCAAAGAGATTAGGAGAATTATTACTTACAATCTTCAAAGGAAAATAATTAAAAACTAATCTAAGATCTTCTATAAAATACAATATACATTGAAAAACTTTCTTAATGAGAAAGAACATAATGTCTTAGATTAAGATCCAAGTTGAAAGCCTGATCTTTCCATATTGTTCTTTGAGGTTCATTCCTCCAGTGGAGTCTTGATTGTGAAATTGATTTGGAGTCGCCAGGTGGATGATGTTAACCATTGTGTATCTGATCACTGTCCACCATCATAGATTATATCTGAACCTATAAAATATTTATGAAGAAAATGTTAGTCTTCCCCAACCGAGTCGCCACTATGTTATCACTGAGTAATTTCTCCAGGTTCAATAGAAATAGTCCGAGGTAACCACAAACCAACTTTTAGGTACATAATCTAGCCAATCTGTATCCAGAGAGGGCTCTCTCTTTAAGTTTTAGCTTTGTTTTTGAAAGATATTAGGCTAGTTATGAAAGTTCAGGGATTTTGATTGTGTTTGGGTGATGGAATTCAATAACAGAGGGGTAGGACTGAATAGTTTAGGCCATTGGGCTAATGGAGTAAAAAAATATGGCTTAACTGGATTTAGTTTCTTAACAAGGGATGGTTTCATAGGGCAAGGTAATCAAATAGGGAACAATTAAAGATCTAAAATGAATGGAATGGACTCAAAATGGATGAAGGGAAATTAAGAATCCTTCAACATATTCAAAAGAGGGAACTTGAATGATTATTAATAAAGAGAAATTAAGAATTCTTTACCAAATAATCAAAATGAATAAACTAGGAAACAAGAGCAATTAAGAATTCACTGTTCATACTAGTTCAGAGGAAAACAATAAGAATAACAACGATTGAAAACAGATTGCACTTAAGAATTTTCTGAATTATTATTTTTCGTTTATCATTCAGACATGAAACATAAATGGTATCATAAAAAAATATAAAACTTTAAAATATAAGAGATAGAAGACTTATTGATCCGGTATCTGACTCAAGAATCCTGTGAAAAGTCCTTTGTGTCAATTATTTATCCAACTAGCCATGCGAAATTTGTCCAACAACACTTTATTCCAAAATAATCAGTATTACAGCAAAGACTAAGAATCCACCCCCAAAATACTTCCAAGAGTGAAGTGTTTATACAAATTCTAAACTAAAATATCTTGAAAAAATATCAAGATTAGTTCACAAATCTCTCCAACTGTTTTACATAAATAGAACTTAAGTAAAGGAAACTCAAACTAATGCATATATTTGGAACTATTTTTTATGGATAGGTGATGAAAAAGAGGAGAATTCGAATTTTATCCAACTCTTAGTTGATGATGAGGCATCCAAGTCACTAACTGCTTCTTTTCTTTGTGCATTCTGCCCCAACAATTCTGCAAACTTGGGGTCCAATGATATATTTTTATTTCTCAATCAGTAATAGATATGTAAAAATTGAAAGAGGTTATTGTGGATTAATATTTTTGTGAGATAAACCTCTTTTAGTTTCCTAAAATTCCCCTCCATCTGTGCACAATAGTCTCTGTAAAAATATGTGTAAAACATAGTTTTACAATGTATGAAAAATAACCTGTAAAGATGTGCATGTATCTATGATTATGAAATCATTGTGAAAAAAGTAATATAGGTTTGTTTAGCTGGGTCTCTCAGGAACAAAAACCTCCTTCATTTTTGTATGATGTATTTCGGATTGGCCATAATATTCTCTGCAAAATTATGACTTAACTGGAATTTTCTGAAAAAAGTGCTTTCCAACAGTGTTTAATATTTCCAAAACCATAATAGCTGTTAGAAACGTGAGAGAGGTTTTTGTAGCTCGACATCTTATGAATATAAAACTCCTTCAGTTTTGCAAAATTAATCTTGGATTGGTCACAACAGTTTCTGCAAAACAATGGTTTAAACATGAATTTCTGCAAAAAATGTTTCTTCTTGTTGTGTTTTTCATCTTTTCACTTTTTTGTTCTTTTAACTGTTTTACTTTCACTTTAGATAAACTTCATTGTTGGTGAAAGTATTTTCATCTCTTTTTACCATTTTACTGCCTCTGTATTTACTTTTATTATTTACCTTTGACTGCTCTGTAACTTCATTTTAACTTTCACTTTGACTTTTACCTGATACACTTTAACCACTGATACTCTTTAACTGTTATGCTCTTTGTTTTTTTTTTGTTTATCCTTTTTACCAATACTTACTGTAGTAAATAACCAAAATTCATCCAAGGATATTTTTTTACAAAAGGTCCAACATGTCTTCACACCATTATGCTTCTGGTATTCTGGTTTTTGTGGATTCAGAAAGGAATTTGGGTTTTCAGTGGAAAAATGGGCAGAATTACAAGTCTGGGAACTTATGGGGTGAAACAAAGACCGAATTGTATTGTTTTTTAGTATTTTTCTATGGAATTAAAGTAAAAACCAATACTTGCAGGGTTCGACGAAAATTGGATAAATACCTGTTTCGGAAAGTGAATAATGAGGAAACAAGTGCAGGAAAAAACTGACTGGTTCCTAGACGACATAAGAATAACAATGTAAGGGCAGAAACCTTAGGAAGAAGATAATTTTGAATTTATTTATAATACAGAGATAGGATTCATCCTTGGACCTGCTGCCTGCTGCGACCTGCTCTGCGCAGCCTGAGTCTGGGCTCTGCCCTCTGGGCCGTTTTCACCTCTGACCCTGGTCCTCCTGACCTCTGGGTCTCTCAGATCTGTTCAGATCCTTCTTTTCCCTCCAGATCCTGCTTCAGGGTCTCGCAGCGCCGCTTCCTCCCTCGTCAGATCTGCTTGGAGCTGCTCCTCGGCCTTGGAGATTCTTCTTCATCTCGGGCCTGTGATGCCTCGCCTCCAGTTCTTGCTCAGTGCGGATCGGGTGTGTTATTGCTGATTTATCCTTCTCTGCCATGGAGGCCCAAGGCTCGCCCCTCGGGCCCTCACATGCCCCACCCCTAGATGTTGAAGCTGTCTTCTCCTCTCTGCTAGCTTCGTTGCCCAAAAAGAAGAAGTTCGAAGCCTCTAAGTTCGTCAAAAAGCTCGACGATGTTCCTGAGGTAAGCCTCCCTCCTGAGGGTCCGATCCAGGTCGCTTTGTCCCTGGCAGATCGGACCCTGGTGGGTTAATTCACGGGCCTTTGGCCATCGCCAAAATCGACAGAAAATTGGGTTGTTAAGAATTGGATTCCGCTGATCAAGAACAAAGTCACCTCATATTTTCTGGGTAGAGGCTACTTCTTGTTTGAGTTCAACACAAAGGACGAAAAAGATTTGATCTTCAGGAATGGGCCCTATTTCATGGGACCTCAGGGCCTCTACCTCAATAAATGGACCCCTGACTTGGATCCGGCCGTGGATGTCCTAACAGTAGTTCCTGTCTGGGTTCGGCTCCCTAATCTTCCTGTGCACTGCTGGAACTGGGATTCCCTCAAGCACATTGGAGATGCTTTGGGAAAGTTCATTGATAGAGAAAACAACAATGATCAGTATGATTGCGCCCGAATCTGTGTCGAGGTGGACTTAGAGGTGGGACTTCCGGAGGCCATCAAAATAAAGGTTGGCAGTTGGACGCATGTGCAAGTGCTGGACTACGAGCAGCTCCCTTTCAAATGTCGTAAATGCCACGTCTATGGCCATTTTGAAAGAGGGTGCCCGAACAAATGGGAAGCAGAGAAAGGAAAGGAAGATGGTTGGAACCAAGTCAAGAGGTCAAAGACAACTCACAAGAAGACTGGGGCTCAAGGCTCCCAGCCTGCCTCCACCCAGAATTATCCTCCGCCAAAAAGCCAAGGAAATAGGTATGAGTTCTTAAGCTCTACAGAAGAGACTCCTCGGGAAGAAGCTAGGTAGGATAAACCCTCAGAGAAAATGACTTCAGCAGGAACAAGTCTTTAAGAAAGTGCCACGGCAAGAAATAAGGATAAGCAAACAGAAGCCTCCGAGGAGGAGCATGACTCGGAGGAGTCTGAGGAGGATGGAGAAATAGGAGAGACGCAGACATCGGTCAGAAGATCTGCAAGGGGCCGCAAATATGCTAGAGAAAAGAGAGACAAAGAAACTTATAAAGATAAGCTTCAGGGTACTCAACCCACTCTGGAGAATTTATCCTTGGAAAAAATACGAAGATGATTAAAAATCAAGTGCAAGGCTCCATGGGAGCCCCTCACCATAAAAATAAATGATGAATATTGTCTCCTAGAATTGCAGAGGAATGGGGAGCAAAGTGAAAGAAGAAGCAACGAGAAGCCTTATAAGAAGAGAAGCCCCAGACATTCTTCCGATTCAGGAGACCAAAATGGAGGACAATGAGTTTCTCCAAATCAGTAAAAAATTATGGAAAGGAAGTAGTGGTCAAGCAGTTTCAGCACGGGGAGCCTCTGGGGGACTGGGCTCTCTTTGGAATCCTCTCAAGTATAGGCTGGTCACCGAGCTACACAACACCCATTGGCTGTTTTTGAAGCTCCAACCTTTGGACTCGAGGGAGGCACTTAGTCTTTTCAATGTCTATGTTCCCACAAATATAGGGGAGAAAAGGGAGTGTTGGGACTCCATCAGGCATCTGTTGGAGTCAGAAAACTTGGAAAACATCATTGTTGCAGGTGATCTAAATCTTACCTTGCGCATGGAGGAAAAGTGAGGAGGCACAATCATAAGGGACCCTGCAAGGGAGTGGGTGGAAGACCTCATGCAGGACTGGGACCTGCTAGATATCCCCCCAGAAAATGGTAAATACACTTGGTCCAATAAAAGAATAGGTCCTGGTCACATTGTTGCTAGACTTTACAGATGTTTGGTGCAGAGTTCCTTCCTTTTGCTGGGCTTAGAATTTAGATTGCATATACTCCCATGCAGTGTTTCTGATCATAAGCCCATTATGCTTGAGATGTTGGGCCACAATGATCTTGGCCCCATTCCCTTCAGGTTCAATCCTCTTTGGGTCAAGGAACCTAAGTTTCTGAATCTGGTTCTGGACAGTTGGAAAACGCCAGTGAAAGGTTCACCTTTCTTCATTTGGGAGGAAAAACTTAGAAGACTGAAAGCTGTTCTTAAATCTTGGGCCAAATCTCTTCCCTCCCCTTCAAAAGAGAGAAGGCAGGCCCAAGACATTCTTGCCCAACATCATGCCCAAAGCGAAGATGTTGAAATCACTAAAGAAGTATTGGATAAGGAAGTTGAGCTTCAGCAAAGCTTCCATAAAGCTTGCCTCTCGGAGGAAGAGCATTGGAGACAAAAGTCTAGGAGTTTATGGCTTAAAGCGGGAGAAAAAAATACTGCCTTCTTCCACAAACAAGCTCAAGCCAGAAAGAGCTTCAACTCTATTGCAGAAATCAAGGATGGTAACTCGACACACAAAGACTTTGAGAGCATAAAGAGAGCAGCTTTCAATCACTTTCAAAACCTGTACAGAGAAGAGGGTGTGACTGACCCAAACTCTAAATTTTTGGAGGCGGTTCCCCCTAGGATCTCTCCTTTAATGAATCAAAAGCTGGAAGCGAAGATCTCTATACAAGAAATAAAAGATGCTCTCTCCGACATGGAGTCAGACAAAGCCCCAGGCCCGGATGGCTTCACTGCAAGATTCCTTCAAACCTGCTGGCAGATTGTGGAGAAAGACTGCTACAAAATGATTTTGAAATCCCAAAATTGCCAGAAAATAGGGGGCAGCACCAATTCAGCTTTTCTCGCCCTCATTCCCAAGAAAAAGGGTGCTAAAGAATTTAATCGGTTCCGGCCCATCTCTCTTTGTAATATTGGATATAAATTAATCACAAAGGTAATTGCCAACAGGTTGAAAGGCATCCTCCCAGTCATCATCCCGGAGAACCAAGGTGGATTTGTTCAGGGGAGACAACTTGCTGACAATTTAATTCTCGTGCAAGAGGCGATCCACTCAAGCCATCTTCGCAATGAGAAAGGCATGGTAATTAAACTTGATTTAGCAACTGCCTTTGATCGGGTCAGACTTAGCTTTCTTTAGGAAGTTTTGAAAAAATTTGGCTTTGGAATGGGCTTTTTAAATTGGATCCGTGCTTGTATTGTCGATCCTTGGATCACCCCCTTGGTGAATGGGAGAGCAGCTGGCTTTTTTAAAGCTTCAAGAGGGCTTAGGCAGGGTTGCCTCCTCTCTCTGCTTCTCTTCGTCCTTCATGTTTCTGTCCTGAGTTTCTACCTTGATCAGAAATTGGTTGACCAAGAGATCTTGGGGCTCAATATAGCCAGAGGGGTTAAAAATGTAAATCACACCCTGTTTGCAGATGATACCCTCTTGTTAGGGGTTGCCTCTGCCAGATCTGCTTTAAGATTTAAGGAGGTCTTGGACGACTACAGTGAAGCTACAGGCAGCTGTTTAAACAAAGGTAAGTGTAAATATTTTTGCTGGAATATCTCTACTTCCACCCTCTCTGCCATCTACAGAATCCTTGGATTTTCTGCCTCCCTTTCTTGGTCCTCTTTTACTTATTTGGGCCTTCCCATCTTCCGTAAACTAGCTTACAGCAGAGACTTGATTCCTCTGTTGGACAAATTTAAGGCCAAAATTCAAGCTTTGGGATTCTCTTGGTTAAACCTTGCTGGCAAAACTGTCCTCATCAAATTCGTTCTCAGTAGCCTCCCCATTTTTCAATTCTCTATTTTTCTTGCACCTTCAGGCATCATCAAAAAAATGGAAGCCTTCATTTGTAAGTTCTTTTGGAAAGGGGGCAATCACAATGACAGGAAAATCCCTTTGGTAAGTTGGGAGAAAATTTGCAAGCCTCAGATTGAAGGAGGCCTCAACTTCAAAGACCTCAGCCTCCAAAACATAGCCATGGGAGCCAAGATCTTCTGGAGGATCATTGGACCACACCCAGGTTGGGCGCAAAGAGCTCTATGGAGGAAATATTTCAAGGGGAAGAGGAAGAGATGCCTGGACACCTCTCTGCCCACTACAGGCTTGCATCTGATCAAACTCTGCCACAAAGCAGCCCCTTTAATCAGAGACAAAGCATATTGGATTCCAGGCAACGACAAAGAAATTAGGATATGGGACGATTGCATCATGATGCATCCTCCTTTATCATCTCATTGCTCTCTGCATGCGCTTTGTTTGTGGCTGAACAACGTAGGTTACGTAACTCTTTGGGACATCTCCCAGTGGGCAGGCAGCAATTGGCTGCGTTGGAGACTTCCTCCCATTCCTCCAGAGCTGACTCCCGCTCGTGATCTCCTCCTGTCTCTGCTAAATGGTAAGGCACCTCTGCGCGTGGGAAATAAGGATGCCCGCGGTTGGGGAGCCGCCCTAGGGCTGTACACAGTTGCACAGGGATATAAAAGCCTTCAAGATCATCCTAACGTCCCTCCTGATCCTGCTGTTTGGAAAGGGCTCTGGAATTTCAAATCCATGCCAAAGGTTGACTCATTTTGTTGGCTGTTATGTCATAGAGGGATTTTAACAACTGACAGATTGAAGAAGAAAGGGTTCCAAGGTCCCTCTCGATGCCATTTATGTTGTGACAGTGAAGAGAACGCCCAACACATCATATTAGACTGCAAATTTTCAAGAGATATCTGGCAAGGCCTATTGAGCTATTGGAAAACTAAATTCATCTTACCCATGACTATCACAGATATATTTGCAAACTGGCGAAATCTCTATCCAGAAATGCTCCCAAAGAATGAAAATTTTAAAGCTGCATGGCTCTCCTTGCCGAAATTTGTTTGCTGGCAAATTTGGCTTGAGCGTAATAGAAGAGTTTTCATAGATGAAAGCTTAAATTCGCAGTTCATCATCATTAAAATAAAAAGTCTATGGAAAGAAAGTCTGGGGGAATATTTTCCGGATTTGAATCTAAGCCAGCAAGACTTAGAATGGGGTGCCTCGTTGGATCTCCATTTCTCTGGTGATATAAGGCAGCACAAGGACATAAAAGAGTGGCAATTCAGAGGAAAGGAGAATGATATATCATATCTGCTCCTCAGGCAATCCATATACTCCTTGTTTTTCGATGGGGCAGCGAAAGGCAACCCTGGATTGGCTGGGGCAGGAGGAATTATAAAAAATAAAGAGGGCATAATCGTGACAAAGTTCGCTTGGGGATTAGGGCAGTCTACTAGCATGCAAGCTAAGGCCTTGGCACTTCTGCAAGGTCTCAAGCAAGTAAAGGCTACTGGTATTTCAGATGTCAGTATCATTGGAGACTCTCAGTCCATTATCAAAGTCTTAGTGGAGGATTCCTCTCCAGCAGATATCAGATTGGCAAGAGTGATTTCAAGAATCAAAATTCTGGTGAAATCTTTCCGGACTGCATCCTTTCTTCATGTTTTGAGGGAAAATAATAAGGATGCTGATTTGGAAGCCAACAGGGCAGCTCCACTTCCCGCAGGCTTCCTCTTGACAGAAGGAAGTGAGGGGTGGGATTCCATACCATAAATTTTGCTATGTTTTTTTGCATTTTACTGAAACAGTTTGTATGTATTTTTAAGATAGGGAAAATAACAGAGATAGACTCGATAGTCTCGAGTAAAATCTGTGGATTCCCAAATTTTGGGGCCTACGATCAGTTAGTGGAAGAAAGTTTAAGGGCTATGCCCGACCTAATGTAACCGGTGAAAGGAATTTTGGCCAAACTCTAATAGAAATCCATACCCGTTCTTGTTAAAAAAAAAAAATAACTGACTGGTTCAACTGAAAATCGTTTGGAAAAGTGGCGGTTGGAAATCTTTAATAACTGATTTTGACGTTTTTTGCATGGGAGCACTAGTCGCAGGATAAAATGATGAAAATAACATGCCTTTGTTTGTTTTATTCACAAAGTCAAGGTTGGCAGGGGTTTTGTTATTTCGGATGGATGACGTACGCGGGAAATAACAGTTTGTCGTATGTGGAGAGCGGTAAACGGTATGTATCGCACCGCTTTTGGGGATGGGTGGTACTCAGACGGGAGCCAACGATTCCATACATCTTGTGACGCGTGGCAAGGCACTGTTCACAAAACCACTCCGCGATCACGTGTTATCGTTTGGTCGTGGAGGGCTATGCGATATGGATGGCAGCGGTTGGTTGTGGAGTGGTTGATCAGACGGTTATCGGGGAAGTGAGATGAGGAGAGTTTAATGAGGGCGGGTCCAATACAATCAACAATCATTTAATCATATCGGGAACGATGTCATTGGTCGGGTAAGTTATTAATTAATCGTGAGGGTTAATTAATCCTTTTTTAATGTTAACACTATTTTATGGTTATATTTCAACCAAGGGGCGGGATATATAATATTTGGGGTTTTTTGTATAGTTATAATAATACGGGAATGGGTAGATGATATAGGGGAATTAAATAATATAAGTTAAAGTCAATATGTCAAATGAATGAAAAGCGCTGAGTATAAAAACATTAGGATTATGTATTTAACTTATGCTTGAATGAAAAAAAGGGTTTTTATGGGATATTGTGTAATTTTCCTAAGTAAAATAGGATTTTACTTAGGAAAAGACTTATGGAAGTAAAATGAATGACTTATGGATGGTTTTAAGTACTTAGGCTTTTGAATTATTGGGCCGAGGGTTCGGTCCCTCCAAAAGTCAAGGAAATGCCTTGAGCCCCTCTAATTTTCAAATTCCTTAGTACTTAGGGGAAATTAGAAATTTTTTTAGGGAAAACTGAGAAGGGAAGTTAATTATTTGACCTTGTTTTGCTTGAAATCCTTCCAGTGTAATGTCTGCCTTGCACTTGTGATGAAAGTAAATATTAACCCATTCAGAGTCATTATCCATCACATGTAATTCTGCAACATCATCTACCTACCCTACCTACTTTAACCTAGAATTTTTTCTTCTTTATTAGGGTGCACTTAAACTGGCAAACCCTTATCACACTTTCTTTTCTCTTACATGTAGAAATCTATCTAAGTCTAACCTTATTACATCCAAGGGCTCAGATTAAACTATTGAGCTCCTTTTATTTACTCTACCTATCTACTTATCTACCAAGATTAAACAGTTTCGTCAGATTTTATTCTCTATCTCTAAAACATAAAATTGAAATATGAACTAGCCAAGCTTAAACTGTTTGACTGTTCACCAATTTTGGCATAAAATACAAGTTGCACACAATTTTTTTATTTACATAAGAGCAAAAAGTAGTGGCATTTATACTTGCACACTTTCCTTGGCCTTTCTTTTGGTGGGGTTCATTTTCTTTTACTTTTTTGGCCATTTTTATTTTTTTTCACCCTTTGATTTTTCTTTTAGGGTATACCCTCTTTACATTTTTTAAATTTTTTTTTGATTTTTTTGACAATATGGAAAACCTTTGCAACAGAGAAAGGTATGAACATATTACATATCCCATCAAGTCAATCATGATATATGACACCTATTGGTATAGGAGCATAACACTACCCCTGAACCCCTATGCAGTGGGGTGAACATAGGGGGGATTCAGTCCCCTGTGACACACACCTCCTCCCCTTCTATGCCCAAAATAACATTACATGCATAGGAGTAGTCATGCAAATATTATAACACATAACCAACATTATTCCACTTATTGTTTTCTTTGCATGCAGTGGGTTTTAGGAGCACATGATCAATAATCTAGGGAAATCAAATTCATTGTTTCTCTACACAAAGAGAACTTCTTAGTGTTCATAGATTTTTTTAATTAATTTGAAATGTTCTTCAAAGTTACCACCGTCACTAGCATCACCTTATTTTCTTCAATAATATCTATTATGAAGTGATAATAAACATCAATATGTTTTTTATTAGAATGAAATGTTTGGTTATTTTCTAGTAATATTGCACTATGATTATCACAACATAACATCATAGCTCGTTGTACCAACCCAATACTTGAACATAATATTTATAACCATACTGCTTCCTTGCTTGCATGAGTGGCTACCATGCATTAAAATTTTATAGTTGAGAGTGCCAAAAAATACTATTTCTTGCTCGTTTGAATGATTTCCCCTCTAAATAGGTTAAACACATACCCACTTGTAAATCTTATGTGATCCAAATCTCCAACCTAGTATGCATCAATAAAGCTATGTATACCCAACACTTTATTTAATCTTGGTATTCCTTGGCAACGCAATGAATAACCAACAGTGCCATACAAATACCTGAAAACCTTCTTTACTATCGTCCAATTCTCCTTTCCTAGTTTTGACATATACTTACTCAATGTTCCTACTACATGTGCAATGTTGTTATAACATCATTTATCACCTTTATATACTTGATGATCTATGTATTGGCCTTGGGCAACCCTTTCCATTCAGACTTGGTCATTTTCTTAAAAAACATGATTTTGAATTCCATACACGACTCGGCCCTGTCTTACACACGTGCAGACGTGGGTCCACTCATATTTGACCCACATATATAATTCAAAATATTAAAAAATATATAATCTCCCTATTAATTGGGTAGGGTTTACGGGTTTTACTTGAAGCCCACTTACACCACACCGTGGCCAAACTGTTTCCCAACTGAAAAACTGATTTGAGGAAGTATAAATACACCTCATTGGGAAGGCCTAAGGAAGGAGAGAAAAAGGCATTGATACTATAGCCTGTTATAGCCCAGATCAAGTCTGATTATCCCTGTGCCTCTTGCACTTCCGAGGTTCAGAAAAACCTTGTTTCCTTCTTTAAGATGTTCACCTCCTTTATGTGGCATCCTTGTGCACCTTTTATGGAAGAAGATTGTTGAGGCTTAGGCTGGATGCATCCGGAGGACAGTTTCACTTGGAGTCATGGCTGATTTCAGGTGATATATCCACATTTATTTTACATACATCAATAAAATAAGCTCTGTCCCTTTCCTGATGTCATGATATTATGTGTCTCTTATACATGTTAATGATCTTATAGATGTTTATTTCATGTTATCTTTTATGAATTTATATGATCTAACATACTGAAATTTAGGATATATATGCTGTACAACTTTACTATGTGATTTTTCTTGAGTGAGTTGCAGGTCTTGAAGCACGTGGAGAAGCAGAGGGTTTGCACCCTGCTGGAACGACCTCAAATGTAGGACATACGGGTAAGGTCATTTTTAAGCATTAGGACATTTAATTTTATTGCTTCTTGTTTTTGTATACCTTCTGCTCTGTTAGGTCCCTCAACCCAGACCTTGGGGTAGTTTTTCCCGCAACAGAATTGGCGACTCCACTGGGGATTACATCCGTGTAATTCCCTTTTTGGGTTGTTTTCTCTAGATTTTGGGTTCCCTAACTGATTTGATCACTTTCCTCGTCTTCTTGGTTATGTATCCATCCAGGCAAAAACCCTAATCTTCTGGATCAGGCTTGGATTTTTTAATTTTTCCTTGCTGTCTTTTCTCTATGCTACTTCTAGTGCACACAGTCGCATATACATTTGTTTTTGTCCATTATAGTACAAACTATTGCATACATCATACTTCCAACCGTATTGGAATATGGAATATAAGACATGCCCTCTTCCTCTTTTTGTGTCTTGGGACACTATTATATAGATACATTTACACCTATAGGAATAGGGACCTTTATTGGTTTACATTCATGCATATTAAACCTCTACAATATTGTATCAACATATTTTATCTAGTTTAACCAAAGTTTCATGTTTTCCCAATATCTTTTAATTTCTGTGCCCAAAATGAAATTTGTGGCACCAAGATCTTACATGTAAGATTTAGAGGACAACTGAGTTGTCATTCTTGGATGATTTCCCTGTCATTTCCAATCAGCAGCATATCATCCACATACAAGACCAAATAAATAATAAGATCACCAAATAATTTTAAATACACACAATGATCTACTTTGCTCATTGTGAAACAAAGTCCCAATATATAAGTATGAAAATTGTGATACCACATTCTTGGTGATTTATTTAAACCATATAGGGTCTTTTTTAGCCTGCATAATAGCTCTTTCTATCCCTCCACCACAAAGCCTTCTAACTAATTCATGTAGAATTTTTGTTCCAGAGCCCCATGTATGAATGTTGTCTTCACACCCATCTGTTTTACTTCAAAATCAAATGCAACAATAACAGATAAAATAAATCTGATATAAGTTAACTTGGAAACAAGAGAAAATTTCTCACTAAATCAATTCTCTCTACCTAGGAATTATCTTTTGCTACTAATCCAGCTTTTTATTTCTCCACTCTACCTTCTACATTTAACTTCTTCTTAAACAACCATTTGTTGCTAATGTTCTTTCATTTCAACAACTACATTAGACCCCAAGCCTCATTCTCCTCCAAGGTTGCCATTTCTCCAGCCATCACATTATTCATAGTTTTCTATCCTCTAAATTCATTGCCTCCTTAAAAATTCTAGGATCATCATCAAAAAATAAACAAGGAAAAATTGGAACGAAAATCAGGTGGTGTATACCTTTTTGGTTACTTTATTTCCCAAATTGATCTCCTCAATATTGGAGTATGTGCTTCTTATTCTTTTTATTCATGTTATTTTGTAGAGTTCGATTCATCATACTTCAATTCAAACTATTATATTCTCTAGCTCTTTCTCCCTTGGTAGGAATTCCTATTTGAAATCATCTTTGATTTCTCTAAATACTATATCTCAACTATACACAAATTTCATAGTTTCTAGGTTCCAAATCTTATAAACTTTCAGACAATCTTTATATCCAATAAAGATACATGTTTCAATATTCTTCTCTAGCTTCCCCTATTCTCCTTTGGAATGTGTACATAAGCACCATAGCTAAATACCTTGATATGTTTAAAATAAGGTTTCTTACTATTTCATATTCTCATGTGGAGTTTTATCATCCAATGTTGATGAGGGTGATCTCTTTACTAAGTAACACATAATATCTACTGCCTTTTCCCATAATTCCTATCCTAACTTGACACCACTAAGCATGCTCCTTGTTTTCTGCATTCACATCCTATTCATCATTTTTGTAACTCCATTCTGCTAAGGTGTGTATGGAGTAGTCTTTTACCTTGCTATATCTCACTTCTTACAAAATTATTCTAATTCATTCCTACAAAATTCTAGACCATGATTTGTCTCCAACGCTGTTTTTTTCACTGTTTTATTTTCCACATGAGCCTTAAACTATTTGAATTTGTCAAAGTTTTCATATTTCTTCCCAAGGAAATAAATCCATGTATTCCTCAAGAATTCATCTATAAAATGAGACGTAGTACATATATTTACCCAATCATGGAGCTGACACAAGTCCAAACACATCATTGTGCACCAACTATAATATTCTTTTTACCCTTGTAACACCGAGGGAGAATCCTACTCAATTTTGCTTCCCATATAAATAATGTTCACATAAATCAAAATCCGGAGATAAATTAGACATACCTTATACCATAACATTAACATGTAGTACTCAAATTCCTAGTCTTTAAATGCAGCATAGCCTTTTCTCCAAAGACTAGGATTTTTTCCTTCTTCAACTCCACTCTCAGGAAAAATGGAACTATTGCATGCATCACTAATAGTGCTTCTCAGTAGCTTGTACAAAGTTCAATTCAAACTCCTCTCAAAAATACCATTTCTCCTCGAACCATCATGTAAGTATCTTTTTGAAACACTATTTTTACACTTGCATCACTCATCTCTATTATAGAAATAAAATATCTGGATAATCCTAGGATATGCAAAACACCAAGGAGTGTTCTAGTCCTTCCATTCATGAGCTTCAACTTGACTTTTCCTCATCCCATGTTTATATATATCAAGTCATATCCTAAGAAATATCACCACTATTATATATTTCATAATCCCAAAACCGCTTTATATGAGGAATCATATGAAAGGATGCCCCTCAGTCGCCTAGCCAAGCCTCATGATATAAATGTGTAATTAAAGAAGGAAAGTACACATACCTCCTTCAACTAAAGAGGTATTTGATTCTATGGAAGGGGAATCATCAGTTCCATTCCATTTTCCATGGAATTTTGGATCTACAGTCTTTCTTGCAATGCCATTTATTTTCCACATCTCCAATATACCTTTATGAATTTTCCTAGAGATTTAGATCTCCCACTTGAGGATTTATTTTTATTTCTATTCTAGAAGCATCCTCTTGCATATGAGGCATATGTGTTATGATTTTCCATGTTTTTCTGTCTCATCTCCTCTGATCACAATGATGAAAACCTAAAGTATTTGCATTACCGCCTAAGGAAACAACCAAACTATCTTATGAGTTTGGTAAATAACACAAAAATATGATATAATTATCTTCATCTAAAATCTTAATATCAATATATAATAGTTTATTTAACACAATATTGAAGGAATTTAAATACTATTTCATCGAGTGTCCATCCTTCATCCTCAAGTTATACAAATTTTTCCATAGGAAACAATTTTTTCACCGTGGTCTTGGACAGATAAAATCCCTAGCTTGTTCCATAATGCCTTTAATATTGCTTCTCCTAAAACATTCATCCAGTCACACTAAATCCGAGGGACAAACATATTCTGCTCTTTTCCTTTCAATCCAACTTAGTAAAGTCTTTTTTTGACATCCCTATTGGTGCAATACACAAATCCATAATGACCCACTAATCTTGTCCCCCACAGATCATCCATTTTGAGCCTCCATAGCTCAAAAATACACCTATTGAATTTTTTGATCTATATATTTTTACTAGTAGCCATTTATTTTCACCACAAGAATCGATTTCACAGATCTCCCAGTTTAACAAAATCTACCACTTGCCCGAAGAAAACACCTTAGCCATAAAAGCATCCGCTTGAAACCAAAATCACTATGATACCAAACATAGGTTTTAACCATGCACAATTAATTGTTGCAAACATATTCTTAATAAAAGATAAAAGATGCAATGGAAAACTACAAAAAACATGGGCTAAACCTCCATGCACCATAATACTGCTAAAAGAAAAAAACATGTACGAAAAATTTCCAAAATCAAATACAAAAAACCTCCATTTTTCCCCAAGGTGGGGTGGCTTCTATCCCCCTTGTTACCGCCCCACTACACCCAACACAATGCTTAGTTCTTGAGGGTAGTTTTGCAAAGAATATAACACATACCCAACAAGTGAGGCACTTGATGATGCATTTTGACTGCTTTAAGGAGAAGATCAAGTGGAAGTGGCATATATGGTATAGCCCAAAGGTAGTGAAGCCAATCCATAATAATCATCACCCCATTTTCACTTTAAAGCAGTGTAGGTAATATCTAGTTTTTTTCTAGGTTTTGATTTGGAAGCACCACCTAATAATAGTTCAATAAATAGTAACAATGGAAAACCAAGTTTAAGATGAAATGTCAGTGTTAGTGGAAGTTTAACTTTGAGTTTTAATTCTAATTTGAAAGTTTGGACAATTATGGACAATCAACGATTCTTGTAAAGTTTTATGCTTTTAAATAACCATGTCAATATTATGGCTAGAGAAATAGTTAATTTGGCATTGTGCCTTCCTAAGTTCTTGGGGAAGGGTGATAGTGATGTAGAATAACATTGGTCCCTACGAGATTCATTTGGAGAGTAAATAAGATCACTATAATTGGCTTAATGGGGCCTAGACCCAGGTTTAGATATGGCTGCATGAACCAATAAAACTCACTATTAATGGCAGGCCGAAGTATTACCCGAGGAAATATTAGGGGATGCTAGAACTAGGTTTCTGCATCCATAGGTACTATGGAGTGTGGCTTTAGGGATTATCTTCTCTTTAGCACTTATCAGAGCTTCACAGAACAAATATGCTAACTACACAATCACTGTTCAATACTTCTAGTTAACAAGCTTTCAGACTGTGCGATTTCGATTGAACATGCATTAATCAACATAAGAAACTATAATCTAGACTTCGCGATGCCAATATATGTAAAAAACCCTAACTCAACATATATAATAGAAAAATAACAGATAAATCAAACACATAAGTAAACAACAAAATGTGTCCTCAAAATCTTCTTTTATTACTTCAGATCTAACACTTTCCGCCCTGCGCACTCAACTGCAGGGGTCTGTGATGGCCCTCTAAATTAGACATAAAATAAGGCCCATCTAACCTTTCTTAGGCCCATATACCTTCCTTATGCACATAAAAGGCTATATTAAATCTCTTTTTCTGCACTTAATAATGTTTTCTTATGCTTTAATATTTTCTTAGGAAGGTTTAAAGGTAATTTCATATTTGTGCCTAATATTGGTTATTTTTGTAGAATATTGTGAGAATATTTGGTAGATTATACAGATTTGGAGGAGGAGATGATTTAAAGACTTGATCCATGCCACTGGAAGATTAGGATTGGAGAATAAATGAGCACAACATCAGAAAATTAGGGAGAAATATTGGAGAGATTCAAGGGGATTGCCCACCTTGCTTAACTCTCAAAGGCAACCAAATGATCCTCATGAGATCCCCCTCCAGCAATTTGAATTCCAGAGGTAGCAAAGCAACTCAAAACCAAGTGCACTCAAGCCATACTTCACTTGGAGTCTCCAACAAATTGAATTCCAAGAGGCAGCCAAGCAACTGAAGACGAAGGGTACTCAATCTATGTTTACTTGGAGTCAAAGTGGACTCAATCACCATTTTTTCAAGGGAGATATTGGTAGCTACCCTGTAGAATAAATAGAGCAGAGCTAGAGCTAGGAAGGGGGAGTTAGTTAGCCAGTGAGTTGATTCTAGTCGACTTCCATTCCATGCCACTTCCATTCCATTCCATTCCATTGGATTCAAATTTTTGTTGTAAAGCCATTAGGTTCCGTTAAAGCTTTTATGGATGTAACAGACTGTTTCTTTTTGTGAAATGAGTAGAGAGATTCCATCTTACTGATTTAATTCCAGAGTGTTGGGCTCGTGAGTTAGGGCCCAATCCATGTTCCTCAACTTCTCTTCTGTTTCATGATTTTCTTTTATGTCATTTAGCTAGTTTTTCTTCTGATCATTTAGATAGTTTGATGGTATTTTTATTGATGTTTTAGTTTGCTTTCCGTTGTGTTTTGATGTAGATTTAATCTGCTTACCGAATGGTAGAATAGTTGATAAACTCCATAAAGCTGTGAGGCCAGCCTTCCCCTCTCAACTCTGTCAATAGAGCTCGAGGAGGGTAGAAATTTCCCCACAGACCAAAAATGATTTCTTGGAAATAGATTAGATCAATGCTTGTATTTTCAAGAACATATTGTCTGCCTTTCTTGCATAAATAGGCAGGTTGATTATAGGTACGGGTAGCATAGCCTAGGAGAAGTTTTCCACCACCTCCCACTTCATCTTCCATCTTCCTTCCATCTCTAATGTTACACTCTGTGCGCTGCTGTTACACTATGATTTTTCGCACTTATTCTCACTGCCTTCCCCTTTTTATGAAAAACACGTGAAAACCATTCAAAACCACCAAAAAATCGACCTCCTCCTTTGCACCTCAAGACTCCCACCACCGTACGTTGCAATTCACAAATCGCAACATTTAGCGTTTACCTTTAACACTTACTGCTCGTTCCTTGCGATTGCGATATTGCGAAATCACAAATCGCACTTCACACCGCTTACCTTTTGCCTTTAAGACTTACCACTCTCCTTCACTGATTGCCTGCCTTATTCCTTCGTTCCATCGGTCACTGTCGCCAGACTCGCTTTAATGCAAAAACGCTTGAAAACCATCGAAAACCTGACCTCCGCCTTCCTCCTCGAGACTCCCGCCATCATACGTTGCATGTCACAAATCACAACATTTGACGTTTACTTTAACACTTACCGCTCGTTCATTGCAATTGTGATATTATGAAATCGCAAATCACAATTCGCAATTCTTAGCTTTTACCTTTAACTCTTATCGTTTATTCTTGCGATTGTAATATTGCGACATCAGATATCGCAAATCGCAACTTTTCCCTTTCTTATTTTCACCACCACATCATTTGCATCACAAATCGCAGCCCACAACCTTAACCATATCACAAATCACACTTCGCTGAACTTAACACATCGCAGATCGTAGCCTGCAACCTTTATTGCATGGAGAATCACATTTCACGAATTTTAGTTCATTCCATTAAGTCCTTACCACTATCCATTTAAACTTGCGATATTGCGATTTTCGACTTGCCACGTCACTCATCGCACTTTGAAATTCGCACAATTTAGTTTATTCCTTTGAGTCCTTATTGCTATCCATTTAAACTTGTGAATTTGCGAGTGCGACATCACAGATCGTGGCTTTTTTCCTCCATCGCACTCCGCCATCACACTTTTGAGTTCTTTCCACTCCAAAGTCATTTCTCACATTATAATAAAGTTTTCTAAGTGTTTAACCCCCTCTTTCCACTTCCAAACCTCGTTTCATGTGTTAAACCCCCCATTAGCCTCTTTTAGCCCTTTTTCTTCCTCTAAGCTGCAAATTAACTCTTTTGAGTTAGAATTAAGTCATGGATAGTTTAGTTGCATGGATAAGAGCATGGTAGATCGATCATAGGATAACTAGAATGCATTTAGCTGTTTGGCCAAGTTAAGTGTGGTTTAGAATTAGTTTCCTTTCTACCATTTATTTTCAGCAAGTTAGCTTAGCTTCTTTTCAGTCATTTCCCTTTCTGCCAATTAAATTAGTTTCATTCTTGTCATTTCTTTTCAACACTTTAGTTTAATTTCCATTCTGTCATTTCCTTCTAGTAATTTACTTTCCATTTGTTCTCATAATTTAAGAAATAACACCATTTCGTAAAGCAGAAGAGGATGAAATGAACAAAATTCATCTGTTGTGGATATAGCACTGTCACCTCAAAGTTTGTACGAACCCCAGGTTGAGAAAGTAAAGTAGGGTAGCCCCTGGGAGTTGCAACACTCTTGGTGCAATACTAGAGCTCACCACTTTTTGGCACCGTTGCCGGGGAGGTATCTAGTGGATGTTTTGATTATGATTTTAGCATTTTTTTCTGCTTTCCTTTTTCAAGTTGTTTATGAAATATTGAAAAATACAAAAAAATTTGATTTTCATGCCTCATAGGAGTAGGGACACTCAGAATGTTTTTAAAAATACTTCTCCAATACCAACCCCCCCACTTGACGATGTGGTGCAGTAAGAACCACATCACCATACACTTTTGAAGGAAGAAGAGATGGATGGATATGATGACAATGAAGAAGATCTTATTGGGTTTCCCATTCAAGATATGGACATTAGTGTACATATGAAGAAAGTCCCTCCATCTTTCCTTCCCAAATTCCATGGTATGAGGACAGAGGATCCATAAACATTTCTCTTTGAATTTGAGATAATTTTTAGGTCTTATGGCTAAACTAAGATTATTTCCTGCAACATTGAAGGATAGAGCTCTTAAATGGTTCATGAGTCTAGGTACTAATTCAATAATATCATGGAATGATATGAAAACGATATTTCTAGAAAATAATAAAGATTGTGATCTCAGAGAAGAAATTTTTAAGATGAACCAAGAAGAAGATGAGAGCCTTGAGGATCTAATAGAGAGGTTCATGTATAATGTTAAGAGGGAAAAATTGCATCATCTAGGATTTGAATCACTAAAAACCCTCTTATTTATAACAATTAGGGATGAGTGGATTGATATCCTTAATCTCATGAGTAGAGGAGATGTATACCAATTGTCATTTGAAGAAATTTGTGAAACATGCAAGCGCATATCAAGAGTATGTAAATCAACATCAACATTGGTAAGGCAAGATGAGCTTGGGAACTTGCTTGATAACTTTAAAACAGAAATTCTTAGCAATCTAAGTGAACAAGTAGAAATGTTAAGAATGAAAAATGAACAAAAAGAAGATGCTGATATTTTTGTTATCCATGCAGAATCATATGCTACTAAATGTTGTTCATCATTTCCCAGGTTTAAAGAAGTTTACCAGGAAGACAATGGAGCAAGGCAATCACCAAAGAAGCTATGTTATGTAGCTCCAAGGATTCCCTGGCAACCTAGTCAACTTGATATGATGCATAGACCCAATTCACAATTTCAAGATTTTCCACATCCATCTCAAACTAATTGGGACACACTCCCTCCTTGGAAACCTTGGTCATCTTAACCCAAAACCAATCTTGGAAACATGGTTGGAAAGGTCCTTATTGGGAAAATCCTCAACATCCTCAACATCCTCAATATTTACCTCAATATCCTCCATATCCAACTCCATGATATCCCTACCATCCACCTACACCAACACCACAACCTCAACCACATCCATCTCATATATCCACCCCCACTCAACTACCTGTACCACCATTTCCAAACCCACACCATGAAGTATCTCAGCCCACTTACAATGCTAAGGTACAACACTACCAAACGTATCCTCTTGATCTAAATGGTATGCATATTAGTTCAAGAAAGGTATTGCAAAGAAGATATTTTCTCAATGTCATTGAAGGACAACATCAAGAAGAAGAAGATCCAAATGAGGAGATCAAAAGATCAAGCACTGCACTTGATGAAGGGAATATATCAGAATCAGATGTTGAGAGAGTTCCCTCATGTTTACCAACGTTTCCTCCATGTGTTCAAGAGAAAAATAAAAAAGAAGAGGAATATTTGACCGCCATAATAGAAGAGGACATCCAAGGTGACCCCACTCAACAAACGAACCAGGCGCATCACAACTATATTGAAATATGGTTCCAAATAGTCATTAAGTTGCAACAACACACTCTTCTCCAACAATACTTGATACAATCCCAGTCAAAGAAATTCATCTCTAATATTCAGGTACATTTCAAAACATGTATTAGTGTGCACCTAATTTTATCTATCATCTTGATGTGCACATGGCTCCATTGGAAGTATTCCTATACTTGAAAAAGGTTTTGTTTTTTTCAAGTAGAGTAGGAAAATGAAAAAATAAAAAAAATGAAAAAAGGAAAAAAGAATAAAATCTTAGGTGAAAACCTCTTTTGAGGCGTCTAATATTGGCTCACTGATTGAAAACCTCCACGAGGCGGTCATTGGGTTGAAAAAAAGAGAAAAATAAAAGATCCTAGGTGAAAACCTCCTTACAGGCGCCTAGGAAGGCCTATTAGTTGAAAACCTCATTGAGGCAACTAGTAGGCCTTACCAAAAAAAAAAGAAAAAAGAAAAAAAAAAGGGCATTTCTCCATGTATCTCTCTCTAATGAATGCACGTGCTCTCCAACCTTTGCAACCTTTGCAAGCAGAAAAGCAGCAAGTTGGCACAAAAATAAAATTTAGTCAACACCCTGGTTAAAGGCAGTCAAACTTGGACTTCCTCCTCCTGTGCTCAGAAGCTCCAAAAGGACCTCAAGCAGTTATCTCATGCAGCGTTAGAGCAGCTTTAGAACCACCGAAGACAGCTTCAACAACGATATCAGCAGCTTCAATATCACCTCCAAAAACAAATCAATGGTAAGGCTCAGGTATGCAATCATCTAACCCTTTCTTCGAATCTATTTTAGCTTAATAAAACATTAAAAAGTGTGAGAAGGATTTTTTTTACAGCCAAAATCAGTAGCAGAGCAACCTCAGCCTTATCTAGCAACTAGCCTCACTTTTTGCATAAAATGGGTAGTAAGACAAAAGTAAAAAGGAATTGAGAAAGTGGGTAGTAAGTAGTTCATGTAATGGAAGATAAGGAGTGCCAAAGGGGTAACCAAGGGTGAAATCAGTTAAAATAAAAAAATAACTCTGAGTTTATTTTGCACGAAATAAAAATAATTGAAAAAGAAGGAAAAGAAGAAGAAAAAAGAAGAGAAAAAAGAAAAAGAAAAAGAAGAAAAATGGAATAAAAGGTGGACCCACCACCTCTTGCCATGAAAAACAGATTTTATTAAGGCACCTAAGGACCTCCATGCAACACCTACAAAAACAAATGCAAGAAGAATAGCAAGAATATTAGCAGGGGGAGCAGCGCATGGCCCAAGAAACAGGAGATGAAATAAGCCAACATGCAGGAAGAACCATAAGGCAGGAAGGATGAATAGGTTTCTTAGAGGATGAGCAACAATTTCAGTGGGGGGGTTGATGATGGGCCTCTAAATTAGACATAAAATAAGGCCCATATAACCTTTCTTAGGCCCATCTAACTTCCTTATGCACATAAAAGGATATATTAAATCTCTCCTTCTGCACTTAATAATGTTTTCTTATGCTTTAATATTTTCTTGGGAAGGTTTAAAGGTAATTGCTTATTTGTGCTTAATATTGGTTATTTTTGTAGAATATTATGAGAATATTTGGCAGATTATACAAATTTTGAGAAGGAGATGATTTAGGGACTTGCTCCCTGCCACTGGAAGATCAGGATTGGAGAGTAAATGAGCACAACAACAAGATATTAGGGAAAAATATTGGAGAGATTCAAGGGGATTGTCCACCCTGCTTAACTCTCAAAGGCAGCCAAAGGATCCTCATGAGATCCCCCTCCAAAAATTTTAATTCCAGAGGTAGCCAAGCAGCTCAAGACCAAGTGCACTCAAGCCATACTTCACTTGGAGTCTCCAACAAATTTAATTCCAAGAGGCAACCAAGAAACTGAAGACGAAGGGCACTCGATCTATGTTTACTTGGAGTCAAAGTGGACTCAATCACCATTTTTTTAAGGGAGCTGTTGGTAGCTGCCCTATAGAATAGATAGAGCAGAGCTAGAGCTAGGAAGGGGGAGTTAGTTAGCCAGTGAGTTGATTCTAGTCGACTTCCATTCCATCCCACTTCCATTCCATTCCATTGGATCCGAATTTTTGCTGTAAAGCCATTAGGCTCTGTTAAAGATTTTATGGATGTAATAGACTGTTCCTTTTTATGAAATGAGTAGAGAGATTCCATTTTACTGATTTAATTCCAGAGAGTTGGGCTCGTGGGTTAGGGCCCAACCCATGTGCCTCGGCTTCTCTGCTGTTTCATGCTTTTCTTTCATGTCATTTAGCTAGTTTTTCTTCTGAGCATTTAGCTAGTTTGCTGGTATTTTTATTGATTTTTTAGTTTGCTTCCCGTTGTGTTTTGATATAGATTTAATCTACTTACCCAATGGTAGAATATTTGATAAACTCCATAAAACTGTGAGGTCATGCTTCCCCTCTCAACTCTGTCAATAGAGATCGAGGAGGGTAGAACTTCCCCCACAGACCAAAAATGATTTCTCGCTTGTGATTTCTTGGAAATAGATTAGATCAGTGCTTGTATTTTCAAGAACATATTGTCTTCCTTTTTTGCATAAATAGGCAGGTTGATTGTAGGTACGAGCAGCATAGCCCAGGAGAAGTTTTCCACCACCTCCCACTTCATCTTCCATCTTCCTTCCATCTATGATGTTACGCTCTGCGCACTGCTGTTACACTTTGATGTTTCCCACTTATTCTCACTGCCTTCCCCTTTTTATGAAAAACACGTGAAAACCATTCAAAACCACCGAAAAACCAACCTACACCTTTTCTCCTCCAGACTCCCACCACCGTACGTCACACTTCGCAAATTGCAACATTTAACATTTACCTTTAACACTTGTTCCTTGTGATTGTGATATTGCGGAATCGAAAATTTCATCGCTTACCTTTTGCCTTGAAGACTTATCACTCTCCTTCGCTGATTGCCTACCTTATTCCTTTGTTCTATCGGTCACCGTTTCCAGACTCGTTTTAATGCAAAAACGCTTGAAAACCTTCGAAAAACCGACCTCCGTCTTCCTCCTCGAGACTCCCGCCATTATACGTTGCACTTCGCAAATCGAAAAATTTAGCGTTTACTTTAACACTTACCTCTTTTTCGTTGTGATTGCGATATTGCGAAATCACACATCGCACTTCACAACTATTAGCTTTTTCCTTTAACTCTTACCGCTTGTTCTTGCGATTGCGATGTTGCGACATTGCATATCACAAATCACAACTTTTCCCTTTCTTCTTTTCACCGCCACGTCATTTTTAGGTCCCCATAATTTGTTAGATTGGCAAGACCAAATGTAAAAGGGTAGCATAAAACCAATCTTTGGAGTCCTAGGACATAGCCTTCCTAGACTCAAAGAGGGCTCTCTCTATAGTTGCGCAGTAGATGTAAACTTAATTGATTTTAAGGTTTTTATTTTAGGCTAGTTATAATGATTAGGGTTCATTTGTTTGTTTTGATTGGTTGGGTAGGTTTTCAAGGAGAAAAAGATAGGGTAAGAGAGAGAAAATCCATTGGGCTATGGAGTTTGCAAAAGGTCTTAGAACGTGAAAAAATAGGTCAATTTATAGGGCAAGTTAACAAAGCCAAATGGATCCGTTAGATAAAATGAGTATGGAATGACAATAAGTTATGAATTAAGCAAAACTAAAGGGAAATCAAGAATCCTTTAATTATGCTTCAAACAAGAAACACTTTCAAGACTATAGTTTAGTAAGACTGAAGAGAAGTTAAGAATTCTTCAGCTAGACTTCACTAGGCAGACCTAAAAACAACAATAAAGTAATCCTAGAGAGTAGTCAAGAATTATCTAAGTATTACTTTCAGACAAAGAGAGCATCTAAGATATCAGTTCAGTAAAATTAAAGAGCATTTAAGAATTCTTTAATCAAACTTAGTAGAAGAAAATATTTAAATGACAAGAATCAGACAAACTTAAGGTGCCTTCAACAACAAATCTTAAGCTAAGCTTTCTGTTCTGCCATAAGAGAAATTAATGAACAACATGAGAAAATAATGAGACAAGTGTAAGAAAAGAAAATTATCACCATTGATAGAGTTCAAGTATCCAGTAAATGTGCTTGGTCTACTGATCTTTAGTCCAAAAACATGTTACAAAGCTCCAAAGCCAAACTTCTTTCTAACTCCAAATCTATGAGATATCTAGCTCAACAAACTAATAAAAACCAACATGTAAAATGAGGCCTCAATGCAGTATTTAACTTTAAAAGGAGGACCAAAACCCTAGCTAGGGCTTGAAAATGTTATTAAATAATCATAAATGCCAAATTTGTCCTATGAGACCATGCAAGGCCCAAGGCACAAATATCCTAACTTAATAAATGCAAAAATAACTCCTAACAATAACTCCTCAACTAATTTTGGAAAAAAATTGACTTTGAGGCTTCTCCATAACTTTCAAAATATCTCCAAGTGTGTTTTTTTGACTTTTTGGCAAGGGCGCAACATTGAGGTTCAAAGGCGCAACGCAAAAACATTAAAAATAACCCTTCTTGCAGCTGAGATTTGGAGGCCTTCCTAGTGTCCAAATGAGCTCCATGATAGCTCATTGGAAAGCCTGTCCAATATAATTTCAAAATATACATTTAGTTTTCAATTTTGTGCCCATTTTAATACTCAAAAATGCATTCTCCCAAGACTGCTCAGGGCGCAGCGCCAACTCTGAAAATAGGGAAGAAAGTTGATTTTTTGCATGTTTTTGGCATTTTTGGAGTACCAGTTTTGCTCCAAATGAGCTGAAACTTTTTGTGAGTGATGTAATTGGCCTAAGTATTCTGAAAATGTCACGTTTTACTCCAATTGATTCCCCAAAAAAGAGCACAACGCCAGTGGCACTGCGCACTTGGCCCTTCAAAACAGTCAAGATTTCAAAAAACTCAAAAATTTGCAAAAAGTTTTCAAAATTGGGATTTGTCTTGTTGATAATGTCTGGGATGATTGTAGGGATGCATCAACAAGGATGTGAAGCTTTTCTTTTCATTTTTCCTCCTTTAGGGCTTGAATCTTTGCAAGGGATCTTTTGATCTTGGCCCTTGTAATCTTGTTTCTTAAGGCATAATTCCTTGCCATCTTCTTTTGGAGGTCAAGGTCTGTGTTGATTTTCTCCAAATGATCCTCCAAGTGCATAGTTTATCTCTCTATCCGATTTAGTGTCATCATGAATGCCATCTGTCTCACGACCATCATCACTGCTCTCATGGCTCTTTGACCCACTTCCATCATCACTACTTCTTTCTACCTCATTTCCATTTGCTTCACTGATATGTGCCTAATTACTTTCTTCTTCATTGGCATCTGCCTCACTGTTTTCTTGCTCATTGTTTGATTCCTCATTGCTTGATTCCTCATTTCCATCTTTATCACTGTCCATTTCTATCTCATTGCTCTTTTCTGCCTCACTGATTGATTTCTCATTGTTTGATTCCTCATTGCCATATCTCTTAATTTTTGATGCACTAGTACCATGATATGATGGTGAGGGGTTGTGAGAGGGTGATGAAGGAGGATCATCATGAGGTGAAGGTATGTGAGTGAGAGGTGACGTGGAAAGATTATCATGGGGTGAAGGAATGTGAGTGGAGGGTGATGCATGAGTAGTGGGGTCTGATGGTGAAGGAGGAATGAATGAGATGGTAAAAAATCAATGACAACCCTCTGCTGATATGTTTAAAATCTGTTTTGAAACACTTTTTGGCCGATGTAAAATTGATATGAAGGATGGTAATGGAATGTCAGCCTTTGCAAGTGGAGGGACTGATTGAATGAATGGAATGGGTGTAGGGAAGACTTAGGTGAATGAAAAATCCTCAAAAAATGTAATCCCTCTATCTAGGAAAATGAAGCAATTGAAAAAAGTGATTTCAAGGTTGAAACTTAGGGTTTGATCTTAGGGTTCCAGTCCATTGATAAAAAAATTCACCAAAATTTTCTTGAAGATGAGTGTATGTGATGTACTTACCCCTGAACATGCTTGGATGACCTTTGGAAGAGATTTGGAAGAAACTTGAGGATTTTTGAGTAGTTAATTTTCTTAGGAGGCCCTCCTGGACAAGGGCGCAGTGCCTAAGTGAAGGGCGCAACGCTCAATCCCAGGCGCGCAATGATTTTTTGCAAAGGGCATTTGGAGGCCTTCCCGGTGTCCAAATTGGGCCCATGATAGCTCGTTGGAAATATTATCCTGTATAATTTCCAAATAAACATTTTATTTTATGATTGGAGTTGATTTGACCTGTAAAAATTTGATTCTTCCAAGACTGGTCAAAACGTGCTGAATGATGGTGTAGAAATGCAGAGTGCTGGTGTGGGAAACTTTTGGAGGCCTTCCTCAACTCAAAATTGAGCTCATGATAGCTCATTGGAAATATATTCCAATATAGTTGTCATTTGACTCATCAATAAAGTCATTTGGACACTCCAGCTATGAGAAAACTTATTTTCCCAAGGTCATTCTAGAAGTGCAGCAATTCTCCCGTGACAACTGTATTTTTGACATTGCTATAAAAAAATGACACCTGTGTAAAATATGAATGAAAATTTTCTTCTTGGACCTATGATGGACAAAAAAATCTCTCACTTTTGTCAAATTCATTTCTGTTTGGTTAAAAACATAGTTTGAAGCAAAACTGGCCCTATAAGTGACAAATGGCTTGACCCTTGGAATGATTTCTTGGAAAATGATGGAGGCATGATGTTTATAAGTTGGTATGGCTTCATTCTTGCTGATATGACCTACCATATGGATCCTCTGCTCCTATGCCTCTTTTTCATAGCAAACCGTAGCGTAGTGGAAGAGGAAATTAGGGTTTAGTGCTTCCTCCATGTCATTTTCTATAAGTGATCACTGTTTGGCACTCAAATGGATTAACATGTGTATAAACCATATTTATCTATAAGAACAAGGTGTTTCCTCTTTCGTTGCTACAATTTTTTTTCATTTAGGATTAGATAGCTTACCTCATCAGTACCTTTTGCTGACAAATTCTTCAACACTCCTGCAGAAGTGCTAAACCTTGTCCATTTTCTTCATTTTAAGTCCTGAACTGATAGGACAAACATCTTTGGAAATTTTAGGTCCTTCTTGAATAACCATGTCTTGACATTCTATTACATCTGAGCCATATTCTAGAAAAGTCAAAGCAATGCTTGAAACATCCAATGATGACCTCAAAAGATGTAAAAACCTTAATGACCTAGTGGGAGGGTCCTTTGACCTGATCTTGACTAAAATTTGACTCCGAGATCTTAAGGTGAAAACATAGTATTGTAACACCTTATTATGCCCAAAGGGACATTGGAATGAGTGATCACTAGGAAACCCTAGAGGGAGGATGGAGTATAGTTGACAAGGGAAAATAGGGTAGTGAGGTCATAGGCAAGAAAGAAGGATGAAGATGAGAGGCATAAGCCCATAAGGAGTCTTTTTAGGAGCAATAGGGTGTCCTTGAGATGGAAAAATGAGGAATAGTGAAATTTTTTTTATAAGAATAATGAAGGCAGTGAGATTTCTGAAACTCAAAACATTCAAGGAATGTTGTTTTCAAAAATCTAGAACCATCCTATAGTCATCGATAAATAGTGAAAAATACTGATGAATAACATCATCTGCATAAAAAATCTTAGCTCGCAACCTTTACTGTATCACAAATCGTACTTTGCTGAACTTACCACATCAAAGATCGCAACCCACAACCTTTACCACATCACAAATCGCACTTCGCGCATTTTAGTTCATTCCATTAAGTCCTTACCACTATCCATTTAAAATTGCGATATTGCAATTTGTGGTTCGCCACGTCACTCCTCGCACTTCGCACTTCGCACAATTTATTTTATTCCGTTAAGTCCTTATTGCTATCCATTTAAACTTGTGAAGTTGCGATTGTGACATCACACATCGTGGATTTTTTCCTCCATCGCACTCCGCCATCGTAATTTTGAGTTATTTCCCCCCCAAAGTCATTTCTCACATTATAATAAAGTTTTCTAAGAGTTTAACCCCCTCTATCCGCTTCCAAACCTCGTTTCATGTGTTAAACCCCCCATTAGCCTCTTTTAGCCCTTTTTCTTCCTCTAAGCTGCAAATTAACTCTTTTTAGTTAGAATTAAGTCATGGATAGTTTAGTTGCATGGATAAGAGCAAGGTAGATCGATCATAAGATAAGTAGAATGAATTTAGTCGTTTGGCCAAGTTAAGTGTGGTTTAGAATTAATTTCCTTTCTACCATTTATTTTCAACAAGTTAGCTTAGTTTCTTTTCAGTCATTTCCATTTCTGCCAATTAAATTAGTTTCATTCTTGTCATTTCTTTTCAGCACTTGAGTTTAATTTCCTTTATGTCATTTCCTTCCAGTAATTTACTTTCCAGTTGTTCTCATAGTTTAATAAATAACACCCTTTCGTAAAGTAGAAGAGGATGACATGAGAAAAATGCATCTGATGTGTATATAGCATTGTCACCTCAAAGTTTGTACGAACCGCGGGTTGATAAAGTAAAGTAGGGTAGCCCCTGGGAGTTGCAACACTCTTGGTGCAATACCAGGGCTCACCAGTTTGTGCGCTCAGCTACAAGAGCCTTCCCTTAAAAAAAAAACACAGAATACAGACTCAATACAACCTTACTTCCAAATGCATTCTATGATTCATTCATGAGTTATCGACCTCTTACTTCTAGAGTCCTTATATAACTATCTCTTTTACAATACCATGGTCCGAAAACCATGGGCAGAGCTCAACATAGACAAAATATTACCATCCCTTTACAAAATAAGGGACTTTGTCCCACCCCTAAGCCCCTAATACCCTATTACATCTGCGCACTGCATGCTTCACTCCTCAAAATGCAGTCTTTACCAACATATTTACCTGAGAGGTACCCTGTCCAAAAAGCCCCTAACACAAAAATGTGACTCGTCCCGAGTCACTATGCCGGTGCACCCTCAAAGTTAGCTTTAATGCTGCTCAACGCATCCTTCAGTGGCAAGAATATCTCATCGCAATGCTTTTCAGCCTCTTGTACTTTGGTTAGCAACTTCTCTATGGCTGACCGACTGTGAGAAATTTCCTTCTACATCTAGTGCAGCGCTTTTAGCTGTTTCTCCATAGTTTGTGATAGCTATTCGTGATCTATTTGTGAGTGGTGACCTTTGGCTTGGTATGCAAAAATGGATAGCTTTCTCTTAGATAATGGATTTTCTAGGTGTTATTATGACAACATTGTTTACACTAAGAAAGTGGGTAAGTCCTTCATCATCCTTGTTCTTTATGTTGATGATCTTATCCTTACTAGTAGTGATCCCAACCATATAAACCATGTGAATTCTAGCCTCAAAAAGAAGTTTGGATTGCAAGACTTGAAGACCAAGGAAATAATGCAAGTGTCCTAAGTCTGTCATTTCAAACTTCTTCTCGAGGCTAGACTTCACATGGTTTATATGGTTGGGATAACTACCAGTAAGGATAATATCATCAACATAAAGAACAAGAATTATGAAGGACTTACCCACTTTCTTAGTGTAGACAGTGTTGTCAGAATGACACCTATAAAAGCCATTATCTAAGAGAAAGCTATCCATTTTGGCATACCAAGCTCGAGGAGCTTGTTTGAGACCATAGAGAGACTTCCTAAGGTGAAAAACAAGGCTAGAGTTGTTTTGGATAAAGCTAGGGGGTTGTTCCATGTAGGTTTCTTCATGCAAATCTCCATGTAAGAAGGCGGATTTAAAATCCATCTGATGGAATTCCCATTTAAGGGAGGCAACAAGGGAAATAACAAGGCAGATAAAATTCATTTTGGAAACATGGGATAAGGTTTCAGTATAGTCAATGCCTTCAACTTGTGAAAATCATTTAGAAACAAGAAGAACTTTATGTCTATTCACTTTTCCATCCGGTCCAAAATTTGTTTTGTAAACCCATTTTCCTTTGACAAGTTTTCTTCCCTTTGGAAGAGGAACAAGATCCCAAGTATCGTTTTCCAACAAAGAACGATATTATTCATTCATAGCTTCATCCCAATCTGGATGACCTGAAGCTTCTTCAAAGGTGTCTGGATCAGGATTTTATGGAACTTGAGCCAATAAGGAAGAGGCTCTTTCGAATTGAGAACATGTACAACGTTGATCTGCAGGGTCACCTGTAAGAGAACCTGCTGCATCCCAAGTAGAGCGGACCCATCTTGGAAGCTGTGGAGCTAAAGGAATACCTCGAGGAGGTGGAGGAGGATTTTCATCCTCGTTGTCATCATCTGAACTAGGAATGCTGTAAAAAATAGAAGAGATAGAGAGAGGTGGCACATATGCCGAATCAGGCTCGCAGGCCAAAGGTGGCACACCCACTGAACTAGGCTCGTAGGCCGATATATTTTCATCAAATTTTACATCTCTTCTAATGATTACATTTTGGATTTTGGTTGAAGAATTCTATACCCTTTGAAATCTTCAGAATATTCAACAAAAATGCATTTTTCACTCTTAGGTTCTAAGGCTTTACGTTTCGCATCTGGAATATGGGCCCAATCTTCACTTCCAAAAACACGAAAGTGACTTACATATGGTTTTCTTGAGCTCGAGGCTTCTTCTATAGTTACATTCCTTAAAACCTTAGTATAAGTGTGATTTACTATGTAATTTTCACAGTTAATTGCTTCTGCCCAAAAATTGTGACTAAGTCCTTTAGATTGAAGCATACAATTAGCCATTTCTTTTAGAGTGCGATTCATCCTTTCAGCTACAACATTTTGTTGTGGATTATATGGAACAATATGTTGCAATTGAATGCCATGTGTTGAGATTCAACAAGATGATGATCCTAGTGAAAATTAAGCACCTTCACTAGGTGGGGCCCATAGGCTATTTTTAGGTGTATGTCTATTTTTAGAATGGTGAGCATATTCTAAAATTAGCAGGATGTTGATTCTATATGGTTGAGAAAATTATACATTTAGATGAGTTTCTATTTCTAGATCATGGGAGAAGTCTATTTATAGATCGCAAATCTAAAAATAGAATGCATGTCGATTATTATTAGCCCTTAATGATAATCAGACAGTAAATAATAAATTATTCTCTTGGAGCACTTGATTTCAGTTAACTAATTTGGAAAACCAGTTAGCCAAAGGAATTACGTATTCCAAGGTTGGTTGGTGATTGAGGCGTGCTAAGAGGCACGTTTTTCAAAACCATCCCGATGATGTTTTCCAAGTACACATCTGAAACAAACACCATATCGGAAAGGTACCATAGGAATACCTGTCACCATATTTTCTTTACATAGAGTTTGAAGAAAGAGATAGTTTAAGTGACCAAATCGCTCATGCCAAATTTTGCTCACTTCATCATTATGAGCAAAAAAAATGGAGGGAAGACATGATGACCAAAAATTTTCAAACTTATACAACCTTATGGAATCATCAACAATTCAAGTAGCTAAAATATGTCTAGGATCTTTGAGGTCCTTAATTACAACATCATGAGGTGAGAATTTTACTATTTTCCCTTCACCTGAATGAGTTATCTGATAAACAAATAGAAGGCTGTAGGATAAGTTAGGAACACATAATACATCATTAATATGACCATTATCTATATGAATGGTTCCATACCCTACAACACTAAGAGATCTATCATCACCAACATAAATATTTTGGTGTTACAATAATTTAAAGAAGAAAACATGGCTTTATTTTTGGTCATGTGGTAAGAGGTTCTAGAATCAATGAGCCACTCATGAGAATGAGAAGAAGAAGATACATTCAAAGCATAACCAAATATTTATGCTTTACAACCACAAGTAGAAAGTGCCATTCCCAAAGATAAAGTTGAAGAGTGCTCCAAATTGATGTTGTGCTTCTTCATTGTTGCTTCCAAGGCTTCCATATTCTTAAAACATTTTGACTCTATGTGGCCATCACGATTACAAAAGTTGCAATGTCTATCTCTCTTCTTCCATTTGTTTTTATTTTCCTTATCAGTTTGTTGAGTTTTTTTTTCAGTTTGCGGCTGAAATTTCTTAAGACACTTTTTTGGTTTTGGACCATTCTTTTTAGGATACTGCTTCTTGGGATTATTTTGATACGGTTGCTGATGGGATGCTAAGGCTTTCTTAGAAGAGTTTCTAGTATTAATAGGACCAAGGTGTAAGAGTTTTTCCTGTTCTCTTATCAAATAATCACAAAATAATTCAAAAGAGAGGGGCTTGTAGGCTGTTCCTTGAGAAATGAGGGCTTCTCTAGTGGAATGGAAGGTGGAAAAAAATACAGAGTATGAAGGGCCAAGCTTAGCAAGAATGGAATAGATAAGGCTACCATCTTCCTTTTTGACCTTACAACCTTCTAAAAGAAGTCTAAGGGTCTTGAATTTGGATAGAAAATCTTCAATAGAGGAGAAATTATTGGGGTCCAAAGTAAGCAACTCATTTTCAAGATGGTGGGCTCTGATTTTATTTTTAATGCCAAAAACAATATTTAGATTTTTTTCATATCTTCATTAAGGGAGTCAATGTATTTGATATGAAATCTAATATCTTGAGTAATGGACATTACTATCAACCCTCATGCTTGATCTTGTTTATTTTCCCATTTAGCGGCTTTATCTCCATTGGTAGGTTTAGTTTCTTGTCCTGTGGCTATTCTATAAAGCCCTTTAATTCTAATTAAGTCTACCATGTAGGATAGCCATTGGAAATAATTAGTGCTGCTAAGAATAACTAGGCATGAAATTTTCATTTAAAAAAAAAAACTGAAGCTGAAAGGACCAATTACTCCAATGGAAAGATCTCGAAAAATTAGGCCGGTAAAAAAAAATGGCTCTGAAATCGGCTTCTGAATGAAGAAGTTATTCATTTTTGAAAAAATGTTGTAGTAGATGCCGAATAGTTACATGAGAGGTTGAAAGTTGATGATGAAAATGTACTTTAAAGAAAAATCCCCCCCGTTTTCCAAACTTAATACAATAAGCTCACTTTAAAAAAAACTACTTTATGTGACCCACTTTTATAAATAAGTGAGAGTCACCTTTACAATGTTACTTTTACATGTGCTTTTTTAAAATAAAAACCCCTTTTTTTAAAACTGACAACTTGCCAAAATGATTTTTTTAAGAAAAAGTAACTTAACAAAAAGATTTCTTATAAAAAGAAGCTTAACAAGAGAATTGAACCCAAGACCTTTATTCTCATAAAGTAACTTTACACTAGGTGAGCTAGTAAAAGGATTCTGTAATTGTTTGAAAGGAGGGATTTTTTTTTTTTTTTTTTTTTTTGCTCTTCGATGTGCATGCTTTTTCCTACAAAAAAAACACAAAATCCGTGCACAAAAAAACAAAATACAAGCCTTACAATAGAACGTTAGATTTCCAGTTAGCCTTATCGACTACTATCTTTTTTCGCTATTTCTGATTTCTCGAGATCACACAAAGACGCGGGGAAAGAGCATACGTAGAAAAAAAAATCCCGTCTTCATGTTTCTGATTTTCCGAGATCACACATAGCGCATAGCAAAGAGAATACACAGAGAAGATGGCATAGATTTGGCAAATAAAATAACTATAAACCGAAATAAACAGAAGGATTAATAAACATAACTGCACAAAAGATACTTATACCTCCATATAAAAAATGACATAATTTGGGCAACATGAAACCTTTTCGCATGAAACGAAAGGGGTTCCTCACTGTAACAGATGCTATAAACACAACAGAGCAGTTCTACCAGCCCGAATGTGGTAAAAAATAGTAGATCTGGAAAACGACAGTCACATGCAGTCAAATCGGCTTTAGATTTGGATCAACAAAGGATGCAACCCTCAAAATGGCTTTGATACCATGTAGGAGTTTACAGGGTAAGTTCCTTAGATCAAACACCAAAGGTCACCGCTAAAAAAAAGATCATAAATCAGTACACCAGTATTTGACGTGGTTAAATACCTCCAAGAGGGAAACAGTCCACGATTTGAGCCAACGCGGCCACTTCAGAAAATTTATTAATATAAAGAAAGAAAATTTACATAAGCTTCTCTCATAAACGGTTACAAACAAATGACCCTCCATGATCTTTAAATAGAGATCATGTACCAATCGAGTGTTAAACCACGGATCAAGTGTCGATTATACCGAGGAGAAAGTGAACCGTCAGATCACTACATATTGTGACCATCGGATTATAAGTTACAAATGTACATAATAAAGAAACACACTTTACCTAACTCTACGCTAGACCAAGTTATACTTAACTATTTCATATGTGTCAGAATATCCTAATATGCTTTTTCCTATTTTGCGTTGCCTTAGACCGTTGTTCTTTTGGGATTTTCTTCTTGGGTGATGTGCGAAGCACTGGCTTCTTTTGCTTTTTAGATGGCGCTTCGCCTGCATCGGTCTGTTTCCTGGGTGAAATTGACCCTGTTACATTGGCTGCTAGTGTTGCTGTCGTTACGTATCCCAACCTTGCCTTGCTAACCGTCTCTTTAAGTTCTTCGAAACTGTAATCCGACATGCAGCAGGATGCTCGACTCTCTCAGGCAAAAATTCTCAATTCTAAATCTCATAGTGGAAGATGTGAAAATGTGGAGCATGATGCCTGATTTATAGCAAAATTCAAATTAAAAATCCATGATATCCTTTAGATACACCTCTTAAATGCAGATTTTGCAATAGATCTGCCCAAATATTCTCACTAAATACCTCCCCCCCCACTCCTTGTAATGACCACGTCCTTGTCAAATCAATTGTTCTGGCTCCAAAGATCATATTCTAGGTGAAATGCGTCAAACCCACCTCTACAGCGCAGTCCTGCTTCCTTCGACACAGTTTCCTCCAGCTTCACCATGATCCTACACCCCGTGCATTACTTCTACTGTGACGAAGTCTTCCTTCGACAAAGTAGTTTATAGTCCCATGCTCTCTTTCAACTATGAAGCCCCAGGGGCTGAGTCATCCCTATATAAATTTAGTATGCTACCATTGATACGTCCAGGGAACAACTCACCATTCAAATTCTAAAGCTGAACTGCGCCCCCCTCCGAAATACTCCTGAAAATGTACGACCCCAACTAGTGCATTTGCAGTTTACTCGGAAACTTTGTGAAATTACTGTCATATAAAAGAACTGAGTCACCCTTCCTGAAAGTCTGTTGCTTAATATACTGGTCATGCTAGGATTTTTCCCTCTCCTTCTGCACTTGTTAGTGAAATCCAAAAATGAACCTATCCTCCTCCATCACGAGTAGTTTCTCCAATCTCTGCTCCATAATATCGTTGTCCGCCATATCCGTGACTGCTGTGATTTGTATAATAGGCACAATGTATTCCATTGGTATCATAACTTTTTCCCATATACTAATCGAAATGGAGTCTGACCCATCAAGTTCTTACATGTAGTTCTATAGGCCCATAAAATTGCAGGAATTCAAAAGTCCCAGTCATCCCCATTGACATTGCACACCTTAGTCAAAGCATTCTGAAAATTTTTATTAAAGGCCTCAACCGTCCCATTTTCCTGGGGATTATATGGCATACTCTTTTGGTGATGCATTCTGAACTCTGCAGTCAATGCTTTAATATTTTTGTTCAGGAAATGTGTACCTCTGTCGCTCATCAAGATCTTCGGGCAACCAAACCTTGACAAAATATGTTCAAAAATAAGCTTCACAGCCGTGTTTGCACTATAATTCTTCACCAGTTGTGCCTCAACCCATATTGTAAGGTAATCGATCGCAATAATAATATACCATGCACCTGTTTTCTTCCCTAGGGGATCAATTAGTCCCACAAAATTTATTTCCCATTTATCGAATGCCTGCAAAGTGACTTGAGGATGCAACACCATTTCATCCCTTCAAGATGGTTTTCGTGTCCTCTGGTACACATCACAAGTGCTACAATAATTTTTTGAATCCTTATGCACTGTGGGCCACCAAAGTCTAGCTCGTATGATATTCTGCGCAGTGGCCTTGCATGCGTAGTGACCTCTAGTAAATTCGCCATGCGCTTAAACCAAAATTTTGTGTCGTTCGTGTTCAAGGACATATCTTCGCAGTATCTCATTAGCCCCCATCTTCTATAAATGTACAAAAATCAAAGAAAATTCGGCTGCCTTTACTACCATCTCTTTCTTCTACTATGTAGTATACTCCATCGGTGCAACTCCCATAGTTAGAAACTGAATTATATCTACGAAATTCTCATATGTAACCTGAATCACGAATAACTGTGCATTAGGTAATCCTTCTTCAATATTTTTTGGCTCTTCGCCTATCTCGATCTTGGACAAATGATCAGGCTTGATATTCAAACATCCTAGCTTGACTATCACTTTGAAATGATACTCCTAAAATAACAATAGCCACCTGCAAATATCCGCCCCCAACACATGCTTCACCACGTATTTTAACGCAGAATGATCGATGAACATTTTGAAGTGCGTGCCTAATAATTAATGTCGAAATTTCTTCAGCCCATATACCATCGCTAATCCTTTGCATTGTGTGGTGGAGTAATTATGTTTTGCTTTAGATAACTTCCGGCCCGCGAAAGCAATAGGGTGATCTAGATCGTCTTCTCTTGGTTGTGCTAAGACAACTCCCAAAGCTATGCAAGACACATCGACATGTACATGGAAATCCTTCTTCCAATACAGAAAAACTAGAATTGGTGTAGTAACCATCTTTTCCTTCAGCACATCAAGGCTCTTCTGACAGTCATCATTGCAACAAAACTTGACATCCTTCTTCAATCTTTTTTCCATTGGTGCATTGATTTGCGCTTAGGTATTTATGAACTTTCTATAATAACCCATATGGACGAGCATCGTGCATAGCTGCTTCACATTCGTTGGTGGCTCCATGTTTATAATCAAAACGATATTCAAAGGATCTACCATCAATCACTGCTTGCAAACAATGAGCCCCAATACTACAATATATGGCACACAAAAAACAAATTTATTCAAGTTCAAGGGTATTTTATATTTCCTGCAGTTATCCAGCATCAAGTGCAAACTAGAAACATGTTTCTTTAACAATCCAAAGACTGTCTAATCATCAAAACGCACCTCCATAAATTTGTGGATATATTCTTTAAACGGCGCGATACTGATCTTATGGTATCTCGAGAACCCATCTGTAAAGGAGTAGGCTTCTTTCCCTCCCACATTCTCCAAAACTTCATCAGTTAATGGTGTCGGAAATGGATCATGGACGCACGTATCGTTCAACTTTCTAAGATCGACATAAATCCTTATTTTTCCCTTGGTTTTCTTCTCTTGGACCACCATATGGCTAACCCACTCGGACTCCTCCACTTCCTCCAATGGTTCAATAATGCTAGCGATGAGCATCTTGTTGAGTTCTTCACATGCTTTCTCTTTATATTTTGGGTTCCGCCCCGATATGGGCCATTGTTTGGTCGAGTTCACATTGGGCTTCAAAGTAATGTGCATGACTCCCAAATATCCTACGACGCATTTCAGCTCAAATAAATTCATCGAAAACAACTCTTGGTACTCATGCAATAGTTCAATGACCTTACTCACTGTATCATCGTCCTACTAGTCTCCAATCTTCACAAACTTGGGATCTGCTTATAAGCCTATGTTAACTTGTTGAGTCTTGATAGGTTGTGCTATGTAGGGCATCACTATTTCATGATCTGAAACCTCATGCTTTCCTTCAGATTCAAGAATATTGAGGTTGTGCAGATCCTCCTCCTCGTCCTCCGCGGTCACCTTGTAACATTCTCGTGCTAGTTCCAACTGTGCAACCCAGTCAGGTTGTATTAAATTTGTTGGCTCAATGGTTATTCAGAATATTCCTATTCTAGCTTCCTGAAGAGCGTCATTAATACAATCCCAACCATTTGTGAAGCTATAGTTCATTAATAACCGTTCATTCATCTCGTACCAATCTATGGTGCCATGGCATGGCTCTGTTTCACGATACCACTGTTGAGGTATTATATCCAAGGTGTGGAAGAATATGTGTACCCATTCAGGTTTAGGTTCTTTTCCCAAGGTTATATTCCAACGAGACAAATTCTTGTGAGGATAATCCTTACCATTGTACTTCTTCGCGATCCTAATGTTTGCATGACCAAACTTGAGCCTCATCATTCTGCAATATTCCTTCCATCCTCTGAAATTTCCTTTGTGCGTGTCCCACCACCTGGCCATGGTGGACCTCAAAGTGAAGTCTAAAGCTTCATATTGCTTCTCTTCAAGCACCTTCTTCTCAAACTCATCAAGAAATAATTTAATATCCCCAGTGCCATCATAATAGGGCAAGTCACGCAGCTCTGACGTGAAGCAACGAAGTGATCTGGTAATTCTATTACACCGCTTAGTAGAAACTTCGTACAATCGGTTCTTCCAATTCTCCAATTCTTCGTCGGAGTCTGAAACATAATAGCTATCATGCTCCCAACTTATCCTTCCATTAGTGGTTGGATTGATCCAATCTTCATCCTGCGCAATGATCTTATAGATGTTGTCGATATCACCATTTTCATTTTGAATTGGTTCTGAATATCACGCACCTTCAAAGGATTCCAAAGAGACAATGACCCTAGTGCAATTATTTTCAAACACCATCTTCCTATTCTTTAGATTAATTATGGCCTCCATATCATAAGCCAAATCGAATCCCAAAAAAGCAGGATAAGGATTTCTATCATCAACAATCTAAATGACTTTGAAGTCTAATAACACACTTGCATCATCAATGTCTACTTCAACGCCATGCAATCGACCCGTTGGAAAAAAATTCTGTTGATTGGCCATTCTTAACTGAATTACCGACCACTGTATATTTGGTCATCCCATTCGTTCCCATGTCTGCTTTGGAAAAACATTTGCATCTGATCCTAGGTCAAGAATGACTTGGCCCATTTCATAATTTCCTATCTGCATAGTTAACAGCATTTCTCTATCGGTTGTGGCTCTTCTTTGCCAACACCATTTTCAATCAGCACCTCCAATCCTTCCACAGCTTTTTTATTCCTTAACAACTTCATACCTATATGAAAAAATGACTTCAAAATGGATGGATCAACTTCCTTTGTTTGATTAATCTCCTTGGGTTTATTCTTCTGTGGAATCAATTGTTTTGTGTTGTTGATGTTGAAGCTCCAGGGCTCATAAAAGTCTTATTTTCTTCCATGAAGGTTTCTTTTTCATGTTGTACATTGAACCCATTATTCTTTTCTTCAACCTTTCGGACCCATGTATCCTCCATATGCTTCTTTCCTTACGCTTTGGCTTCTCCAGTATTTATACCACTTCGTTTCACTATGTTGACACTTAGATCTTCTTCGTGCGGTTCAGCTCCCATAATTAGTATGTTATGGGCAGGCTGTTGATTATGATTTTCCTGTATTTTAGCTAATAATGTAGGACAATATTCTATTTCATGATAAAATATGCAACAACACTTACAAGATATTTCAATGGGATTCTGACAATCCCTCGCGAAATGTCTAGGCTGACTGCCATTATAACATATGATTTTCTGTGACCTTCTCCAACGCCACCTTCGTGGCCATGCCCTCGACCTTGGAAACCTCCGGGCATTGTTGGTGATTCTGTATCTTCACGTCCTTCATATTTCATTATGTATGTCCCAGGAATTTTCTCCATCATTAAATCATAGCTCCTACAATTCTTTTCGTCATGTCCCACTGAGCTACAAAATTTACAGAAAAATTGCTTCGACGAATGTATAAAATTTTATAGAAAATGACAATAGTTTATGGGGTGTTGGCCTGCAACCTGACATAGGCTACACTAGAAATTTTTTCCCCCACTCATGCCAACACTTGGTCCAGGATTTAATGGACTTGGCATCCCAATGCATACGTATTCTCTATATACATGAAAATGATCTGTATGGTGTCCCTCCTCTTTTCACTTTATGCACCAGACTTTTGAGCACATGTCAGACCAAACCTCTTTTCCCTTTTTCAAATCTTGGAGTTCTATATGTAAGCTCACCAACTAGGTCTAGATTTGCTAAACCCCTATGTTGGTATCCACTATCGACGAAGCTTCTAGTTTCATCGCAATCTCCAATGCTTCTGCTTGGGTTGTGATCTTCTGCTGTGACAATGGTAATCAGAGATATGGTAGCAACGCGACTATAAACCATTCCTTGTGCTTCTCATCAGGGATATTGAAGATGACTTGACTTAGAAACATCTTAAACCTTTGATCCACATCCCACATAGTTTCAGTGACTAATTGATTAATCTATTTGATCTTCATAATACATTGTGACTGTTGTTAGGTCTCTGTAATAAGCAAGATTGGCAAAAGTCTGATCAAAGAGTTAACATCATTTCAACCAAATTTGGGATTCTAGGATCTAGCCCTCCTGAATCCAGAGAGGGATCTCTCCAATATGTACAAAGATGGATTTGTCTTTGAAAGCTTAAGGTAATGATATTAGGCTAGTTATGAAGTTCAAGGGTTTGGTTTTGTGTTTGGATGGTTAGACATAATTTGCTGTCTAAGGCGAAAGATCTATATGCAAAATAGGTTCAAAAGTGAAAAGTTGCGCAACACGAGTAAGCTTTAGCTAAGATGAAATATGGATGATGGTAGGTTTTCGATCCATTGGGCTATGGAGTCATAAGAGGATTTAATTGAAGCAAATTAGGTTCAAGAGTGGTCTATGGGGAAAGTCATGCATGCCTAAAGGATCTCTTTAAGGTTTATTTATGGAATGGTGTCCTGATAAGAAGGGGAAAATAAACGGAATCAGAACAAAAGGCAGCCTAGGATACGAGTAAGTACTTTGAAACTATCAGCCTTTGATTGAGGAGCACTTGCAGAAAGACATGAAAGCAAACTAGGATCTGGTAAGTACTTTGAAACTAGCCAGCCTTTGATACACTTCCAATAGAAAACATATGAAAAAACAAAGGGAAACTTGAAGGCAACCTTTGGATTAGAAACTAACGGGCCGGGCTCACCACAAATCCTCTCCTAGCTCTTCTTTACTTGGTTGCTTTCAGGACAATCACAAAGATGACACAGAATGGCCTAAGATCTGATAAGTACTTTGAAACTAGTTAGCTTTTAACACATGCTAAGGGAAACAATCAAATAGTTGAGAAAATAAGAAAGGGACTCAGGGCTAACCTTAATTTCCTCAGTTCATCTTCACACAAAATATATTGAAAGCAACATTTAAAAATAACATTCAGTCAAGGCAATAAGATGAGGGAACGCCAACATGCATATGCCTAAACTGAATTAATCATTCCCAAATAACAAAGATAGAAGAAAACATCTAAATAAAGATTTCTCAGCCATAGAAGGTTACTGGTATACAATAGGTCCTAACTCTGTTTAAACTGTTCTTTATAGCAGAAAATGAAACAAAATGGAAACATAAATAAAACACAAGTTACAGTAAGAACAACATCACCGTCAACATAGACCAGGATCCCATAAATCAACTTGTATTGATGCTCCAAACCAATTACAATCTTCAAATCCAGTGTTTTAATTCATCTCTCCTCACAACCTAACCTATCTGTTACAAGTAGAGCTCCAAGAGCTAGTGAAATCCTATCTACAGTCAAGAATCTTCAGCTCAGTTACAATTACAATGCTTCAGCAATTACATTAACAACCAAACAACCCCTCACTCATCTTCTACTGAAGTATTTATAGAAATATGAGGAGGTGAGATTTGATGAAAAGATCTCAAAAACCAATTAATACAGATATTAATCTCTTCTTAGCCTTTGAGGGGCTCAACGAAGAACTATATAGGTGTTCCACTGTATTAAATGATTTACACTCATGAATTTAGCTCGGTGAGAGCTTCATTTGACTTTTGAGGCTCTGTGTATCACTAGGGTTGCTCTGCCGGCATTCTGTCATTAATTTCCTGGCAGAAATAACTCCTTTGGCTGCGTCGAGGCAAAATACCTGACTTTGATCAATAAATTCAGTTCTTGATTGAATACTTTGAGGCACAGGTGGTGCTTTAGTTGCTTGGAGGAATGAATCTCTCTCTTTTTGTGACGGTGGAGAGTTTCCTGATGAAACACTTTAGGTTTTTCTTTAAATTGTGTTTTTAGATCGGGGATTAGGCGTTTGATAACTATCTTAGCCTTAATCCCCACAAATATGTCCACTAATCTGCTGTTCTGGTTTATTCTCGGTCTTCAACATCTGATACTCTTTCTCTGCATTTATCTTCATGGTTTTTCTGTCGTGCAGGGCTACGCAGGGTATGTAAGGCATCAATGCCTGTGAAAACATCAATATAACATGATTTTAAACCCTGTGGATGATTTCCTCGGAGGAATCGAACAAGGGGGGGTCGTCACCCTCAGTCGCCGAATCTTCTTTGGAAATGATGGAAGATACATTCAAACATGCAAAAAAAAAGAAAAAACATTATATAATCCTGCGTATTTGGTTTACTGCATCGGGGACTGTGCGGAGGAGCGTGGGCCGTTGGATGGCATCATCCAACAGCTGGGATTTAATCTCAGAATGGTAAAAAAATCATGGGGGGAGGAGGATTAAATCAGAGCCGTCGATTTGCGCCGAGATCGATGGTCGGGGATGACTACGGGGGGTTCGGATGTACGGAGGAAAAATTTCGGGGGCATACCCCTTAGTGAAACTACGCCGTTGATCTAATTCAGTTTGGACGGTCAAGATGAAATCAGGGGGCGTTGAAAGTCAAATGGAGGGAAGCTGGAGGATGAGTTTTGGACCGTCAATCATATCAGATCGACGGCGGGGATGTGATTTCCCACCGTGCGACGGCTTGGTTATTGATCGGGTGCTTTGGTTAAATGTCGGGCATCTTGGGCGATCATCAACCGTTGGATCAGCGGGCCTAGATCGGATGGCTATCATCGATTCCACTAGGCGATTATGGTCTGACGGATAATGCGCGGGGGACTGACTTTATGCGGCGGTTTTGAAACATGGCGGAGGACGCATGGCAGCCAGCGTATGGAATCGCTGGCTGTCGGGTTAAAACCACCTTTGGCCCGAAGGCGGTGTGGAAAAGACTGCCGGTTTTGGAAAACAACACACGGAAAGCGGGGACCATATGGTAGGTTGCGTTCTGCGTTGTCCGATCTGCGGAGCAGATCGACGGTCGATATAGCTCCACCATTTACACGGCGGAAAACTTTGGAAATAATTAAAAATTCAAAAATACAATTTTACAAAGGTTTTTAATGGTTTTTAATTTAAATTGATTTTACAAAGGTTTTTTAATGGTTCCCTGGTCTGCTGAAGATGAATGGTCTGATTTATTCTTCTGGTCATGTCATTTTCTTCAGTCTGCAACTCTTGAATTAACTTCATAACTGGCACACCAAGGCTGTTAGGAAAAATTGCATCTGTACCATACACAAGCTGGAAGGGTGACATACCAATAGATTTCTTCAAAGTTAATCTGTCAGCCCAAAGTGCATGGATCAGCTTTGTGTGCCAAGACTTTTTATTGTCTTCCAATAGTTTCTTGATTATGTTCACTAAGCTTTTGTTGGAAGATTCTGCAAGTCCATTACCTTGAGGGTAATAGGTTGTGGAGTGTCTGAATGTTATCTGATACTTGTGACAGAATTCAACCATTTTCTTTGATCCAAATGCTGCTGCATTATCTGTGATGATCTTGGTAGGACAGCCAAATCTGGAGAGGATGTTAGTCTCCATAAATTTTATGATAACTGAATCATTGGCCTGCCTACAAGGAATGGCTTCTATCCACTTAGTGAAGTAGTCTGTGGCGGTGAGAATCCACCTATGCTGGGCAGAAGATGGGGGGTGAATTTCTCCTATGAAATCAAGTCCCCATTTTTGAAACGGAGCTTCAACAGTGATTGGATGCAAAGGCAGGGGTAGCAGTTTTCTTTTGCCCTCAAATAATTGGCATTTATGACAGGCAACGATCATCTTATGTATATCCGGAAAAAGAGTAGGCCAATAGAAACCAGCCCTCAAAATTTTGTTGGCTGTTGACTTCCAGTATAAATGACCCCCACACTCTCCTTCATGGAATTCCTGCTTAATATTTTCTGCATCAAACTCAGGCAAACATTTAAGCAATACACCACTTGCATTTTTCCAATAAAGACATTTATCAATAATGCAATAGTTTACAGCTTTTAACTTTAGGAATCTTGCCTTTGTTTTTGTCAAACCAGGAGGTGCATTTAAATTAAGCAAAACATAGACAATATTAGCATACCAAGGAGAATTCATAAAATGGTTTTCAACAATGGGAGTTGGGAATTCTTCTTGGTTATCCAAAGCATTAATCATGTTAATATCGAGAACTTCACAATTTGATTAAGCCATTAATTTAGCTAGACCTTAGCCCTTGATGAGTTTAGTGGGTTTTATCTCTAAATCATATTCAAGAATAACAGCAATCCACTTACCTCTCTTACCATCTGGGTCCTGTGTTAGAATGTCTTTAACAACTGAGTTTGGAACAAAGGCAATAATATGTGAGTGAAGGATGTAAACCCTGAAGTCTTTCAAAGCTTTAACCAACGAAAAAGCTTGCTTCTCCATAATGTTATACTTCAAAGGGGCATCCCTCAATGCCTTGCTAAAGAATGCAATGGGCTGCTCTTGTCCTTGTGGATTTTTCTGTAAAAGGACAGCAGCTATGGAGTGTTCTGATGCAAATGAGAAGATATAAAAATCTTTTGAAAAATCAGGACTTATGAGAACCGGTGTTTTGGTTAACACTTGTTTCACCAGCTCAAAAGATGTCTTTGCTTCCAAGGTCCATTTCACCCCTTGCTCCTTCTTCAACATGTTTGTGATATTCCTAAGGAGCTCAGTTAAGTTAGGGATGAATCTTCTCAAAAAGTTAATCTTTCCAATGAAATATTGCAACTCCTTGATGTTTCGAGGCTGAGAGATCTGCAATATGGCCTCAATCCTCTTTGGATATATCTTTATACCCTCCTCTGAAATAATGTGCCCAAGATGCTTACCTTCTTGGAGACCAAATAGTGTCTTCTTAGGGTTTAAAGATATTCCAAAATTTCTGCATTTCTCGAAAACCTTTCTCAAATGTTCTAAGTGTTCTTCATCTGTTTTTGAAAACACAGTAACATCGTCAAGGTATATAATGATGAAGAAGCCCAATTCTTCCGAGAATGCTATGTCCATGGCTCTTTGAAAGGTCGCTCCAGCATTCATTAGACCAAAAGGCATTTTCACATACATGAAAGTGCCCCAAAGTGTAGTGAAGGCTGTCTTTAATTGATCAGCAGGGTGAACTAAGACTTGATTATACCCTGAATAGCCATCTAGAAAAGAAATTCTTTTAGACCCCACCACCCTTTGTAAAATATAATCCATCTTGGGCAAAGGGTAGTTGTCTTTTAATGAAGCTTTGTTTAAGTCCCTAAAGTCTATACAAAGCCTGATTTCTCCGGTCTTCTTCCTAACAGACAACAGATTAGATACCCATTCAGAATATCTAATAGGGACAATAATACCAGCATCATACATCTTCATGATTTCCTTCTTAACCAAAGGCAACTGTATAGGGTTTATTCTGCGCAGTTTCTATTTGAATGGTTTTTGGTTATCTTTAAGAGGGATTTTGTGCTGTATTATTTCAGTGTCATAGGACTTAAGATCTTCGTAACTCCATGCGAAAACATCAGAAAATTCTTTGAACAGCTCTATGTATCTGAGTTTAACGCGAGCTGGCAAAGTTTTGGACAGTTTGATCATTTTTGGTTTTTCCTCACTGCCTATGTTGCATTCCTCCACTTCAGTTTCTACAGGTTCCAGTTTAGGTTTATTGGCCACATCATTAAAATCAAACAATTCTTCTAGAGGGGCCAAACCCTTGGGAAAACTATCATCCTTAGAATGCAGAGTTTCTAACTCCTCTGTTTCAGATTTTGCACTCAATTCTGTTTGGTTTCTAAGTTTGCTAGTCTGAAGGTTAATATCTACAAGCTCAGGAGAAGGTTCTTCTTCACCAAGAAAAATTTCTTCACTGCAGTCTGTATCATAGTCTGAATCTGAGCTATGGAGTTCAAACTCATTTCTAAATTGCATGAAGTCTTCTGTTTGTTTATCTCCATCAAACTCCTGCCAATATTTCTTGTTATCTAGGACAGCTGGTCTGAATTTTATTTGAGGTGAACAATCATTTCTTTGATATGGCGTCAAACATGTCCTAGCTGCAAAGGCCAAATTGTGGGCTATAAGATTTCTTTTTCTCGGGACAAAACTCAGTGTGGAGCTCTCAAATGTTTGCAAAAGATCCATGACATCATTCCTGTAGGCCCTAAGTCTGGGATGATTTGCATTATATTCCCCATTGACTTGCCTAGTTATTAACTCAGAATCCCCATACACATTTATCTTTTTGGCTCCTAACTTCTTCAAGAGATGCAAGCCTAAGAGAAGGGATTCATATTCTGCTATGTTGTTTGAACACTGAAAGTTCAATTTGCAAGAAATGCATTCTGTGTGCTTTCTATCAGTATTAGTAATCCAAACACCTGCACCAACATTCGTTCTAGTGCATGACCCATCAAAATACATAGTCCAGAGAGGATCATCTTCATTTTTATTAGTTCGGTGAATGTCCTCTGTATGATTTGACTCCTCAAGTTTTTCATCGGGTTGAGGATTGCTCTCTTGACTGTCAAGGTTTAACAACAATGGATTTCTAACTTGTAATTCAAGACCGGTGTTTTGTTTTCCAATGTTTTCAAATGTAGCAAACTGTTTTGACACTTCAGTGCTGTGTTCTTCTTCCTCCATTTCAGCCATTGATCCCATTAAAGTGATTTTTTCAGGGAGTGTTTCATCGTTAAACATGATAAAAGAATCAAGGCCTGTACTTACAGAATACAAAGGAGAGTTTTGAGGTCTTTCTTGACTTGTAACCGTGTATTGCATATGAGACTCCCTGTAAAGTCTTCTATTCTGATTGAAAACCTGGATAGTCGCATAGGTCATGTACATCTGCATGGTACCTTGTAACTTAGCCCTCCAAGATCTTGATAAAAGTATTCCATACTTTGGGGGTACATCAGCCACAACAACATCCATGACCAAACACTTGGCTAGAATTTGGGCTAAATTAACACAGAGGTCTTTGATCAATCCTAGACATTTAACTCTGCTTGAGTCAAAGGAGTACAGGTCTTTGTAAGGTCTGGTAATTTCAAGACCCAGGCTTTCCATTACAGCTTTTGGCATCAAATTATGAGAAGCGCCTGAGTCATGCATAGCGTTGTGTAGGATTTTGTCATGAACGTTCAAACTTACGTAAAAGGGAGGGATAGGTCCTTCTTGAAACTTACCTTCAATCTTTGGACCAAAAATAAGTTCTGGCTAGTCGTCATTAAGATTGAGTGTATCCGCATTTTCTTCTGTGTTTAAGGCCTTCAAAATTTGATTTCTATATACATGTTGGGCAGCTAACTCGGTTAAGGGAACATATATTTTTATTTTTGAGATTTCCTGTTCTAGGCTGAAAGGAATTTGATTCTTTAAGGTGCTGTTTTCAGCCTTGTTTATTGCCACTTTATCAGCAACAACAACTTGCTGATTTGTTTTATCTACAGTTGACACAACAGTTGAAGAAGGAGTACTAGCTGAAGTGTTAGTACTACTGATGTTCGCACTCTGTTTTTCAAGATTTTGAGTGTCTTTCCCCTTACCTTTACCAGATTTATCAGCCACTGTTTTGTCCTTTAGTTTGACTGTTTTAGGCTTGGTTGCAGTGTTTCTTTGAGAAGATTTGTCAGAGGTTTTGTTGTTGGGGGTTTGTTGACTCGACCTACTTCTGAGTTCATATTCTTTTGAAGGTTCTGTCATGACATTCTCCATGTCTTGACAACAATTTTCATTATCATCCCTTTTGTCATCATAAGGTGTATAAAGACCTTGTTTCCTATCATAATGAACCTCAAAGTCATCATCATCTACCCCAAATAGGTTCATATCATTATCCTCTGTTATTTCATCTGTTTCCTCAACCTCACTCACATAGTTTTGATGAAAGGGAGGAGTGATCTGCTGATCATCTTCCCTTGGTCTGTTTAGAGGTTGGCTCCTTCTCATATTCTGATTCTGGTTTTGGTTTATGTTTTGAGGAGCAATTTGATTTTGACTTGCTTGTGTTCTCTCAAGAATGCTCATTTTCTTCATCATGTCTTCCATCATTCTTTCCATCTTTGAATTTGAAGTGGAAGGTGTGGATTCCTCCCCAAAGGATACTCTCTTCTCTTTCTTCATCCTTGCTCTTTTCTCCATTAAGTTTACTTCCACAGAGAGAGCACCTCTTTGCATGTCTTCAAGGGTTGCAAAATCTCTTTCTCTTAATGAATAGGTCATATTAGCATCAAACCCTTCAGGAAACTTGTTTAAGGCTGAGCCCTGTGGAGGTTTTAATTCCGGGGAAAGTGCATTATATACACTGTTAAATCTAGTACAATAGGCTTGTACACTTTCCCCTGGGTTCCTATGGAGATTGTTATAGTCAGCAAGAACTTGTAGAGGGTTCTTCCTTACCTCCCATTTGTTTAAGAATGTTTGATGGAAGCCTTGGAGATCATTAATACTATGGGGGGCTAAACCTTTAAACCATTTCCTTGCTTCTCCCCCCAGACTTTGAGAAAATAGTCTAAGTTTGACAGAATCATCATCAATTTCATTTCTGTCAAAGTAGTCATTCATCTTGTCCACATGTTGTGATGCAGTTATAGTATTTCTAGCATCATACAATGGGATTTTGAACTGATAGTCCGGTGGAAGATTGACTAATGGTACAGGAAGGACTAAGGGAGCATACCATGCTGCCATGATAGGTGGTGGGGGTGGATTGACAAGAGGTGGGGTGGGATGAAATGAAGTGGTTTGAATAGTGGATGAAGGATGAACATAAGTGGATGGAACAACAGTAGATTGTTGAGTTGATCTTGGATGAGAGACACCTAAGTTAAGAAGAAAATGTAAATCAGGAGGTGTTGTTTCCTTGCTACCAAGATGTTCGCTCGTTTCAGGAGATGAAAGTGAAGTCTCAGAATCTAGCTGATCTAAATCACCAAATGACCTAGTCCTAAATGGGTTTAATAAGTCAGTTTGTGATTTCTGTAGAGCTGCAAGATTTTCAGGGACTGAATTGGCTCTTATGTGAGATCTGAAAATAGTTGAGGATTCTATCTTAGGAGACTTCCTAAGGATACTTTCTGGGTTATCAACTATCTCAGGTGGATCAGGGTCAGGGTAGGCTCTAGTGTGAATCTTTCTAGGAGCCACTATGCTGTGTTTTTAGACCCAAATAAATTAGACAAGTTCAACCAGATATGACAATCTCTGAGAGGTTAACTAGTTTGTTAATGAAAATTTCAATCCCACAGTCCTCTACCTAAGTTTGAAGGATATTATAATGATAAGGGTTCTTCCCAGCGGAGTCTTAAGGTCTGTTCAGGATTGTGGAGTCGCCAGGTGGAAAGTTCAGAGTGTTTTCAAAGAGATACACTGTCCACCACAATGCTTGTGAAACATCCTTTTTCAAGGGTATCCCGAAACACAACAAACTCTAACCAGAGATTGACTGGGAGGGCATTCACCAGATATGTCACCTCTAAAAGAGGATGAGATCTGGAGGCTACCTGGCCCTTTCCAGACTCTGTCTAAGAGTATGAAGTAAAACACATCCAATGGTAAGTGAAATGTAAGAGCAAGTGTTTTACTACCAATTTGAAATTCTTTTTTGTTTTTTCTGAATTATTTTTATTTGTGGTTTGCAAGAATGTCCTAACTTTGCTTCAAAACTTAGCTATGGTTATGAGAAAAAGACAGTCTACTCTTATGGCTAAGCCAGCTGATTTTTCAAGGTTAGATAAAAGCTTATAAGAATCCTAGGGTTCACCTAGCTTGTCACTGATTCAAACAAGTTTCATCATGACTACAATTTCTTGGTAGTGCTTGAAAAGGCTGATTTTTACTCACAAGGTCTTATGAAGTTTCGGGGTTGTAGTTTATCCCCAACGGAGTTGCTAGAAATGTTAGGTGACTCCAGTTGGTTAATAAAGCAAATGCTCTATGAACCAAATCTCTGATGTCGTATGATTATCTTTAAATGAAAATGATTCGGGGTTCTTCCCCAGCGGAGTTGCCAGAAATGTTAGGTCTCTGTAATAAGCAAGATTGGAAAAAGTCCGATCACAGAGTTAACATCATTTCAACCAACTTTGGGATTCTAGGATCTAGCCCTCCTGAATCCGGAGAGGGATCTCTCCAATATGTACAAAGATGGATTTGTCTTTGAAAGCTTAAGGTAATGATATTAGGCTAGTTATGAAGTTCAAGGGTTTGGTTTTGTGTTTGGATGGTTGAACATAATTGCTGTCTGAGGCAAAAAGATCTATATGCAAAATAGGTTCAAAAGTGAAAAGTTGCAAGCAACAAGAGTAAGCTTTAGCTAAGATGAAAGATGATGGTAGGTTTTCAGTCCATTGGGCTATGGAGTCATAAGAGGATTTAATTGAAGCAAATCAGGTTCAAGAGTGGTCTATGGGGCAAGTCATCTATGCCTAAGGATCTCTTTAAGGTTTGATTTATGGAATGGAGTGATACAATAAGAAGGGGAAAATAAACAGATGCAGAACAAAGATCAGCCTAGGATCTGGTAAGTACTTTGAAACTATCCAGCCTTTGACCAGGAACTTAAGAAAGACATGAAAGCAAACTAGGATCTGGTAAGTACTTTGAAACTAGCCAGCCTTTGATACACTTCCAATAGAAAACATATGAAAAAACAAAGGGAAACTTGAAGGCAACCTTTGGATTAGAAACTAACGGGCCGGGCTCACCACAAATCCTCTCCTAGCTCTTCTTTACTTGGTTGCTTTCAGGACAATCACAAAGATGACACATAATGGCCTAAGATCTGATAAGTACTTTGAAACTAGTCAGCTTTTAACACATGCTAAGGGAAACAATCAAATAGTTAGCAAATAAGAAAGGGACTCAGGGCTAACCTTAATTTCCTCAGTTCATCTTCACACAAAATATATTGAAAGTAACATTTAAAAATAACATTCAGTCAAGGAAATAAGATGAGGGAATGCCAACATGCATATGCCTAAATTGAATTAATCATTCCCAAATAACACAGATAGAAGAAAACATCTAAATAAAGATTTCTTAGCCAGAGAAGGTTACTGGTATACAATAGGTCCTAACTCTGTTTAAACTGTTCTTTATAGTAGAAAATGAAACAAAATGGAAACATAAATAAAACACAAGTTACAGTAAGAACAACATCACTGTCAGCATAGACCAGGATCCCATAAATCAACTTGTACTGAAGCTCCAAACCAGTTACAATCTTTAAATCCAGTGTTTTAATTCATCTCTCCTCACAACCTAACCTATCTGTTACAAGCAGAGCTCCAAGAGCTAGTGAAATCCTATCTACAATCAAGAATCTTCAGCTCAGTTACAATTACAATGCTTCAGCAATTACATTAACAACCAACCAACCCCTCACTCATCTTCTACTGAAGTATTTATAGAAAGATGATGAGGTGAGATCTGATGAAAAGATCTCAAAAACCAATTAATACAGATATTAATGTCTTCTTAGCCTTTGAGGGGCTCAACGAAGAACTATATAGGTGTTCCGCTGTATTAAATGATTTACACTCACGAATTTAGCTCGGTGAGAGCTTCATTTGACTTTTGAGGCTCTGTGTATCACTAGGGTTGCTCTGCCGGCATTCTGTCATTAATTTCCTGGCAGAAATAACTCCTTTGGCTGCGTCGAGGCAAAATACCTGACTTTGATCAATAAATTCAGTTCTTGATTGAATACTTTGAGGCACAGGTGGCACTTTAGTTGCTTGGAGGAATGAATATGTCTCTTTTGGTGACGGTGGAGAGTTTCCTGATGAAACACTTTAGGTTTTCCTTTAAATTGTGTTTTTAGATCGGGGATTAGGCGTTTGATAACTGTCTTAGCCTTAATCCCCACAAATCTATCCACTAATCTGTTGTTCTGGTTTATTCTCGGTCTTCAACATCTGATACTCTTTCTCTGCATTTATCTTCATGGTTTTTCTGTCGTGCAGGGCTGCGCAGGGTATGTAAGGCATCAATGCCTGTGAAAACATCAATATAACGTGATTTTAAACCCTGTGGATGATTTCCTCGGAGGAATCGAACAAGGGAGGGTCGTCACCCTTAGTCACTGAATATTCTTTGGAAATGATGCAAGATACATTCAAACCTGCAAAAAACACGAAAAAACGTTATATAATCCTGCGTATTTGGTTTACTGCATCGGGGACTGTGCGGAGGAGCGTGGGCCGTTGGATGGCATCATCCAATAGCTGGGATTTAATCTCAGAATGGTCAAAAAAGCATGGGGGGAGGAGGATTAAATCAGAGCCGTCGATTCGCGCCGAGATCGACGGTCGGGGATGACTACGGGGGGTTCGGATGTACGGAGGAAAAATTTCGGGGGCATACCCCCGTAGTGAAACTACGCCGTTGATCTGATTCAGGTTGGATGGTCAAGATGAAATCAGGGGGCGTTGAAAGTCAAGCGGAGGGAATCTGGAGGATGAGTTTTGGACCGTCAATCAGATCAGATCGACGATGGGGATGTGATTTCCCATCGCGGGATGTCTTGGTTATCGAGCGGGTGCTTTGGTTAAAGGTCGGGCATCTTGGGCGATCATCAACCGTTGGATCAGCGGGCCCAGATCGGACGACTATCATCGATTCCGCTGGGCGATTATGGTCTGACGGATAACGCGTGGGGGACTGACTTTATGTGGCGGTTTTGAAACATGGCGGAGGACTCGTGGCAGCCAGCGTATGGAATCGCTGGCTGTCGGGTTAAAACCACCTTTGGCCCGAAGGCGGTGCGGAAAAGACTGCCGGTTTTGGAAAACAACATACGGAAAGCGGGGACCACATGGTAGGTTGCGTTCCACGCCGTCCGATCTGCGGAGCAGATCGACGGTCGATATAGCTCCACCATTTACACGGTGGAAAACTTTGGAAATAATTAAAAACCCAAAAATATGATTTTACAAAGGTTTTTAATGGTTTTGGCGGAGAAAAATTAATTTAAAAGGATAAGCGCCCGACGGATTTAGCTTTTGGTTCTGGCGCTCGGGCGTATGGAAGAAAAAGGGTTAGAGGCTTGGCCTGAGTGGGCTTAAGCGCATAATATAGAAAATATGCATTTTTTATGGGTTTTCAAAGGAAATGAAGGTTGCGGTAAGGTTAAAAAGTGGGTTTTTAACCTTATAAAATGAATTTTGATGAGGGGAAAAGGAGAAACATAGAAATGATGGATTTTCATGGGAAAATGGAGGGATAGAAGGAGGTTAGTCTTTGGGGAGAAGGAAGGGGAAAGGGGTTTGCAGAAGTATTGGATTTTGGATTTTTGTAATTTTTGAAGTGTGAAACAGCAGTAGTAAAGGGTTTTAAACAGAGGGAAAAGGCAGGAGGCCTTATAGAGACTTCAAGAGCCAACAAGTTTTAGTGGTAAAATTTGTTCCTTGGAGGCTCCCAAGAATCATTTAGCCACCAGCTGATATGACAGAAAAATATGGGTGGCTAACAACTGTGATTTCAACTTCCTAAACTCAGCATTCAGTGCAAGCTTTGTCTGAGCCAATGTGGCATTTTGGTTCATCGTAGAGTACTTCATATACCAAGACAAGGATCTGTCCTATATCGTTGTGACTAGCTACGCTTTCTTCATATTTTCATCAGTGATGTTTAGCGATCTCCTCACTGCTTTCACAACAAACCAAAATTGCTTGGGGTCATCTGATCCCTTGAAAACAGGAATCTTCGCTGCATGAGCCATCTTAAACGAGGGAGGTGGAGGTGGAGGTGGATGAAAAATATGGGGATGGGTTGTGATGGGAGTGGAGGGTTGGGGAATCCCAACAATGTTATGATGATCTCCAATTGCTGTCGACACACTTCTAGGGGTCTCAGGGTTGCTTTATCCTTCTTCGCTTTCAAACCCAAACAATGGATTGTACTCAGACTCAATAAAATTATTATGATATACCCTAAATCTCTTACTGCGTAGCGTATTTCTGGTCTTTCTTCCTCCGAACATCAATCAGATTGCATTCGCAACACACCCTTTTCATACAATAACATCTTAATCCAGAGCTTCAATGAGTTTAAGTACTTACCTCGTGTACCTTTATAAAATCCATGCTCGGCTTCGCTGTAGGACATAGATGTATCGATCGCGAACTCAATAATAAATCCTCCAAGTATACTATTTATCCAATAGTCAACAATCCTTGAGATATTTTTGTTTGTCTCCTTGAGTTTATTAATCAGCTCTGGGTTCCATAAAGTAGGCCTGTTATTGAAATGGGTCGTATTCTCAGCTAATATAGACAGCCACTCATGCAACTCTTTAGTGAACAATGAGAAAAATATCTTGTGCTGATCTGTGAAGATATACTATCACTGTTCAGTTGATAAACACAAATTTATGTTTTCTTGCACTACAAAATCATGCTCTTTCAGATCCACCCAGTCATGAATCTCTTTTCTTGACAGATTCCACATCCACATATCCCCCAGTCAGATCCCGGTACCAAAAATGGAACCATTTGTTGGCTTAATGGGGCCTATAACCAAGTTCAGATATGGCTGCGCGAACCAAAAAAACCCCCTATTACTGGCCCTTTCGGAAATGATCTGCTGTGCAGACCAAAGTCTCACTCGAGGCAATATTATGGGATGCTAGAACCAGGTTTCTGCATATAGAGGGACTATGGAGTGTGGCCTTAGGGATTATCTTCTCTTGAACACTTATCAGAGCTTCGCAAAACAAATATGCTAACTACGCAATCATTGTTCAATACTTCTAGTTAACTAGCTTTCAGACTGCACGATTCCACTTGAACATGCATTAATCAACATAAGAAACTATAATCTAGACTTCGTGATGCAAATATATGTAAAAACCCTAATTTATCACAAAAATTAGAAAAACAACAGATAAAGCAAACACATAAGTAAACAACACATATATGTCCTCAAAATCTTCTTTTATTTCTTTAGATCTAACCCTTTCTACCCTGCACACTCAGCTGCAGGGGTCTACGCACTCAGCTACAAAATTTCTAAGGTCTCCGTGCACTCAGCTGCAGGAGCCTTCCATTTCACACAAAACAAAGATTAAAGACTCAATACAACCTTTCATCTAGATGCATTATGTTATCACCAGGCTGGAGCAAGTTGGGTTGTATCAACTATTAACCTAGCATAACTATTTAAACCAACTTTTGACTAGAAGTTAGCCCTTCCAATCAGAGAGGGCTCTCACAAAGAAATAGTGAAGTTTTCTAGATGAAATCAATTTGTAGATGGTTAAATCTGTACTATTTTTATGTGATTTTTTGCAGGTGAAAAAATGTAATGACAACCACCATTGGGCATGGAGTCAGCTAAAGAAATTCAATTAAAAACAAATAGTATCCATGGAAACTGAGGCAAAATGGCTTAAAAAAATAAACTCTTACAACAAATGAAAGAAGTTCGAGCATTTAATTATGAATTCAAAGTGATCATATTTCCATGAAACTGATTACCATATGTAAAATAAGGAGGTAAAAAAAACACATATAAGCCAAGGAGAATCTCAGGTTTGAAGACAATCTGCTACAAACAGTATATTAGCTCTCTTTTCACATAGTAACTCTCTTTTCACACTCATCAACCCCTTCAAAGTAAAAAAAGTCCCTCATTTATAGAGTGATGCCTCTTTACAATAGTCTGCCACCTGGGCTAGACTCAATGCCTTAGCTAAGAGACCTAGTTCTAGTAGAATTATAAAACATGGAGACTTTCTATGGATATTTTATGCTTAACAGAGTTTGTACACAAAAATGACTCTATCACCATTTATGAACTTCAAAAAAACTACAATAAGTTTTTGCAATGATCCTTATCGACTATAACTGACTGCTGAGGTGTTGGATTGTTGATGAACTGGAACTAGGAACTCGAATGCTTGAGTTGGAATGATGAGTTGTCATGACAAATTGGCATGATGAGTTGGCTTGATGAGTGGGCAACCACATGGAGGTTGACTTGCTGATTTGTCCCCATGAAGATGATGATGTAAATAAATTTTACTTGTGGTTTATCCATTTCTTTACTGTTTTATTTCCCAAAAATCATCAAAACTTCATTACGCTGAAAAAACTGAGTACATGCAGTTTGGTAGCATACTTCAGAAACAAATGTCAAAATCACCCTCTTGCAAAATATTTGATTTTTCTGACTGTTTCAGGGTCTTATATGAGGTTTATAGGATAAATACATGCATCGAGCCCTTTTAGATTGGTGTTTTCCTCCATGGAAAGCTACAACAATGTCGTAGCAAATTCCTGCCTTTAAGGTGAAGAGTTTCTATGAAAGTACCTAGTTTCTGAGATTTTGCATTTTCAATATTTTTTCACCTCCAAAACACTTCTAAAAGCCTATATAAGCCTGTATATTACCCATCCTATTTATTATCCATAGTATAAGAAAAAATTTATGGTCTTACCATACTCATGGAGTATCATTAGTTACAGTAATGAATTTGAGGCCCCTCTTCAAAATTTCAGCTTGGATCATTTCCATTTGTGTTTCTAAAGTTCTAATTTGTTCCTGTAACCTCCTCCTATAAACTTCCAACCATATGTTCTTACTGCTTAGGTGTTTCATCATTCTGTGTAAAGGAAATTCCCTCTTTAATATCTTTCCAGATCTATCTGCAACCTCATTATAAAAGTCTATTTGCTTTTATATGTCTTCCTTTAATTCCTCAAAAATAAAATTTGATTCTATTACCTCATCTCGAGCATCTCTCAACTATTCTTGTAGCATCTCCACTTCACCTTTCTATTGTACATGCTCCTTAAATTTCCTCTTTTTCACAGGTTCTACTTTTGTTGGAGGCACCTCCTCTTCTAATGGCAGCTTAAGCATCTTTCTTTTAGATGCTGTGATCTTGTGATAGATTTTCTGGGCCTGAAAATAAAACTTGAATCTTCTTGAGTAAAATCCATTTTTTTGGTTTCTTTGCTCTTGTTTTTGGCTTCTGCCTCTTTTATCTCTATATTCTGCACAAAGGGGCTTTCTTCAATGTCAATAGCTTCTAGGATATTTGACAACTTACCCTTCCCTTTTCTTTGGCTTCTAGTTCTCCTTCTTGTATAAGTTTTTGTCTTGGTTCTTGTAGAAACCTTTTCTGCTACCATAGGCTCTTTTACATGTTCAAATTCAAGTTTCATAGGTTCTGCAATAGGCTCTATCTCTGTTTCAAGCCCAGCTACAAGCTCTGCCTTTGATTTATTATCCTCCCCTCGGGTTATAGGTTTTGACTTTAGATTTCTCCTAGGGATGGAAACATTCAATTCATATCCACTTACAAATAAAAATGTGGGCCAATCTCTCTTCATCCTATTCAAATATTCAACCACCAACAACTTAATAAGAGAATGACGAAAAATTGAAGTGTTACTGGCATAATATTTGGCCTGAACCTTGTCAGCCATTTTTCCTAGGCTTCTAAACAAATATAAATGTATTTATAAGGGTTGTTTACTATGAAGTGCAACAACAACTTGAAATGGTATTAATATACCATGTGGAATCTATCCTCACAAGTGAAGTATTTCTGGATCACCATCAAAAAATTAGAAAAATAATTTTTAAGGAAAGTTCTGGGAATACCTATAGCCATATCAATACTTCTATGTTCTTCCTTTAGGAACTCAACACAATTATACAACTTGAACTTCTGCACCTTGAACCATAATTCTCCTGACCCGTGGATCTCTGTGCCTCGAGAAATAGTATCAGGGGACACTACAAAATTTAGTATCCCTACTTTAGATCCTGTCCCTATAAAGTTAATGGAAAAATCCTTTGAAAATTTCCAATGATACCCTTGCAATTTTTGATAGAACCAAAGACACCCAACGCTGCCAAATGCTTGGGTGAATGTGGGGTCTTGTTCCAACAATTTCATGTCCATGGAATCGTATCTTACCATAAAACCTCCTTTATATTGCTTCCTTCGAGTTGCCATGGCTCCAAAATGCACTGAGCATCTTCTTGACACCTGAAAAATATCCTAAGGAAAACTAACCAAATTTTGACAGTAACTGAGCTGACCTAAAGACAGCTAATAGACCCACAAGACAACATGACCGATACTTAGACAACAAGAGTAGCTCATAAGGAGATGGGAACGGGTTTGTAACAACAAATTTATGAAAAATTTAAAAGGGAAAGAAATGAATGGGCATCTATATGGTGCACACGTTTTGGGAATGGTGGATAAAGACAAAAAATGTGTAATAATGACCCAATAACCTCTGACCATGCCACTTTTCAAATTTATGTACCGTTTCCCTACCGTTACTAGAAAAACAAACTTTTGTAGTGAAATTAATGTTGGGGTAGGAAAATTTGCTACGAAAGTGTTAAGAACTTCCATAGCAAACCCTGACCTATTTGAACTGTAGTTGCTACGAAAGTTGGATAAACTATCAGCTTAATAATCATGACTAGATAAGCTCTAGGGACACAATGTTTTTTGATTTTCCATTTATGATGACACACACTAGAACTCATAATGACCTTGCAAAATGACTTAAAGGCCTTTATACATGTGATTATTTTAAAAATAAAAAATTAAAGACCCTATTAAACCCTAACTAACCTATCCATCTTGAATTAAAAACAAACCTAATGGTTATCTTTGATAATATGGATCCAATGGGTATGTTTCACCCCTGTGGTGCAACAAAGGACCAACAACTCCAGTGCCTTATTGAAAACTGAAAATTAAAACTTTGATGATGTCTTCTCCAAGTCTTTATGGCCTTCACCTTGGGCTCAAACTTTTTTGAAAAGATCATTCACACATGCAAGCGTAATAAGGAAAAATTGAATATATACAATGGTGCTTCTTCTAGCTGATTGAGTGAAGAAGAATAGTGCTTGAGAAACTTGCCATTTACAGGTCCTCCTTGACACAACTAACCATCCATATCTTGTAGTAAAAAAATGTTGTTTCCATGGTAGGCTGAGATCTTGTATGGCTCTTTCCAGATATTTTCAAAATTGCCATGTTTCCCTTTGTCTTCTATCTTAGCCTCCCACCTCAAAACCACATCTTGGATATTGAAATTTTTCTCTTTTGTCTTCCTATCAATTGTCCTTTTGACTCTGTTTTGAGATTGCTGATAATTGGAGTACACTTCTTCTCTCTTTTCCTACAAAGAAATTATATGATTAATCCTCATTTGGAATGCATTTGGTTCCTCCTCCAATCCATGCAATAATCTCATCACCAGAACTCCAAGAGAACTAGTAAACACTGCTTCTGTTCCATAGACCAAATCATAAGGAGAAGTCCCTATGGACCTTTTTGTACAAATTTTTTCATCCCATAAGGAAAATTTAAACTTCAAATGCCATGACCTTTTGTTCTGCTACAAAATTTTCTTGATAATTCTGACCAGGCTCTTGTTTTATGACTTAGCCAAGCCATTACCTTGTGGGTAATAAGCTATAGAGTGACCAATGGTGATATTGTACTGATTACAAAAAATTACCAACTCCTTAGACTTGAAAGCTTGAGCATTTTCAGTGATAATCTTCATGGGACAACCAAACCTTGGTAAGATGTTATTTTCCAGAAAATGTATGATCACTGAATCTGTAGGTTATCTTATAGGAACTTCTTAAATCCATTTTGTGATGTAATCAGTGGCTGTTAGGATCCACCGATGTTGGCCTGAAAATGCATGATGTATCTCGCTAATAAAATCCAATCCCCATTACTGGAAAGGAGCTTCTAAAAATATGGGTTTCAAGGGTAATGGGAGTAGCTTTCTCTTTGCATCAAAGATTTGACATTCATGACAGGAAACAATTGTGTTATAAACATATTTGAACATTGAAGGACAATAGAAGCATGCTCTGAGTATCTTATTCACTGCTGCTTTCCAATAATGATGACCTCCACAGTCACCCTTATGAAATCCATCAATCACCTTTTCAGCTTCATCTTCTAGTAGGCAGTTAAGAAGAATCCCACCGGTGTCTTTCCAATACAAATTTCTGTTCAAGATGCAATACCTTACATATTTCAACTTAGAAAATATGGACTTTGACTTTGATAGTTCAGGAGGAGCTCTATGATGTTGTAAAACAAAAATGACATCCTTATACCAGTCCAAGATCGTGATTTTTTCTTCTACAAGGATTAATTCTTCATTCTCTACCACATCTATAATTTCTTCTATAAAATTCATATCTAGACAGTCAAAATTTGATTAATTCATCAACTCTGGTAGTCCTTTTCTTTCACCAATTTTTTAGGCCTGATCTCCAAATCATATTCCAGCAAAGTGGAAATCCACTTACTCCTCTTGCCATCTGGATCAACTTGGGTTAATGAACCCTTTACCACAACATTAGGAACAAAAGCCACAATGTGTGAATGAATGACATAAAATATGAAGTATTTGAGTGTCTTCACTAAGCGTAGGCTTGCTTCTCTACAATGTACTACTTTAATTTAGAATTTCCAAGTGTCCTACTGAAAAAATAAATAGGTTTTTCATTACCTTGTTGTTTTCTCTGCAATAATATTCATGCAATTTTATGCTTAGAAGCAAAAGTAAAAACTAGAAATTATTTTGGAAAATTAGGGTTTATGAGTATTGGAGCTTGAGTAAGAGCCTTAATGATCTCTTCAAAAGAATGTTTAGCCTCTGATGTCCATTTAATATCACAGTCTTTCCTAAGCATCTTGGTGATGTGCTTCACAATTTCTACAAAGTTAGGAATAAACCTTCAAACAAAATTCACCTTGCCTAAAAAGGATTGGTTTTATTTTCTATTTATAGGCAGATCCATCTTCTAAATAGCAAAAAATCTACTTGGATCAATCTTGATTCCCTATTTTGATATTATATGACCCAATAAATTTTCGATTGTCAAAGAAAAGACACTTTTGGTGGGGTTTATAGAAATACCAATTTCTCTGCATTTTTGAAGAATATTTTCCAAGTGCTTGAGAAGATCCTCTTATTTTTTGGAGAACATAGTGATGTCATCCAAATAAACAGCCATGGATCTGTTCATTTATTCTTCAAATGCAATGTCCATTGACCTATGAAAGGTCGCTCCTGCATTCATGAGTCCAAAGGGCATCTTTGCATACATAAATGTTCCCCAAGGCATAGTAAAAGTTGTATTCTCTTGGTCATATCGATGTACCAATATATAATTATAGCCAGAGAAACCATATAAAATTGACATTCTTTGTGATCCAACAATATTTTGTAGTATGTGGTCCATCTTGGGAAGAGGATAGTTATCCTTTAGTGATGCCTTGTTCAAATTTCTAAAATCAATGCATATCCTAATCTCCCCATTTTTATTTCTTACAAGTAACAAATTAGCCAAACACTTGGAAAACCTCAATGGAACTATGATCTTTGCTTCAAACAATTTCTTAATCTCCTTTTCAATCAATGGCAGAAGTAATGGATTGATTCTCCTAAGTTTTTGTTTGAAGGGATTTTCATTTCTTTGATGGGTATTGTATGCTAAATGATACTAGGATCATATCTCTTCAAACCTACATAAATCCATTCAAAGAAATCCATGTATCTTTTCATCAAATAAACATACCTATTTTTTACCTTAGAATAATGGAACTTGGACAATTTGAAAAACTTGGGACTTTCCGTAGTGCCAAGATTACAATTTTCAACTTCCTCAACATCAGAATTTATCATTGGACTCTTAGCTACATCATTTTGGTCAAACTACTTTTCAAGAGGAACCAAACCTTTAGGAATACAATTGATTTTTAGTTGAATGACCTCTTTATTAGCTTTGGTTTCGGCAAACATGTTTTGCTAGTCAACTTGAAAGGTTTCAAACTCTTCTTTCAATTCAAGAAAATTTCTAACTTGTTGATCACTGTCAAATACTTGCTAGATTATTATGTTATCAGGAATGGCTGGCCTATGTTTGAATTCAACTTCATATTTCTTGATAGGATGAATATGAATGGAAAATAGGCTGGCTGAGACAGCCAAGGAATCCACAACAACATTTTGTTTTCTAGGATTGATGGTGAAATTATGTTCTTCAAATTTTTCAAGCATTTCAAGGATCATATTTCTATATGCCCTCATTCTAACATCCTTAGCTTGATAAGTGCCATTTACTTATTTGATGACTAACTCAGAATCACGAAAGACTGGAATTATCTTAGCACCTAAACTTTTCAAAAATTCTAAACCCAAAACTAGAGCTTCATATTTTGCCATGTTATTTGTGCAAACACAATTTAATTTGTAAGAGAAAAAATTACTCTCATCTTTTGGGATGATTATCCAAATGCTTTCACCATCTCTTCTTCCAATAACACCATAAAATTTAATGTGCCACCAACCCTCAATCTCTTCAACTTGCTGATTTTCTATTTGTTGATCTTCTGTTTCGTTGAAAAGGATGGAAGATCCTAATTCAGTTTCCACTACATAAACTGGAAAATTTTGAGGTTTTTCTTTGCTGCTCACCATATATGCCATCCTAGACTCTCTACAATCTCCTTTTCTCACCAAAAACATGGATAGTGGCATAGGTCATGTCCATTTGCATGATTCCCTTGATTTTGGTAGCCCATGATCTAGATAAAAGCATACCGAATTTTGGTGGAATATCAGCTACAACTATGCTCATCAATACAATCTTAGCAAGTACTTGTGTTAAACCAAAAACCACATCCTTGATTAGACCAATACATTGAAATCTTTTGGAATCAAATGGAAACAAGTCTTTGTATGGCCTAGTTATGTCAAAACCCATTCTTTCCATGATGACCTCTGGCATTAAGTTGTGTGAAGCCCCCGAATCTAACATAACATTATGTAATTTAATGTCATGGATGTTTAGGCTCACATAAAATGGTGGAACCTCTTCATTTTTCTCATATTATACTCTTGGCCCTAGGATGGTGGGATGATATTCTTGCAAATTCATAATATCAGAGGGTCCAACTTGATTGTTAAGCATCTTCACAATTTGACTTCACCAAAGGGGACAACAATCTTGATTTTTGAAATTTCATTTTCTAGGTTGAAAGTTGTTTGTATCTTTTCAATTTATTTCCCAAGAGGAGTGTCTTTCTTCTGTTTAAAAAACTTTGGAGAATCATTCTTAGGTTGATTTTTATTAGCTACAATAGGAACATTTCTATTGATAATATTGTACTGCTTATGCATCTAAAAAATAACATGTTTATAACCTTTCAAGTAATCAGATTGTTTTTCAGTTTCATGATTTCCTATGTCATTACTAGATTCATCATGCTCCTCTTTTGTTAAGAACATCCCTATTTCATCTTCATCTAAACAAAAAATGATATCCTCTTGAATTTCCAGTCGTGTTTCTTCTTCATCCACTAAGTTTTGCTGAAAAGGTGGCCTAACTTGTTTATCAGGCTGATTTTTATTTTCTCTAGGTCTCTGCTGAATTTGAGGTCTTCTATAATGTGGATTTCTGATTTGTGTTTCTTGTTGTGTAGCAGGAGGAGGATTTTTTCCAAGAGATAATCTATCCATAAGTCTTTCCATGGTTTTCATCATGGTATCAAATTTCACATCTGAATATGTAGAGGGTTGTTCTTCTTCTTTCACTCTTCCTTTTCCAACCTTAGACCTCTTTGCTGCAGCCATGTTAACCTCAACCTTCACAACATCATTTTTCATATCAGCTAGAGTGGCAGATTCCCTCTCCCTCAGAAAAATGGAAAATTCATAATCAAAGGCTTCAATATAATGAAATTGAGCAGCCCCTAGGGGAGGTTTTATACGAGAAAGGATAGAACTATAAAATTTATTGAACCTATTTGAAAAATATTGAACTGACTCATTACTTTATTTCTTCAAATTGTTATATTCAGTCAAGGCTTGCATAGAATTTACCTTCCCCACTTTCTTAGGAAACTATCCTCCAATTCTGCAAACTTCCTTAGGTCAAGGCTGTAAACCATTTTCTCACTTCACCAATAAAAATTTGCACAAATAACCTCATTTTGACATCTTCATCATCTACCTCTTCTAGGTCTATAAAGTCGTTAAATTCGTCAACATGTTGTTCTGCAGTGATTCCATCCTCACCTCCAAAGGTCTTTACTGTAGTAGAATATCCCCGTGGTAGGTCATGGAGTATAGCAGGAAAAACAAGAGGAGCATATCTAGCAGGGCTTGCAGGAGCAGGTGGAGGAGTAGGAACTCTAGCCATAATGGAAATGACAGTACTAGTTGGAAATGCAGCGGAGGAGGTAGCTATCAAACTAGGAGTAGTAATGAAAGAGGATGCGATGTTAGGAAATTGAGTCACAGGAATTTTCAGCTCAGAAACAAAATAAATCCACTCAGGTAAAGGGACATCAACTCTCCTTTTCAACAGGAAATCAAAAGGATCAAGTTCTTTTAGTTGTTCTAAAGATTCATGTTCTAATGATAATTTTGATGTGATAGTTTCCAGAAACCATTCTCTATCTTCATTTGAAACAACAGATGTAGTGTCAACTCCTAAAATTTGTAGAAATAAAACAATTTTTGTTAATTCATTTCTGATTTAGACCTAAAAAGAGTTTCTTCAATCTCTATGTCTTCAAAATTTTTAACACCTCCAGAGGGTAAAGATGAAGCTTTTACAAGATATGGAATACCTGATTTTGATGAGCTACCAACACATCTGAGAATTTTCTCTGGATCATCAACTATCTCTCATGGGTCAGGGTCTGGATTGCTCCTCGTATGTATCTTCTTGGAAGCCAACTTTAAGCTGAATATGTCAATGGAGTCACTAAGGTAGAAGTACAACCTTCGAATTGTCTGATCTCATGCTACCTTCAAGAGCTCAGTTCGTTTTGACAAGAATCACCCAGGATGATATGAATTTCAGGCTCCTGACAGACGCACCAAAATGTTATCACCATGCTGGAGAAAGTTGGGTTGTATCAACTATTAACCTAGCATAACTATTTCAACCAAATTTTGACTGGAATTTAGCCCTTCCAATTAGAGAGGGCTCTCTCAAAGAAACAATGAAGTGTTCTAGATGAAATCAATTTGAAAATGGCTATCTTTGTACTATTTTTATGTGATTTTTTGTAGGTGAAAAAATGAAATGACATCCACCATAGGGCATGGAGTCAGCTAAAGAAATTCAATTACAAACAAACTATATCCGCGGAAATTGAGGCAAATTGGCTTAAAAAATAAACTCTTGCAACAAAAAAACATCAAATGAAGGAAGTTGGAGCATTTAATTATGAATTCCAAGTGATCATATTGCCATAAAATTGATTACCATATGTAAAATAAGGAGATAAAAAAAACACATATAATCCAAGGAGAATCTTAGGCTAGAAGACAATCTGCTGCAAACTATATATTAGCTCATAAAGAAAATTTACATAGTAGCTCTCTTTTCACATTCATCAACCCCTTCAAAGTAAAAAAAGTCCCTCATTTATAGAGTAAGGCCTCTTTACAATAGTCTAACACCTGGGCTAGACTTGATGCCTTAGATAAGAGACCTAGTTCTAGTAGAATTACAAAACATGGAGACTTTCTAGGGATATTTTATGCTTGGAAGAGTTTGTACACAAAAATGACTCTATAACCAGTTATGAACTTCAAAAAAACTCCAATAAGTTCTGCCAATGATCCTATCGACTATAACTGACTGCTGAGGTGTTGGATTGTGGATGAACTGGAATTAGGAACTCGAATGCTTGAGTTGGAATGATGAGCTGTCATGATAAGTTGGCATGATGAGTTGTCTTGATGAGATGAAAAGCACATGGAGGTTGACCTGCTGAGTTTTCCCCTTAAATATGATGATTTAAATACCTTTGACTTGTGGTTTATCCATTTATTCACTGTTTTATTTCCCAAAAATCATCAAAACTTCATTACGCTGAAAAAACAGAGTACAGTCAGTTTGGTAGCAAACTTCAGTAGCAAATGTCAAAATCACTCTCCTGCTTGTGACTATTTCAAGGTATTATATGATGTTTATATGTTAAATATTTGCATTGAGCCCTATTATTGTTGAATTTTAGACTCATTTTTGCCTCCATGGAAAGCTACAATAGTTTCGTAGCAAATTCCTGCCTTTAAGATGGAGAGTTGCTACAGAAGTACCTAGTTTATGAGATTTTGCATTTTCAATATTTTTTCACCTCCAAAACACTTTTGAAAGCCTATACAAGCCTATATATTACCCAACCTATTGATTAGCCATGGTATAAGAAAAAAAGTATGGTCTTACCATACTCATGGAGTATCACCAGTTATAGTAATGAATTTGAGCCCCCTCTTGAAAATTTCAGCTTGGATCATTTCCATTTGTGTTGCTAAAGTTCTGAATTGTTCCTGTAACCTCCTCCTATCAGCTTGAAACCATCCGTTCCTCCTAATTAAGTGTTTAATAATTCTGTGTAAAGGAAATGCCCTCTTTAACATCTTTCCAGATCTATCTACAACCTCATTGTAAAAGTTCAGTTGCTTTGACATGTCTTCCTTTAATTCCTCAAAAAGAAATTTTGATTCTATTACCTCATCCTGAGCATCTGTCAACTATTCTTGCAACATATCCACTTCACCTTTCTCTTGTACAGGCTCCTTACAAGAGATATGAACATTAATACTTTAGAGGACTATTTTCAAGGTAGGAAACTAGCATGGTTTTGTAAAGAGTGATGGAAGGAAGGTAAAATCGTAAAGATCATGTAACAGAGACTGTAGTGTAGTAATAGAGAGATCACATTGAATGAATAATCATATCCATGCCTTATATATTCCAAATCATTAACATCCAAGGACCAAGTTTCTGCTAGAATTAAATCTAAAAGTAGATAATAATTTGGATTTCGATTTTAAATACTAGAAGCATTGATAATAATAGAATTCTTAGGGTACTATACAAAAAAGAAAGTGAGCTTAGCCATCAATTAAAATTTTGGTATTTTCTCTATCTATTCAAGTTCATCCCATTAATGTTAATAAGCTTTATTTCCACTTTTTGACTATCCTTCTTTAATCTCTATTGATAATATCTATATCATATGGTGTTTTACTTTTGGGCCTATGACTAGCCTTATCTTGTGAATTTTACTTGAATTTCACAATGGAATTTGTTTTCCATAATTAGATTTTATTAAGATAAGTACTAATATTCATTGTTATATTAAGCTTTGATATTTTTGAGTATTTTCATTTTGTCATATGTGTGTTGAAAATGAATAAATTATATTTTTTAAAATGTGAAGATCATAATATTATAATGAAATATGGATTTAATTGATATTATTTATGATTATAAAATCTTGTGGTACATGTGTATGTATTCATGGGATTATTATAAAATTAGTAATTGTTGTAATTTCTCCTTACAAAACTTGATTATAATGGATTAGTAAATAAAATTTTCATTCATTAATCTTCCTTGACATATAAAAATCATTATCATGACCATTCAATTTAAATGGATTTAATATCAACTTTTTATTAGAATCATTATCTAATTAATGATGGTTCAACTTCCATGGGTTTAATATCAAATTTGTATTAAAAAAAATTATTAGTCCCTTCCCGCAAGGGACTATATCATTCGCCTTGCGTCAAAGTTTATTGACTTTTTAATATTTTGCAAGTTTTTTGCAATTTTAACCAAAGTTTCCATAAAATTCTTAATATTCCTATTTTCCCATAAATTCAAAAATAATTTTATAATTTTTGGGAAATTTTATTTCTAATTTTCCATTGGCTAAGCGAGCTCTGATGGGACATAATTCCCCTAGTGGAGGGTGTTTTATTTTTGGTATTTATCAGTTCCTAACAAATAATTTTAAAATAGAAAAAATGTTAGTTTTATGAGTGGCTATTTTGTGAGTGAGTGCTCTAACACTGACACTAGCACTGAAAATGCTATGCTACTATTATTCCCAATGATGTCAGAAATGATGTAGTTTCAGCTCCTTTACGTAGACGGAGGGAGGGTGGGGGGGGCTAAACGAGAAAGTGTAAAAGTGTGAAGTTCAATGTGCGGAATTTTTCTTGTGTGCATAGGTTTTCTTGTGAAAATATTTCACTGTGTGGAAAGCTCTGCACAAGCAAAGCTCCACACACTACGAAAGGCAACAACCTGCATCATTGAAGCGTGGAGGAGCAGTGATAAAAACTATCAGTGGTGACAAAAATGAACTACTTCGTGGTTCATTTCATTATTTTATTATTTATTATGTTTGTGTTCAAGCTGGTCATATTGATGTGCAAATTTTTTACAAGTGGAGTTAGTTTGGATTCTGTGGCATCTTTTATATCGATTTTCATGTATTGTTTTAACATGTATTTTCTAGGCATATCGAACATCAACATTGACATTATTGCACCTTGGTATGCTACTGATAAATTTTATAGTCTTAGTCCTTTGAAATTTATTGACCAAATAACTGATGAACCTTGTGCACCATGTTCCTTTTTTCAATTCTTAGAAATTTCCGAACAAGGCCGCTGCAAACTGTTGAGTTCTTGGATTTTGGCTGTCCAGTGCAGAGATGGACACTGTGTTGACAAAGCCGAGAATGTCAGGTGGTATTGGGAGGATTTCACTCCAGAGCTCTCGACTCCTATTTAAGCCTTGTTGAGAGCACATTGTAGAGAGCAGATGTTGACACTGTTTCAATAGAATTTATTACATTAGATTGTTTGGATGCAATAGAGTTTGGTTAGAAGGGAACAATATCAACATAATGGCTACTCGGTGTAGTTGTTGGTGGACTGTAGTTTCTGATGGTCAGTCTGTACATGTATTCCTCATAATTTTTTAGATGAGTTATTGGTGAAAGTGTTGCAGTGAATTAAATTACAATTTTTCTTCCTCAAAACAACAGTAACTCGTTAGATAAAGAAGGATGTAGGAGGAAGGGAGCACGAATATGTAACTACAACGGGAAATCTGAAGTAGGAAGGGAGCTTGTATATTTTTGAGGGTAATGTTAATATAATAGCTTCTGTCATAGACATTATTCCTTGGTATTGGGAGGTATACAAAACACATCTGGGATAAGAGAAAGGATTACATAGAGGAGCGACACAAGTCTGCAATTGAATCTACCAGACATTACGAAGTATAGATATATAGGTTACTTTAGTCATTTAAATTTATTTGAAGGATGAACCATTTTTGTCATTATACATAGATGTTGATGGGTGTAATTAGAGACAGTTTGTAAATGGCTATGGTCGAACAACACAGTGGAAGACGTGAAAAATGTGGTGGATATATTGATCAGGTGATCAAATTTTAGCTCAAAAATGAAAGTGCCCAAAAAGTCTTGAAACTGACACCCAGTCGAAGTTCTCGTCATTCTGAATCCAACGACGTTCGTTTCACCTCAATTCGACACCATAAGCTTAAGATATTGTGTGTTGAATGTTTGGCCCAACAACTAAAATTTTAGTAGGTATGTTGACTAGGTGACCGTACAATTGAGTCATTAGGGTGACTGTGCAGGGTACGATCCAACTATAGGTTGATACTTTTACTTCTCTGGTTCATCATTTTGAGGTTTAATTTTCTTGGTTGATTGTGTTTTTGCATGGACCAATGAAATGGTGCCACGTGGCACCACTGGGTCTTACAAAATTTTGGTATGGGTCGGCTATAGGCCCGACTAGATTCAAACCTTTGACCTCTAGTTCGTTAATGCAACACTCTACCAATAGGCTATACAATGGGTCTTGTTATACAATGGGAAAAAACCCATATTTAAACTTTAATATGGCGTTCGTTGGGGGAAGGGGCCGGACTGCCAACCCCGACCCCTGGTCACAACCATACCACATGTCCATAGGGGCAACGATGGAAGGGCTCAGGACCTTAGCCCAACACTTGGTCACTTGAATGCCGATGAAACTGGAGTTTATGCCGAGGGGGCTTGGTGGATGTCCGACCCATGGTCACCTTACTTGTGAAGGATTGTGGCTAAAGGCAAAAGTCAGAGGCGTGGAAGAGTGGGGGACCAATTCGAGTCCTTAATACCACCCACAAGACCATGCTCTAGGAGTTAAAGGGGCCCGATGGGAAGGGGCACCCGCTAAGACCACACACTCGATGATTAGGGGCTAGGCCATCAGGGGTGGGCATTAAGGCCCAACCCACAACCTTATGTGTCCATATGGCTTGGATTTTTTGCCGTAAGGGATCATTAGAAAATTTAGTCATCCAACAAAATGCACTGGTAGAGGGTAGAAATGTCGCTTCGTTAACAAAAAACATGGTATATTTGTAGGAAATTTAGACCGTTGATCTAATTTGTAGGACAATTAACAATAAAACTAATGGGAGAGCTTTGGAGCCATATATTTTTGATTTTTTGACCAAATTGAGCTTAAGAAGAGTCCACTTAGGGGTTTTGGATGTTCTGGATCCAATGGTGAGCTAAATTTGTTGATTTAAGCACATATGAGGTGTATTTTTGCAGAATGAAGACCAAAGTGTATGGATCAATCATGTTTTTGAAGGAGTTCTAGAAGGAGTTTGAGCATGGAGAAGGCCTTGTAGTGGTTCTCTCAGTTTTCAAAGTCTAGTGCAAAAAATGATACTTACAGGGTTCAGATCAGGTTCACTTTTCTATTTATGTCATGTTGAGGGAAGTTTTGTTTATGCTATTCAATGTGGAATTGAAGTGCTCATATGCTCATATAAGCTCATTTAAGTTGGAGTATAGGATATTTGTAGGAGATGCCTTATGTTGCTGCTTTATGTGAGAGTTCTTTGTAGGAGAACATTACCTTGTAGGGGAAATAACCACATGTTTTCATCAAAAAATTTTTATGTACTCCCTTTTCTATACTGAATATATGGAGTGGTCTAGCTATGTTGGCAGGCCCAAAGATGTATCCCAAAAGGGGTGAAATTCGTCTCTAAATATTTTTTTATGCTCTTCATGATGCTTGTATGAGTTATGTGATATTATGATACTTATGTTAATTTTACACGTGAATACTAACTCATAACTTGAAGAGACACTGGAAAAACCTATTTGGTTAAGACCCATTTTACCTTGCAAAGTGTCATGACGGTATTTTTTTATTTGTGGAGAAGAGGAAAGTGAACACCTACTCCATTTTCAGATCAACTGGTATCCGAGCTTAAATATGACCAAGCTGAAAGAATGGGAAAAGAGAGTCTCCAAGAGCTAGAGGAGAAGAATTTGGCTCTTCGTATGGAGAACATTGAGTTCAGAAGAATGCTAGAGATGTCTGAAGAGGAGAAAAGGCATATGCGCCTTCTATTGCAACAAGTGCTTGAGGAACAAGTTGTTGAAAGTTCCACTCTTGTGACAACAAAATACACCTCCAAAATGAAACCAGTATGTGGTAATGGTTCAAAAAGTGGTTATGGACCATGTGAGGAAGATGAAACATGTGCATTTTGTAAGCATCTCCAAGATTCAAAACATATGAAGGCTGGTAAGAGTGGCCTAGAGTTATCTACAAGTTGGCCATAATCATCTTCATCATCAGAAGTTGAAAAGATGAATGACAAGTTTAAGGAGGTAATAAGCATTTCAAGTACAATTCCTTTTGTTTATGTGCACAACACCTCTTTCGCAGCATTTGAGAAACATGCCAAAGGCATTGGTATGAAGATTATTTCCAAGATGGGTTATGAAGGAGGAGGCCTTGACATACATGGCCAACATATCACCAATCCAATCAGGGTTGAGTAGAGACCAAAGTATCAGGGATTGGGATATGGTCAAAGGGAGTTTGGAGAATGCTATAAACGGTTTGAGGCACATCAACCATTTGGGGATGAGATGTCACCACCACCTTGTGAAAATTTTAATTTTTCTGCGAAGCGAGATGAGTGCTTGAAAGGATCTTGCATGTCATACACTCCACTCCATCAAAGCTACAACCCTAAAGACAAGTATAATTCTCATGGGTGTTTTCCAATGCATGGAAATTTTGACTACTTGTGGAATAAGTACCCTTGTAATTTCTATGATGCATTTGACCATTGTGTGGTTGTATGTGAGAAACACATGGTAATGGTTGAAATAATGGATCATATTCTAGGCATCAAGCATACTGATTCTCCTTCACATGAGAGGACTTCTTTGTCGAAAAACAAGAGAAAGTTATTTTGTACTCATTTTAAGATGCATGGGCATGATAATGAACGATGTTGGAAGTTACATCCAGAGCTTCGTTCTAAGAAGTGAAATGAGATTGTGAAACCTAATGAAAGGAAAGCAAGAGGTGGAAAAGAGGAATCACAACAATCCTAAGCAACCTTCAAGGCAAAGATGATGCAAAAAGAGAACCCATAAGCCTAGAAGAGGCAAAGATTTGGTATACTTATTTGTAAAGATGCTTTGTAATTTTTGTAATTACTTGTTGTTGTTTACCTGTTTGGGTACTTTGTAAAGTGAACAATAATTTTCACTATGTACAACATGTATGTGTTTTTCATTGATGTATGTATTGTCTTGTTTATAAGTCCACATGTTTAAGGAATTTTAGAATGTTCAAGTTTGTCATGTGCTCACTAATGCAAGTATTAGAGATGAAACTTGTGTGAATAGAATATTTGTTTTTAAGATTGTACAAGATGACTATGTTTTCTATGCAAGGCCAATTAAATCATTGAAATTTTGTAGCAATGTACTTTTTATGTACAAGCTTAGTTTGAGGACGGTAAAGCAAGATTATGTTGCTTCTAATTTCCAAGATGGATTCAACTTTGTCTTTAATATTTTAACTTCAAGATGAAGTTGTTTTTTGAGCCATGCAAAGATGATACTAAATAGAATGTTCATATTTCACTCATCAATATTTTGTTCCTGCGACAACGATAAGAATATTGGCTCAATTCTTAACATGAAAATAGGACTTCACAAAGAAGATATGTTAAGTGCCTTGAATGGGGCTTGAAGGGCACTGTGTTAGTGTGTTTGGTCCATGTATGTACGAAATCACACTAACTTAAGGGGTGTGGTTTTCCCTCTTAAGTTATTGGTCACAGGAAGAAAAGATATGGAGTCAAGCAAGTTAGTGGAACATGCTAGAACATAAACATACTAGATAGAGAAATAAAATGCATATTCAAACATAAAAATTAAACTAAAACTAAAACAAATAACACAAAAGCTCTAAATAGAGTAAAAAAAATTCGATAATCCAAAAAAGGATGCTTACATCCCCTCTTATTGAGTGCTGGTAGGAAATGAGGATGAAACTTTAACCCACTTGCCAAGGGGCCCTTAGAACTTGGGGTTCTAAGTACCAATGCAAGGATGTCTTTACTTCCGAGCTACCTTGGTGCAAAGTCTCCTTCTCTCTACTATGGTGGAATGAAGTTGTTGGATGGCCAACAACTGAGTCCCCTCTATCTCTGCTCTGGATCACACACTGCTGGTATTTCTTGGGGCAATTCTGGCCAGCATAACAATGTTCTCTCATTTTTTTCATCTCTTGGTGGCCTTTTATAGGAGAATTCAAATCCTCTTTCCCTTTCTTGGTACATTGTGGATGGTGACCCAAGAAAGGGGGGTGATTCCATTGTGTGCCACGCTTGGGTGGTTGTCCTTAGGCGGCTTCAAGTGTGGAATCAATGTCCTGGAGTGTGCTTCTTGTGGTCCTGGAAAGTGACTTCCGCCACTCCCAGGATTGCATGCTTTTTGGGTTAAAAGGCGCGCAAAGGGTGCGCTTCTCGAAGGATTTTGCACACAAAAGAATTTATGACTAGTTCAAATTTGATTTTTCCTCAGACCCTAGAGATTTTGAAATACTTTCCAGATTCTCTAATATCTCTCAGCCCTGTAAATCCTTCTACCTCACATTAAATAATGTCATCTTTGCTTGTACGATTTTCTAGTGGTAACAGTTGCCCCCTAATGTGTGAGGTCTAGGAAGAACTGTATAGCCGAAATACATTATAGTATCTTGTCTGTATACTGTGCGTAGAGAGAGAGATACTTGCGTGTATCTTGGAATTGGAGACATCCTGCACCTGTTTGAAGAACGACCATGTCTTGTGGGACCCCTGTAAGCAAATATAATAAAATATATACAAATTTTCTACAAGGCGAGCATGTCCCATGCTCGTAATGCTGTGGCTAGTTAAAAAAATCTATTTGACAGATACATGTTCTGTCTGTGTCACTAATATGGTAGTGATATGTTGGTTGATGACGACAACTGCTGACACGCTCAAGGTCATTTTTACTTTGAAAATAGGTGGAATGTGGTACCCATATGCGTAAACTTGGTATGGCATGTAACTGTGCATTGTACGCATAGGTGATGGATGGGACCTTCCCGTGTAAGCATTATTGAAAGAGAAACTTATGAAGACACATGTCTTCGACGAATTTGATCAAAGTGCAATGGTTGTAAGGTACAATACCATATTGACATGAAAGCTTCTGTTGTAGTCGAATTTCAGGAGGATCGATGACATCTGTGGGCAATGATGTTTTCCACAGTGCCACCCGAAGATGCCCCTTTTATGGAGAGGGGCGAGCCAAGGTATCACTTCCTTTTTGGAAAGTAGGTGTTGGAGTCAACAAAAAGGAAGCCTCAACCGAACGAGGGGGTCACTGATACGGAGGATCAGGATCTTGGATGTTATGGGTTTAACATAGGCATGGTGGCGAGGGGTGACTGAAAACTGATGATGAGGATTCAGTGGCCCAAGGTCGGGGTATAAAAAGCAGCTTGGCAACAGTCATAACTATTTCTGATGGGGAAATCCCTGAAGCCGGTACGACTTCCAGGGTGGGTATAAACTGGTTATGAATGTCATGGTGGATTTTGTGTGAGGGTGTGATACTCTGACTAAGGGTGTTCAGGGACTGCTGCCATGGGAGAAAAAATGAATGAGTGGGTGGGGGACATAGTGCACCATTTGCTGTCTTTGTACACTTACCAAAAGAATAAAATAATGGGGTTTGGTTTGTACAAAACACAAAGATGGGTGCCCCAAAACATGAAAGTGTTCGCTCACTGATGATATGAGGAAAGTGTTTTGTTGAGGTGGGGGCCCCATTGGTTGGTCTCATGTGTGAGGTTGATGAAGCGAATGAAAAATTATTGTAGATGGGTTATGCTGATGGAGGTATGGTAGGCCAAATGCGAGGCATGATAGTGCGCTTTTGATCTGCTTGTACAACCTGGTCGTCCGGAAAAGGGGTTTTATTTCGTATGGTAAAAATTGACCTTATGCATGGTGGGTGAATGGGCATGAGGTGCTTCCTGGACTAAAGTGGTATGGCCTTGACGTCACTTTTGCTGTGATATATGGTCTACAGTGGGTGATGAGCGCCATGGAGGGGAGGCTCTACCGACTAATGAGGATGCTTATCATGTGTAGGGCGAGTGATGATAAACACGATCAGGTGTGCAGAACCTATGTTTAATTTCTGATGGAGAAATGATGTCAGGATATGCAGAGTTTTAGGGAACTCTATCATGTTGGGGGTAGAAAGATACATGCATTGGAACTTTCAGTGGATGGAGTTGTGGATGTTTTGTGAGATTTCCTGAAAAAAAAAATTACCTCACATGAAAGCATCTTCTTTATCAAATATTATTGAAAGACATGAGATTTAAAAAAGAATATGAGAGAGGGCATACCTATTGACGCTGAAAAACTATTTTTTCTGGAGTGCGAATGTGTGGCATCACCTCTGTTTGTTATGGAGTGCTGATCACAATGCTGCTTTCGGTTTCGAGAATGGATCTTCTGAGATCTCATTATGGTCCTCCAAAGTTTTTGAAAAGGGCGATATATAGGTGAATATGGCCCTAATTCAATTCATTTGTGCTTGTTGAGTTCTTTTTGAGAGGTTAGAGGCTTTTGTGGAGTAGTTCTTGTCGTTGCAGTCAGCTTGAGCACCAGGGATTAGCGATATCATGCCCAGGTAACCTCCATGGCATCCCGCACTTTATTTTTTTTCAGTCTGAGGGTGCCGAGATCCGTACAAAATTGGTTTTTACAGATTTTGAGCCATTTTTTTACCCTAGATTATGCGAGTGATCAGGGTAAGGGCGCGCCTTTTGCACACGATTTTTTGAGTTTTGCGCACCGTAAGTGCTCTTTCCCCCCTTTTTGGTGCACCTTACGCGCGCCTATGAGAAATACAGGCACGCCTTCAACGCGCTTGTCTAAGGGACAGGCACGGAAAAAGGCTGAGGCAAATTTTTGATGTTTTTTCCTATTTTTTGATGTTTTCTCTGTTGCTAATTGGTTCCTGTTTGGATGACAGGCTGTTGTGGAGGGAGCGGGATTAGCCCGAGCTCCATACTGCATTATCCGCTGACGGTCAAGCGTGCCAAAAATTGGCGCAATGGGGTCTCCTCAAGTTTGTGGAGAATGAGCTTCTTCGATCATAGGACCGACTACTGCATTACTTGATCCAACATTGGAACAGGAGGCACAATGTGTTTGTGCTGTGTGGGACTGACCTTGCTATCCATATTGAGACAAATGTATATTTTGTGACCGGGCTACGTCATTGTGGCGGGGTGCCCCTTACGGAGGGGTGCATAGCCATTGCCTCAGTGACAGACTTGGCCAAGCGGTGTGCTCTGGCGGCTATTGTGCGACTTGGAGGGTCATCAGCTCTACATCGGGCATCAGGCCTGTAGGTTGGAGTCTTGCGCTGGCTGAGGGTCAGGTATTTTTTTGATTTTTCCCACTTTTTCTATGACAGGATGGTGATGCAACTTAACAAGGTCCGGAATGGATCAAAGCTATTTGCATACGCCAGTATTCTATGCAACATCATGCACGAGAGGGTGGTGCTGTTGAGACTGGTGGTGGCAGTGCCTCCTGGGGGGCCACGGGAGCCTCGCATGAGGAGGTGGGCTCCTATGATGCTGCGAGGAGGTGGGGGTATGGTGGGGCGTTACTGGAATGCCACAACGGAGGCCTGGTTTGAGGTCAACCCCTAGATGTTTCTGCCATTCCCTTATGCAGGGATGGAATTTTTGGGGGATCCAGAGATGGGTCTCCCTCCTGGCTATGTTTTGGGGTCAGTAGGTATGTTTTTATGTGTTCTGCATTTAATTGAGTATATATGTTTTTATGTGTTTTTATGGTGACATTGACATAGTTTTGGTTACTCTTGCAAATTTTGGTGAGGTAGGTCACCCCATGGCTCGATTGGTTGGCCACAATCCTCTTCGAAGACCTCATGGCAGTTGTTGGGGGCTGGGAGGAGATCCTGCACAGCCTCAGGGTGGTGGACTTGGTGGTGCTTCGGGAGAGGGTAGCAACTCGTGCTGATGTGGAGGTGGCACGTGCTGATGCGGCAGAGGCTTGCATTGCTGAGCCGACTACTCAGGTGTCAGTTCTGGAGGATTCCTAGGATTGAGTGGACCACTTGACCTAGGGGATGCCTTCTCAAGGCTTCCTGGATGATCTCGAGGAGGTTTGAATAGAGACACTGATGGCCTGGGAGAGGGACTATAGGCCTGTTTTACGTTGGGTGGCAGTCTCAGTTTTGACGGCAGCTCCAGTAGTGGTACCAGGAGTAGCTGTGGGTCCAGGTGCCCCACTTGGGGGAGCGCCGCCCTAGAGTTTATTTGTACACGGGGAAATCACCCATTATGAGGATGCTTCCCCTATTTTTGATGACTTTTTTGTGTATATTTGGGCTGACCGATGGGTCAGTGACACTATTTTTTGTACTGAGACACATACACTATGATATATATATGAGATATATTTTTTGCAACTCTACATGTTGTGTTTATGGATTTGTGTTGTGCTGATGGATATCTATGTTTTCTATGTTTTTGTTTTTTATGTATGATGGTTTATTCAAGATGCATTCCAATTTAGAATATTATTAGGTATGCAATCAGTTGTTTGGTTTTGACTCCTTGGTACATGTGTAAACGTAACGAAGTTAAATTGTCTGCTTAATCTTTTCGCATGCAAATATTTTCCAAATAGATGTGAATCTCTTATCTCAAATGTTTGGTTTAACTGTGACATTACTAATTAGGAATCGAGGTAGACATGAATATGGTGTATGCCCTGATGGAGGGCATCGCACATAAGTCTGATGATGTCGTCATATTATGCCTGATTGTTTGTTGCTGAACCGATACACACACCATTGGTGCAGATTGATGATCGGTTAGGGTGATAGATGACCCAGGCAGCTGTTGCTAAACTTTGAGACCATCTTGATGCTCCATTAGCAAATTTGAAGTAAGGTTCAGGTTGGTAATCCATTGCAGCACTTGAGTGCATTTTTTAATAAGTATTTTGGTCAAAATTTTAATGTGGTTGGGTGTGTTTGTTAACTCTAGGGTAGGACCTTCTTGGCCCTTATGGGTAGAACTTCTTGAGGTAAAGGCCATTGACGGGGTTGCTGAGGCATGTCCTATCCAATTCCATCAAGATGTATTCCCCTTGGCGAAGGTAATGTTTTATGATGTAGGGTCCTTTGCACAAGGTTTCGAACTTTCCTGGCCCTAGGGATTCTTTTGCGACATCATAGCGGAGGACTAGTTCTCCCTCGGTGAATGAGAGAGGGTTGATGTGGCGGTAAAACGATGCTTTCACCCTTCTCTTATGGGCCTTGTTGTGTTGCAGCGACTTTCGTCAGCTTTCGTCGACGAGCTCTAGTTGTACTAGGCACTGTTCTAGAGGTTGCATATAATTAAGGAGTTCGATGGTGGCATGCAAATTCAGGATATCACGTTTTATGGGAATCACGGCTTCGACCTCGTATACCAAGTGGAAGGGAGTGAAACCAGTGGATGTCTTCACAACCGTGCAGTATGCCCACAGGGCGGAAAAGAGCATATGGTGCCAGTTGGTTTTATGGTTATTCACCATGCGTTGTAACATAGTTTTGAGTACTTTGTTGACTGCTTCTACTTGTCCATTTGATTGGGGATAGTATGGTGAAGTGAATTCATGAGTGAATCCAAGGTGGTGAGATAGCTCCTTGAAAACTTCATTCTCAAAGTGTTTACCATGGTCGGAGACTAACTCTTTGGGAACACCAAACTGGGCGATCACGTGGTAAAATAGAAATCGAGCTGCAATTTCTGTGGTGTTGTCGTATGTGGGCATGGCCTCTGCCCACTTAGTGAAATAGTTGACAAACACTATGATATATTTATGGTTGCCCGATGATGCGGGGTTGTAAGTCATGAAGTCAATTCCTCATTTACAAAATGGGTCAGCAATGATGACAAGGTGCAGAGGAGCGGGGGTGGGGGGGGGCTCTTGCTTTATGGGCGAAGCGTTGGCATCGCTCACGTCTCTTGGCTGCTATAATGAAATCGCAAAATAGGGAGGGCCAAAAATATCCTTCCTGTAGGAATTTTAAGGCGGTGGCCATTCCAGATAGGTGACCACCGCAAGCACCTCCATGGTAGTCATTAAGGGCTTGTTCCGCTTGGTTGTGAGTGAAGCATCAATGTAAAATGGTGTCAATGTCTCATCCGTACAAGACATCTCCCATGATGAGATATCGGGGGGCCTGTTGGCGTATGCGCCAATGGTCGTCTTGAGTGAGATGAGGTATGAACTTTTGAGTTTGTAGAAAGAGGAGAATGACTCCATACCAAGGGTCATCGGTAGCTATGAAGAAGAGATGCTCATCTGGTAGCGAATCATTCACTGGTGATCCCTTGGTATCTCTTGGGAGGTCCGTAATGAACTCTGCTAAGGCAAGCACCTTCTTAATTTTAGGGGAGCGAAACAGTAAGTCGTATTCTTGGATAATGACTATCCAATGGGCATACATATGGTTCATTAGGCGGCGTGTGAGCAGGTATTTAATGGGATTAATATTTGCGATGACCGTAGTGGTTTTTAAGATGATGTAGTGGCGAAGCTTCTGGACTGCATGTATTAATGCTAGGGTAATATTTTCTTCAGGCTCATATCTTAATGCTGGGCCCGATAAGGTTTTTCTAACATAATAGATTACATGCTCCTTCCCATCTGGGCCTTCCTAGATAAAAAATATGGCTAATGTGGACTCGAAATTTGATAGATACAGGATATAATATTTGTCATAGTCTGGGGGACTGATGAGTGGTGGTGAAGATAAATTTTCTTTTAGCACATCAAATGATTGTTGGGCGTGATCATCCCATTTGAATGGGATGTCCTGGCGAAGGAGGTGTAGGAACCCTTGAGCATAAGTGGCATAATCTAGGACAAAGCATGTTAGAAAATTGGGCTTCCACTGCACGCTTTGCAATTTCCTGAGGGTTTGAGGTGGATGTACCTTTTTGATGGCTTGGACCTTGAGGGGGTGTTGTCACTCAGTAGTTTGCAAGATTGGAAAGTATAAACGCTGCAGAGCCTACATCAAAACCGCTTTGGAATCTGAGGACCTAGCCATCCTAGATTCAGAGAGGGATCTCTCTATGTATGTGTTTAAAGATATGATCTTTAAGGCTTGAAGTGTAATTTTAGGCTAGTTATGAAGAACAAGGGTTTTTGTTTGTTTTGGTTGGGCAAGGATATTATGAAGATGAAGGAAGTATTTATGAAGGGTGAAGGTGTAAGTATATGAAATAATGGTTCAGCTGATAAGATAGGCAAGGAGCAACATCAATCCATTGGGCTATGGAGTTATAATAGGGTTTAATTGAAACAACAAGGTTCAAGAGTGGTCCATGGGGCAAGTCATCTATGTCAAAGGATCTCTTTAAGTTGATTTTATGGAATGAAACATTAAAAAGTGGAGTGAGGGAAATAAAAAAGATGAAGAAAAAAAGAACAGCCTAAGATCAAGTAAGTACTTCAAAACTATCCTGCTTTTGGCATGCACTTAAGGGAAGACACAAAAGTAATCTAAGATCAGGTAAGTACTTTTAAACTAGGCTGCTTTTGATGTACTTTCAAAAGAAAACATTTAAAAACATAGAATAGCTTTAGATCAAGTAAAGAATTTTAACTTAGCCTGCTTTCAACATATTCAAAGGGGAAACATTCATGATAAACACAAAAAGTAGTCTAAGATCAGGTAAGTACTTTGAAACTAGCCTGCTTTCAACATACTCTTAAGGGAACTTTTCAAAGCAACTGTTGGAGAAGAAACTAGAGGACAAGGCTAACCATAGACTTCTCTAGCTCAATCTTTAATTAGGAAACTTATCAAGAAATTTCAAAGACAATGTCTCAAGTTGTACTCAGGAAACTTGGGCTCACCAACACTTCACTGGTTATACTCTATTGAATCATCTTTAAATAAACAATCAACATAAAACATAAAGGATAAAGATTTTAAGTGAGATTTAGGGTACTTCAGAAGTAAATCCTAATCTATATTTGCTGTTCTTTATCAGAGAAAAGTGGACAGAATGGAAACAAATAGAAAATAACAATTTACAATGAGAAACACATCACCATTGACATAGACCAGGATCCCATAAATCAGCTATTTGTATTTGATCTCCAAACCAGTTACAATATTTAAGTCTAGTGGGTCTCTACAGCTTCAAACTTCTCATCTCAGCTTATGTGTCTTCAATTACAAAAAGAGCTACAACAGCTTCAAAATCTATTTACATGCAACATGTATCTAGATACCAACCTCTATAATGTCTTCTACAACAATATTTATAGAAGAATGAGGAGGTGGAGTGTAAGAAGGGTTCATTAGTTCAATTAATACAGAGTAATGGTGCCTTGACCTTTGGAAGGTATAAGGGAGAAGATTTCGAGTGCTCATCTCTGTTGTAATGATTTTTACATTAAGTTTCATCAACCTTAGTTACTATTGTTGACTTTGGGGGCTTTGGTAGACTGATCATAAATTTTGGGTTGTCTTTGGCAAAAGATCTCTGATCGTGCATTCATTGTGTATTCTTTTGTAAAAATAAATCCGCAGGTGGCCATTTAATGGTTGGGGATTCAATTAACCCCTATGATGTGGCAATAAGGTGTCCTTCATTGTTTTGTCTTCTTTTATTTCTTTTAAAACACTGATTTACTTTAATATTTGTGTTTGTGCCTGATTAGGCTCTTTGTTTAGCTTTAAGCCTTTTAGACCTTATTCGAATTTTGCTGATTGTGCCTATCTGTTTATTTGTGTTTAACACATTTAATCCTTTGATTATGCTCTGATTCTTCGATTAATTGATGCTCACTGATATTCCTTAATCCTTCATCACTGTGTTTTCTAGTATACAGGGTCATGGGTACATCGAGGGTTTCATGGTATAACAAATTCTCATGAGGCACAGGTCAAACCACGCTTGTGAACCCTGTGGAATCCCTTTTCTACATAAATTCTGGCCTGAGGATCGTCATCCTTGGCCCTTTTTCACATTATCATGATTGTGGGATGGCCTTACAACTCATTTTCCATGAAACTTGCAACATAAAACAAACATTTAGATAAATCTTGCGTTTAGAGGTTAAACTGCTTTCAGAGGCTGGGCGGAGCAGAGGAGCGATGCAAAGGAGGGGTGATTATGCAGGCAGAAGAGTTCTATGGAGAAAAACGGGTGAAAATGCAGTTTAAACTGTATTTGGCGCGATTTGGGCAAAATATGGTTTTCACAATACCATGAGTGGTTATCTCACGACGAAAAGGCAGTAAGTGGTTTTTCCCAAAGGCAATGTGATTCCATACATCGCTCGTCATGTGGCTTTTGGAAAACCACTGGTATTGCATTATTTTGAAGCGTTAAACCTTGGGTGCAAAGATTTTGTGATATGTGGCCACAACCGTCAGATGAAAGGGTCGAGATTCGACGATGCGAATCGGGCGCGATAGGAAAGGTGAGCGGGCAGGGGTTCTGGTGGGAGACAAGTGGCAGCGTGCGACTAGATAGGTGCTTCATGTGGTGGAAGGTAGGCCCCAGTGAAGGTTGGGTTATTGGGTTTAATGTGAACTGTCAGATCATATAGATCTTCGGCTGAGATTTCATCGGGGGATCGTTATCGGAGGTCACAAAGAATGAAGGAAAGGAAGGTATTTGTGGGAGTGCCTATGTGATGGGGATTTAACATAGGCACCGGGGTATGATTACGTGGAGGGGTATGCGACCAGGAGCTGATGGAAAAATGGCTTATCGCATCAGGAGAAACATGTAAGGAAACAACGGGTTTATAAAAGGAAAGGCCGATGTGATGAAGGGGCTGAAGGTTTAGGCACTCGGTCGCAGGGCCAGGTTATATGGAGGAAGGGGTTGGGGGCTAAAAAACCAAAAGGGCTTAAGGCTTGCTTGTTTTTTAAGAATGGTTTTTTAGCCTAAAAATTTGGGTTTTTTAGGCTTTTTAGAGGTTTCGATAGGAGAAAAAGGGGGTTTTCAAAACTGATAAAGGAAATTTATTAGTTTTGAAGGGAAAAATGAAGGGCGAAAGGGGATTTTTCAGAGGTAAATGGAGGATAATAAGGGTCAAAATGAGTGAATGAAATGGTGAAAGATGGGTTGTTTAAGGAACAATTTTGCAGGGGACAATAGGCTTAACTTGATGGTTTTATTTTTAGTGAAACAACAGTGAAGATTACTTTCAAAGTTCAAACAACACAAGAAAACTTCAAGAATGAGCAGTTTTTCATGAAAACAATATCTTGAAGGCTTATGACTTATTTTTAGCCATCATTTTCTCAGTAAAAAATTTACTGATGGCTAACAGTGGCTCCAGTTGGGGATGGCAGCTCCTTGGAGATGTCAAGAATCTTCAGAATTTGATCTCCGGGATGTAGACCTGTGCCTTTATCCATTTGAAAACCTTTTCTTCTTTGATCATGCAGCTTTGAAATATGATCAAAATTTATATCAAACAGAGTTATTTCCCAAACAACTACCTACACTACCTACTTCCTATCATTTTCTCTTCAAGGTGCATTTGGACTTGCAAACCTTAAACATCAACATTTTATTCTTTTTTAAAACAGAAAAAACTAATCTAAGTCTACCCTTATTTCTTCCATGAGTTCAGATTAGGCTGTTGAACTCATAAATTCTCTACCTAAGCTACTATCTGCCAAGATTAGATTGTCTGGCAAATTTTATTCTATATCTTCTAAAACAAAAAATTAAACACAGCCAAATCAAGATTAGGCTGTCTAGTTTGCTGTGGGTCCATGGCATAAAAACAAGCTGCACAGAGACCTTATTTTTTAGAAATTTAAAAAAAAAATTGTGAAGGCTTAAGATCTGAAAAATTCTAAAACATCCTTCAATCTTTTTGCAGCTCTAATTTTGATCTTTTCAATGCTAATTTTCCTTTGTTTTGGTTTAGATTTTGAGTTTGTTTGAACCACTATTTTTATATCCTATTTGATAAGCCAAGATTTAGTAGTTGGGAAAATCTTCTTCACTAACCTATCAACAGAAAAATTGAAATCTATCTCAGTCATGATTAGGATGTATGACTAAAATAACAGTGTTTGTTTTTTGGTAGTGGCATTTAAGCTTGCACACTTTCAGAATTTATTTTCTTTTTTGGTATGGGGCTGTACCTTTCTTGTCTTATTTCTGCCCTCTTTTTTTTTTCTATTGTTTTTGTCTTTTCTCTTTCTTCAAATTTGAAAAAACAATGTTATATACAATGGATAAAAGGCCCTGACAGTAAAATATCAGTCAACAGAAATAATGTTTGAGAACCCTACCATTAACAGGACCTCCAAGGTATTCAGCTCCATCCAACTCTTGCAGAAAAAATGCATTGTCCCCAATAGCAGATTGGATGAGATAAGGGCCCTGCCATAAGTTATCAAATTTTCCATTTTTGCCCTTATCTTCTCTTCTTGAGTCCCATTTCAAAACTTTATCACCAATTTTGAAATCAGTTACCTTGGTTCTTTTGTTAAATAGCTTCTTGATGTTTTCTTGTAGTTGCTATGCTCTGATGTATACTTCCTCCCTGGTTTGTTGTAGATGTATTGTTTGATTTATTCTTCTTGTGACATCATCATCTTCACACTGTACTTCCTCGATCAGCTTCATGACTGGCACCCCTAAACTAGTTGGAAATATTGCATTAGTCCCATAAACTAGATGGTAGTGAGACATCCCAATGGTTTTTTTAATGGTCAGTCTGTCTGCCCATAAAGCATGTACTAGCTTATTGTGCCATGATTTCTTGTTATCTTCCAGAAAATTCTTGATAATTTTTACCAGACTTTTATTTGATGATTCTGCAAGCCCATTACCTTGAGGGTAATAAGCTGTGGAATGACCCAATATAATCTGATATTTATGACATAATTCTACCATCTTTCTAGACCCAAATGTAGTAGCATTATCAATTATGATCTTTCTAGGACAACCAAATCTGGATAATATATGGTTTTCAAGGAATGATATGATGACTGAGTCTGTGGCATTCATAGATGGGATGGCTTCTATCCACTTGGTAAAATATTCTGTTGCTGTGAGGATCCATCTATGTTGGGCAGATGAGGGAGGATGGATTTCCCCAATGAAGTCTAGACCCCACTGTTGAAAAGGAGCTTCAATAGTGATTGGTTGCAGAGGTAAGTGAAGAAGTTTTCTTTTGCCTTCAAAGATTTGGCATTTATGATGGGCAATAATCATTTTATGGACATCTTGAAAGAGGGTGGGCCAGTAATAACCAGCTCTAATGATTTTATTAGCAGTTGATTTCCAGTAGAGGTGGCCTCCACATTCTCCTTCATGAAACTCATGCTTGATCTTATCTGCATCATTCTCAAGCAAACATTTAAGCAATAATCCACTAGCATTTTTCCAATATAAACATTTATTCAAAATGCAGTAATTTACAGCTTTTAACTTTAAAGATCTTGCCTTTGTTTTAGACAAACCAGGAGGAACATTAAGATTAAGCAAAACATACAAAATATCAACATACCAAGATGAATTTAGAAAATGGTCTTCAATAATTGGAGTTAAGAACTCTTCCTGTTCATATAATGCATTAAACATGTTTATATCAGTTTTGCTAGTCCTTGATCCTTTATGAGCTTAGTGGGCTTGATTTCCAAGTCATACTCTAAATTACAACAATCCACTTTCCTCTTTTTCCATCTGGGTCAATATGTCTTTCACCACTGAATGAGGCACAAATGCTATGATGTGGGAATGTAGAATGTAAACTATGAAGTCTTTTAAGGCTTTGACTAAGGCAAAGGTTTGTTTTTCCATTATATTGTACTTCAGAGGTGCATCTCTTAATGCCTTGCTGAAAAATGCAATGGACTGCTCTTGTCCATTCAAATTTTTCTGTAACAGTACAACAACTACTGTGTGTTCTGATGCAAATGAAAAGATAAAGAAATCTTTTGAAAAATCAGGACTGATAAGAACTGGTGTTTTGGTGAGTGCTTATTTTACCAGTTCAAATGAATTCTTTGCTTCTAAGGTCCATTTAACCCCTTCTTCTTTCTTAAGCATGTTTGTTATGTTTCTAAGGAGTTCAGCTAGATAGGGTATGAACCTTCTCAAGAAATTAATCTTTCCAATGAAATATTGAAGTTCCTTGATGTTTCTGGGATGGCTGATTTGTAGTATGCCATCAAATTTTTTTGGGGCTATCCTTATTCCTTCTTCTGATATGATATGTCTAAGGAGTTTGCCTTCTTGGAAACAAAACAATGTTTTCTTTGGATTTAAGGACACTCCAAATTTTCTGCACTTTTCAAAGACTTTTCTTAAATGTATTAGGTGTTCTTCATTTGTTTTAGAATAAAAAATTATATCATCAAGGTAAATTTTAATGAAGTAACCTATTTTTTCTGAAAATGAAATATCCATGGCTCTCTGAAATGTGGCACTAGCATTCATCAAACCAAAATGCATTTTCAAATACATGAAAGTACCCCAGGGTGTAGTAAAGGCTGTTTTAAGTTGATCATTAGGATGTACCAAAATTTGATTGTAACCTGAGAAGCTATATAGCAAAGAAATTATTTTGGAACCAACTACCTTTTGTAAAATATGATCCATTTTAGGCAAAGGATATTTGTCCTTCAGTGAGGCTTTGTTTAAGTTTCTAAAATCAATAAAAAGCCTTATCTCTCCTATTTTCTTCCTTACTGATACAAGATTAGACACTCACTATGAGTATCTAACAGGGACTATAATTCCAGCATCATACATTTTTATGATTTATCTCTACCAGAGGTAATTGAACAGGGTTGATTCTGCGCAATTTCTGTTTAAAAGGTTTCTAGTTTTCTTTGAGGGGTATCTTATGCTGAATTATTTCTCTATCATATGATTTCAAATCTTCATAGCTCCACGCAAAAACATCAGAAAATTCCTTAAAGAACTCAATGTATTTCAGTTTAATGTGAGCTGGCAGTGTTTTAGATATTTTGATTATTCTGGGCTTTTCCTCACTGCCTAAATTGCATTCTTCCACTTCAGATTCCACGGGTTCCAGTTTTGGATTTTTGGCTACATCATTCAAGTCAAATAGTTCTTCTAAAGGGACCAATCCTTTTGGAAAACTTTGGTCTTTGGGTTGTAGCACTTCTAAGTCTTCATTTTCTAAATCTGTACTATTCTCTGTTTTATGATTTGGTTCATAGGTTAACAGATTAATTTCAACAATCTTGGGAGACTTTTCTTCTTCAACAAGTGGATTTTCTTCAATAGAATAGTCTTTATCATAATCTGAATATGAGTTTGATGTCTCAAATTCATTTTTTGTACTGTAAGAAGTCTTCTATTTGTTTATCTCCCTCAAAAACTTGCCAGTATCTTTCATTGTCTGGGACAGCTGGTTTAAATTTGACTTGGGTGGTGCATTGCTTTGTTTCATAAGGTGTAAAACAAGTTCTAGCAGCAAAGGCTAAACCATTGGCATGGAAACTTTGGTTTCTTGGGACAAAGATAAGTTGGAATTCATAAAAAGATCTTAACAAGTCCATGGCATCATTTCTATAGGCTCTAAGTTTGGGATGTTTAGCACTATATTCCCCATTTACTTGCCTAATAATTAACTCAGAATCCCCATGAAATTTTATCCTTTTGGCCCCTAATTTTTTCAATAAATGTAGGCCTAAAAGGAGAGCTTTGTACTCAGCTATGTTGTTAGTACATTGAAAGTTTAATCTGTAGGAATGCCCCTCAGCATGACTACTTTCAATGTTATGCAGCCATATGCCTGCTCCTGCATCATTTTTAGTGAAATACCCATCAAAATTCATGTTCCAAAGAGGACTGTTTTCAGATTTGAGATTTATTTCATTGCTATCCTCTTTGTCTTCTTTTCATTTTGTTTTGTACAAGGTTCTGCACTGAATTTTCCTAAATTTTGTTCCTCAAGTTTTTCAATATTTTGAGGTTTTACTTCTTGATTTTCATGATGTGCATTACTTTCATGACTGTTTTGGACCTAAAGACCTCTATTTTGTTTTTTAATTTCCCCTTTATTTTCCTCCTTATCAATGGCTGTAGCTATGTTTTAAGGTGAAGTGACCACAACATTTGATGTTTTTTCACTGATTAGTTCTTTCTCCTTTGGAATATCATCATTAAAAAGAATGAAAGAGTCAAGGTTAGTGTGGATGGAATAGAGGGGAGAATTCTCGGGTCTTTCTTGGTTACTCACCATATATTTCATGTGAGTGTCCCTATAGAGTCTTCTAGGTTGACTGAAGACAGGGATGGTGGCATAATTCATATCCATTTGCATTATGCCTTGTAACTTAGCACCCCATGATCTTGAAAGGAGCATGCCATATTTGGGGGGTATGTCAGCCACTACAATGTCCATCACTAAACTCTTGGCTAGTATTTGGGCTAAGTTAACACATAAATCCTTTATTAGGCCCAGGCATCTTACCCTACTTGAATCAAAGGAATATAAATCTTTGTAGGGTTTAGTCACCTCTAAGCCTAATTTTTCCATTATAACCTTGGGCATAAGGTTGTGTGATGCTCCTGAATCAAGAATGGCATTGTGCAAGATATTTTCATGAATGTTTAAACTGATGTAGAATGGAGGGGTGGTTCCTTCTTGAAATTTACCTTCAATTTTTGGTTCAAAAATTAGTTCTGGGGTGTCCTCATTTAAGTTAACTGTGTCATGGACATATTCTATGTTTAAAGCCTTCAAAATATGATCTCTATATACATTTTGAGTGACTAATTTAGTAAGTGGAACAGAGATTTTGATTTTGGATATTTCATTCTCTAGGCTGAAGGGAATCTAGTTTTTCAACATGTTTAGTTCAGCCTTTTTAGTCACTATTTCATTAGCAAAGTCAACTTTTTGATTTTTGTTATTTACAGCAGTTAGAATTGTTTTTTCAGGAGCATTAGTTGAGATTCTAGTGCTGCTAGGGTTAATACTCTGTTTTTCATTGGTTTGAGCATTTTTCCCTTTGTTTAAATCAGAATTTACAGCCACTGTTATGTGATTTTCAATTGTCTTTTTGGGTGTATTTTCAGGGCTGTTTTTGGTAGATTTATTAGAGGTTTTGTTTCTGGGAGTATCTTGATTCTTTTTGCTTCTGAGGTCATATTGTTTAGGTGATCCTATGATGGAATTTTAGAGTATTGTTCATAATAATCAGTATGTGGTCTTCTGTCATCATAAGGTGTATATAGACCGTGTTTTGTTTCATAAATGAAATCAGAATCCTCATTACTTACTCCCAACATATTCATGTTGTCATCCTCTATTTTTTCACTGGTTTCTTCATCCTCATTAACATAATTTTCTTGGAAGGGAGGTCTTATCTGTTGATCATCCTCTCTTTGTCTGTTTTGAGGTTAATTTCTCCTAAAGTTCTGATTTTGATTTTGAGATTGATTTCTGCTTTAGGGAGCTGATTGATTTTCTCTGGATTGTGCTCTCTCAAGTATGCTCATTTTCTTCATCATTTCCTCCATCATTCTTTCCATTTTTGAGCTAGATGCGGAGGGTGAAATTTCCTCCCTAAATGATACTTTCTTCTCATTCCTCATCCTAGCTCTTTTTTCAATCAGATTTACTTCCACAGCTAAAGCTCCTTTCTGCATGTCTTCTAAAGTCAAGGGGTCTCTTTCTCTTAGCTAATAGGCCATTTTAGGATCAAATACTTTGGGAAATCTGGCCAAGGCTGAGCCTTGTGGAGGTTTCAAGTCTGGGGGTAGGGCATTATAAACACTACTGAACCTAGTGCAATAATTTTGAACACTTTCCCCAGTGTTTCTTTTGCGATTGTTGTAATCTGAAAGTATCTGGAGAGGGTTTTTTCTAACTTCCCATTTGTCCAAGAATGAATAATGGAGGGCTTGGATGTCGTTAATACTATTAGGGGTTAAGCTTTTGAACCATTTTCTTGCTTCTCCCCCTAAAATTTGAGAAAAAAATCTAAGTTTGACCGTTTCATCATATATCTCATTTCTATCAAAATAGTCATTCATCTTGTCCACATGTTGTGAAGAAGTAGTAGCACCACTAGCATCATATAATGGTATCTTGGACTGATAGTCCTGTGGCAGGTTGACTAAAGGTAAAGGAAGGACTAGAGGGGCATACCATGTTGCCATGATAGGAGGTTGTGGGAAAAATGGTGGGTTTACATGTGGAGGATGTAAGATAGAAGGGGGTTGGTGGAATGGCATGGTTTGAACTTTGGGAGTATGGATAACAGAAGTGGATGGACCAGCAAGAGACTGTTGAGTAGATCTTGGATGAGAGAAACCAAAACTATGAAGGAAATGTAAATCGAGTGGGGTGGTTTCTCTGCTAACAGTATTTTTCCCACTATGTTGGGGTGAGTGTGAAAGCTCAAAGTCTATCTGATCTATATCATCAAGTGACCTAGTTTTGAATGGGTTTCTTAAGTCAACTTGTGAATCTTGAAGAGTTGTAAGGTTTTCAGGAACATAATTAGCTCTATGGATTGGCCTAACAATAGTTGAGGTTTTAGCCTTAAGAGATTTCCTAAGTATGCCTTCTGGATTATCAACTATATCAGGAGGATTTGGGTTAGGATGGGCTCTAGTATGAACTCTTCTAGAAGCCACTATGCTATGTTTTCATACCCAATGATAAGAAAATTTTACCCAAATATGACAATCTTTGTTAGGCTAACTGATCTTTTAACAAGAAAACTTAATCATCAAATTTTCTTAAGTTGAGTTTGTATGATGTTATGATATTAAAGGGTTTCCCAGTGGAGTCTTTAGGTCAATTCAAGATTGTGGAGTCGCCAGGTGGAAATTTTTAGCTTTAGAAGGTAAAATGTTTTTATGGTCCACTGCCATTAATAGGTTTGAATACCAATTTGAAAATGTTTTTTGGGTTTTTTGAGTTTTTATAGTCATATGGTTTATGAGAGTGTTATAAATCTGTTTCAACACTTAGCTACGGTGATGAGAAAAACATAGTTTACTCTGTGGCTTACTAGATGATTTCTCCAAGGTTTGATAAGGGTTTGTAAGAATCCTAAGAAGTACTTAGATTGCCACTGATTCATGTAGAAATTTGAATAACTGTTAAATTATTCACCGAGATTATCCTGATCACACACTATTTGAGCTTCATGCATAATACATAACCTCTTCTACTATTGATCATCAATTTGCAGAAATATAAACAATCGCATACGCACATTAAAACCATAAACAATCACACATATAAACACAGTATTTATGGGAAATCTTAAAGCTGAAAACCCCCAACTATCTGTATATTATAATGATAGAGATCATGTAAAAATAATTGTACAAACTCCTCACAAGCTCTCAGTACAATCTCCAATTGTTACACACTACACAAGCTCAGATCTAACAAAACACATGCTCCAATCTGCTCCACCTGTTAGCCTGCCTCTACTGCGCAATCCAAGATGAATAATAGCCCAATCTGAGTTCGAATCCACCTGGTATGCACTGCGAAATCCTCGTTGGCATCTCCATCAATGTGTGGTGCAAACTCATGCACCAGTATGGTCACAACTGATAGTCACACTTGCTCTTTCACCTACCTCTTCACTGGTCTCCACTGAAACTGTCCATGCACTGAAGTTAACTGATGTATTCTTTAGTTGATTTATGAGTTAATAATTATTGAATTAATTAATAATTAATTCACACCACTCTCACTAGTGTATCAATCAGTTAGACTAGATACAACTAGCTCAACTATGTTTAACTGAGTTAAACTGAACACAACTCCATTAAATCCTCAATCAACTCCACCAAACTCTATCACCTGAGTTCTAACTGAAGTCTCCATGCAATAGCTCCACTAAAACCTCAGGAATAGCGTAATTCCTTCTGTCAACTGCATGTGCCACATCTGTGCACTTAACTTAAGTGCTCCAAGAGGATAAGATAATGTTTAGAGTCCAAATATTATTAAGAGCTAATAATATTCGACATATGTATTTTTAGACTGGAAATCTAAAAATAGATTCCGCCCAATATGTCTAAAAATATAAGTCCATATATTTTTTCCGACTTGACCAACCATCCACAAATAGCATCCTACAACTCATATAACATGATCCATATGTCTAAAAATAGACATAGTCTAAAAATAGACATAGTCTAAAAATAGACTTTGCGCCAAAAATTGCTTGCGGGCCCACTTAGTGAAGGCAACTTCTTTCCACTAAGCTCATCATATTGTTGCATTCTCAACACTCCCTCTCAACAAGATATGGATTATCTGCAACCCCTATCCTGCCTCTGTGGTATTCAAATTTGCTCCTGGTGAGCACCTTCGTCAAGATATCAGCATCCCGATCCTCCGTAGGAATGTATGAAAGTAACATGACCTTCCGCTGCACATAATCTCTGATATGATGATACCAGATGTCAATGTGTTTAGATCTATCATGAAATACTGGATTAACTGAGAGTTTGATGCAACTCTGATTATCACAATAAATCACAGTAGGCTCTAAGTGTGAACCGAACAACCCAACCAGGATCTTCCTCATCCATATAGCCTTGCATGCAGCCAAACTCACTGCCATATACTCGGCCTCTGCTGAATTGAGTGCCACGGATCTCTACTTCCTGCTGTACCAAGAAAATGCTGTCGACCCGATACTGAAAATCCCTCCAGATGTGCTCTTTCTGTCCGTTGGGCTTCCTGCCCAATCTGCATCTGTGAAGCCACATAGCTTCACCTCATCCGATTGTCTGTACCAAAATCCATATCCCGATGTGCCTCTGAGATATCTCAATAAATGCTTTCCTGCCTTCCAGTAGAGCTTGGTAGGCTTAACCATAGCTTGTGAAAGCTGGTTAACAAAATAGCATATGTCGGGTCATGTATTGACCAGATACATAAGCGACCCCACCAACTGTCGATAAACAGTGGCATCCACTACCTTCGCCGAAGTAGCATCTTCCTTCCTCCAACCACCAGGAAGAGGAGTATCAACAGGCTTGTAGCCATGCATGTTGAACTTCTCCAGTATCTCCCAGGCATACTTACCCTGAGAAACAAATAGTCCACCACTGCGCTGCCAAATTTCCAATCCCAGGAAATAATGAAGGAGGCCCAAGTCCTTCATCTCAAACTCCTTTGCAAGATCAGCCTTGCATGAGTGTATCAACAGTTCATCACCTATCAAAATCAAATCATCTACATAAAGTACAATGATCAACAACTTACCCTCCACCACAATCTGGTATAGGTTAGGATTCGCCTCACTCTTGGAGAATCCAAGTCCGGTGAAATAACTGTCTATCCGTGTGTACCAAGCACGAGGTGCTTGTTTCAACCCATACAACGCTCTCTTGAGCCTGCACACATGCGACTCGCTGCTAAAGATCTCGAAACCTTCGGGCTGCTCTATGTACACCTCCTCCTCAATCACCCCATTGAGGAACGCAGTCTTCACATCCATCTGATGAATGTGCCACCCCATCTGCGCTGAGAGAGCAAGAATCGTCCGTATGGAAGAATACCTTGCGACAAGTGCAAAGGTCTCCTCATAATCGATCCCCTCAATCTGTGAGAAGCCTCGGGCAACAAATCTTGCCTTGTACTTCTCCACACTCCCGTCAGCTGCTTGCTTCACTTTGTAGATCCATCTCGAACCTACCACTGATTTCCCTTCTAGCCTTGGGACAATCTCCCATGCACTGTTTCTGACAATCGAATCATACTCTTCCACCATGGCATCTACCCATGCGGGATCCTCCACAGCTTCCTCGAAAGAGGATGGCTCTGTCACGATACACTTGCTCATAAGAGCCATGTATCCAGTGTACCGATCAGGTGACTATCTCTGTCTATGTTGTGATGTAGGTGCTCCTACAACCTTCTTTGCATCTTGAGCCAGTCGCTCAGCTTTTGTAGTGCGCTTCCACCCTCTAATGGTTGGCACTGCATGAGTGGTCTCTTCCACTCAATGAACCTCCTCTTGTGGCTGATCCACATCTTGAGGCTCATCCTTAGGAACTAATAGCTCCTCATATGCATGCAAGTGTGGCTCCCTCTCAAGCGAACACTTCATGGCTTTCTCCTCATGAAATTTGATATCCCGTCGCACAACAGTCTTGCGACTGTCTGGAAAATACACACGATAGTTGTGGGGCGTATCAATGTACCCCACAAATATCCCAACCTCTGCGGTCGGCTCCAGCTTCTTCCTGGCATCCTTCGTCACATGAATGTAAACAGGTGAACCAAAAATCCTCAAATGGGAAATATCGGGCTTCTTACCAGAAAACGCCTCCTCGGGTGTACTCATGCCAAGTATCCTGTGAGGACAACGGTTCTGCACATATCTTGTGGTATTGCATGCCTCAGCCCACAAGTGTATGGGAAGGCCCTGATCCAACATTTCCCGTGGAACACCCACGATCGTTACATTCTTCCTCTCGGCAACGTCTGCTTTGTGGGTTGCAGGAATATATGAGCTCTCTTGAATTCCTTCTGTTGCAAAGTCCTTGAATTCTCGAGAGATGAATTCACCATAGTTTTCGCTCTAGAACCTTCACCTTCCCAGATTCTTTCTCAACCGATTACCTTGAACTCACGAACTTTTGAGTATGTCTCGCTCTTCTTACGCATGAAGAAGATCAACACTACGAGAAAATCATCAGCAAAGATCACATAATATTTGTGCTGTTTATAGCTACTGCGAAGGTCCACACACGTCTGTGTGAATTCTCTCAAGGATCGTCGTGGCGCGACTATCCTTCTCGTGAAAGGTGGCTTTCACAAATTTTCCCAAGGTACACCCCTTGCACTGATCTGACTGCGCAAGAGTGCCTTTAGGAAGCCCAGTAGAAATCTGTTGCAGTATCTTCAAAGTTCCATGGTGAAGGTGGCCCAATCTCCGGTGCCACAACTCGCCATCATCCCGGCTCACCACTCCTTCTGCCTTGCCTGCCATTGCTGCGCAGCCATCTACCTGCAATTGATAAAGGTTATTAACTCGAACCCCTATCCTCCGGGTCTCACCAGTTGCCTTACTGTGTAGGAAAGCCTTTCCCTCGCTAAAGACAACATCATATCCCTTGTCTTCTAACATCGCCACAGAGATAAGATTCTTCTTCAATCCCGGAACATGCATCACTTCCTTGATAAGATGGATTACCGGACTCCTCTCAAAGGTAATGGTACCGTCTGGTCCTGTTGTATCTACCATCATCACCCATCTCGATGTGCACTCCAAGATCTTTCTCATCTAGATCAGTAAACAAATCTTGATCTCCTGTCATGTGAAAATACGCACCACTGTCCAGAAACCACACTGAACCCATCACACTTGAGACCAAGCATGAGATCAGTGAAAAATCCAGCTCAAACTGCGAGGCTAAGGCCTCTCCAGCTGCAGATCCAGCAGCCTGCTTATTTTTCTTCTTCTGCGGACAATTTGTGGCATAATGTCCGTGTTGGTGACGGTGAAAGCACTTCACCTTGGACATGTCCTGCTTCTTGCCTTTCGCACCGGAATGAGAAGCTTTCTTGCTCTTCCCCTTCTTTGATTTGGTAGCCAAAGCACAATTCTCTTCATTAGAGTTCCTTGATGAAGATCTGTCCCTGGTACTCTGCCTTATCTCCTCTTGCACAAGATCCGACCAAAGTCGCTCCCATCCTGGCAATTTCTCCCAACCATTGACAAAGTCCTGATAGGAATGCCAACTCTTCGGAAGCCCAAGGAGAGCCAAGCTCACCAAGTCCTCATCATCTATAGTAACCCCCACACTTCCCAGCTCATCCCTGCACTGGAAAAACTTCGTGAGGTACTTGGGTATACTGTCGCCTTTCTCCATTTTTATGTTTACGAGTTTATCCTTGAGCACCAACTTCCTGCGAGTCGCTCTTGCTTTGGAATAAATATATGAAATCTTTCCACATCAAGAATGAAGAAGCCTTACCATGGTTTGGACACTATGTGATCCTTCACCCTCAACGAGTATCCTTCGACACTTTCTTTGTCTTCTTTTGCCATCGTCAAATTGAATCCTTAGTAAGTAGGCTTTGGAAAGTCTGCATCTATGAACTCCTTGACCCCATGTCCGCCCGCCTCCATCCCATCCTTCCATGCAATATAATTCGAGCTGCCCTCAAGGGCATACTCCAATCGCAATCCGTTGAAAGACATCTCAACTTCGACACCAAGAAAACACTGCTGCAAATTCGAATTCCACCAGCACAAAACTCAACCGCTTCAATGTTTTGCAATTGCTCCAATGATCAATATTGCTCCGATACCATGCATAAATTTGAATAAATGATATTTTATCCACCGATATTCTCCTGATCACACACTATTTTAACTTCATGCACAATACAGAATCTCTTCTACCATTGATCATTAATTGCAGAAATAAAAACAATCGCATGCGCACATTAAAACCATAAACAATCACATATATGAACACAGTATTTCATGGGAAAGCTTAAAGCTGAAAACCCCCAAATATCTGTATATTATAATGATAGAGATCATGTAACAATCATTGTACAAACTCCTCACAATCTCTCAGTACAATCTCCAATTTTTACACACTACACAAGCTCAGATCTAGCAAAACACATGCTCCAGTCTGCTTCACCTGTTAGCCTGCCTCTACTGCGCAATCCAAGATGAATAATAGCCCAATATGAGTTCGAATCCACCTTGTATGCACTGCACAATCCTCATTGGCATCTCCATAAATGTGTGGTGCAAACTCATATACCAGTATAGTCACAACTGATAGTCACATTGATCTTTCACCTACCTCTTCACTGGTCTCCACTGAAACTGTCCATGCACTGAAGTTAACTGATGTATTCTTTAGTTGATTTATGAGTTAATAATTAGTGAATTAATTAATAATTAATTCACACCACTCTCACTAGTGTATCAATCAGTTAGACTAGATACAACTAGCTCAACTATGTTTAATTGAGTTAAACTGAACACAACTCCATTAACTCCTCAATCAACTCCACCAAACTCCGTCACCTGAGTTTTAACTGAAGTATCCATGCAATAGCTCCAATAAACCCTTAGGAATAGCATAATTCCTTCTGTCAGCTGCATGTGCCACATATGTGCACTTAACTGAAGTGCTCCAAGAGGATAAGATAATGTTTAGAGTCCAAATATTATTAAGAGCTAATGATATTCAACATATGTATTTTTAGACTGGCAATCTAAATATAGATTCCGCCCAGTATGTCTAAAAATATAAGTCCATCTATTTTTTAAAACTTGACCAACCATCCACAAATAGCGTCCTGCAACTCATAGAACATGATCCATATGTCTAAAAATAGACTTTGCGCCAAAAATAGCCTGCGAGCCCACTTAGTGAAGGTGACTTCTTTCCACTAAGCTCATCATCTTGTTGCATTCTCAAAAATTCAGACAAGTCCTATCATGATTACCAACATGCTTGGTAGTGCTTGAAGAAAACTTTTCATTATGTAATGAACACTGAGTGATTTTTTTGAAAGATTTTACTCAGATATGATCCCTAGTATGGTCGCCAGTATGTTGTCACTCCGTAGTTTGCAAGATTGGAAAGTAAAAACGCTGTAGAGCCTACCTCAAAACCACGTTGGAATCTGAGGACCTAGCCATCCTAGATTCAGAGAGGGATCTCTATATGTATGTGTTTAAAGATATGATCTTTAAGGCTTGAAGTGTGATTTTAGGCTAGTTATGAAGAACAAGGGTTTTTTTTTGTTTTGGCTGGGCAAGGATATTATGAAGATGAAGGAAGTATTTATGAAGGGTGAAGCTGTAAGTATATGAAAGAATGGTTTAGATGATAAGATAGGCAAGGAGCAGCATCAATCCATTGGGCTATGGAGTTATAATAGGGTTTAATTGAAACAACAAGGTTCAAGAGTGGTCCATGGGGCAAGTCATCTATGTCAAAGGATCTCTTTAAATTGATTTTATGGAATGAAACATTGAAAAGTGGAGTGAGGGAAATCAAACAGATGAAGAAACAAAGAAAAGCCTAAGATCAAGTAAGTACTTTGAAACTATCCTGCTTTTGGCATGCACTTAAGGGAAGACACAAAAGTAATCTAAGATCAGGAAATTACTTTTAAACTAGCCTACTTTTGATGTACTTTCAAAAGAAAACATTTAAAAACATATAATAGCTTAAGATCAAGTAAATAATTTTAACTTAGCATGCTTTCAACATATTCAAAGGGGAAACATTCATGATAAACACAAAAAGTAGTCTAAGATCAGGTAAGTACTTTGAAACTAGCCTACTTTCAAAATACTCTTAAGGGAGCTTTTTAAAGCAACTATTGGAGAAGAAACTAGAGGATAGGGCTAACCATAGACTTATTTAGCTCAATCTTTAATTGGGAAAATTATCAAGAACTTTCAAAGACAATGTCTCAAGTTGTACTCAGGAAACATGGGCTCACCAACACTTCATTGGTTATACTCTATTGAATCATATTTAAATAAACAATCAGCAAAAAAAGAAAAAAAGAAAAAAAGTTTTTTAGTGAGATTTAGGGTACTTCAGAAGTAAATCCTAATCTATATTTGCTGTTCTTTATCAGAGAAAAGTGGACAGAATGGAAACAAAAATAAAATAACAATTTACAGTGAGAAACACATCACCATTGACATAGACCAGGATCCCATAAATTAGCTATTTGTATTTGATGTCCAAACCAGTTACAATCTTTAAGTCTAGTGGGTCTCTACATCTTCAAACTTCTCATCTCAGCTTATGTGTCTTCAATTACAAACAGAGCTACAACAGCTTCAAAATCTATTTACATGCAAGAGGTATCCAGAGACCAACCTCTATAATGTCTTCTACAACAATATTTATAGAAGAATGAGGAGGTGGAGTGTAAGAAGGGTTCATTAGTTCAATTAATACAGAGTAATGGTGCCTTGACCTTTGGAAGGTATAAGGGAGAATATTTCGAGTGCTCATCTCCGTTTTAATGATTTTTACATTAAGTTTCATCAACCTTAGTTACTATTGTTGACTTTGGGGGCTTTGGTAGACTGATCATAAATTTCGAGCTGTCTTTGGCAAAATATCTCTGACCGTGCATTCATTGTGTATTATTTTGCAAAAATAAATCTACAGGTGGCCATTTAATGGTTGGGGATTCAATTAGCCCCTCTGATGTGGCACTGAGGTGTCCTTCATTGTTTTTTCTTCTTTTATTTCCTTTCAAACACCGATTTACTTTAATATTTGTGTTTGTGCCTGATTAGGCTCTCTGTTTAGCTTTAAGCCTTTTAGACCTTATTCGAATTTTGATGATTGTGCCTATCTTTTTATCTGTGTTTAAAACCTTTAATCATTTGATTATGATCTGATTATTCAATTAACTAACGTTCACTAATATTCCTTAATCCTCATCACTGCGTTTGCTAGTGTACAGGTTCATGGGTACGTCGAGGGTTTCATGTTATAACCAATGCTCATGAGGCATGGGTCAAACCACGCTTGTGAACCCTGTGGACTCCCTTTTCCGTGTAAATTCTGGCCTGAGGATTGTCATCCTTGGCCCTTTGTCACCTTATCATAATTGTGGGATGGCCTTACATCTCATTTTCCATGAAAGCTGCAACATAAAACAAACGTTTAGATAAATCCTGCGTTTAGAGGTTAAACTACTTTCAAAGGCTGGGCAGAGCGGAGGAGCGATGAAAAGGAGGGGTGATTATGCAGGCAGAAGAGTCCTATGGAGAAAAATGGGTGAAAATGCAGTTTAAACTGTATTTGGCGTGATCTGGGCAAAAAATGGTTTTCGCAATACCACGAGTGGTTATCGCATGATGAAAAGGCAGTAAGTGGTTTTTCCTGAAGGCAATGTGATTCCATACATTGCTCGCCACGTGGATTTTGGAAAAATACCGATATCGCATTATTTTGAAGCATTAAAACTCGGGCGCAAATATTTTGCGATATGCCGCCACAACTGTCAGATGAAGGGGTCGAGATTCGATGGTGCAGATCGGGCATGATAGGAAAGGTGCGCGAGCGGGGGTTCTGGTGGGAGACAAGTGGTAGCGTGTGATTGGATAAGCACTTCATGTGGTGGAAGGTAGGCCACGGTGAAGGTTGGGTTATCGGGTTTAATGCGAACCGTTAGATCATATAGATCTTTGGTCGAGATTTCATCGGGGGATCGTTATCGGAGGTCACGAAGAATGAAGGAAAGGAAGGTATTTGCGGGAGTGCCGATGTGATGGGGATTTAACACAGGTGCCAGGGTATGGTTATGTGGAGGGGTATGCGACCAAGAGCCGATGGAAAAAGGGCTTATCACATTGGGAGAAAAATGTAAGGAAACAACAGTTTATAAAAGGAAAGGCCGATGTGATGAAGGGGTTGAAGGTTTAGGCACCCGGTCGTAGGGCCAGGTTATATGGAGGAAGTGACTGGGGGATAAAAAACCAAAGGGGCTTAAGGCCTGTTTGGTTTTGAAGAATGGGTTTTTAGCCTAAAAATTTGGGTTTTTTAGGTTTTTTAGGGGTTTCGATAGGAGAAAAAGGGGGTTTTCAAAACTGATAAAGGAAATTTATTAGTTTTGAAGGGAAAAATGAAGGGTGAAAGGGGATTTTTCAGAGGTAAATGGAGGATAATAAGGGTCAATATGAGTGAATGAAATGGTGAAATATGGGTTGTTTAAGGAACAATTTTGCAGGGGACAATAGGCTTAACTTGATGGTTTTCTTTTTAGTGAAACAACAGTGAAGATTACTTGCAAAGTTCAAACAGCACAAGAAGACTTCAAGAATGAGCATTTTTTCATGAAAACAATCTCTTGAAGGCTTAGGACTTATTTTTAGCCATCATTTTCTTAGTCAAAAATTTACTGATGGCTAACAGGGGGTCCACACAAATCCCTTGTTGGGACACGATAAAACCTAAGAGTCTTCTTGCATTGATGCAGAAGACACACTTGAGGGGGATCAAGCGTAGGTTGTATTTACGGCATCGTTGGAATACCAATCACAAATCTTGAAGATGGTATGAGCACTTCTTGGAGCGAACGGTCAGGTCGTCAAAGTAGGCCAGGATAAGGTGTGCCAAGTCATGAAATATATAGTTCATGGCCCTTTGGAAGGTGGTTCGAGCGTTTTTTATGCCAAATGCAATTACCTTGTATGAGAATGTGCCCCAAGGGGTGGTGATTTTTTTTTTGTATCGGTCTATGTGGCAGATTTGAATTTGGTTGTATCCAGAGAATCCATCCATGAAGGATAGGGCCTCGTGTCCTGCACAAGAATTTATGACTTGGTCGATGAATGGGGTGGGATAATTGTCTTTGGGGCAAGCTTTGTTCAAATCCCGGAAATTGGTACAAATGCATATAGTGCCCTGTTTTTTCATAATTGGAATAGGGTTAGAAACCCAAGATGTGTAATCAATGGGGTAGATAAACTTGGCTTTGTGAAGCTTATCGATTTCTCATTTTGTTTCTTCTGCCTTTGATGGGTGTAGTTGATGTTGTTTCTGGCGCACTGAAGGTACGTAAGCCCAAGTGTCAATATGGTGCTCTATGATGGTGGGACTGAGTCTTGGCATTTCGGACTAGTCCCATGTGAAGATATATCTATACTCTTGTAGCAATTGGGTATAAGAGGCTATTTATTCTGGAGAGAATGCTGCCCTCAGTGAGATTTCTTCGACCTTTGCAAGATTTTGGGATATGTTCACCTTGACGGTAGGTGAGATGTTTGACATATTTCCTTCCTTGAACACATTGGGCACTAGGATGGGATTTTTGAACCAACCTAATTTTCCTGATGAGAGGAAATATTTTGATTCGATTGCATAGATCTCTTGTTATTTTATCTTGTAAGGACTGAATCTATGCTTGGGGAGAAAAAGCGTATGATGATGCACTGCATCCCATGGATAATCTGGCTCTGTCATTACCTCTGGGATGTCTTCATCTGAATGAAATAGAGACCCTAAAGGATATTGATCCTGCACAAGGTTATGCTGAATAGGTTTAATCTGAATGGAGCTAGTTGAGAGACACGAGAAGGATTCCATAGTCGATGTCGTGGAACCAGACACGGTCGACAGAGTGTAGACAAATTGGATCTGCACCGTCGAAGGTAAGACTACTCTCATAGTTGCTGTTGACTCTACACCTATGGCAGATGAGCAGATATTTCGAGTCATAGTTTCGATACATGATGATATGAATCATATATGGTGTATCATGTCGTCGGCATTTGGTGAGGGAAGAATCTCTGTGATGGGAGTTTGTGTAGGTTCAAGGTTGGGTTCCCTGCTAGGATGGTCAATTTCCTGTGGGTGGAAATTGTGCCTGGTGCAGAGGTGCCTAAATGTTTCCATTAGCGGGCATACCTCTGGTTCGTGGTTTTGGCTAGTGCAACTGGTGCATGGTACCACTGTGCCAACTGAGTATATTTTATGGGAATCAACACTACTCATCATCCCTGATGTGGATGCTTGGAAATGATCTGTTATAGAAGAGGAGGTCTTCTGCTTCCATTTCCGTATTGTTGGCTTGGGTGTGTCTGAATCTTTGGGGGAGTGTAGAATTAACTCTGATCTTGCCACTATTAGCTTGGGGAGATGCTCACATTTAATTGTATGATGAAATTGTGAACAAATCCAGCAATAGGTATGCATGATTTTCTCTTAGTTAGAGAGAAGTCTCTGAGGCAGAGAGGAGACTGTGCGAAAACTACTTGCAAGGGGCTTCAGTTCTTTGCACTAATTGACCCGATGGTAATTTAGGTCACATAGTCTGCATGTTATGCTAGGTTTGGCCTAGGTCATGCTTGGTTTGTGTGTCGGCTGAGTTTTCCCATTATGTTGATGTGGGTGTGGGGTTGTTGGCCTAGGGGTGATGTAATTTCTATATCATTTGAGCTCATCGTCCTGTTTTTTCTCTATTGTATGAATCATATCAATGAGGGAAAAAACTCGTGGGATATAGATACAATGCTGTCCACAGTGTTTGCCCTAACATATTGGGGAAAATAGCCTAGATATGGGGGTCCCATCATGCTCAGTTTGTGGTCTGGTAGGGTACCAGTGTTGTAACGCTGCTAAATTAGGGAAAATGGCGACCACGTGATTGGGTGTTTTACATAATGCACATGTTGGTATTCTGTGTAGAGAGCGGTTGGAGGTAACTAGGGGTTCCCTGATTGGATGCTTTTTAGCTGACAAGAGTATGATGGATCTGCTCGTCACATCTTCTTGGGTTGTCGAGATGTTCATGGATTTCGAGTCCGTGCCATCTTCTTGGGAGAGGCAAAATATAGTTGAGCGCATACAGGCTAGTGCTGTGAAAAATCTAGGTATGTAGTGACAACAACACACTAGGTGGTTGTTTCCACATATATGACATGAATAATGGATGTCCATGTTGTCGCGATATACTATATGAACGGGGTACCATTGCTGGAACATTTATAGGCTTAGGAAATCAATGATGAAATGATTGAGCTCATCGCAGAGTACACAAATCTCGATGCGAGGAGGGGGTATGACTGGGAGTCTTTCTGGTGCCTGTTGTTCCTCATGTAGGTATAGGATGGTACAAGGTTCATCTCTAGATGACTCGGTGGAGGGATCCTCTTGACAGGATCACTCGATGGCATGCAAGGCGTCCCTATATCATGGAATATCTAGGCAATGATGGGTATAGTGCCCATAATTGCTACAGATAGAGCATGCATGATTGGCACTCAATGTTTTGCCTTTAACTTTCGTGGTAGGTTCCTTTTTACGGGAACGTGGCATCACAATGTCTGCCTCAGAGGCAAGGAGTGGTTTTAATTCGTCCAGCTCTAGGAAGATATGAGTAGGGTGTCCTATTACATCACATATGGCACAGACTGGTGATTACCATTGTGTGGCAGGAGTTTCCATCTTCTTTCCTCTTCTCTCAGTTTTATTAGCCGTAATCATCATTTTTGCAGGGAATTTCCTTTGTAGGGATGTTTTTGACCGTTTCTTGAATGGGTGGGGCCTCCTCAGGATTGAGGGGCTTTAACCTTGTGGCAGTGATGTGTGTGGCTCTTGTCCTAGTAGGGAGAATGAGACACCAAAATGGTATTTCAAACGATATGTTTGGTAACACCACAGTTGCCAAAACTTGTTGGGATATGAAACCAACTGGGGGGTAGAGGAAAGGGGTTTGGGAAGTGGCATAGGCTAGAGAGGCTGCTGTGGTCGAGGACTCGGTGTCATTACTGCTTGTGTTTGTGTCTTGACTAGCTTCAGTGTTCGATGTGGACATCATGCACACTAGAGTCCCTGTGACATTAAGTGATGACTCAGGTATAATAGGGGGTCTCCTAGAAATGATCCTAGGATGGAAGATGGTTTGAACTGGCCAGGGCCATATTCTTGGTACTGTGAAAGCATATCCATGGATGTATCTACATAGGTTAGAATTACATCAGTGTTAGTTAAGGGTATTTTTTCACTATGCGTCAATTGGTCGACAATAATGATGTAGTCCTCGTGGGGGAACATCATAATGTGGAAGACGAAGGAGGTTATGGCTGACATGGCGTACATATAACTCTGACCAAGGAGTATATTATAGTCCAAGTGAGTATCCAAGACTTCAATGTCTATAAGGACTGTCTTTCCGGCTAAGCAGACGAAGATGTTTTGGTAGAGGCCGACGGGGGTTGAAGGGCGACCATCATATTCTCTAAGCATGACGACTAATGGTTTTAGTTTGGGAGATCCTAACTTCTTCTAAAAATTCTTTGACATGATGCACGTGGATGCACCCTCATCAATGACACATCAGTGAATGGTAATATTTTGGACCGATACTGGTGTCTGAAAGGCGACCATCAAAGGAAGCCTAGGGGTGGCTTTGTCTAAGTCAAAAGCCATTAGGCATGTATCAACAGGATCGATAGTGCCTAATGCAGAAAGCAAGTCTTTTCATTATTTTGGGAATGATTGCAATACTTCCAAAGCTGATATAGCAGCAGGAGATTGAGATAGATCATCCACAAAGCCATAGTTATGGGTTGCTTTGGAATAGTTTCATGCTCGCCTAGTTGGTCCCTTATCCATCATTAGAAAAGGTTCAATATGCATATTTGATATGGTCAAAGGTGCAGTTGGTGCACTGGTACTAGCCCCTGACGTGTTGGTGTCTTGTGGGGTATCATAATTTTGATTATGTGTTTGATAAAACATATCTTCGCCAGTCATGTAGATTTCGTGGCTGTTTTTTCCGGAGTCTTCGGGATTTTTTTGCTGAGTGCTAACTATCCCTTGATGGGGGAAGGGCTCCTGCATCACTGCTATTTGCTGGGAAGATCCCCCTTGTCCTCGGTTACTCTGTAGCTTCTTCAGCTCAGGGAGGTTGGGACAATGGTGAGTGTAATGGCCGTACTCACCATAGATCGAACAAGAGTGGTTTGTTCGAAGAGGTGGATTTTTGTTCTGCCATTGGGCATTGCTTGGCTCCTGGTTTTGATTTCGGTTGGAGTTGACTCCAGCCTGAGATCATGGAGGGCGTTGCTAGTTGTTGTCCCCCTGTCCAGGATTTAATTTAGGTTTGTTTTTCCCTTTTTTCTTAACCACGTTAGGAGGGTAGTTCTCCTGGTTATATGGTTGGCGCGGTTGGTTTTGGGAAGGCTACACAACGTTCACCTGTGAATTATTTTGCATAGGCAGGTCTTGTGCTAGGGACTAAGCATAATGTGGTCCTAGTTTGCAACTCACTGTCAAGGGGAAGCTCTTATGTCAGTATGTATATCTACATACTGAGTCCCCTGAGAAGGAGGAAAAGGTCCTCCATGTTCATGGTGATATGATGTCGCCTACTGGCCAAATTTTGCGGAGGCATGTGATGACTTTGGTAGCTGGGTTGTGGTACATTCTGGGTAGAACCATATGTGTAACCGGGGTTTTGAACACTGTTGCCTGGGTAACTTTGGGTCAATGATCCAATTAAACCGTCTGCAGATTTTGACGCGCCTGGAAATTCTTTGTAAGTTTGCAGGCTTGGGGCGTTCGACAGGATATTGTCAATATACCCTGACTGCGTATATATAAGCTTGAGCTGTTGGGCTTTACTGATGGCATCATCTTCAGATATGGGCCTTTTTTGCACCACATCCTTTGAAATATCTGCACTGAGAGTTTTCAGGAACAGGTCTAACAGTACTCAATCGTCGAGTTTGGCTTTACACAAACAATGACGCCGCCGCCATTCATGGAGATGGTCCGAGATATGGACAATGGGGGTTTTCCTAAAGTGAGTCAGTAATTCCATTCTAGAATCATGGAGGATGGGTAACTAAAAATAGGTTAGGAACATAGTGGCGAGGGTGCTAAAGGTTCCATTTGTAGTAGAGGGTTGCTCCACATACCATTTCGCTGCTACTCCCGTCAGAGTGCATTGAAATAGTCTCAGTTGAATAGTATCATCAACGATGTTGTTCGAAGAGCACCAAAGGTAGAAAGTCATAACAAGATTTCCTGGGTCTTCTGCTTGCTTTCCTTCGAAATTTGGAATGTCTAAAGGGAGCTTCATGGGCATGGGAGGCCATATGGGGTTGTGTGAAATGGGGTCATTTGTCAACTTGGTTAAATCTGGTAGATTCAACAAAGCTAGAAATGGTGACTGCGAGGTTGTAGCCATTGCGACTTGTGAAAACAAAATGTTTTGGTTAGGAAGAGGGTTTGTCTGCTACCCTACTATTTTTTCGACTGGCTTCCCGAATGGGTAGCACTCCTCTGCCCTATAGGGGTTGTGGGAGGAGTGGCATGTGGTGTGGCGTTGGAAGACCAACCAGGGTTCCCAACTAAGGATGCCCCAATATAGGATGAACCAATAATGGTGGCAACATTCCATCTTTGATGCCTAAATGGCGAAAGACCCAGAACCCCTCCTAGTAATGGGGGGAGGTCCAAAAGACGTCTAGATCGACGAGGTCCCATTGGGTCCATTCTGGTGTCGACTAGGTCTGGATTTGGAAATATTTGAGAGGATAGATATTATAATCAAAGAAAAATTCTGATCACATACATAAAACAAAGCGAAAATAAAATAAATTTTCCGTTTAAATTAATCCTATGTGATCAGTCTATCAAAAAATATGGTTTTTGTTTGTTTGCGTATGATACTCAAATCCTAGAAGATGTAATAATCCTCACACACTCAAATGTAACTGGGCCTTGGGAAGATATCTTGCGAGTGCTGGCACAACGTCCCATAAGAGTTGGTGACGCCCCTAGTCAGCAGATGAAAATCCACCAAGGTAAGTGTAGAGGATCTAGTGCTTGCCCGCACCGTCACCTATGGGGAAAGGATGCCCTAATTTTTGCCACTAAGTACCACCATCCCATGTGAGCGTTTGAGTCTTGGGCTTCTTGGTAGTTCAGCTAACAATACCGAGTATCAACTAGGTTAGGTAGCCCCAACTGATACCGCACACACTGTGCCTAAGCCTAACCCCCTTTGAAGTGGGTCTTTGCCGTGCTCAGGTTTTCTTTTCTGTGGGCTGATAGGTGGATTTGAAAAGCTCCCTAAACAGTCGACTTCTATGTTTCAAGATGAAGAATGATCAAGGCGGCTTATTGGATGCCTACCCTCTTGATCCTAACTTAGACTATAAATTCTTTTGTGGCCCCTGTGGGGAGAATTTAGTGAGGTTTGTTAAGTTAGTTTTAGGTGTCTTTTCTTTTCTTAGTGTGTGGATGTGTGTGAGAAAAAAATGAACAAGCACATAGTTTGAACGTGTGGATATGTAGTGATCCTTTTCAAAATCCCCTATTAAAATATGTTCTATTGTTCCTTGCTCAATAGAAAAACATGTGCGGATATGGGCCGCTTTCAATTTTTCCTAGTTAATCTATGTGATCGACTATAGGGAAATGGTGAGTTGCCAATAGAGAGTGTTCATATGCTCGCCTAGGATCACCGAAGAGTGCAAAGGCAACAGAGATTACTTGCTCTTCTATTGACAATTCAATCCTGGTCCCGAAATCCTAGTGAAAAAATTGAACTAAACTAATGAATTTTACAGTAGAAAAAGAAACTAACTAAGCATGCGTGGACTTGGGCCACTTAATTTGGCTCATTATCAAGGTGTTTTGGTACCTAAATTTTAAAATTTTTAATTTTTTTTTTTTTTGGAATGCAAGTTAATTTTCCCTCCTACTTAAAATATGTGTGAAATTTTGCAAAAAATAACTTGAAATAAAACTGACACCAAGCCTACCAAAAGCAGCTAAGAGTGAGCTTTAGCACGCTGCGGGGCACCTCAACTAGTGCTGGCAGATGTATTATGGGATGCTAGGCACTTTACAAGTAGAAAAATATAGAAATATGGGAGAAATTTCTCATTCTGTCTTTCGTGCGCAAAAGGCTACAACAAGCACAATGTCTGCACACAGGTCAGCTCTGAACGCACGCCTAGGGAATGCTTATCTGAGGGAAAAGCGCGCAAATTCCTGCAAATGTAATTTTTTGGAGCTGTTCTGCTTTAGTCTGTCACTTGGGATGAAATAGGGACTGAAGGAGAGAAAGGAGGCAATTTTAGCCTAACTCCACAACACAGACAAAGGTCTCTGCAAAAAGGCACAACCACATAAACTTGGAAATAAAAGTTAGTGGAGTCACCAATCCTGTGTTATTGTGTTTGGTGCACGTATGTACGAAATAACACCAACTTAAGGGGTGTGGTTTTCCCTCTTAAGTTACTGGTCTCAGGTAGAAAATTTATGGAGTAGAGAAAGTTAGTGGAACATGCTAGAACATAAACATACTAGATAGATAAATAGCATGCATATTCAAACATACAAATTAAAATAAAACTAAAACAAATAACACTAAACCTCTAAATAGATTCAAACAACTTCAATAATCCAAATGACGATGCTTATGTCCCCTCTTATTAAGTGCTGGTAGGAAATGAGGATGAAACTTTAACCCACTTTCCAAGGGGCCCTTAGAACTTGGGGCTCTAAGTCCTGATGCAAGGATGTCTTTACTTCCGAGATGCCTTGGCGCAAAGTCTCCCTCTCTCTACTATGGTGGACTGAAGTTGATGGATGGAAAAAAACTGAGTCCCCTCTATCTCTGCTTCGGATCACACACTACTGGTATTTCTTGGGGCAATTATGGCTAGCATAACAATGTGCTCTCAATTTTTTCATCTCTTGGTGGCCTTTTATAGGAGAATTCAAATCCTCTTTCCCTCTCTTCGTACATTGATGATGGTGACCCAAGAGAGGGGGTGATTCCATTGTGTTCTCCCTCGGTGTCCTAAGGAGGCTTGGGTGGCTATCCTTAGGTGGATTCAAGTGTGGAATCAATGTCCCGGAGTGTGCTTTTTGTGGTCCTGGAAAGTGACTTCCGCCACTCCCAGGATTGCGTGCTTTTTGGGTCAAAAGGTGCACAAAGGGCGCGCTTCTCAAAGGATTTTGCGCGCAAAAGAATTTATTGCTAGTTCAAATTTGATTTTTCCTCAGACCTTAGATATTTTTAAATACTTTCCAGATTCTCTAATGTCTCTCAGCCCTGTAAATCCTTCTGCCTGACATTAAATAATGTCGTCTTTGCTTGTACAATTTTCCAGTGTTAACAAGCACCAATTGAAAAGTAAGCATTTTGGATTGATTTTTTGGGTGAATTTGAGTTTCATCCTCATTATATTTACTAGGGAAGTAAAATTTTGGAGTCCAAAAGTTCCTAGTGGGGAGGTATGATTAGGTGATTAAATTTTAGCTTAAAAATGAAAGTGCCTAGAAAGTCTTGAAACTGGTGCCAATTCTAAGTGCTCATCGTTCTAAATCCAACGACGTTCATTTCACCTCAATCTGACACTGTATGCTCAAGTTATCTTGTGTTGACCATTTGGACCAACACCTAAAATTTTAGCAGGTTTGTTGCCTGGGTGACCGTACAACTGAGTCATCAGAGTGACTGTGCAGGGTTTGAGCCAACCACAAGCTGACACTTTTCCTTCTTTGGTTCGTCATTTGGAGGTTGAATTTTATTACTTGATTGTGTTTTTTCATGGACCAATGAAATGGTTACACATGGCCCAGTCATGGGCTGCCACTTGGCACCCCGGGGTCATACAAAATTTTGGTATGGGTCGGCTAGAGTCCCAAACAGATTCAAACCCCTAACCTATACTTCATTAACACAATGCTCTGCCAATAGGCTATACGATGGGTCTTGTTATACTATGGGAAAAACCCATATTTAAAGTTTAATATGGCACTCCTTAGGGGAAGGGGTCAGGTTGCCAACCCCGACCCTGGTCACGACCATACTACATGTCCACAGGCGCAATGGTGGAAGGGCTTGGTACCTTAACCCAACCTTGGTCACTTGAATGCTGATGGAACCAAATTTTATGCTGAGGGGGCTTGGTGGAAGCCCAATCCATGGTCACCTTACCTGCGGAGGACCTTGGCTAAAGGTGAAAGTCGGAGGCGCGAAAGAGTGAGGGACAAGCCCCAGGTCCTTTGAATCACCCACAATACCATGCTTTAGAAGTTAAAGGGGATCGATAAGAAGGGCATGATGTTAGACTGCCCCTCGATCCTGTGGCACCAGATAAGGCCACACGCCCGGTGTTTAAGGGATAGGCTGGTGGGTGCAAGCGTTAATACCCAACCCACGACCTTTTGCGACCATATTGCTCGAATTTTCAGCCTTAAGGGGTCACTAAAAAATTTGATCATCCAAAAAAATGCACCGACAAAGGGAGAAAATGTTGCTCCATTAGCAAAAAATTGGGCTGATTTGTAGGACAGTTAGATTGTTGGTCTGATTTGTAGGACAATTAAAAATAAAACTAAAAGGAGAGCTTTGGAGCCATATATTTTTGTCTTTTTGTCCAAATTGAGCTCAAGGAGAGTCCACTTATGGGTTTTTGGATGTTTTGGATCCAATGGTGACATCTATTTGCTGATTTGAGCACATCTAAAGAGTATTTTTGTAGGATTAAGACCAAGGGTGTATGGATTAATCAGGTTTTTGAAGCAATTTTGGAAGGTATTTGAGCATGGAGAAGGACTTGTAGTGGTTTTCTCACCTTCATAAGTCTACTGTAGCAGTTGATACTTGAATGGTTCAACTCAATTTTGTGAAGACAATCCCCTCTGTAGATAGAAGTGATCTCTGTAGCCCTAGAGTGGGTCTAGAAACACACAAGACTAACTAATGAACCCTTTCCTATCTTGTATTCAAAGTGGAAGAAGAAGAAGAAGAAGAACCTACCTCTTCCTGATGCTATTGTCCAGTCTTGTGATGAAGACCTTCATTCCACGATATTTCAGGCTCACTCCTCACTACTTGTGGCATTCAAATACGCGTAAGAGATCAAGAGACAAAAACAAGAAACATGACAAGAAACATAACATACATCGAATACAAATTACCTAACAGATCAAGGAGCATTAGAATACTTGCATAGATATCTAGATAAATATGGAAAGTGAAACACCAGTTGTATTATTAATTATATAAAGAGGAAGCATACAACCATGGCCTTGATGTTGGAGGCCTCCCTTTAGTGATGTCCAAGTCCAAACTGAGGCTCTTCAAGAAATCCTTCTCCCAAGAGGAAAATTGAGCATAATCATAGTATAGGGATGTAAAGGATTAATGATTAGGTAAGACCAACTAGTAGTGGAAGGATGGGATTCAATTTATAGGTAGGGAGAGGGAGTTAGGGATCCATAAAAGGAGGAAGGCCCACTTTTCATGGGAAAATTCCCTAATGATAAGATCAAGAGCTCCAAATGAGAGAGCTCGAGCATATTTGCATTGAACCATATCCGGCTCGTCGTTCTGGAAGATTCTAGTGCACAGAGCTTCTTATCCATTTGAGGAAACACTGCCAGAAAGGGTTCAATGCAGTTTTTCCCATCAAAATCGCGTTGGTAGTGCTAGGTAAAAGTGTGGAAACCTACCATTAGCATGAGCAGGAAACTGGAAAATAACGCTAACCTAGAAATCTAGGTTTTGAGCTAAGCTTTTCCATAAAATCTTCAAGGAAGCTTTCTGTTAGTCTTCATGGGAAATCATGATGTATTTTCCATGGTGGATATATTTTACACTATTCATCTTAGGGCACTTCAATATCAGGGATGGGAAGTAAGCAGGGTGACAAATTACTGTGTAACAGATGCTCCCTAAAGCATGAAGGCATAACAGGGAGTGATGGATGAAATGCTTTATGAACCAAGGCAATGACTTAGAATACCACCAGGTGACTTGCCAAACCAAGAAAAATACAATATGTGACATATCTGATATAAACATGCCTAATAACATATCTCTAAATAGGCATCAAATAACACATGAGCCCACGACACGGGCACAACCATCCGTTTGAAAGAGACCATGGAAATGGATCTGTTAGCACTCAAATCTACCTCAGGCTGAAATGAAGTAAAACTCAAGGCTACATCAAACCACGCTCAGCCTCGTAGCTAGCCCTACGAGGACAGGAGAGGGCTCTCTCCGTCAATCTTGAGATAATAAGCAAGTAGGATGCGAGATGACTTACAATAAGAACTGATTTTAGGCTAGTAAAGAGATAGGTATGTTTGATTTTTGGTTTTTTTTGGGTTTTCGCTGGAGTAATGGGAAAACAAATTTTGGGTCCGGGGATAAGGTCAGACCTTTGCAGAGTTCAAGCTGGGGCGAGGTAGGTGATGATCTTGATGCTTTAAATTGGATATATGGATAGATTAGACCGACGAGGAGCTGAAGAGGGCAAAGAAGAACTTGGATCCTCTCCAAACAGCTGAAAACATATAGAACTAACTGAATTCAAAGGTTAAGCACTGTAAACAATGGATTCAACCTTAATCACTCATTCAATTCAGTTCAGAAGCATAATGAAAGGATGGCATACATTAAACATGAAGAAACTTACAGTAAACAAAGAAGAAACATCATCAAGAACAGAACACCACAAGGATCCCAACAAGTGCCGCAAAACCCCTGATCTTTCCTTAGCCAAAATATGAAAAGTATGTACAATAGTATCAAAAGTATCCCAAGAGTCCAACCTCTCCAACCTGTAGAATGCCTCAGAAATTACAATATATAGATCACTCTAACCCCTTTCCCCACCTCTAGGGGTCGAATTCCCTCTTCGGGGATCAGTTTCAACCAATTCTAATCATGGAACTACAATCTAGGCAGCTAACAACTTGCCTCTAAAAGAGTGGAAACTGATCCATTACATGATTTTTTACCCTTTTGAGAGTGAATCTTCTAGAAGAGATAAAAATAAGCCAAAGTTACATGTCAAACATGAATTTACATCATAAAAACCCAAAAATTCTATCCACAAGAAAAACTGGTCCATACTAGGCGAAAAACTGAGCTGGCAGCTGAAAATTCAGGAAAAATTTCAAGTGGGTCGCTCCTGAGCCGTGTGGGTCGCTCATGTTCCAGGCTGATTTTGAGGTACTTCCCGGCATCCAAATTGAGCTCATGATAGCTCGTTGGAAAGCCCTGGATGTCTACTTTCCAACCCAAGTGGAATTTCTGAATTTGGAGTTGATTTGACCCTTCAAAACCTCATTCTCCCAGAGGTACTTCCTGCTGGTGCAAAAGGTGGCAGCAAGGTGGTTTTCATGGTGTTTTTGAGCTTTTTGACCATCCAGATTTTGATGAAATGCTTAGTTGATTTCTGAGGATGCATAACTAACCATGAAAAATCCAAAAATGAAAAAATTTCCTCCAGCAAGTGTCCCAAAAAAAAGTGAGCGCATGAGTGCGCGACCCGCTTAACTGAAAAACCTGTTTTTGAGACCAAAAATTTGAAAATGACAAAATTTTCTCCGAATTTGCCCAAATTCGGAGCGGAGGTCCTCCATCATGTGTCCTACCCAGTCAATGAAGCCTCGGCCAAAATCCGAAGTGGATTAGGCCTTTTCCGCCATTTTAGTGCTCTCCTGGTGCATGCAGTTCCTGTGATGAAAACACTGTCTCGGTTGTATGATGTGTTGTTGTCAGTCATGATGTAGCAATGTGTATGTTCAACCTGTTGAAAATGAAAAATGGGACCTTGGTGTCTTTGTCTCCATCATGATCATGTGAATGTACCTACGCTGATGAAGAAGGCGAGACCCCTTCCACCTCACGTGGAGATAGTACTCGCGTTGCTGATGAAGTCAACGAGACCCCTTCCACCCCGGGTGGAGATAGTACTCGTCGTGATGTTGAAACAAAGCTCTGTGGCTTCTCTGATATGTTACCACTACTGGTGCACTGCTATGCTCCATCTCAGTGCATCAACCTTAACGATTGAGTCACTGTTCGACTCCTGCTCATACACTGACTCTGTCTCTGACATGGCCTGGAACAAGATATTGGCACTATGTATACTGATATAAATGCAGTGAAAACAAAGTTATGATGTGTGTTTTAACACCCAACAAATATCCCCACCATCAAAACACCATGAGGAAACAAACACTGATAATATCTCTGTTTTAAGTGGATTGGAAAAGAGGCACAATCTCTGTTTTAAATGCAAGTGAAACTGGACCAAAGGGAGCAGGCAACCTTCAGAATATTGAGCAAATCTTGTCAAAGGGAGCATGGCATCATATGAATGTTTTTGTCTATGAGTAATAACAACAGAGTTATTAAGTGTCAATGGGCAATGAAACAGAGTTATGAGAGTGTTTTTAACATTGGGCAGTGAAACACAATACAACCATAGTCACCATGGAACGAAAGTCTTGAACATGGTAAAGTAATAGCAATGGTCACAATGGTATAATGGGCATGAGAATAATATGGTTTTGATAATATATGCAAGGCTGGGTATATCACTGACATAAAATAGGGGACAAACTCATGCAACCACCCACTATCATTTTAAAACCCTGAAAACGATATTGCCATGACTGTGGGGTTTAAATCCTCCATTTGAAGCGTTTGAAACCATCAATGATGCCACCAGCGCATTTAAAAACATTGAGCAATTGTTTAAAGCCTGTTTGAAGGCCGATGGGGGCGATCCCAAACAAGACTGGGCGCTCAAAACGAATTTTCGAACCTCTGTTGATGAGTGGGTCGCTCTGCCCAGGTGGGTCGCTCCCATTCATTTTTACACTGTGAAAATTGCCCAGGTGGGTCGCTCCCCTCAAGTGGGTCGCTCTTGCCACATAGTGCATTTTGCAGAAAGCTTTTGGAGGCCTTCCCGGTGTCCAAATCGGGCGTGTGATAGCTCGTTGGAAAGCTATTGGAGTATAATTTCCAAAAAAATTAAAATTATGCAATTTGGATTCTATTTACTCTGTCAAAAATCAAATCTCCCAACACTAGTCAAAATGAGCAGAATGAGGCTGCCTCAAGGCAGAGCGCTGTTGCAGTCAACTTATGAAGGTCTTCCTCAACTCCAAATTGAGCTCATGATAGCTCATTGGAAAGGTATTTCTGTCTAGTTATCATTTAAATCATCAAGCAAGTCATTTGGCCAACCATGCTAGGAGAAATCTTGATTTTCCCAAGGTCACTTCAGAGGTGCATTCAATTCTCCTGAGGCAACGGTATTTTTGACATTTCTCCAAAACCATGATACCTGTGTAAAAAGTGAAGGAGGTTTGTCTTCCTTGGCATGTTGTGAACAAAAACCTCTCTCATTTTTCCAAAATTCATCTTTGATTGCTCTGAAACCTCTTTTGAGTGAAACTTACCCCGATGTGTGAAACAAGGAAGTTTGTCGAAATGAAGCGAAATGAAGGGGATAGGGGGCTTCTAAATTCTTGGGGAAATTTTGGGAAGTAGGGAGGGATGTTAGGAATCAGGGGGAAGTGGAATAACAGAGATTGAGTGAGGGGAAGGGGTCCAAAAGGGCAAAACACAGGCCTAGCCTAGGAAATTGCCAAGTTTTGGCAAGAAACTAGGGTTTGTGCAAAAATGAGGAATTTTGGGGATCTCAGTGATGGGAAGTGTTTAATGAGGTAAATTAATGATAGGGGAAGGTATATGAACATCAGGATACAAGTTTTTCGATGATTTGACCATCCAAAAGAAATTACCTCCAAAACCCTAGGAGAGGGAAATGGACCTTACCAAGGCACAACTGAAGCATGAACAAGCTGTGAAATGACTCAACGGAACTTGAAATGATGATGAAAACCCTCTGAATGATGGTACACTCAGCTGAATGGTGACATGGACTGACATTTGGACAACTTTGGAAGAAGTGAAAGCAAACCCTAGACCTAATGCCTAGTGACCAAATTTTGCTTGAAGACTCATTGAACTGACAAAATTTGACCTTGACACCTTAAAATCACTTTGTAAGAGCATGTTTGATCACTGGGGGAAGGCTGCAAAGGCTGACTCTAACAGGATCCATGGTATGGTCACAACCATCCGTATAGAAAAAATCATGTGGAAAATAATGAATACTCAAAAATTCCATGCAACCTTGATAATACTTGATGTGATCTAGGGTCTTCATCTCTATCTGAATCTACCCATTGTAAGAATCTAACCATGTGAATAGATATTCTGACGTCAAACATGGTAGAACCCACCTGATTACCAGTCAACAATGTAAATCGTAAACAAGCATGAGAGAAACCACCAATGTGATCTAGGTGGATATTGGTGGCCACCCACCTATTCCACTTGGGGCCCCACCATTTTTTCTTTCAGTTTCCTTAATTGTATCACAATTTACTATTTTTAGTAGTTTTCGGGTCCTGAACTTCCGGAGCTGTTTTGAGGCCCTAAACGAATTTTTTTTGGAAAAATAAGAGAAAAATGGGTTCTTAATTGATGTTACTCACTTAAAAGTTGTATTCATCAAATATATCTTTCTAACGAGGTATTGTGCCCGTCAAACGAATATCGTATGCCAAAGTTATGTCCCCGGGAAGTTGATGCACCAATTTAGCTAAACAGGGCCCATAGTTTTGGTGCTTCATCTCCTAGGGTTAGGTTTTTGGATGTTTAGTGTTTCCATTGTTTCTAAATGATAAATAGGCCTTCGAGCCTCATTTTAGCACATTTGAAAGGCCTGTAGCCACCACATCTCTTCTCAGAGATAAGCTACTAATGCTCTAGCTAGTTTATTTCCATTATGTCTGTAAGCATATTTCAGTTCTTTGATATTAATTAAATGAAGTGTTATTTCCGCTGCATCTTTGTATTTATGGCTATATTCATATTCTGTTGCATTCTTGCATAAATCTAGATTAGTGGTATCAGAGCGGTCTTCTCTTTCTTTATTTTTCTTTGCATGTCCCCAACGAGGTCAGGGTATAAGGATTTAGGGCTCGATCTGGTGGAACCCTTGTAAGATCGACCTTGCAAACCCCGACGACCTCCCATGGTAGAAGAAAAGAAAGACGAGGGAGCAGAAGATCCTATCAAAATATTGCTCGAGGAGGCCCTCGAGAAACAAAGGAATGCGATGATGGATAACTTTGCCCAGATCCTTCAACGATTTCCCATTGGTGGTGCATTTGCATTCAGCAACCACTCTGGAGGTGCCAATCCTTTCAAGGTACAACTCAACTTCCACATTCCCATATTTGAATTCTAGATAGATGCAAATGCCATAAATAGATGGTTGAATTGCTGGAAGGGTATTTCTTGGTCCATGATTTCTCCGATCAAGGAAAGATTAATTTTGCACTCCTCAAAGCCGCCCACCATGTCAAAGACTGGTGGGAAACCTATTATGAGAAAAAAGGCGAGAGGGAACCCTCTTTGTTCTTGGCCACACCCACTTGGAATTTTTTTTAGGATGGTATCAAGGAACAATATTACCCTGTGGGGAGCTATGAGGACAAGTACATCCAACGTACAACGCTGTGGCAATTTAGGGATCAAGATATGGACGAGTTGATGAATTTGTTCCATACCTTGTGCACAAAGTTGGGTATTAAAGATTCGAAGAAATATTTGGTGCTTAAGTACCACAAATATTTGCACAGACACATTCAAGAGAAAATGGAGTTACGTGTCTGATGTATTATTGGATCAACCATAGTTGTGGAAGCGACATGTTATGTATGAGTCTAGGCCTTGTTCTATTATTATTACTTTGGAAAATAATTTGTATAGGATACTGGAGGTAGTACCACATTCCGCCATCTCTTTGAGTACTCAAAAGCAATGCAGTAAGATTATTTCCCAAACCAAGAAATTTGTTTTCATTACACAGAGCAAGAAGAAGATTGTGGCCATAGCCTCCAAACAGGGCTCCCTTGCATGACATCAACATATGGGAAAAGTCATGGAGGAATACAAGGACATTTTCTCCTCACCCATAGGGGTTCCTCTACACTGTCAGGCAAAGCACTCCATTGATATGACCCCAGGCGTGCTACTTCCTAATGGGAAAATATATCGACGTTATGTTCTAGAGAATGAGAGGCAGATCCAAGAGCTGTTGCAGAAAGGGCACATCAGATCAAGCTCCTCACATGTACTGTATGAGGTTGAAAAAGCAACCAGATTTATTGAACGCATCCAACATGTCCGCTAGCAATTCCATGACATGTTGGAGAAATCCAATGCCAAGTACAAGCAGTGACATGATCGACATCATGTGCCAAACAAGTTCCATGTGGGCAACAAAGTTTGGCTGCATTTGCAGAAAGGACGCCTAACCAGAGCTTATCAAAAGTGCATACCACTTTGATATGGGCCTTAAACCATTATCAAGGCTATGGGAGACAAAGGATTTGACCTCAACATTCCCCCATTCCTTGGCCGACAACCAGTGTTCAATGTGGATCACCTTCGACCATACTTTCCAGAATTACTGGACACATCCAACATTGTAGATCTCATGGAGGAACTCAACGCAATGGGGACCATTGATTCCTAAGGTGGGAGAAATGATCCAGGTGGATATTGGTGGCCACCTTCCTATTCCATTGGGGGCCCCACCATTTTTTCTTTCAGTTTTCAGTTTCCTTAATTGTAGCACAATTTACTATTTTTAGCAGTTTTTCAGGTCCTGAACTTCCAAAGCCATTTTGAGGCCCTAAATGACGTTTTTTGGGAAAACTAGGAACAACATGGGTCTTCAACCAATTTTTTCCCCTCAAATGTTGTATTCATTAGATAGATTTTTCTCAACAAGGTATTGTGTGTGTCAAATGGAGATTGTATGTCAAATTTACGTCCCCAAGAAGTTGATGTACCAATTTACACAAACAGGGCCCATAGTTTTGGCGCTTCATCTCCTAGGGTTAGGTTTTTGGATGTTTACGGTTTTCCATTATTTCTCAATAATAAATAGGCCTTCAAGCCTAATTGTAACACTGTTGAGTGACCTGTAGCCACCACATCTCTTCTCAGAAATAAGCTACCAACACCCTAGCTATTTTATTTCCATTCTGTTTGTAAGCATATTTAATTTCTTTGATATTAATGAAATGAAGTGTTATTTCCGCTGCATCTGTGTATTTATGGTTATATTCATATTCTATTACGTTCCTGCATAAATCTAGATCAAAGTGTGAATGAATGAGTTGAATTTGAACACTTGCAGAATCATCCAATCAGAGGCCAATGATGTGAACCTAACATTGAACGCGAAGAACTTGCCATTGGGGCATGCAAGCTCCAAGATACTGAAAAGGGGTTTCTAAATAATCTTTCTGGATAATGAGCTGAAGTCGACAGGAAGTGATCAGTCAAAGGAGGGCCATAATTATTCCCAAATCATTGACACAAAACAAATGATTTCTCAATATGATAGGTGTGATTCAGGATTGTGGTATAGAGGGTCAAATAAGAAGAGGATGTTTGACTATTATAACAAGGAATTATCTTGAACATATCAGTGACACAACTCCACAGTGTGGCAACATTTCACTCAAAAATGGGATCAAAGGTCATGGTGATAGAAGATAATGATCAAATGAGAGGCAAACAGATTTCCCAAACACCAGAAGAAAAATGATGAATGAAGGATATCCCCAACCCGACAAAAACTGCAGATGAGTGTCATTTCAAGAGCGGCATGCTCCCTCAAAACACATAGGAAGTTCCACTTTCAATTTTTCCCCGTTATTGTTAAGGAGTACCTCTTTATTTTTGATAGCAAGCGTGAAGAGGATATCATATTCTTAGCGTAAAAGTTAATTCTTCGAATGAATCTATCCTATTAAGTTTAACGAGCCTTAGGAAGGAGGAACTCGACCTTGTCATGGTGACAAGTCTTTCAACGTTTAAGTTTTACAAGTTTGACAGAAGAGTAACTTGATATCTTTTTCATGTTTAGAGAGTTTGAAAAAGAGACAAAAAATAACACTCCATCAGGTCCCTTTTCGTAAATCGTCTCTCGAATCCGAAAAGGTAGAAAACAATATCAGAGAGAACCTCTTGACCATGTTTGATCAAGGTATTCCTTTTTCATAAATAGTCAATATTAGCTCAAAAAAGAGGTAAACGTATACTGAGAGCAAATCAATTCATTTAAGTTAACGAGTTCGAAATGACAATTACTTGATGATATTTTCATTTTTAGAGAGTCATAAAAGAGCTTAAAGATGACTCCAATGGGTTCCTTTTTCATTTATTTTTAACGAGTTCGAAAAAGAGAGAAAATAAAAGTCATTGCATTGGTAAAAAATGGTCATTGTTACCGTTTAAAAAATATCCTGTCATTGCACAAAGAGAACCACACATAATTGATATCGAGAAAAATAATAAAATGTTGGTAAACAAATGTTCAGAACTTATAAATATGCAAAAAGTAAAAACATTTTTAGCATTTCATTTTGGGTAAATTGGAGAAGCACATTTTACCCCATTTTCCTTCGACCTTCACACAAGCGGCGCAACCGATCCAGGAAACCATTAGATTATTTGTCAATTGGAGGTAAGAGCTTTATCTCTTCTCATCAATTTCATTCCATTTTTAAGCCATTTGTTTTGGAAATTTTGGTGTTAAGAGGAGGATTTAAAATTTTTATGTCACGGGCAATCAACGCGGGGTTGACCTATCAGACCCACACCGATCACTCATATCCCGTTAGGCCAACGTGCCATTGGTGCAGGTCTAATTTTGATAGACGTGCTAAGTGAAAAAAAGAATTTAAAAATGAAATTTCTCCATTCTTAAGGATTTGTTTCTAGTTTGGATTGGTTGAAAACTCCTAAAATATCATTAAGGGATGTTTTGCTAGTGATTTCGACGAAGATAGTTATTGAATGGAAATAAAGAGGCCATGAGGTAGAATATCATGAAGCTCTGCATTGCATCAATGCCTTGAGAAATGGTGGTTTGATCAAGTTCTTTCAAACCTGAAGACTTAGAGCTCAACTTGAGCTACTAGACTATCTCATTGGACTATGGGATGCCGATTGTCAAATTTTCATGATTGGTGACCAAGAAATCAAAATAGATATATCGGACATCTATTTCATAACTGGGTTATCTAGGAGAGGAGAGAGAATCCAAATAATGGAGGTCGTACTGGAGGCGAGAGCACGAGTATACTCATTGGGAGACATTGTCATAGTGCTAGAAAGACTTCAAGTGGAAAGGTAGATATCAAAAATATCACCAATATGCCTTTGAAGATGATATTGAACACTATGGCTTGTGTAGTTGGGGCCCAGGCGTTGTATGAGGCAAAAAATTCTCAGTTTTAGTACAATGTAGATTACATTTCTCCCACTATTTTCAATTTGTGTGAGAGACTATTGGCTAACATGAAAAGCAACCTTACAAATTGCAAAACAGGACGATTGAAACAATTTGGGTATGGGTCCATATTAATTAGAGAACTTTTGAGATCTAAAATGGGCCTCCTAATAAAAATATACAACCAAAATAAACTTTATAAGGACCAATAGGATTCAAGATGATGATGTCAACCATGGGGGATGATTCACCATTTTTGGGATAAAAAGGTAAAAAGATCAAAAAATAATAAAATAATAAAACTGTTTTTTCAACTTGTATTTTAGACTTATCTCCCTAAGGTTTTACTCAAATTTAAAGTGAGAGTACTCATTGGATGAAACATTTAGTTCCTCATCCAAGGAGTACCCATGTTGCATACTTTCAATGGACCCTTCTACAAGAAAAATGAGAAATGCATGAAAAAACGTAATTGCAATAACGTTTTTCATGTATTTCTCATTTCTCATGTAGTAGGGTCCATCGAAACTATGCAACATGGGTGCTCCTTGGATGAAGAATCAAATTATGCATCCAACAAGTGTTCCCGCTCGAAATTTGAGTAAACCGATAGGTAGATAAGTTGAAAATATATTTTTTTCTTTTTTCCCTCTAAAATTTGATGATATAATATAATATTATTTTATTATTTCCACTATGATTTTATAATTTCCTTAAAAGGCCCGTTTTAGACCTCAAAATTCCCCTAATGGATCAATTTCTTCTTGGAGCGAGTGCCATTGTTTCAGTATCGGCGGATTGAGGTGTATGATCTGGCCCCAAGAGACCTGAGGCTGCTTAGATGGTGTGATCTGATGCCTCACCAGGGAGGTGGCAAAAAAATGCATTTCCCGACATCGCTTTTCAGTTCGTTACATCATCAGTTGATCATAGTAGATGACTATGCATATGCTGGTATGAATTTTCGAGAGATCCACATATTTGTCTTCCACCTGGTGCACAATGAACTGATGAAGGTAAAAAACTGAATTTTTGGATCTTTTATTTTTATTTTTAATGTTTGAAGTTATGTGTTCTGAGATTTAAATTTATGATTATCTTGCAGATGTTGGACTAGAGAGGCCAACATGGATGTCCTCGATTGAGAGGAGGGTAGTGAGACAGATCGAGGATGCTCGTTACGTGGAGAGAGCAAACCCAATCGTAGAGGTTGAATGAAACCTGGAGGGCCTGACTAGAGGCATTCTAGAGTACGTGATTTTTGATGACATACTGATGTGCTTTCAGAGGTACACCATAGGAGTCTCAGGTAGACTTTGCCGGTTACTATCTCGAGTTATCCGAGTGGTCACTTGCTATCATGAGCACCATGTGGGTGGATAGCTGCCTTTAGTTTTACTTTTCTGCATTGATGTAGGCTTGTAGAGCCATTGTGTCATGAAACACATATTTTTTGATATTTTGATGTAATAAACTTTTACAAACTCGATATATATATATATATATATATATATATATATATATATATATATATATATATATATATATATATATATATATATATATATATATATATATATATATATATATATATATTTATGTTTCTACTGTTACTAAGTGTTCTGATGTGTTTGATTTTTTTTTTACATATGGTGCAGATTTCGATCTAATACATAATTTTCCAATGCATCTGTTAATGTATTCAAATTTCGTGGAATGTGTTGATATGTAATATAATAAAAATTTCTTTCCAGTAATTAAACACGTAAATGCATGTGCAAAATATGAGGTTTTCCTACTGAATAATGACCATTTAACTGTAACACAATGAGTTTTGAGTCTAAGTTGAAAACCAAGTCTCTAATATTGAGGGCAATCGCATCTGATAATAGCCCGATGACCACACTATATTAAAAAATATTATTAGTTGTTTGAACTAGAAAAATACCTTGTATATTAACTAACTCGCCATCAGGGGCAAAAATTTCCCATGCTATGGAAGATAAGTTCCATGTGCTACGAAAAGCACCATCAGAAAAACCAACATAATGGTTTGATGACATCTGCAAACCAAGTGGAACATGAGGTAAGAAAAGGAAACATGTCTGCAAAGCAAAAAATCACACCAAAAAATCTAAAATCACACTCTAATGTACAAAGTATTTCACTTGCAATCAAGCATAATACTTCTTGAGATATAACCCATTCCGGGGCTCAACCAACTGGTTACCCTCATAATCGAATAGCTCATAGGCGCCTTTATCTAATACACATTCAATGGTGTAAGGCCCATGCCACATTGGGTCGAGATTGCTAACCCATAATTTTTCATGGGCTTGATCATAAAGCATGACCAAGTCACCTTCAGAGAAAACACAAGGATGGACAAACTTATCATACTAAACTTTAACTCGTTTTTTTGTTGAAACCAGAAATAGTGAAATTGGCATCCAGAAACAACATGATAGCACACACACTAGTGTGGGATCACAGGTCACACAATGATGGGTCCTAGCGATACATTACTGTGCAAGCCAATTTATTAAATAAATTGGAAATGTGTCTAATTTAATTTTCCCTTAATTAAATTGGACAATAAATTGTAATCTTATCTCATAAACACTTGTAATAGTTAACTGAGTGTGATAGACTCAATTAGCTCATGGAATTCAAGTTGAGGGTGGTTGATGAGGCATGTAGAGTGATTCTATTTTATTTAGAGTCAAATTTGTAGTTAGTGTATTAGTTTAATGCATGATAAATCAATTAACTCAATTAAGTGAGTTAAAATCAGTTTAACTAGTTTTAAATGGTTGTCGCACTAGTGAGAGGTCAAGTGAATTAAATAATATTTAATTAAAATGCACTAATTTGTCAAGTGACTGATGATTTACTATTAATAGCTACATGCATGTCAGTTCTGATGAATACCCAATTGAGACAGAGGTTATAGGGAAGTTAACTATCAATTGTATTTTTAGCAAACTGCCTAGATGCAGTTAAAAAACCATATGGTTTCTCATGATACTTGTGCATTTAAGGAAGGCTGAAATTCCTAAGGAATAGGGATTTTATTCCTCATGAATTGCGTGAGAAAGGCATGCTGAAGATAGGCTGAGAATTGGCTAAGTGTTGGCCTGATTTTGTCTGGATCAGTGTGAGACGATTAACAGATTATAAGAGACTCTTGTGAGAAGAGCGCATTGTAATTTTTTCATGGTTCCTTGGTTCATTATAAAATATAGATAGAGGGGTTTTGGGTAGCAAGCTTTCCCCAAGAAAAATATCTGTGTTGTGGATTTATTTGCTTCTTTCTTTTACTTGGTGTGATTGTGCGATCGTGTTTAATTTCCGCAGAATTAATTGTAGAAGGATTCAATATTTTTCTCTAGTATATTGCATGATAAAATTGAATCAATTGGTATATACATACTGTTTTTATAGTTTATACATGGTATCAGAGTGACAGGAATCACAATAGTGGAGAAGGAATTGAGTTTGTGTTGAACAATATTCAAACTTACAGATACTCTCTTTGGAGCGATAAGTGGATCAAGATGGCTTTCAATGGATTAAGATTGGAATATGCACTCAAGGGAAGTTGTAATTATATTGCATGGAAAGACAGAATGGAGGCAGTTATGGAGGACAACGGGTTGAAATAATTCATTGATAATGATATTCCCAAGCCCGCAGTAGCAGACACCCCTCTTCTTGATGCTTGGAAAAGGAGGGTAGCAAGGGCAAGGAGGATATTATTAGAGGGAGTTTGATATCACATTGTCTCGAGTCTCCATGGCAAGGTGACTCCACATGCTATGTGGAAGGCCTTGACATATCTGTTTCAGAAGAGTAACGACCAAAGGAAGTTGGCGCTGAAGGACAAGATCAGGAAAATAAAAAAGGAGAAAGGCACACGATTGTCCCTTGAGAGTGAGCTTGATTTTCATGCAGATGAGGAAATATTGGTTCCAAAGGATGAACCTAAAGATGCAGATCAACCACATGAGGAGGATCATGGAGTGGCAGAAACCACTCATGCAAAGCCATCCACCAGACATGGTAGGAGGTGCACCACAAAGGCTGGCAAATTGAGACTCGATGCGACAGAACGTGTAGGAGAACCTACATCATAACGTAGAAAAAGACAATCAGTGGTTGGATCTAGGTGGATCTACAAGGTGAATAAAGCAAAAACCTTCAGGAGGGGAAATTTTTTAGTCATAAGGGCAGAGGGAGTACATGCAGCTATACCTCCAAGTGTGAGGTGGGGAGATGTGAAAAATTAATCCCAAGAAGAAATTTGGGCAGGATTCATTGAGATGGTGTGTATCATGTATCGAACCTAGATATGAGAGACCACAGTACAACAGTAGTAGGAAGGATTGGTTATATTGATGCAGTCATATGTTAGGAAGATAGAAATCAGAGTGATAGGTGTTAGATATTGGAGTGCAGATAAGAGTTGGCAGCAGTGCAAAGTGCATGGATGCAGATGTCAATAGTGTAGAGAGTCCAATAGACATGTGTAGTAGGATCCAGCAGTCAAAAAAATCTGATGACAGATGCATTATACTGATTCAATTGTTTGGAGGCTATTCAGTTTCAGAAGATTTGCATGTGTGAACAAAACTAGAGAACTGTTTCATGCAAGAGTTGCATGTGTGAACAACACTAGAGAAGTGTTGCATGCAAGAGTTTCATGTGCGAACAACACTAGAGAAGTGTTGCATGCAAGAGTTGCATGTGCGAACAACACTAGAGAAGTATTGCATGCAAGAGTTGCATGTGTGAACAACACTAGAGAAGTACTGCATGAAAGAACATTCCAAAGGTACCAGATCGAGACAGATTAATTCCTTTCTTGTTGAGAGGGAGTGTTGAAATTTGCAACAAGAAACAGTGAAATTGTCATCCAGAAACAACATGACAACACACACACTAGTGTGGGATCATAGGTCACATAGTGATGGGTCCTAGCGATACATTACTGTGCAAGCCAATTTATTAAATAAATTGGAAATGTCTCTAATTTAATTTTCCCTTAATTAAATTGGACAATAAATTGTAATCTTATCTCATAAACACTTGTAATAGTTAACTGAGTATGATATACTCAGTTGGCTCATGAAATTAGAGTTAAGGGTGGTTGGTGAGGCATGTAGAGTGATTCTATTTGTTTCAAAGTCCAAGTGTCAGTTAATGTACTAGTTTAATGCATGAGAAATAAGTTAACTCAATTAAGTGAGTTAAAATCAGTTAACTAGTTGTAATTGGTTGCTGCACTAGTGAGAGGTCAAGTGAATTAAATAAGATTTAATTTACATGAAGTGATCTGTCAAGTGACTGATGATTTACTATTAATAGCTACATGCATGTCAATTCCGATGAAGACCCAGTTGAGACAGAGGTTAAAGGGAAGTTAAATATTAGTTGTATTTTTAGAAAAATTCCCAGATGCAGTTAAAAAACCATAGGATTTCCCATGATACTTGTGCAGTTAAGGAAGGATGAAATTCCTAAGGAATAGGGATTGCATTCCTCATAAATTGCGTGAGAAAGGTAGGCTGAAGATAGGTTGAGAATTGGCTAAATGTTGGCTTGATTTTGTGTGGATCAATGTGAGACGATTAGAAAATTGTACGAGACTCTTGTGAGAAGAGTGCATTGTAATTGTTTCATGATTCCTTGGTTCATTATACAATATATATAGAGGGGTTTTGAGCATCAATATTTCCCCAGGAAAACATCTATGTTGTGGATTGATTTTCTTCTTTCTTTTACTTGGTGTGATTGTGCGATCGCGTTTAATTTCCGCATAATTAATTGTAGAAGGATTCAATATTTTTCTCTACTATATTGCATGATCAGATTGAATCCATTGGTATATACATATTGTTTGTATAATTTCTACATATTTTGAGATTCAATTACTGAAGCAAAGATTCGTCGAGTCTCATCGAGACGCTCGAGGTAAAGTAGACGTTCCTCTTCTGGTGAAGTACCAGGAAGTAATTTGATATCTAGCTTCAAATAAGGGATTTCACACTCAATCAAGAGTGTAGCTTCCATACCATACACCAGTTGAAATGGCGTGAATTTGGTATCAGTCTTAGTAGAAGTTAGGTAAGCCCATAGAGACAAGAATAACATGAAGTTCCAACCTCTTTTATGTCTCCCAATGGTTCGTTGAAGCATCATTACCAAAAATTTGTTGATGACTTCGAGTTGGCCATTGGCCTATGGATAATATGGAGTGGAGCTATCGTGGTGCAGCCCCAACTGAGCCGTAAGCTCTTTCATCATATGATCACAAAGGTGAGAGCCATGGTTAGTGAAAATGGCTTTTAGGACACCGAACTGAGTAATGACGTGATTAAAAAGAAATTGTGCCATAGTTGTACCTTCATTATCATATGTAGGCATCACCTCAACCCATTTTGTAAAATAATTGACGTCGAAGATAATATAACCATGCCCCTCGATCGAGTGAGGGTTACAGGTCATGAAATTGATGCCCCATTTGGAAAATGACCCGATGGTCACAAATGGGTCCAAGAGAGTGGGTGGGGCACGTTCTTTCTGAGAATAAATTTGGCAATCATGAAATTTGCAGACGACAATAATACAATATTCAAAAATAGTTGGCCAGAAATACCTTTCCTGAAGGATTTTATGAGCGGTAGCATAACCGGACATATGATCACCATAGGCCCTAGAGTTGTAGTTATTAAGGACTTTCTCAGCTTCCTCAAGAGTTAAGCATCAATAGAGGACAAAATCGACACCAATGCGATACAAAGTATCTCCATTGTTGTGATAGGGTTGGGATTGGTAATGACTCCATCGTCTCTCAGAGTGAGATAGCTCTGGTCGAAATTTTTGGGTCTGGAGATAAACAATGACATCTACATATGACAAATCAAGAGTACTAATGAGAAAGAGTGATTCATCAGGAATCGACTCATTGAAAGGGGTAGGATCAACTGAAGCTGGAAGATCACAAATCAATTCAGCAAAGATGAGTGATTTATAAGACTTAGCCATAGAAAAATCTAAGTCAAACTCCTGGAGAATGAAAATCCATTTGGAGTATTTTCCCGCAAGTAACCGACGATTAAGAATGTAATTCATGGGGTTACATTCAGAAATCACAATGGTCTTTCACATGAGAATATAATGGTGGAAGTGATGAACAACATGAACAACAACTAAGGCAAGTTTTTCTATGTGAGCATAGCGAATCTCAACATCAAAAAGATTTTGGCTCAAGTAGTAAACAACATTTTCATCACCATCATCATCATCTTGAACCAGCACCATACCAATAGTGTTATCTATGACGACTAGATAGAGGAAATAATCGTGATGATAATTAGGATAATGCAATAAAGGAGCACCGCCAAGGGTTTTCTTCAAAGCATCGAAATAATTCTGAGCAATCTCATACCAAATTAATGTCACTCCATTTTTCAACGGATGGGTAAATCCTTTAGCAAGATCAACATAATTGAAGATGAATCATTGAAGAAAATTGGCTTTCCCCTGCAAGATTTGCAGCCGAAGTAAGGAGGAGGGAGGAGGCAGATTGACGATTGCCTCGACTTTGAGAGGATCAATCTATATGCCTTCTTTAGAAACCAAGAAACATAACAGATGAACCTATTCAATGCAAAAGACACATTTATGAGGATTCAAACGTATATTATAGTATCAACAACGAAGGAAGATTTCTCGAAGATGTTCGGGGTGATCTTGACGTTTTGTGGAATGAGACGGAAGGTTGTCAAGATATGGCTGAACTATGTGCTTAATATCATGAAAATCATAGGACATAGCCCTTTGGAAGGTAGCCCCAAAATTTTTCAAAACAAAAGGGAGCTTCTTATAGGCAAAGGTTCCCCAAGGATAGATAAAGGCAGTCTTATGTTGATCAGTAGGAAGAATATTGATCTAGTTGTATCCAAAAAAATCATCCATAAAAGAGAACTTCTCATTCCTGGCACACTTGTCAATAATTTGATATATAAAAGCAGTGGGGTAGTTGTCTTTAGGAAAATCTCAATTTATATTATGGTAATCAACACAAACTTTAATGGTCCCTTGATTTTTGGTAATAGGAACAATATTAGAGACCAAATCCGTCAATGGTATAGGATAGATGAAACCAGCCTTGAGAAGCTTTTCAACCTCTCCATTAATGGAAATTTCCTTTCTTGGGTGCACAAGACGATGCAACCTTTGAGTCCAGATATGTGGGAATTTTGTGCACCACAATACTAGGGTCTATGCCAGAAATTTCTTCATAAGGCCATGTGAAGACATCACAAAATTATTTTAAGAGAGCGGTGTAAATATTGACCTCATCGGGAGAAAAAGAAGCACCGATATGGACATTCTCGACAACCCTTAATTTAATAGAGATATCAATCAAAATGGTGGAAGAGATGTTACCAATGTTTCCTTTGGACAAGAATTCATGAACCAAAATGGGATGTTGAAGTGGGCTAGTAAATTTAGATGAAACACAGGTTTCCAAACAAGTAGAGGTTTCACCTAGGCTTGGGAGAAACGAGGAATGATGATGACCATCAACCCAAGGGGTTTCTTCAAGAGACATAACTTCCACGATACTCTCGTTGATGGGAAGTATCTCATTCAAGGGATAATATGAATCCCAAGAACCAAACCAGGGTGACTGTGAATACATGTCCAGAGATTAAACAAGGTTATCATTGGCTTCAGAAGCAACCCTAGAAGCAATAACGCTTTGATACATTTGTTCTGTAGGGCTAAGGGGCATAACGTCACCAAAATTTTCAAGCTGGTCAGGACTAGGAATAATCCATGGATCGTGCCTAGATGATATCATGTTAACAGAGGCGACATTAGGAGGCGGGAGTAGAAAAATTCCCATTTGGGATGAGTCCTTGAAAAGACTCGATCCAACACTCTCATAAGGAGTAGAGGTATTCCAAATGTACGAGACATTTCTAGTTGAAGAATACGGGGAAAATAAATCAAGTTGATTAAAAATGACTATATTCCCCTGATGAGGAAAGCAGAGAACATGGAAAAGGGTAGGGACCATGCAAATCATTGCATGAATCCAACTACGTCCGAGAAGAATTTTTTTATTGAGGTTGGCATCTACCAACTATACTTCCAGGTTCACCTTTTTACCCTCAAACTGAATTGGCAAGGATTTGAGAATACCATACGACTGAGAAACTCTGCTGTCGAAAGCTTTCAGAGTGTTAGGGGACTGACTTTATGGAAGAGAGTTGATAATTTTCCAATATGCAACAAACGTGATGTAGGTGGAAGCACCTTCATAAAAAACAATCTGATGAATGGTTTTACCATAACAATGACTTGGATAAGGAAATACACTTATGATAGGAGCTGAGGAACATGATTCTCGATATCGAAAGTAATAATATTTGAATCCGTTTGATCAATCCCTTCGATAGCAGATAATAGTGCCTTCTATTGTGATGGGCACGACTGAAGGACTTACAAGGCCGACATCGCTGAAGGCACTTGAGCTAAATACTCTATGATTTTATAATGCTGGGAAGCTCCCACATTCAAATTATAATATGAATTCTGAAGAACACCCTTGGGAGGTGGTTGGACAATGGAATCATTATTAGGTCTCTCAATATGGAGAGGACCAGAAATAAGAGGGGTGGAAGAGGAAGGAATATATGAAGCATCCTTTTCCACGGGATCTTTTGAAGGATTTAGGTACTCTTTCGATCGGGTAGCAACATAGATAGGTTCTGTGCCAACCATAAGACTTGGGAGCTTCCAAATGCAGAATACTGGGGTTGATAGATCATTTTCATTTGCTGAGAAGGAAATGGTTCTTTCAAGACAACCGGTGTCCTAGGTGCACCTTTAAGAAGATGAGAGACTTCGGTACACTGAGGAAAATCCTTGGTGTAATGATCCTCATCGCATATCAGGCAAGGATAATTGGGATTGCACATGGAAGCATCGTCGAGAGATGAATTAGAGGAATCCTGTTTGGGGGTGTCGGATTTGGATTTACCTTTCCCATTTTTTTTACCTTTAAATTTGAGGATTTGTTTGTTGTGCTAGATTGAACAACATTAACCTTAGAGGTTTTACTAGGATTATTCGAATTGTTCGAAGGAGCGGAGGGTGTAGTGGAAAAATTAGACTTAGACTTCGAAGATTCCTTCGATGTACTATTATAATTATGGGCCACTGTCCTAATGACACCATCAACATTAGGCGCATCAATATATTTGAATGATAATGAGTCTGTTGAAGGCCACGATGCATCAACTAAAAGCTCATACAGAGTTCCAGATTGGGAATATACTAAATCTAGATACTAAGAAAGGACGATGAATTCCTCTTCCATCACAACCCCACCCATAGCGAGATATTTGGCGATTTTAGGAACAAAATATTTTGTAACCACTCAGTCCACAATTGATCAGGGATATAGAATTTAATAAGGTAGCGCCTGTGCCTCCATTCATGATTGTGGTCCAAGATATGAGTAGCACTTGACTGCTTCAAAGATGTCAAGAGATGGGTGCAAATCTCATAGCAGACATGCAACTAGAAATGGGTGAGGAAGGCCATGGCCAAGGTATTGAAATTGTATAAGGCACCACGAGGAATTTCGATGCACCACTTAGAAGCAGCACCCATCAAAGTGCGTTGGAAAAGACCCAGGTGAATCGAATTGTCTACCCAAGAATTTGAAGAGCACCATAAATGGTACATCATGACATGGATTTGGGGGTCTTCCCCAAATTTTCCTTCAAACTTCGGACAATCTCCGAGAATTTTAGTTGGAACTGGAGGTGAATGCAACATGTGGTAGATGGGGTCATTTGTTAAATTAGACACATCCAACAATTCCAACGTATCCAGGAATGGAAAAAGAGGGTGATGAGGAGAAAATTATCTTTGGAAGTTACCCATTTGAGGGTTACAACCTTGCTGGTAAGGAGTTTTCCCCCACAAGGGTTGATTTTGAACATATCGCCCAAACTTTCCCCACTATTGTTGATAAGGTACATATTGTTGATAGGGACCTTATTGTGGCTAGGGTTTTTGATAGGTACCTTGTTGTAGCTGTTGCTGAACATAGGGTCATTGATAGGGTTGTTGATAAGGCCCATGCTGAACATAAAAACCTTGCTAGGGCTGTTGATAGGGCCCCTGCTAGATATAAGGTCCTTGCTGGGGTTGTTGGAACTGACCTTGAGGCATTTGCTGGTATTGGACACGAAGCTGATTGGGGTAAGTTAAAATTTTTCCTAGAGGAAGGTTTAAAACAGTTTGGATTTGAGGACAAAATTGAGGATTTGCAACGACAACTAATGGATTTTGGGGTTGCGGGATATACTACTGTGAGACGTTGGGTCACTGAACATACTAGTATTGTATGTTCGATTGCTGAACATATTGAGATTGTACATTCAATTTTTGAACATGGGGTTGCTGGACTTGAGGGTACTGGACGTGGGGCTTTTAATAAACAAGATGAGCCAAAGCAGGATGAGAGGTTCATATGACTGAAATTGTCGGTTGTGAAAGCAGATTTCCACCAAGACTAGCTATGGATTGTCCCGCCCCAGATACAATTCCAAAGTTTAGATTTCCCCCACCCGAAAGGGGAGGTACGTATAGTGGATGTGATTTCCCCCCAGATATGGAAAAAATCGTAGATGGTGCACTCAATGTTGGGATGACAGTGATTTTGGAAATCGATACGAGTAGATGATTTGAGAAAAACAATCATTTTACCTACAGAAACTGCAGGTTGAGCAGCAGACTGCGAAATGGCAGTAGTATATGATACAAATGGGATAGAATATAGGGAAAAAAATGTTGACCAAATGAGGTTGTGAAACAAAGATGTGGCCCCAAAAGTCCCCGAAATAAGGTTTTCGAGAGAAGTATACCCGTGTGGAATCATAGACGCGATTTGAATAGAGGGAATACCCGTACCACTTCCTATATCATGAGGAGTGGAAACATACGAAAAACCTTCCAGAGGGAAGATAGAATCAATGTCAACTTTCAGGATATGGGTCGTAGAAGTTTCCGGAGGAATACTCTGAGGAGTACTCACGAATGGAATATCGTCGAAATTTGACGCCATGGATGGTGGAAACAAATAGCGAGTAGCAGTACGAGATGCTACAGGAGAAGCACCAAAAGGAACATTAGGATCGTTGAAAGGAATATATATATGCTCAAGAGATACCATGAACGTATTATAGAGAAGATTTGGAGGAAAGATCGTAAACTGTGTAGAAGGTTTAGGACTTTCTGGCTTAGGATCCTCAGATGACGATGAAAACAAGTCGCTAGGTGGTGGTCGAGATGAGATCGGTTGGAAACTTATGACAATTCCAAGTTCAACACCTTGAGCTTCAAGAGGCCTAGGTGGAAATTGTGGAATCCCAGGAGGAGCTCCTTGAGATCCTTTAGAGGAGGAGCGAGGCAAATTTGAAGATTCAACCACGATGAACTTTAGGACAAGATCAAAGAAGGGAAAGGTGAATCACTTTTTGAGCAATTAAGCTTTATAATTAACCAGGAAAGATAATGACAGAACATGTAAAATGTTATCGTGGGTAGTAAATCTTAGAATTAAACAAATAAATCAAAAAGGGTAAATCTAGGCATAAAGGATTACCAGGTATCCGTGAACTGCAATATACACCTTGGAAAAAGAAATTTCCAAGGACTTAAAGTACGAAAACGAATCTCCTCGAATGTTGTGTTTAGTGTATCACGTCTATAGGGTGGCTGACTCGGTTACCTATGGTAGGTTTCCAACCTAGTGGGGTCTCCCAAAATATACTTGATGGTACATGGGAGCTCAGTGCATAGTAGCATTGTCTAATGTGTAACTGTTTGATGAGTGCTTCCCCTTATACTTTTCATACATGGAGCATAGTCCTATATACTTCCATACGTGGGACGAGATATAACCCCTGGGATGCAACACAGGCTGTTAGTGACAGTTGTTACACTTAACGACGCTAGAACACGTCTATAGCCTAGAAATATAGATGTTTTTGTTAATTCCAAATTCTCCTTAAGGTTAATTGAATAAATTTTAAAGTTGATCTTTGATTATGTGTAAATTTCGGGCTCAAGGAAATTTCACCTCAATCCATATAACGCATCTAAATGCAAAAATAAGAGTCATTTCATCTCAATGAAATCTAAACTAATGAGGAAGAAATTCAAAAGAAGAATGTGACATAAAAACAATGCAACAAGCAATTATGCCCCCTAGATAGCTAAAAATTACTGAATTGCAACTCTAAAATGAATTCACTTCCACTATCCCAAATGAAATATTACTGAAAACAAAATCACTTATTTCTTCACTAATATGCACCAAACATATTTTTTTTCTCTTCACTTTAGATTTTCAAATGCAAACTAATGCAATTAATGAACCAATCAAAGCAAAATTAAAATTTCCTTTCAGTTTCTCTTTTTCGAATGGAAAACAAATCGTTCCAAAAGTACTTGAATGAAAATTACTTTCACTTTTTCTTTTCAAAATGAAGAGGAATAAACCACTTCAAAAGCTCTAAATGGAATTAAATTTCAATTTCCTCTTCCGAAATGGAAAATCAAAACAAACATGTACTCTCAAGCTTGGAAATCAAACCATTCTGATCTATGTTTGATAGTCAATCAAAGGTGACTTCAAAGTGTAGTAATGATTCAGTGTAAATGAAAACAACTTTGCAAATACAAGCCAAAAGAAATATGTAATAATGTTTTAAATGACTATAAGAGAGCCCTTAGACAGAGCCAACCGATCTCTTGATGACACACACAAGCGACAAGCAAATGAAAACTGACCAAGAAACCCTAAAGGGTGATCAAACTTCAATCAAACACAAAACAAGGTCAAAGAGACAAATTGATCACTCAAGCAAGGCAATCAAGTTAAACACAGTGGTACCAGTTCCTATTAGACTAGAAAGACACCTAAGAGGCCAAGACACACTGGAAACTAAAGAGAAACCCTAATTTTTTTCTAATCTCTGGGATCAACGCGCCCATGAAAGGAAAAATCATGCTGAAAGGCAGATCAACACGACTGTTTTATATAAAACGACATTGTCGACACTTCTGTAAGGACAAAAAACACATTGGGTGAGAAATAAAAGAAAAAATAAAAATAATTTCAACAATCAAACCAGACTTGACACCCTAAAGAAAAATTCAAGCATTATGCAGACCTATAGAGACCTAAACATACTCAAATCTTAACGATCGGTCAAACTAGTCAAAAAACCAAATCGGAAAAGGAGAGACAAAGAGGCTATAAATCCCTAGTGGATTCACCAATTTTCTTGTGAAGACAATCCCCTCTGTGGACATAGGTGCTCTATCTAGCCTTAGAGTGGGTCTATAAATGCATGATACTAGCTAATGAACCCATTCCTAGCCTGTATTCAAAGCGAAAGAAGAAGAAGAAGAACCTACCTCTTCCTGATGTTATCGTCCAGTCCTTTGATGAAGACCTTTATTCCACGATCCTTCAGGCTCACTCCTCGCTTCTTGTGGCATTCGAATACCTGTAAGAGATCAAGGGACAACAAAAATAAACATGACATGACAAGATACATAACATACATCAAATACAAGCTACCTAACAGATCAAGGAGCATTAAGCTACTTCCATAGATATCTAGGCAAATATGGAAAGTGAAACACCAGTTGTATTATTAATTATAGAAAGAGGAAACATACAATCGTGGCCTTGATGTTGGAGGCCTCCCTTTAGTGATGTCCAAGTAAAAACTGAGGCTATTCAAGCAACCCTTATCCCAAGTGGAAAATTGAGAATAATCATAGTATAGGGATGAAAATAATTAATGATCAGGTAAGACCAACCAGTACTAGAAGGATGGGATTCAATTTATAGGTAGGGAGAAGGAGTTAGGGATCCATAAAAGAATGAGGAAGGCCCACTCTTCAAGGAAAAATTCCCTAATGATAAGATCAAGAGCTCCAATGAGAGATCTCGAGCATATTTGCATCTAACTGTATACAACTCGTCATTTTGGAAGCTTCTAGTGCATGAAGCTTCTTCTCCATTTGAGGAAACACTGCTAGAAAGGGTTCAACATGATTTTTCCCATCAAAAGTGCATTTGTGGCGCTAGGTCAAAGTGTGGCAACCTGCCATCAGCACAGGAAAATAATTTGCAAATAACGCTGACCCATAAATTTAGGTTTTGAGCTAAGATTCTCCAGAAAATATTCATGGAAATTTTCTGTTAGTCTTCAAGGGATATCATGATGTATTTTCCATGGTGGAAATATTGCACAATAGTCATCTTAGGGCACTTCAAGATCAAGGACGCGAAGTAAGCAGGGTGACAAATTACTATGTAACACTCAGGTTTACTTTTCTCATTATGTCATGTTGATGGAAGTTTTGTTTATGCTTTTCAATGTGGAATTGAGGTGCTCATATGGCCATATAAGCTAATTTTAGTTGGAGTATAGGATATTTATAGGAGATGCCTTGTGTTGCTGATTTATGTGAGAGTTCTTTGAAGGAGAAAATTACCTTGTAGGGGTAGTAGCCACATGTTTTCATCAACAAAATTTTATGTACTCCCTTTTCTATAGTGAACATATGGAGTGATCTAGCTATGTTAGCAGGCCTGGAGATGTAGCCCAAGAGGGGTGAAATTCGTCACCAAATATTTTTTTATTCTCTTCATGATTCCTGTATGAGTTATGTGATATTATGTTTCTTATGTTAAGTTTACATGTGAGTACTAACTCATAACTTGAAGAGACATTGGAAAAAATTGTTTTGTGTTAAGACCCATTTTACCTTGCAAAGCATTAGAATGGTTTTTTCTTTGTTTTTGGAGAAGAGGAAAGTGAACACCTCATCCATTTTCAGATCATCTAATTATTTAGATGCTCAATGGGGTTCAAGAAGTGTTCATGAAGGTATAATACAGGGTCTTTGAATCTTAATGAACGAAGTAGTTGTGGTAGATATATAGTAATAAGGGAAGGAAAGTTGTATAGCAACATAGAGGGGATTGGTGGAAAAAGATTTCAAATCCTTGAGATGATACAAGAGGGAATTTGTAGATGGAAGTAATAAAAAGTTAAGATTGGGAAAATTAGGACTAACATTTGGGGTTTTCTATAGAGATAGGGTCCATATTTTATCCATAATAGTAGATTACACAAGGGAGGTGCAATTAAAGGGTTCTACTATAGTAATCTATATGAAGAGGGTTCATAAAGAGGGTCCCTCGAGGTATTTGTTTCAGGTTGAATTTGTATAGGTAGAAGTGAAAAATGTCTCCTCGGGGTTATGGAATGTAAACAACAAGATTCAACTACACATCTAAGGATGACATATGGTACTACCTAGGTGCAGGTGTATTGATTAAGATCTCTATAGGTTAGTAGGAGTAGGACATAGGGTGGCTGAAAAATATCATAGAGGTCCAAGAAAGGGAGGATAAGATATCTACGATGGAACTGTGTTTGATAATTGGTTGATGTGGATAAGGCATAGGTCGGTAGACAACACATTTCAACTGGTGGAAGGACGTGCCTGTAGATAGTTGATGATACACGATGGACACATGGAGGACATGTTGGAGGCCTCCTCTCCTTCTCTCAAAATTTTTATCGAAGTCACCGTTCAGGTGGAGAGGGAGGCATTTTCAAAAACTTTTCAAGCACCAGAGACAACAAGGGTTGAGATAGGTGGTGTTGTAGAAGCAAGGAAGTTAGCACCACATGCACCCAATGCAAACAAATGCATAAATAGGCTGAAGAAAGTGCCGCTCAAAGGTATCAGAGGGGAGCTGTCATTGGTATTAAGGGTTGGGTCATACTGGGAGAGAATCGAAAGGCGGAGATACAATGCCTTGGTGGGGAGGTGGTACCATACAAAGATGACATGGGAACATGTGAAAAAATGGGTTTAAGAGAGGTGGTTTAAGAGGTTGAAGTACATACCTAAAGTGAGCATATTGTTCAATGGTTAGATATGCTTCCATTTCCTAAATTCTAAGGATACAAAAAATATTTTGAAGGTCCCATGGGTCAAGGGAAGAGGTTTCATTATTCAGCAGAAATGGAGGGTGGGTTTCGAAACCTTTTCAGAGGCTCCTCGTCATAATTTGGTATGGGCCAAATTTTTGGGTTTGCCACTGGAAATGTGGAATAAATCAACAATATTAGAGATTGCGAATATAATGAGGAATTTTTATTACTGGGATGAAAGGAGTTTTGGTCAATTGGATAAGAGAATGATGTGGGTGTTAATAGAGGTGGAGATGGGTAGGGGCTTGATAGCTAAATTGGAACTGTGATGGAGTAGTTTTTCATTCAAGTTATCCATAGACTACTATAATTTTCCATATAGGTGCCTGAACTGCCACGATACTGGGCACTTGGTGTTGACTTTTCCGAGGAAATTTGTGGAGAGAAAGGATTTTTGATGTCATGAACCACTCGAGACTTGAAATGAAGATTATCAATTGGCTCCATCAAGCGACTCCCCTTCATTTTTCCACGAAGATATAAGTAATTCAGATCCATGCTATAATAATTTGAATGATTTATTTAGCACAGATAGGAATGCAATTCCTTGTCTTATTTATGATTTGGTCTCCTCTGATGGTCTATATGGGCACTTATATGGGTTACAATATAAACCGTATCTTCATGCACTATCGATCCCCCCAACAATATTAGGTCTGTGGCCCATGATATCGAGAACCCATGTGGTCAGGGAATGAGGGGTTATTTCAGACAATATGGTTACAGTCAGAGTGATAGGTATAGTGCATATAGGCTAGACAAAATCCCATGTATTGAGCAGGAATTATAATTTTTTGCTTCCTTAGAAGGGTCTTCCACGGGACTGAATAACAGATGAAATTCACTTGTGGTATTAAAAAATAAGGGGAATGGAAATGGGATAGGCCTTTGACTTGGTAATTTCCTTAATATTTCAGATAAGCTGTTTGATCTACATAAACATCATGTTCTTTATGTAGATGTGATTTCCTTCTACTATGTCTCCTGATAAGGATTTGAAGGTGTTGAATTCCTCCTCAGAGACCATGGAACCGCTTACAGTGAAAACATCCTCTTTTGGGCATCCTAAGGAGCCAAAAAATACCTATAAAAATGTTACACATAAGAAGAAGAAACCTCATAAATACAAGAAGTTTCTAGCATGTCACATATAGGATCTCACATCAGGTGAGGAATATGGGTCAGAGGTTCCCATCTTCAACATTTTAAGGTCCTATAATTTATAGGATCACAAGGTGATTGGATATTTTATCTCAGTTATATGACATTGTAAATAATATTTCAAATTGCAAATGATTTCCAAAAAAATATAAAAGAAAAATGAAAAGAGGGTATTTAAAAAAAAATAGAATAAAGAGACAAAAGAAAAAGAAAAGAAAAAAAATAGAGAAAGAATAAAAAATAAAAATGAAAACCCCATAAAAGAAGATACCAAAGATAGAACTGAAAGTGTTGCAAATTTAAATGCCACTACTTGATAGATAGTTTGATTTTGTTAAATAAAGTGAATGTTGTGTGCAACTTGTTCAAAATTCCACAACCCTGAGTCATCTATTTGAACCATACAATTTAATCATGGTCAAACAAGTTTAAATTTTTGTTCAATTAGATTAGAGAACAAAGTTAGCCAAATTGTCTAATATTATATAATGTTAGTTAGGTAGATAAATAAGGTTGATTCAAATGTTTAAGCTAAATCAATAAAAATAAATAGATAGGATAGAGCAGGTATTTTTTTCCTCAAAAAGAAATAAAATAAGGATCTGCAAGTCCAAATGCAGCCTTAGGAATGAATAAAAAGGTTAGTCTTAGGATTAGGAGAAAGTTGAAGGCAAAAAGGTTCAAAGGATAAAATGTGGTTAATTCTACTTGAAAGGCTAATTAGTGCACTTTTATCCTAATTCTGAAAGATATTATGAAATATGTGCTATTAGCCTTATGTTCGAGTTCATTATGTTTTTCTCCAAAGTTCAAATGAAAAGGTTTTATCCAAAGTTTCCATTATGTAATAAAGTTTGCAAGATGAAAAAAGGAATTTGTCGTTTCTCGTTAAGTCAGGCGCTCTAATCAACAGCTCGATTATCACTCCACTAGATCTATGGCCCAAAATTCTTCCCCCCCTTCCATCCTACCTTTACTGCCAGGGGGGGGAGGGTTCCAAAAAATAGTTTTACTCCCACCGGTCCCATGCAACGTGTCACTCCCTTTGCATTTTGAATCCCCCCCTCACAATACCACAAACCACCTCGACCCCCCTCTGAATTCTGCCTAACCACCCTCCTTTCCCTCTCTCCTTCCCGTACGCTCCCCTCCACTCTCATCCTGCCCTGTGGCTATAACCATTATCCTGTTAAATAATTTCTTCGGATAACCATTAGCCTATTAAATGTTTTCCCGGGTAACTGTTCGAACCTATAATGGACCCATGCCCCTAACAGTAACATCGCCATTACCATAAAATCCGTCGCGCCACCATTTTTCCCCTTTTCTATTATAGATTATTTCACTCTTCCTTAATTTCCATAATTCATACGCCTAGTGACATTCTTCAATTGACCAAGCACTTGATTGAGCATGAGAAAATCCCAATTCTACTTCCAATCTTCTACAAACTAGTAAAATCCCTGGTAATCATTCATCATTCCCTCCCGTCTCTTTAAATTTCCCATTAATAGGATGCCTTCAAAGAAGGAAAACACTGAAGCTTCTGTTAATCCAATGCTGCATCCCCCTGTGGACCTCGACCACATTCTGCTTGCAGAAAGGTACTATAAAATCTCCGAGACTCAGTTTGAGTTCGATATTTTTGAACTCTACTACTAGAACGAGGAAAAATTTATAGACAAATCCAATGAAATTGGACTCTGGTAGTCCAATCTGCCTCATTATATTTTTCCCCAAACCTTTCGCTCCCTAGGCTTGCTATGTACCAAACTAGAGAGCCATTATAACCCTAAGTGGTGAAATCTTACTCACCATCACCTCCAACACCATTGATCAAATGATGCACACCCCTTCTGTAGAGACCAACACCCCTTTTCCTATAGAAATTTTAACTGAACTCTACCAATAACTAGATTTCTCCAAGAGAGCACAAATTTTTGATATTTTCTTGCCTAAACATACCAAATTTCCTAGGAAAAATCCACCTTATTCCTCTTCCATGTTCTCATATCAGGCCAAACAAACCATTTATGTGTTTTCCTGTCTTTTAGCGTATTAATTTGATGGATGGGTAGATGAATCCCTGTTAGGTTTCTTGTCAATATTTTCTACAGATCATAAGGCTTCAGTAATTTTCAATTTCAATACATTCTTAGCTGATAGTATACATGAACAAATCCTTATGTTACCAACTGAAGGAGTATTAAGGTATACTTCTATTGTGGTTTATATGTTCATTTATTACTAGGCAGACAGATTCAAGTTTTCACTGTAGAAATCAGATGAGGAAGGGAATCCACAGTCAGCCATTTTTTGGACTTCCCTGGTGATGAAAGATTCAAAGGAATATACTCTCAAGCAATAAATTGAACAATTAATTCATCTAGTGATGAGCATGTTGACCAGTAATGCAGAACCAAGGATCAGTGAAGAAATGAAGAAGGTCCTACATTGCACAAAGCAAGCTAAAACTGATGATTGGTACCTATATCAAAATTATACAGAGGTCAGGGTGTATGGGTGTGAAATGCCAACATAAATTTGCCCAAATACCTCCAAATGAGAGTATTTTCCCTGGAATACATAAGACATATAATTAACTATGATGAAATCCATTTTGTTTTAGCCAAGAAGAAATCCTAGTTTAGGATTAAAACACAGGTTGGTCCCTTTGATTGCAACAAAAGGACATTAGGAGAAGAAGCAGGCATGATTCTTAAAGAAATTAAGTTTAATACTAGTTTCACATAGTCATATGATCCTTTGGGCCTAATTTCCAAGTTAAGGGTGGAACAAAAACCACTCCTTATACCCACAATCAGAGGCCGAAGATTGAAAGGTATGTATATCAACTGACATGGAAAGAGAACAATTTGAAAGAAGCTAGAGAATAAATTGTGTCTACTTCAACTTCATAGACTCCTACTCCTCAAGATAAAGCAGGCAAGAGGCAAAGAGAGGAAGAATCATCTTCGGCTATAGACAGTGCAGGTAAAGAGTTTAAAATAGTCTATAGAAAGAGGACCAAGATGAGTCCTAAAATAGATTTAGGAAGGAATGCAAATCAAGGAGTTGCCATGATCAGCAAAGAACCACTATCTTTAGCATAATCAGGTAGTAAATTTGTAGCATCTCCATCAATGTCATCAGTGTCACAGGGTCAGCCGGACACTGAAAAAACCTTTAAGCTTACTCAGGGAGAAAAGGAGAAGGGTATATTTGACAGATACAAAGAGATTAAGCTCAAGAATTTGATTCTCAAGAACATCACCTACATGTTGGGCCGTGAATACAACCACTTTGTAACACTTATTTCATCCATTTTTACTCTTCTCTATTACGTCATTTATTATAATTTATTATTTAAATCCATTTTATAAATGATTTATGCTCTTATGGATGAATATTATTTATCTTCCTTTATTTCTAATAAATTAGTGATTATGAATTATTTTATCAATGATAGTTTTAATAAGTTGGTTATAACATTATTCACCATTTTTAGCCTCCAAGGTAATTTCCAGATTGAAGATTTGGTCATTAAAAGTGCCAACTCAGAAATGCGCTGGAATAAGGAGTGACAGTTTTGCGGTTGAGATTCTGAGCAAATGAAGACGAATCTGGAAAATCCGGAACATGGGTTTTGTCCAGAACGGACCCAATTAACTTTATTAAAGAACGGTTTGCCAAAATTCGGCCTGTGTTGAGAGATTCGCAGAGTTCTTTAAGCACGATTTTCTCAGTTCTGTTGTTGCGGCCGTCCTCCAAATCTCAGCTGAAAAGCCAAATTCGACTTGCTGTTATTGAAAGATGGATGTAAATATATTTTCTTGTTGATCAATTGGTTGGAATAAATCCAATATTGTTATGGGAAGATTGTATTTACTATTCAATTTCTCCTCCTTCTGATTATAAAAGGAGAAGCACGTATTGTGTAGAGAGATGATTTTAGAGAATACACTTTTATGTAATTTCTGTAAGACATCAGCTTTGGTTATTAAGTTTTGTTGAGGACTGGTTCGATGTATTCTTGATCGATGCATTAATAGAAGCGTGGTGATTATTCCATCTTCGTGTCTGCATTAGCTTAAAGCGGTGTATCCTTGGAGGCTAAGGGCCCGGCCCCGGAGGACACCCGCTTCTGTACCATTACGGCTTTACTTCTGTGTGGTTTGTTTATTATTGTTATTTGATAATTTGATATGCTTTACAAGTTCATATTATATGCTCTGTTCAAGTTCGAATCATTGGGGTTTCTACAGCTAGAATCGTGTGTTAACTCCGCATCAAGTTATTAATCCTTTCGAGAGTTCATTACATGTTCTTACTGTTTTGTTACGGAGCTGTTATGCTGAACATTCGTGTTTTACATTTGTTGAGGCAGTGTTCTTTATAATCGTTGGATTCAGTAACAATCGCGTTCTATTGAAAAGCACAATTGTATTTTCTGTTGATTGTTATTCTAATGTATTGTGTGCGTTTCTGATTTATCAGTAATGTTCTATAATTCATTAATTGTTATTGCTGTTCCATTAGTACGATTTGTGTGAATTGTCGTTAAAGTGAAAGAATGTTATTTGATTGTAAAGAATGCATTTGAGTTCATGGATTAAGTTTGGTTACGACTCGCGAGACTTAGCTGTTCGTTTGTTGTTCCATTTTAGATTTGTTGTTCAATTCTTTATTTGCTGTTCTATTTACTCGCATTTGTTGTTTTGGTGTGAGAGACGATCTAAGGCTGTAGTGAGCTTTGGCATTCACTGTTTAGCTCCCAGACCCGTGGTCTATGCTCTAATTTCCTTTCCATCAATTTCCAAAGGGATGGGCTATTGTTGTCAAACCCTTGACTGATACATTGTTTATTTTTCCGAATGCATGATTTAAGTCTTAAAGTGCTTTGTTGTAATTAGATTTTATTTCCAGCTTTCATTTACTTTTGGATTTTGAGCACTATACTGCAAAACATTACTCTTGAGTAAATAGCCGCCTCAGACTGAGTACACTCTTGAAACAAAAAGTCGTCCCTGGGTTGACAATTAATGTGAGGTAATTAGGAGTTACAAAGACACCTTTTTATCGCTCCACACTACACACAGTTATGAAATAGACTACAAGTTCACAGAGTAGGCATCTATCATCCTTTGATTTAGAAAAATGAAGGATGCAGATGGCCTTCCTTAAGGCTAAAATTACATAGCCAAAGACAACATCATACTTCAAAAAGACAACCTTTGAGGTTGGCACCAATGAAATTCATCCCATTAATCAAATGGAGATGCATAAACAGACTGGTGATATGATTTGCTCCACACTAACCAATACAACCATGACTATGTCAAAATTGCAGGTGTCACTTTCAAATATCCAATCTCAGTTGAAGATGGAAAATATCTCCTCTCTGGCTAAAGATACAAGGATCAAATCATTGGAACATCTGGATATTAAAATGGGGTATGGTCCAAAAAATGTGAAGACTATAGAAGAACTAAGTAAAAATAAGAATGCTGATATTGTAGCATTGAGGAAGCAACTAAAAATGCTAGCAACAGAAGATCCAATGACCAAAGATATAGAAGCTTTCAAAACACAGAAGGGAGATATTATGAAATTAATCATGGAGCAAAGTGCCCAAATCAGGACAATGGAGATAGAAATGGAGAAGCCGATTAAGGAAAAGGAACAAAATCCACAGGTGGCCATAGTTCCTTTGGATGTAGTACCCCTCACAACAATTCTCACTACAGGTGCTACACCATCAATAATGCCTTCAGCCCAACCTGCAGATGCCGTTGAACAATTGACTAAGGTCTTAGAGAACATGTCAATACAAACAGAAGAGATAAAGAAACTACAAGGGAAGGTCAAAGCTTTGCAAGAACAAAAAAAGAGAAGTGAAGCTTCACATTTGGATGAAGCACAAAGATCCCAAAGGCTAATAGAAATGATACAGAATGCAGAAAGAGAATCAGCCATTGGCCAAACCTTGGACCAAGCCAAGGAAAGCATATGGACAAGCATCCTCAACTCCATGAATGAGATTTGGTCATCCATCCAAATCATTTTTGAGCAGAAGGACCTAATACAAAAAGCCACAGAAGCTATTGCAAAAATTAGAGAAAAGATGGGTGAAAATCCTACTAAAGCTACTAATATCATCAAATTCCTTAATTCCAAGAATAAATATGAGCTGGAGGACATAGGAATTGAGGACAGAACTGAAACTATCCTAGAAGTCATGAAGGTTCTGATAAAAAGGAACCTCATTCTGCAATTAGAAGAAAAGTGCCAAGGACTGGAGACATGGGTTAACAGGTTTTTTAGTAGGATTGAAGTGCTGAACCAGAAGGGATTACCCAATGTGTTTTTGATTAATGATAAATTAATTACACAAGAGGACTACAATAAGAAGTTGAAAGAAGTGGCCAGATACAATTCCAAATTCACCAGTATAAAGGGTAGTTTGACAGGGAACGATTTCCTTGAAGCAATGGGAAATGAATTTTACATACAACATGAAGTGAATCACATTTTTGTGGTAAAACCTACTTTTTCAAAATATACCGAAGTAGATGAAATTTATAGGAAGGTAACAAAGTTGACAGTTCTGGATGAAGACAGGTGGGATAAGTTGTGTGAGTTACTAGAATAATAGGATAACTCCAAATGCATTTAAAGGATCAGCTAATGTAGCAAAGACAAAAAGGAAAACTTAGCAACAAATTCCTCCAAACCAGGGACACCTCTCGAGTAGTTCCACCTAGACTATTAATTTTCAGAAAAGATAATTTGTTTATATTTTTCTAAATATACCCTGTCGGTTGTGACGGGAGTTTTTTGTAAAAATTATTATAAATACTTCACAATTCAAAGTATTATGGGTTGGTTGTTGATTATTATTTTGCACAATCTATTGTAGTTTTTACAGTTGATGGACTGATCATTAATACAAGGATTTCTTCACAGGATTCACGTGTTGGAAAAATTAGTGAAGTTCTTCTTATCGTTTATGTGTTATTTCCTTGTTTCCATTACTATATTTTCTTAAATATTAATTACCTTACAAAAACAACGATGAACAAGATTTGTTGAAATATACACCCTGGTTCTAGTTGTAAGTAATTTTAACATTTTCTTCTGATGTCGAGTTAAGGAATTCTTAATTTCTCTTTAACTTTAACTGGATCTTGCTTTTCTTCTATTCCATATCATTTTAAATCTAAAATATGCAACTAGTTCACCTATCTTGCCTTGTGAAACTCCTTGAAAATTTGATACAGATCCATGTTTATTTTATAGAATCCATAGTCCAATGGAATTATAAGCATTCAATCAACCAAATAAAATCAACCAATTACAAAAAATCAAACAAACAATTACACAGTCATAACTAGCCTAAAATTTATAGAAAACAAAGCTAAATCAGACAGAGAGATCCCCCTATGAGTTTAGAAGGGACATATTCTAGACTTAAAAGCGGTTTTGATGTTACCACTGTGTTTATTCCCACAACCTCAAAAATTACAGAGCGATAACATAGTGGTGACCATACCGGGGAATGAAAATACTGTGACTCTCTGCGAATTCATTTCCCTGGTTAAAAGAAATTCATTTTAGGAATATTTCAAAGGTTGTATACCTTTGTAAATAATAGTGTGTGTGTGTTTTAGATTTTAATTTTGGCTCCAAAAAGAGTTTATACTATATCTCATCCTCATCCTAAACCTGCCAATATTGTAGATGACCCTAAAAAATTGTTGAGGAGGAGAAGTTTAGCCGAGAGTCAAGGAAGCAGTAGTCCTCCCTCTAGGGCAAATTCTCTTCCAAATAAATTTTTCACCAAATAATTTTCCATTTGAGCATAGCCTATTTTGGTCTAAGTCAGAAAATTGGGTGGACAAAACTATGGTAGATCAGTCTTCCTTACAACATCATTCATTTGAAGGACATTCTGTTCAACCTGATCCTGATCTTCAAATCCTTCACAAATTTGATAAATTACAAGATTTAGTATCATACCTTGACCTATTTGTCCACGAGGCATTTATCCAACAATATGTTGAACTCTCTACGTTAACTTTTGCAGCTTCATCCACTGCATCTCAGTCTGTTCATCCTAAATCATCCAGTCCCACTCCTTCTATAATTTCCACTACCACTCCCATAGTTTCACACCAAGCAACCCAACCTCCACCTTTAACCAATCCACCTATTATCCATCCTCATATACCCATCATGGCAGCAAGATATGATCCTTTGGTTTTAAATGTTCCTTTAGCAAATATGCCATCGAAATATCAAACTAGGATTCCCCAGTTTGATGGTACTGGACCCATAACTGCTTAACAACATGTTGATAGGATGAATGATAGTTTTGATCTTCAAGAAGTGGATGAAGAAAATGTTAAGATGAGACTACTCACTCAAAGTCTTACTAGAGAAGTTATAAAATGGTTCAAAGCCTTACCAGTTGCTAGCATTAATGATCTCCCTGCATTTCATTAGTCATTCCTTAACAGATGGGAAGTTGAAAAGAACCCCCTTCAAATTTTATCAAAATATGAAAGTATTAGGAGGGCACCTAGGGAAACTGTCCAGGATTATTGCACCAGATTTAATAGTGTTTATAATGAAATTCATGCAAACATTAAACCCCCTCAAGGTTTAGTCTTGATAAAATTCCCTGATGGCTTTGAGGCAGATATGTCTTATCAGTTAAGAGAGAGAAACTCTACAACTTTAGAAGAAACGCAGAGAGATGTAGTGAATGTGGAGACTAATTTGTTAGCTAAAAGAGCTAGGATGAGAACAAAGAGGAGAGTGACCATGAAAGAGGAACCATCAACATCTTCTGCTAATGCTAAGATATATTCTTTGGTTAGAACAATGGAGAGAATGATGGAGAGAACCAATCTGACAGATAGGACTCCCCCAAGAGAAAATCAACCTGTCCTCAAAACTAAAACCAAAATGTTAGGAGAAATACACCACAAATTAAACAAAGGGAACAAAAAGGACCAAACCATCAAATTAGAGCTCCTTTTGTTATAGCATCATTTCTCACCTTGACATGATTCATGATTGCTACATGGCTTTATGGGCACCCATTCCTACAGACTTGGACAAATTCACTTAAAAACAGTGGAAAATCCTTCATACGCGACTATGCCCGTGTTTTTCCGCGTGTATACGCTAGTACAACTAGACTTTTCCGCGTATGCCATTTTAATGGTTAAAAAATATATAAAAAATCCCTAATTTCGCGCTGGGTTGATAGTTACTCAGGTAGTTCAACTACCCCAGCCCGTGGCCAACTGTTTCCAACTGTTGAAACTACTTGGAGGGACTATAAAAGGACCTCATATGTATGGCCTAAAGGAGAGAGAGAATTATTATTATTATACTCTGTTGGTTCCCTATCCAAGTCTGATTCCCCGTGCCTCCTGCACTTTCCCAGTTCATTTCAGGAAACCCTTGTTTCCTTGAGATACACATCCCTTTATATGGTATCTCGTATGCACTCATTTGGAAGGAGTCTTAGCGAGGCAAGGGCTGGACGGATCCGGACGACGGTCTGCGAAGGCCTTGGAAGGATCAGGTGATCTCTCCACTTACTTTTGTACGTACTATTTTTATAATACAGAAGTATCATGCTGTTCCCCAAGTAAACGTGTTAGTGTATGCTTTAATGTATGAAGAATATTTGTTATACAAGCATTTATGATGATTTATTTAATGTTTTATATGAATCTCGCTAACATATAGAGTAGAAATATACTGTACAACTTGTCCTTTGTGTTGGTTTCTTCTTGTATTTCAGGTGAAAGAGGAATGACGGTTGCACGGAGTTTGAACTCCACGTGGATCTACTTCAAACGTAGGACCAACGGGTAAACCTCTCGTTCTGCTCTATTTCGTTTTCATGGCTGTGCATGATCGTGTGAGTCTCTGTTAAATAGTACGCCCCTGCTCTGTGGAGGTTGAATCCCAACCAACCTCTAGGGTGTTAAATCCCCGAAACACCTTTCAAAGAAAATTATGCTGATGATGAAGGTGAAATAGTTGAAGATACAAATTCAGATAAATCTAATGGGGATAAATGGTGATGACACAATATTTATTACTTAAGAGGAACAAGAAATTTTCCAGTTGTTTCAGACAGAACTTGATTTTGAAGAATCAAATGATTATAAACAAGGTTTTGAGAATGCTATTATGGAAGCTCACAGAAAATTCAACCTTAGGAGTAAGAAAACCTCTGATACCCCCGCTAGAAAACCTATGATAACCCCGCTAATAAACCCTCTGATGCCTTTTCTAAGAAAACCTCTGACACCCCTACTAAGAAAACCATAGATACTCCTGCCAAGAAAACTATTGAAACTCCAGGTAAAAAGACAGTATAAAATCCTACTAAAAATATAGTTGACACTACTTCAAAAACAACACAGACAGATGTTCCAACCACTAGTCAGCAAAAGGAGGCTATCCCAAAAGATGTCGCTGATAAATAATATTTTCTAAATATGAGTAAAGTCCATACATCCTTCAATATTGAAAATGAGTTAGCAAAACTCAAAATACCTATCCCTGTAACATAGCCGATGAACAAGAATTTGTATAGATCTTAGGTAATGAAAGCTCTTAATATAAGGGAAAATAAAGATACAATAAATTTGAATGATGACCAACCTGAAATTTTATTTGGACCAGAAGTAGCTGGCAAGCCTCAAGAAGGAGGTGTGCCTCCCTTCTATCTCAGCCTAAATATCCATGACAAAATTTTTCATAATGCCATGCTAGATTTAGGGGCTTCACATAACTTAATGCCTAAGGCTGTCATGGAGAAATTAGGACTTGACATTACCAGACCATATAAGGATTTGTACTCTTTTAATTCTAGCAAAGTGAGATGCTTAGGTCTTATCAAAGATCTGTGTGTTACTTTGGCACAAATTCCAACCAAAATTTTGGTGATGGATATAGTGGTTGCAGGCATACCCCCTAAGCATGGCATGCTATTGTCATGCTCATGGGGAGCTAGGTTGCAAGGAACCCTATAGATGGACATGACCTTTGCTACCATACCAGTTTTTGGTCAGCAAAGGAGATTATATAGGGAGACCTTGATGAAGCTCATGGTGAGTAGCCAAGACAAACCTCACAACTATCCTCCTTACTCTGTCCATTCAGACCTTGAATCATTCATTCTCTATCATGATGGGGACATTAATACTCAGATTGCCAACTCAAGGATTGATATCTGTGAAATACATGAAGACCAAACAATAACAGTGGAATAGGGCACACAACATGAACCTCTTTGGAATATGGACTTTGATGGAGCTTGTAGTAAAGAAGGCTCTGGAGCAGGATTTTTGGTTTCAAACTCAGGAACTAATCATGCCGAGGGATAGTCATACAAGCTTAACTTTTAATGCACCAGTAATATAGTCGAGTATGAAGCATTAATACTAGGATTATAGTTACTGAAAAAACTTGGTTCTAAAATAATTTTCATTCATGGGAATTCTGAGCTAATATTAAAACATATAAAGGAGAATATTATGCAAAACACCCTAGATTAAGAGCATACAAAAATGCTGTTCTGGATTTTTTGGAGTGTTTTGTGCAATATGACCTCTTTGTGATCCCTAGAAATCAGAACATTCTTGATGATAGTCTTGTTGTTTCTGAAAATACCTGTAAAATGCCCCATCCCAATCGTCAATACATAGTGGAAGTAAAACACAGGCTAACTGTCCAAGACAATGTTATGTATTGGCAAGCCTTTGGGAATGATAAACAAATTGAAAATTTTCTGCAATCCAAGGATGATTTTGAAGAAGACAATATAGATGTAGAGTGTGATTTAGAAGATAAGGTAGTTGTACATTTTGATTTAGAAAATCAGTTAGGAAATCATGTAAATAAAAATGTAAATAGAGTAGAATTACTAGAAATAAATCAAGAAATAAAGGAACTAGAAATACTCCAATTAAAAGATAATGTTTTACCCATAGAATTGGTTCCCTTAGAAGATTTGTTTGACTTTAATGATGTAGCCAAAAAACCCAATATTGAGCCCATAGTTGCAGATGTAGAAGAATGCAACATAGGTAGTGAAAAAGACCCAAAAATGATAAAAATTTCTAAATCATTACCACCTACTGAAAAGCAGAAATACATTTCTCTGTTCAAATAATTCACTGATGTGTTTGCATGGAGCTATGAAGATTTAAAATCTTATGACACCAACATAATCCAACAAAAAATTCCTATTAAAGAAGATCATAAACCCTTTAAACAAAAGCTCCCTGATGCCTTTAATTGAGAAAGAGATCAAGAAAATGTATGATGCTAAGATCATAGTACCTCTTAGGTACTCTAAGTGGGTTTCCAATATAGTAAAAACAAGGAAGAAAATAGGTGAAATCAAACTATGTATTGATTTTAGAAACCTCAATAAAGTCTCATTAAAGGACAATTACCCTTTACCTAAGATGGGTCACATTTTGCAAAAGGTATTTGGCTCCAATAGGATTTCTCTGTTAGATGGTTTCTCGGGTTATAATAAGGTTTTGGTTCACCCTGATGATCAGGATAAGACAACTTTTACTTCTCCATGGGGTACCTTCATTTATGTGAAGATGCCTTTTGGATTAATGAATGCTGGAGCCACATTTCAGAGAGAAATGGATATTTCTTTTGTTGATGAAATTGGAAGATTTATTGTCATATATCTAGATGACATCACTGTTTATTCAAAAATAGATGAAGAGAATTTGTTGCACTTGAGGAGAGTTTTTGAGAAGTGTAGGAAGTTTGACATTTCACTTAACCCCAAGAATACACTATTTGGCCTTGAAGAAGGAAAACTTCTGGGGCATATCATTTCCAAAGAGGGCATTAGGATTGATCCCAGTAGGATTGAAGCCATTTTGAAAATAAGTCATACGAGAAATGTTAAAGAACTTCAATCATTTATTGGTAAAATAAAATTTCTAAGAAGATTCATTTCCAACTTGGCAGAAATCTTGAGGAACATAACAAGCATGCTAAAGAAAGACACATAAATAAGGTGGAATATTGAAGCCAAATAGTCATTTGACCAAGTCAAGCAAGCTCTAACAAAAGCACCTGTCTTAATCAACCCTGACTTTACAACATATTTTATAATATTTTCATTTGCATCTGAACACACTGTTGCAACAGTTCTCTTACAGAAAAAGAATGAGGGGTATGAGTAGTCCATTGATTTCTTTACCAAGGCTCTAAGAGATGCTGCATTAAAATACAACATAATGGAAAAAAAAAAAACATTTTCTTTAATAAAATAAATTAAGGATTTTAGAGTATATATTCTCCTTTCTCATATAATTTCTTTTGTACCAAATTCTGTGGTTAAAGACATCCTGACTCAAAATGGACCATATGGTAAAAGAGGTAAGTGGATTGCCATCATTATTGAATATGACATTGAAATTAAACCCACCAAGCTCATTAAGGGATAGGGACTAGCCAAATTAATGGCTGAGTCTAATTTTCATGCCTTGGATATTAATTTTGTACCTGCATTAGATGATCAAGAGGAGCAAGTGACTCCACAAATAGATGGGGCTTTTACAACCTCACCCTGGTATGCTGACCTCATTTTTGTATTATTCAATTTACAAACTCCTTTTGGTTTGACTAAGACAAAGGATATATTTCTTAAGATAAAGGCTATGAAATTTTGTACCTTAGATAACAATTTATGTTGGAAATATGTTGGTGGAATTTTAATAAAATGTTTATTGAAGGATGATGCAGAAATAACTATGCAGAAATTTCATGGAGATTGTGGTGGACATTTGTATTAGAAGACCACCACCAATAAGATCCTAAGAGATCGTTTTTACTGGCCAATAATTTTTCCTGATGTCCATAAAAAAGTTACCTCCTTCCACGAGTGCCACATCTTTGAAGGAAAGAGAAAATTAATGACATTACCCTTGAAACCTATATCTGTTGAAAGTCCTTTCCAATAGTGGGGTTTGGATTTCATTGGAGAAATCTATCCACCATCCTCAGTCCAACACAAATGGATCCTCACAACCACTGACTATTTCACCAAATGGATTGAGGCCACACCCTCAAGACAAGCAACTGATGCTGTGATCATCAAATTTTTAGAAACCAATACACTATCAAGGTTTGGATGTCCAAATAAGATTATCATGAATAATGCATCAACTTTTAAGTAAAATAAAATGGTCGATTTCTGTAGAAAATATCATATAACTCTAGTGAATTTAACTACTTATTGCCCTCAAGTTAATTAGTTAGCTGAATCTTCAAATAAAAGTTTGGTTAAAATTATCAAAAAGTTGCTAGAAGACAACAAGATGTCATGGCATAACAAGCTGGTAAATGCACTATGGGCTGATAGGCTCACCACAAAGAAATAAATTGGCATGTCACCATACTAATTTGTTTATGGAATGGATGTTATTTTCCCATCTTCTTTAGGGGTTCTAGCTGTTATGAAAATAATACAGGAGTTGTAGGTGGAACCAAATGATACTTAGAGAAGGATAAATCAAACCATTCAACTGCAATAATCCAGGGAAGAAGTGTATAACAAAACACAAGTTATCCAAGAAAATGTCAAAAATATTTATGATATAAGGACCAAGGTAGATGATTTTCAGTTGGGAGACAATGTTTTAAAATGGGATTCAAGAAGAGAGGATAAAGGAAAGCACGAGAAGTTTGATGATCTGTGGAAAGGAAGATATATCATCTATGCCTTCAAAGGTCTTAATGCACTTTTCCTCAAAGATTTGGATGGAACAGAGAAACCTGGTGGACCTGTGAATGGCAGGATGCTGAAACATTATTTTTCACAAGAATAAAGGTGTTTCTTAGATAAGTTCATTGTAAATATCATTGTATTTTACTGTTTTTATTTGGTGACCTATTGACAGAAGTTGAATCCCGCAGAGAAGGCCCTAAGCTCCTGATTGATGTGCCATCATAACTACTACAACAACAAAAAAGAAATCAAATGCAGACATAGCTAAAACAGAACATTCAAGGCCACTAGTCAAAGGTTCTTGGCACTTCTTAAAAAAGTGTCATCCCCAGTTGGAGCCACTGTTAGGGGCCTATAATTTATAGGATCACAAGGTGATTGGATATTTTATCTCAGTTATATGTCATTGTAAATAATATTTCAATTTGCAAATGATTTTCAAAAAAATATAAAAGAAAAATGAAAAGAGGGTAAATAAAAAAGACTAAAGAGACAAAAGAAAAAGAAAAGAAAAGAGAATAGAGAATAGAAAATAAAAATGAAAACCTCATAAAAGAAAATAAAAAAGATAGAATTGAAAGTGTTGCAAATTTAAATGCCACTACTTGATAGATAGTTTGATTTTTAAAAATAAAGTGAATGTTGTGTGCAGCTTGTTCAAAATTTCACAACCCCAAGACATCTGTTTGAACCATACAGTTTAATCATGGTCAAACACGTTTAAATTTTTGTCAATTAGATTAGAGAATAAATTTAGCCAAACTGTCTAATCTTGGCTAATGTTAGTTAGGTATATAATTAAGGTTGATTCAAATGTTTAATCTGAATCAATAAAAATAAATAGATAGGATAGAGTAGGTATTTGTTTCCTCAAAAAGAAATAAAATAAGGGTCTGCAAGTCCAATGCACCCTTAGGAATGAATAAAAAGGTTAGTCTTAGGATTGGGAGAAATTTGAAGGCAAAGAGGTTCAAAGGATAAAATGTGGTTAATTCTACTTGAAAGGCTCATTAGTTCACTTTTGTCCTAAGTCTGAAAGAGATTATGAAATATGTGCTATTAGCCTTATGTTCGAGTTCATTATGTTTTTCTCCAAAGTTCGAATGAAAAGGTTTTATCCAAATTTTCTGCTATGTAATAAAGTTGGAAAGACGAAAAAAGGTGTTTTTTGTTTTTCGTTAAGTCAGGTGCTCCAATCAATGGACCAATTATCACTCCACCAGATCTACGGACCAAAATGATTTTCGCCCCCCCCTCACCATCCTACCTTTACCGCTCGAGGGGGGGTGGGTCTGAAAATTAGTTTTACTCCCGTTAGTCCCATGCAACGTGTCACTCCCTTCACATTTTATTCACCCCCCCCCCCCCCCCCCTGATACCACAAACCACCTCAACCCCCCTCTGAAATCTGCCTAACCACCCTCCTTTCCTGCATGCTCCCCTCCACTCTCATCCCGCCGTGTGGCTATAACTGTTAGCCTGTTAAATCATTTCCCGAGATAACCATTAGCCTATTAAATGTTTTTCTGGGTAACAGTTCGAACCTCTAACGGACCCGCACCCCTAATGAAAACATCGCCATTACTATAAAAATCCACCGCACCACCATTTTTTCCCCTTTTCTATTGCAGATTATTTCACTCTTCCTTAATTTCCAGAATTCATACGCCCAGTGAAATTCTCCAATTTACCAAGCACCTGACTGAGCATGAGAAAATCCCAATTCTACTTCCATTCTGATACAAACCAGCAAAATCCTTGGTAATCATTCATCATTCCCTCCTATCTCTTTAAATTTCCCATTAACAGGACGCCTCCAAAGAAGAAAAAAATTGAATATTATGTTAATCCAATGGTGCATCCAACTATCGACCTCGACCACATTCCAATTATAGATAAAGACTATAAAATATCTGAGACTCGGTGTGAGTTCGATATTTTCAAACTCTACTGCTGGCTCGAGGACAAATCTATAGAAAAATTTGATGAAATTGGACTTTGGGAGTCCAACATATTGCATTATATTTTTCCCAGACCTTTCACTCCCCAGAGTTTGTCAAAAAATGTCACACATGCTATGTACCAAACCAGAGAGCCATTATAGCCCCAAGTGGTGAATTCTTACTCACCATCACCTCCAAGACCATTGATCAAATGATGCAGACGCCTCCTGTAGAGACCAACACCACTTTTTCTATAGAAACCTTAACTGAAATCTACCAGAAACTAGATTTATCCAAGAGAGCACAAAATTTCGATATTTTATTTCCTGAGCATACCCAATTGCCTAGGAAAAAACAACTTATCCCTCTTCCATGTTCCCATATCAGGCCAAAAATTTCATTTCTGTGTTGTCCTGCCTTTTAGGCTATTACTCTAATGAATGGGTAGATGAACCCCTGTTAGGTTTCCTGTCAATATTTTCTACAGATCATACGCCTTTAGTCATTTTCAATTTTAGTAAATTCTTAGCTGATAGTATACATGAAAAACTCCTTAAGTTACCAACTGAAGGAGTATTCATGTATACTTTTATTCTAGTTTATATGTTCATTTATTACCATGCAGACATATTCAAGTTTTCACTGCGGAAATTAGATGTTCATTTATTACCATGCAGACATATTCAAGTTTTCACTGCAGAAATTAGATGAGGAAGGGAATCCATAACCAACCATTTTTTGAACTTCCCTGGTGATGAAAGATTAAGAGGAATATACATTCAAGCAATACATTTAACAATTCATGCATCTAGTGATGAACATGTTGACCAGTAATGTAGAACCAAGGATCAATGAAGAAATCAAGAAGGTCCCGCATTGCACAGAGTAAGCTAAAACCGATTATTAGTACCTATATCAAAATTATACAGAGATCAAGGTGTATGGGTGTGAATTTCCACCATACAAGCTACCCAAATACCTCCCAATGAGAGTATTTTCCCTGGAATACATAAGATAGATGATTAAATTTGATGAAATCCATTTTGTTTCAGCCAAGAAGAAATCCCAGTTTAGGATTAAAACACAGGTTGGCCCCTTTGTTTGCAACAGTAGGATATAAGGAGAAGAAGCAGACGAGCTTCTTAAAGAAATGAAGTTTAATCTCAGTTTCACATGGTCATATGATTCTCTAGGCCTAATTTCCAAGTTAAGGGTGGAACACAAAACCACTCCTTATACCAACACTCAGAGGCCAGATATTATAAGGTATGTAAATCAACTAACATGGACAGAGAACACTTTGCAAGAAGCTGAAGAACAACTTGTGTCTACTTCAACTTCACAAACTCCTACTCCTCAGGAGAAAGTAGAAAAGTGGCGAAGAGAGGAAGAATCACCTTCAGTTACAAAAAGTATAGGTAAAGAGTTCAAAATCATCTACAGAAAGAGGACCAAGATGAGTCCTAAAATAGATTTAGAAATTAATGCAGAGAAAGGAGCTGCCATGATCATCAATGAACCACTATCTTAAGCACAATCAGGTAGTAAATTTGTAACATTCTCCAACAATGTCATCAGTGTCATAGGGTTAGCCAGACACTACACAAACCTCTAAGCTTGTTCAGGGAGAAAAGGAGAAGAGTATCTTTGAAAGATACAAAGAGATTAAGCTCAAGAATTAGATTCTCAAGAATAAAACCTACATAGAGTTCTGAAACAGACTGCCAGTTCACAGAGCAGGCTTCTATCAACCTTTGATTCAGAAAAAGGAAGGATGCAGATGGACTTCCTTGAGGCTCAAATTCCACATCCAAAGACAACAACATACTAGAAAAAGACAACCTTTGAGTTTGACACCAAGGAAATTCATCCCATTGATCAAATGGAGATGCATAAACAGACTGGTGAGACGATTTTCTCTACACTAACCAATAAAACCATGACTGTGTCAAAATTGTAGGGGTCACTTTCAAATATCCAATCTCAGCTAAAGACGGAAAATATCTCCTCTCTGGATAAATACACAAGGATCAAATCATTGGAAGACCTGGTTGTTAAAATGGGGTATGATCCAGAAAACATGAAGGCTGCAGAAGAAATAAGTAAAAAGAAGAATGTTGATATTGCAACACCGAGGAAGCAACTAAAAATTCCAGAAATAAAAGATCCACTGACCAAAGATATAAAAGAGTCTGAAACACAAAAGGGAGATATGATGAAATTAATCATGGAGAAAAGTGCCCAAATCAGGACATTGGAGATAGAAATGGAGAAGCTGATTAAGGAGAAGGGAAAAAATCCATAGGTGGCCATAGTTCCTTTGAATGCAATACCCCTCACAACAATTCCCTCTACAGGTGCTACAACATCAATAATTACTTTAGCCCAACCTACAGATGTTGCTGAACAATTGACTAAGGCCGTAGAGAACATTTCAATAAAACATAAGAGATAAAGAAACTGTAGGGGCAAGTCAAAGCTTTGCAAGAACTAAAAAATAAGTGAAGCTTCACATTTGGATGAAGCACAAATATCCCAAAGGATAGTAGAAAGGATATCGAACGTAGAAAGAGAATCAACCATTGGCCAAACCTTGGCCCAAGAGAAGGAAAGAATATGGGAAATCATCCTCAACTCCATGAATGAGATTTGGTCATCCATCCAAATCATTTTTGAGCAGAAGGACCTAATACAAAAATCCACAGAAGCTATTGCTGACATCAGAGAGAAGTTGGGTGACAAGCCTACTGAAGCTACTAATATCATCAAATTCCTCAATTCCAAGAATAAATATGAGTTGGAGGACATAGGAATTTAGGAAAGAACTGAAACTATCCTAGAAGTCAATGTTATGCAGAATTATGATCTACAAATAAATCAAATTCCCTAAGTGTGGTGCTAGGAACTTATAACAACAGATGAAAGACTTTGCTATCACTTTCTCTAACATAAATAGACAAACTGAATGATAGAAGAAAATACTTGTGATCCAAGCGCTTCTTATTCTCCTTCTGTCGCTTTTGCTGCGGCCTTCAATCCAACTCAGATCCCCATATTGATTCCTATAAGTATAAACAAAGGAAAACAAACAGATTGAAATATACATATGCCTACTTATGTTAATCACTCAAATCGATTAGATGTGAAACATATATATCATTCAAGAACCCATTGCATGAGAAATAGAAACATAAACAGATACATATATGGGAAAATGAATAACAACCTTTATTAAAGAGTAGAAGGGGGAGGTTGCAACCAATGATCGATTTGCTGCCACTAGCTCTAGATTCATCCCAACCTCATTACATCCAACATCACACCACTAGCATGTTAGTACTTTTACTCTCTCAAATGAGAATCCAACAACATTTCTTTACCAAATTTCTTCCTTCCATAGCACTAGGATCTATGCTCAATTTATAGGGAAACAGATGGTAGTTTCTTAATGAATGACTTTCTAATAATAGGCAAGACATGTTCCCAAGTTCAGAGGTGTTATATGGACACTGAGATTCGAATTTTTCCACATATGGAATCTTCTAGAAGGCACTCGCCATGTGGAGATTCTGGAACAATGAGAATTTCGCTCCCAATTGACCAACGCACTCTTGAATGTTGGAAAGTGCATTGCAGAGCACCCTTGAATGGAGGAAGTTGCATATTCAACATAGTTAGTCCCTTTAGAGGCAGCGTTGGTGAGTTCATAAGTGATATAACATATACTTCAAACCTTGGAAATGTCACAATAAAAGCCATGGATGATTTGTTCTTCTCTTAGGGCATATAGAAACTGAAATGTAAGGGGATGATAGAACCTATTTCATTGGTCCTGGGGATGATGTCCTGTTTGACCAGGTCATGGGGGATTATGCCCAAATTGACCTATAACAACTGCCCCCTAAATAATTAAGTCAAAATAATAACAATATTTTTGAATGAGATGCTTTACGACGTGATGAGTTGGAACTGAAGTGGAGTGGCCACCTGCATCAATATTACAATACAATACATCATGATATTTTCATCTTGATCATGAATTGCCGAGGGAGGCATTCCCATACTCAGCACATAAACTATCTAATAACATGTACATAATGTAGAAATTCGTCTACATTGGAAAGTTGCCCAATACATACATGCCTACATATATAGGCTCATGTTCAGATGACGATATGTATGTAAAGTCACTGTACAGATGATGTGTACAAAAATCATAAAATAAAACCTGGATGGACGAAACTAGATCCAGGGTCTTCTTATCTCATTCCCTCAATTTTTATCTCATTCACTAATATGCTATGTCAGCTATAAACCTGTTCAGAACCACATCAAATGGATTAAAAATACATGTTTTATGATAAAAAATGAATAAAACCATAGTCACAACAATAAATATGATTTGCAAATAATCAAATGACTAATTAAAAGAGTTTTATTGTTCATTTTTACCATTTTAAAGTTACCATTTAAATTTTGGAGCTCTGAACCTATTTTTTCCACCGAACTTCAGCTGTTGATTGCGATCGATTATGTGGACGATTTTCCTTGCTGTTTGATCCAGGTTGGTGCCATAAACCTGCTCTTTCTTTTAGTAGTCTTTTTGCTTCATTTCATTGCAATTTTTTAGGGATTTGGGTCCCTTAGGGTTAATTTATTTTTCAAACAGGGAAACACACCCTTGAATGTCAAAAGATGCATTGCAGTGCATGTGAATTGAAGGCCAGGTGCACTTGCAACACACTGTCCCTTGACCAGGGGTGTGTTGGGCGCATTTCACATTTTTGTTCTTTGCAGTGTGCTCAAATTTTGCCTAATTTTTTGCATGAAATGGATCCTTATGAGTCTTATGGTTGTGTTTCAGGGATTCAACAGACCAACATGCCAATTACTTGGAGGGAAAGAGAACACGAGGAAAAAAAAATGATTTCCCTAAATGATTCGGGTACTGTAAAATCCCTCAGAGACCGTGGCTTACTAAATTACTTCAAATTATCTGGTATGAGGCAACAAATGGAACTTTTGGAGTTCCTTGTTCGTCCATGGGATCCAACGATTGATTAATTTCATATTGGGAACAAAGTGGTCCCAATTTTAGTGGAGGATATATATTTTATAACAGACTTGTCGAGGAGAGGCCTACCCATTTATCTCTTAGGGTTTTCTTTTGAAGGAGAGATGGTGAGAGAATATATATTGCTGTATTGCAATCCAGGGGTAGAGCCTAGCAAGGATGTGAAAATAATAATCCACAATGTTCGTGATTTTCCATTGAGAACCATCTTATTCACGATCGCAAAGCTTGCTGGTACCGCTACACTCCATATAGCAAACAGATCTTATATGCAGTATGCACTAGAGTGCTGGGAACCAACATTTTTCAACTGGGCTGAAGCTGTACTCTCTCAAATGAAAGAAAAAATGAGCAAGGCAAAAGGAGGAAGAAAGAAAAATTTCAACTATGGTTCGATCCTCATTTCTTTTGCCTTAGAGCGGATTCCAATGATGTAGCCTCAACATGTGACGTTGGGTATATCTAACCATAGAGATATAAGAATGAAAATTTGGGTATAACTGATGGCTAGAAATGCTAGTTAATCGACCATCGTGTTCTCGACTACATTCTTTACCTGGTTCAGGCAACAAATTATCGCCATCCATGACTATGCATATGCAGGCGTCGACTTTCGAGGAGATCCAGATTTAGTTTTACCAGAAGGCGCTCAGTGGGGTGCAATTGGTAAGAATGTTTTGACCATGTTTTTTTGTTTTTTCTAATGTTTATACATGTTTTTGTATTTTTTATGTTTTCCAAAGACTAAACTAAATTTTTGATGTATGAAGATGTGGGTCGAGTTTGACCAGTGGGAGAACCAGAGCATGGAGCGGATGAGCCAACAGAGAGGGCTGTCGGGAGAGTAGTCCTTCAGAATTTGGATATGGCTGAGACTCTTGCTAAGCTTCAACAACACATACAAGGGTTGACCTTCGGGATTCCGAATTTCTGTATCGAAGAGTTACCCATACGAATGCAGCACCATACTATTGAAGTTCCTAACCACTGGATGCAGTTATTGCGTAGGATAGCTATATCAGTAGCATGTTATCATGAGCACCACTAGTTTACTTTTGACATGTTGGATACATTTTGAGGTCAGATGACCAATGTGTCTTGGGCACAAATTTTGTAAAAAATTATAACTACCTATCTATTTTATTTCAGTGTTTTCCTATGTTTATTGCAAAATTCTATTCAATTATGTGAATGTATATTTACATGTGTCACAAACGTTTGTTTATAACATAATTCGCTAAAGAATCAGTTAATGTGTTCAATTTTCTGGAAATTTTTTGATATTGAATGAAATAAAAATGTCTTTCCAAAAGTCAAACTCTTAGGAACATACGATGTAGTGTTGGATTTCTGACAGTATAAACACTAGTAAGTTTCAGTACCACAAGTTGTGAGTCTAACCTAATAATGATGCGGTCAATACCAAATGAAATGGCATAAGAGAGAAGTTCGGTCAACAAGCTATACTCAACGATATTGTTTGTAGATCGATTGATACAAATCCTTTGAAAAATCACTAAATCGCCATTCGGAGCAAAAATGGCCCATGCCGCAGAGGATAGATTCTGTGTGCTATGAATAGCACCATTAGCATACCTAATGAATGGTTCCAAAGATTCATAAATCTGCGATGAAATGTAAAGCGGATTACTAACTTCAAGAAAACTCTAGAAAAACAAACTAAGACAATAAATGAAAATCAACAACATATATACAATATAATACAACAATTTATTACGCTCATGTTTAAGCATAGTAACGTTTCAGATACAACCCATTTTGGGGCTGCGCCAACAGAATTCCATCATAATCTGCCAACTTGTAGGAACCCTTAGAAATAAATCTTTTGAAAATATAGGGGGCATGCCATAATGGCTCAAATTTCCCTGTACCTATTACATCAACTTCCTAATCATAAAGAAGGACTAGGTCACCCTCTGAGAAAATGTGAGGTTGGACATGCTTGTCGTATTACGCCTTTATACATCTCTTATGCGCTTCGTTGGAAAATTGGGCTTCACGATGCATTTCATCAATATGGATGAGGTTAAAAAGGCGCGCTTCTTCAACAGAGGTGTCAGGTAACAAGACGATTGTGGGTTTTAACAACGATATTTCACATTGGACTGGAAAGATAGCTTCCAGACCATACAACAATTGAAAGGGGGTAAATCCGGTTGTGTTTCTCACTGAGGTTTGGTACACCCACAAGGCCGAGTACAAGATCAAATTCCAATTTCGTTTATTAACCCCTATCATTCGTTGAAGCATTTGTTTAAGAATCTTATTAATAGCCTCAACTTGTCTATTTTATTGTGGATAATAAGGAGTAGAAATATCATGCACAATCCTAATTTGGCAGTCAACTCATTCATCATATGATTGCAAAAATGCGATCCATGATCTGTGACTATAGCTTGTGGTACCCCAAATCGTGAAATGACATGATTAAAGAAAAACAATGCAGCTGTTTATCCTGTGTTGTTGAATGTAGGCATTGCTTTGGCCCACTTGGTAAAGTAGTCTACTGTGACAATAATATAACCATGCCCCTTGGAAAATAGAGGGTTACAGGTCATGAAGTCAATGCCTCATTTCAAAAATGGTCCCAAAGAGACAACAGGATGCATTGGCACTGGCGGTTTGCGGATTTTATGATCACATATCTAGCACGCATGACAACTTCTGACCGCGAGGATGCAGTCACGAAGTATTGTAGGCAAAAAGTAACCAATGTGGAGTATCTTCTGTGCGATAGCGTATCCAGACAAATGTCCACCACAAGCCCCAACATGACAATCATTTAAAACCTTTTCGACCTCCTCATGAGTGAGGCACCTTATTAAAATTGTATTGACACCATGACGATAAAGTGTATCGCCGATGATCAGATAATATTTGGCTTGGTATTGAATATGTCACTAGTTAGAGTGAGAGGTATCAGGCCGAAAATTATGGGTCTGGAGATAAATAATAAAATTCCCATAGCAAGGATCAGATGATTCGATCAGAAACAGAGACTCATCAAGAATATATGGTTCTGATGTAGTAGCAGTACTATTAGAGGGAAGGTCACATAGAAGCTCAACCAAAAATAAAGACTTCTTTGACCTGGATTTGATGAATTCCAAATCAAATTCCTGTAAAATGAAAATCCATTTTGAATACTTTCCCCCCAGCAATTGACTTGATAAGTGTTGGAAATAATCAGGGGTGGTGAATCAATATTCCTTTCAATTAGTATTATTATTAATCTTTCATAGCATTAGTTAATCTTCAATTATTATAAGTGTTTGTACAATGATAGCAGTAAAAAAAATGAACACAAATGCACACAATTTTATGGTGGAAACCTCCTCCGGGACAAAACCCACATGAATGCTTTTCTAATAATTATTTATTATTCAACTCCAATTGAAAATAAAGCTCCAACTTCCTAGAATCTAGAAAATCATTCTTCTTCATCTCCCACTGGATGGACACTCCAATGCCCGAGATTCTTCAATAGTCAATTGAACAGATGCCCCAACACCCAATGAGCTACAACTCACCCTAGCACCACCCTACCACCCTGAAGTTTTCACAGGCTTGAAACTCTTGGTGACTTCATGCACCAGCTTAGCACCAGCCTACCACTCTATAGAAGAATAAAATAAGAATGGACTCCCGTACCAGGGAAAATGGTCCACTTTACAATGATATAGAATGATGTAGAAGAAGAAGACACACTAAACCATAACCCCAACTATGACACAAATACATAATGATGATCCTAGACCTCCCGACATTGCCTCTTCAATTCTTGGCAGATAGACACTTGTACAAATTTTACAATGATGCTTTTACAATGACTCAGTACAATGATACCTTTACAATGACTGTATGCAGTGTTGCCCACGTGAAGACTTAATGTGGTGAGCTTCTTGTTACTGTTCTGCACCTTGATTGCTAATCTTGTCATGCTACCCTTTCTCACTCTTCAGAATGTTAGATCATGAATTGAGTCTTATTTTGATGAATATATAATACCTGCAAAAAGTCTTCAAGGAAATACCCATGACATGATAATAGAAAAAATTACCTCATCCTACAGAGCATATGTCAGTGCTAAAAAAAAAAAAATAGAATACAAAGAACCTAATGCAATTAAGAGATGAACTTGCATATACAGAATATACTTAACTAGAGCTTACCTCTGGTGCACCTTGCTTTTATTTTCTTCCCTAGAAAGTCTGGTCCTTTGCAGCCCTTGACAGCACATGATATAACTTTTTCTTGCCTTCTAGGAGCTTGATATTGAATCTGATGTATCTATGTTATTTCAGATCCCCAATATGTGATTTTCGGTCATGTATTATTCCTCCCAGTCTTATTTCCAATGCCACAGGTCTGACCCAATTTGAATTCTTCAAGGCAAATTTATACCCAATCTCTCACAATGACCTAATTATGGACTGGTTCAGTAGAGCAAACTTGTACAACGTGCCACGTGTCACTGTATCTTAATTCAGCTTTGAAATCAAAACACATAAAACTATAGTCCGTGCACTATCTGCCACTTTTTATATAATTCCAATCCGATACTTAGAGAGAGAGTTATGATGATTTTCCCAAGGTCACCTCTTTGATATGAAGTTCAGGAGCCTGCCAAAACCCTAACTTCCACAGATCATATCTATGACAATATTGCGCACCATGATCTGAAATTTTTACACGATCTTCCTCAGGATTTTGGCTTTGCCTCAAAAAAATTTCATCTTCCGAACCTTCGTAGAAAAAAAATGTATAGAAAAAATTCCATGATGACCTGTTTCAAGTAGCGAAATCCCTACATGAGGATATGAGGATCACAATTTATATAAATTCTTAGGTTGAGAGGGTCTTCAACAAGTGAATGTGGGAGGGATTTTAGGGTCTTAAAAATTATTAATTATTGACTATTCAATGACGACAACAAATTATTAGTGTCATGCCACAACCCCATGGGGTTTTAACCCACTAACTGGGGTTACTAACTTCAAACATGAATATCTCTCAAATTGTGAAGAATTACGTGGCGTGCCATATATCAACGGAAACATCTTGAAAATTAGAAACCATAAAAATATCCTTTACTCGGAATATAGTAATTTGGTAGGTCAAAATTCCCATGCAAGATCGGGGTAGCCCTTGGTGCTACTCAGGTTGACATCAGTGACAACCACTGATCAAAAATAAGGTGTGAGTCATGGGGTTGCAATCCGAAATGACAATGGTCTTTAGGAATAGCATATAGTGGTGAAATTTTTTTACAGCTTGAACAACTGCCAAGGTAAGCTTTTCTACGTACGAATACTTCACTTCCGTATCATTGAGATTAAGACTCAAATAATAGATCAGATGTTCTATCCCATTTTATACTTGGACCAATAACATAGCAATGGTTATATCAGCTGCGAAGATATATAATAAATAATTACTCTAATAATTTGGGGGATATATTAATGATGCCCGGACAAGTGTATCCTTGACAACATCAAAAGAAGCTCGCGTAACCTTATTCCAATGGAAGGGAATCCCCTTTTTCAAGATCTGAGTAAATCCTTTAGCCATTTTGGCATAGTTGGGTATGAAATTTCTTAGGAAGTTAGCCTTTCCTTGAAGTTTCTATAACTAAAGCAAATTTGATGTCGCAGGAAAATCAAGAATGGCTTGGACCTTCAGTGGGTCGATTTGAATTCTTTCTTTTGAGATGAAGAATCCTAGAAAATGACCAGAATCAACAAAAAACACACATTTATGTGGATTGAGGCATATTTTGTAGTGTCGACAACGTAGAAATATAGCTCTCAAATGCATCGGGTAATCAGTCCAGTTTCGTGAATGCGCAGGTAAATCGTGTAGATAGGGTTGAACAATGTGCTTGATGTAATTGAAAGCATAATCCATTGCTCTGAAAAGCTGCCCCAACATTCTTTAAACCAAATGGTAGTTTCCAATAAGCGAATGTGCCGCAGGGAACAGATGAATGCTGTCTTATATTGGTCCTCTGGGCAGATATTTATTTGAGTGTAGCCAAAAAATCCATCCATGAAAGAAAATATTTCGCATCCAGCACAATCGTCAATAATCTGGTCGATAAAGGGAGTAGGATAGTTGTCTTCTGGACAAGCAAGATTGACATCCCGATAATCGATGCACACTCTGATGGTTCCTTATTTTTTTAGAATAGGAAAAATGTTGGAAACCCACTTAGTTAGCGGAATAGGGTATATGAAACCAACATGCAAAATTTTTTCAACTTCTGCTTTAATGGAAGTGACCTTCCTTGAATGAACAGGATGAAGACGTTGTCATACCATCTTGACATCAGGGTACATATTAATAGTGTGTTCAATGATAATAGTATCTATGCCTGGCATATCCTCATAAGGCCAAGAAAATACATCATGAAATTCACGAAAGAGAGAGAGATATGTTTCGAGTTATGATGGAGAACAAGACACGTTGACATGAATGTTTTCTACAACGTCAGGTTTGGTCAAAATATCGATAGAAATGGTTTCTTCAATATTTGATAAATTTTGCTCAAAATCGACTGCATTAATAGGAAAATATTTTGAAAACAATGTTTTGATCGATGGGTGATATAGTTCAATAATATTATCTTCTTCGTAATCTTGAAGATGGGAGCAATGATGATGATCTTCCCATGGTTCTCCTTATGGCATCATGGATTCCAAAATATTCTCATCTGTCAAGAAAGTTGAGGAAAAAGGATCAGATGGAGTACCAAAATATAATGAACGATCAACCCAAATGACCGACGATGATGATTTCAGATTCACCACCCAAGCCATATAGATTGATTTCTATGCCAACTCAATTAGGCTGGGCGACAGAAACTCATCCAACGTAACAAATTTAGAATCACCCATAATCTTCCTTAAGCTAGATGGAGTGGAAGATATCATGTAGCAGGTCTCTATGCTTGCAACTTATTCTGACGTCGCAGGCGGCGGTAATGCAAAGGTTCCCATGAGAGTGGAATCCCTTAAGAGTCCTACACCAATGTTTTAAAGTGCAAGTTGGGGTGTGTGAATAACGGAACGCTTCTAGTTACCTGGGAATTGGAGGAAAAGAAGGATAGCTGATTGATGACTGTGATAATACCTTTATGTGGAAAGGCGATCATTCTAAAATATTTAGAGACGATCGCAGTCATAGCATATACCCATGGCCTTATGAGTAAAATGTTGTAATCAAGGGGTCTGTCAACGACCTCAACTTCAACATTCACTGTTTTTCCCCCTAGTTCAACATGCAGGTGATTGATAATACTGCAAGGCTTATATGTATGTCCGTCGAAAGCTTTCAACATCATAGGCGACTAAGATAGGTGCGACGAGTCAAGTGACTTCCAGCAGTTTAGATACATAATGCATGTATATGCTCCCTCATCAATAATAGTATGATGAAAAAGATGATTGAGAACATTTACTTGGATGGAGAATGCTAATTCTACTGGTAATTGTGGCACATAGCTCATATGATTAATGACTACGATATTGGAATCTATTGGATCAATTCCACCAATTGTCGACAACAAAGCCTGATTTTGGGGGGGAAATTTTGAAGCACCTCAACTGCTAACATAGATGAAGGGGATTGAGCCAAATATTCAACTATATTATAATTTTTAGCAGCTCGGGCTCGAGGATTAAATGTCGATTTATGAATGACTCCCTTTGGTGGCTTTATTGTCAATTTAGGAATAACAATAGGCGGTATCGATTCCGTAGACAGATTCATGGTCGAGGTAGTAGGTTGATCAATAGATTGACTACTGTAATCTTTATTATGCATTGAAACCAAAACATCAGTCGATGGCTTCGTGACAGACATCATAAGCACTTAGGATATAGAAGCTAGATCCATAGAAACAAAATTTGTGTCTAGATTCAGAAATGGATCTGTCAACATTGTAGATGCATGCGAGGTCTTAACCAATTTTGAGACTTCCATGCGGTGAGGACAGTCGCGAAAAAAGTGTTCCTCATTACAGATTATGCAAGGGTAACGAGGTTTCCTATTTCTTAACGGTTGAACAAATGATATTTCGTACGGGGTAGAAGTTTTATTTTTCTTTGACTTCCCATTTTTCTTACTTCCGGGTTTCTTGTCACTTTTTCCCTTGTCAGATGGCATGGCATGGATTTCATAAGAAGGTGTAGGATCAAATGCAGTAGAGTGATGTGTGCTTGCAGTACCGATCATACCATCGCCAGCATGACCGTCCTTAGATGGAGGAGGAATAGTAAAATTAGATCGCGATGCGTTGGGAATTTTCTCGTAGAGCGTGCTGGACTGAGTGTAAATCAAGTTTAAATATTGGGTATGATAAATGACTTGATCTTTAGTGATGACGCCACCCTTAGCCACATCCTCAGTTATAGATGGTAACAGGGACTTAATGAACCACTTAGTAAGGACTTGTTGAGGAAAAAATGTTTTAACCATTCTACGACGACGACGCCACTCATGAATATGATAATAAATGTGAGTAGCATTAGTCTATTTAAAATTAGTGAAGAGTTTCATTCCAGTTTCATATCATATGGGTAACTGGAAGTGGGTCAAAAAGACAGTAGCTAGGGCAGTGAAATTATCAAATGAAGCTCTTGGTAACTCAATGTACCATTTCATAGCCGGACCATTGAGTGTACTCTGGAAAAGACATAGTTAAACGAAGTCATCATTTAGGGAGTTAAATGAACACCAAAAATGATAATTCATGACATGCATCGACGGGTCTTCCCCAGGGTTTCTGTTGAACTTAGGAATATTCGAGGGTAAGTTATGAGGTATCACCGGCCACCAAGGAGCATAATTGATTGGATCATTGGTGAGCCGGTTTAAATATGGTAACTCTAAAGTTTCAACAAAGGGAAACTGTTGATTTAAGTCGGGTTGAGCATAGCTAGGGTATGATGGAATTTCTTGGGCAACAAGCCTTTGAGCACCAACATAAGGAATCTATTGCTGGTAACCCAGATAGGGGTTGTTTTGAAAAGAAAATTCTTGAGGATTCTGTTGACCAAAACCTGGGTACGTTACTTGTTGATATGAAGGTTGTGGAATTTTCTCTAGTGGTTCCCAAGGGGTCTATCCACCAACATTATAACCCAAACTAGGATAGCTTAGATTCGGTTGCGGATAGGTATAACCTGGTTGTGGCTACAAAATCCCATAATATGGTCATCCAGCTTGTGAATAAATGATTCTGGATACAGGTGGTTGTTGTAAACCAACCGCAGGAGTTGGAGTCTGAGGGCCCAATACTTGAGGGTATTGGGTTGAAGGACCCACTTGAGATGGTCGAGGTACAACAGTTTGAGTCTGTAACAGGGGTAAAGATGTATTAACAAGTGGAATGGATGTGGGTTTAATAGGTTGAACCGGCTAATACGAGTGTACAACCGTTTGTGGTTGGATGGGTAGAGTGGGTTGCCACTGGCAAACATTCATTCCGACATTAGGATGATCAAATAAATATAGAGTACTATCAATATGGGTGACCATATGTTTCCCCCCAGCATGAGGAGTATAATAAGATGGAAAATATTGTTCTCCAAATGCAGGGAGTCCAGTGGAAATTGTATTGGATGGAATATACCCAGATGGACCAGCTTGATATTGCCCTAATGATGTGTATAAACGATCAAGCTGTTCAGTACTCACTATAGTTTTACTAGTTAGAATACCATATGATGACATTGGTGAAGTCCATGGATTTTAGGATGCACAAGAGAAGATTCTAGATAAATATTGGTAACCAAGTGGGACGGAAGGGACACCATATAAATGTCTCTAGTGAAGTTGTGAACATCGAAGAGGTAGAAAGAGCAGGTCTTGTCGCAACTGGAATAGATGGTCTAGCTGAAGATGTTGGCTCAGGCATAGTTATTCGACCAAATATATACCTTATTGGATCTATAGGAACTATAATCGACACAGGATCAACAAAAGTAGAGGCAGGTGATTGAGGAAAAGGCTCATACAGGTAAAGCTCCGCCCCAAAATTAGTTGGAGTTAAAGGTTTTTCGTCTTGTGGTATTTCTTCAATTGAAATTAAAACAAGTGGAAGGATTTCACCGTTAGGCCCAAAGTATATTTTAGGAGGTTTACTGCGCGATATGGGAGACTCAATGGCTACAATAGATTGTGGGGCAAACGATACAGGAACACTTCTAGTTGTTCAACTTTGGGATTCAGATGTTCTAGAAAAAAAAGTGACAGGATCTGGATCAAATTCTAAATGAACAATGTCAGGTTCAGGAGGTATGGTCTCACTGATTGGATGGATCATGACCATGGGTAGCCACTGAGCACTCTGTCTCGACAATAGTACATGAACCGGGATTTGTAAGAACAACTTGTGCTGAATCTGGTATATGTGAGGATGATGTCGCACCAGAGGTACTGATAGTACTAGTTTCGATAGAGCGATGTCACCTTCGCCGAACAGAAGTGGATTCCAGTGGTAAAGGTGGTTTTAGTGCTATTCTACGCAAATGACGGGGAAAGGGGTGTTCTTATTCCATGATGAATGATTTATTTTATGGCCAAAAACAAATAAACAAAATAAAAGGGTAATTCTAGGAAAATGGTTTACTAATTAATTGTGAACTACAGAATACCTCCCAGTGAGCCAAGAAGTATGGGCAGGAAATCTCTCTGAATGTTGTGTTCGGTGTATCACAAGTTACAAGGCGGTCAACTCAATTCACTATGCATGGATAGTAACCTAAATTTGTCCTCCAAAATATACCTGAAGGTACGTGGAGGCCCAATTTCGTCTTAATGCTGTTTAATGCGAAACCGCACAGTGAGAGCACCCCCTTATACTTTTTGTACTAGAACACCGCTCGATATACCCGAAGGTACATAGACGAGCTCCGATATACTTACGTACGTGGAGTGAGGTATAAACTTGGAATGTATCGTAGACAAGTTAACAACAACTACTATGTATAATGATGCCAGAACACGTCTCTAGCATAGACCTTATAAATGTTATCGTTATGGTTCTAATGATTTTTTAGGTAAATTGATGTGAATTTTAAGTTGATCTTGTTTATAAAGTTTCTCTTTGAGTTTCACCGCGTGATGTGATGGAAATTCCTAAAAATTCAAACTAAAATGATAAGAAACCTTTTCAACTTTAGCTTTTTCAATGAAAATCCTAGCTATGAAGGGAAGGAGCAATCAGTTTTAGAGAAAACAACAAAGAGCACAAACTAAAATGCAACTTTCTTAATTTGTTCCTATGCAACACACAATTCACTATATGCACATGCAGGTTTTTATTTTCAGCTCCCTTAAGGTGAATGCAAGAAAGGAAACTATATGCATCAAATCAATAAAAACAACTGTTTTCTTCTTTGATAAACGAGGAATGCAACAACAATTTATCTTTTAGGAAAAATGAAGAATGGAACTACAATTTTTCCTATAGGAAATGAAGAATTAATGAAATTTTCCTTTATGAAAACAAATGGATCTAATGCAGAAATAAAATACTTTGAATTTGATTTGCTAATGATAAAGAAAAACACTAAAGAGACATTAAAAAAATTTACTTTTCAAAGGAGGAAGAATTAGGTAAGTTCATTGGTCTCTTAGAGGTATCAAACAATTGAGAATACAACAAAAAAATGGTTGAGAATGATAGCAATGAAAAATTTGAATGGAATTTGGATGGCTAAGGGGGAAACACAGTCTCTAAGGGGAGACAGTGCATTGCAATGCACCCCTGAGTGGGAGACAGTGCACTGTGTCTTGACCAATAGTGCATTGGGTGCAACAATGATTGAAAATGCAAGTTACAGAACTCACTTATAATGCAATTATTTCATTCAAAAGTATAATAAATGAAAGTAGATGCTACTGATGAGGATTAGCAGAGGAAAAAACACCAGGAATGAAAGGAAACTCCTGAGTGGATTCGCCAATTTGTTATGCAGAATTATGATCTACAGATAAATCAAATTCCTTAAGTGTGGTGCTAGTAACCTACAACAACAGATGAAAGAATTTTCTACCACTTTCTCTAACATAAATAGACATACAAAATGATAGAATAACCTAATTGTGATCCAAGCGCTTCTTCTTCTCCTTCTTTCGCTTTTGTTTTCACCTTCAATCCGACTTAGAGCCAGATTGATTCCTGCAAGTATAAACAGAGGACAAAAAACATATTGCAATATACATATGCCTACTTATGTTAATCACTCAAATCAATTAGATGTGAAACATATATATCATTCAAGAATCCATTGCATGATAAATATAAACATAAACAGATACATATATGGGAAAATTAACAACAATATTTATTAAAGATTAGAAGGGGGAGGTTAAAACCAATGATCGATTTGATGCCACCGGCTCTAGCTTCATCTGAGCCTCATCACATCCAACATCACACCAGCAACATATCAGTACTTTCACTCTCTCAAATGAGAATCCAACAAAATTTCTTTACCAAAATTGTTCCTTCCCTAGCACTAGGATTCGTGCTCAATTTATAGGGAAACTGATGGTAGTTTCTCAATGAATGACTTTCTAATAATATGCAAGACATGTTCCCAAGTTTAGAGGTGTTATATGGACACTTGGATTCAAATTTTGACACATATGGAATCTTCTAGAAGGCACTGGCCATGTGGAGATTCCAGAACAATGAGAATTTCACTCCCAATTGACCAACGCACTCTTGAATGTTGAGAAGTGCATTGCAGTGCACCCTTGAATGGAGGAAGATACATATGCAACACAATTAGTACCTTTAGAGGAAACATTGGTGAGTTCATAAGTGATATAACATATACTTCAAAGCTAGGAAATCTCACAATAGAAGCCATGAATGATTTGTTCTTCTCTTAGGGCATATAGAAACTGAAATGTAAGGGGACGATACACCCTATTTCATTGGTCCTGGGGATGATGTCCAATTTGACCAGGTCATGGGGGATGATTCCCAAATTGAACTATAAAATTCGAGAAGGTTCTGACCAAAAGGAACCTCATTCTGCAATTAGAAGAAAAGTACCAAGGACTGGAGATAGGGGTTAACAGTTTTTTTCCATGAATGATTTGTTCTTCTCTTAGGGCATATAGAAACTGAAATTTAAGGGGACGATACACCCTATTTCATTGGTCCTGGGGATGATGTCCAATTTGACCAGGTCATGGGGGATGATGCCCAAATTGAACTATAAAATTCGAGAAGGTTCTGACCAAAAGGAACCTCATTCTGCAATTAGAAGAAAAGTACCAAGGACTGGAGATAGGGGTTAACAGTTTTTTTCCAGTAGGATTGAAGTGTTGAACCAAAATGGATTACCCAGTGTGTTTGTGGTTAATGATAAATTAATTACACAAGAGGAATAAAATAAAAAGTTGAAAGAAGCAGCTAGATATAGTTCCAAATTCACCAGTATAAAGGGAAGTTTGACAGGAAACAATTTCCTTGAAGCAATGGGAAATGAATTTTACATACAACATGAAGTGAATCACATTTTTGTGGTAAAACCTACTTTTGAAAAATATACCGAATTAGATGAAATTTATAGGAAGGTAACAAAGTTGAAAATTCTGGATGAAGACGGGTGGGATAAGTTGTGTGAGTTACTGTAGTAATTGGATAACTCCAAATGCAGTTAAAGGTTAATCTAACGCAACAAAGATAGAAAGGACAGCTCAACAACAAATTCCTCCAAACCAAGGCCACCTCTTGAGCAGTTCCACCTATCCCATTAATTTCCAGAAAATATAATTTGTTTATATTTTTCTAAATATACCTTGTCGGTTGTGACAGGATTTTTTTGTAAAAAATATTATAAATACTTCACACTTCGAAGTATTATGGGTTGGTTGTTGATTATTATTTTCCGCAAGATATTGTACTTTTTCCAGTTAATGGAATGATCATTAATACAAGGAATTCTTCAAAGGATCTATGTGTTGGAAAAATTGGTGAAGTGTTTCTTATCGTTTATGTGTTATTTATTTGTTTCCATTACTGTAATTTCTTAAATATTAGTTACCTTACAGAAACGATGACGAATAAGATTTGTTGAAATATACACCCTGGTTCTGGCTATAGGTAATTTTAATGTTTTCTTCTGATGTCGAGTTAAACAATTATTAATTTCTCTTTAACTTTAACTGAATCTTGCTTTTCTTCTGTTCCATATCATTTTAAATCTAAAATATCCAACTAGTTCACCTATCTTGCCCTGTGAAACCCCTTGAAAATTTGATACATATCCATGTTTATTTTATAGACTCCACAGTCCAATGGAAGTATAAGCATTCAATCAACCAAATCAAATCAAACAATATTAAACAATCAAACAAACAATTACACAGTCATAACTATCCTAAAATTTATAATAAACAAAGCTAAATTAGATAGAGAGATCCCTCTATGAGTTTAGAAGGGCTAGCTTCTAGACTTAAAAGCCGTTTTGATGTTACCTATGTGTTTACACCAAAAACCTCAAAAATTATAGAGCGATAACATAACATAGACCCTACATTTACATTTGGACAAGTTACTATTTCAGATTTCTACGGAAATCGGGTAGTTAGAGGGGAAATTCCCGTGACAGAGGTGGTCCCATGAATATCTCTGAATATTCGAGGTTTGGGAGAAACCCACAAAATTCGCTCCCTTCGGGGTCTTATAAGGATTCAAATACCATCTATGATTATAATCCAAGAAACCATGATGTGTAGAGAAAAATCATGGGAGATATTGTTGTCTATATGTCCCGATTGGCACATATGTGCTTCAAATGTGAATGGGATTTCTTGTGGGCTTGGGATCATATGTAACCCGTGAGATTTTGATATGCATGATTTCTTGTCTTGTGCAAGTATTATCCTCACTGGACACTTGGTGGGATCTAAACACATGACACATATTATAAACACATATGCTCCATATGTAGGTCGCAGGAAATTTTGGGAAAAAGTGGCAGGTTCAGGATTACTAAGGTTGAGCTCTTTGATAATTGTTGGTGATCTTAATTTCACAATGGGAAAGGGAGAAATTTTGGGTACGAATTCAAAGGCCGATTATTTATCTAAATTATTTAAGGAAATGATGGAGGAACACGACTTGGTTACATAACGTCGGTACCCATTGGCCCTACATGGAGGAATAGGCGCATAGATGCAACATGGATATCCAACAAACTTGACAAATTTATGGTGAGTATTTCTATGCAAAATATTTATATAGGATTCATATCCTGCATTATTCCTGCCTTAATTTCATATCATCTTCCTATCATTCTTACATGGGATGGGGAGATAAGGAGGAGAAATTTCCCATTCAATTTTAATCCAAAAAGGATACAATCAGAGGAATTTGGGACTTTGGTACACGAAGTATGGAACCAGGTGAAGTTTTATCCACACAAAACCAGATGACATCTATATGCCAGAAACTTAAAACATTGAAAGATGAAATGAGGCAATGGATAAAGGAAAAGAAGGAGGTTGATATAAAAGACATCAAAGAGATAGAGGTCATTATACAATATCACAATGATCCCTCAGATCCATTATTTTTTCAGAGGAATATAGATCCCATGTCATTGAATTGTAAGGTAGGAGAAGTGATATCCTCAAACCACAATAAGCATAAATAAGGATGAAAATTAGGGCTACCTAGATTTAAGCTAGAAAAAAAACACAAGATTCTTCCATTCACAATTCAACAATAAAAAGATATATAATTCTATTCAAAAAATTAAGGATGCTTTAGGGAATATATACACTACACAAGAGGACATACGGCAGGTGGAATTTACACATTTTAAATGGAAATTTATAGAAAAATTACCTTCGTTTATGTCTCAAATGGAACATATCACATCACTGCCCATAATGTTTTCTAAGGAGGATAATGCAAAAATGGGGCTTCCAATTTCACGCACAGAGTTGAATGAGGTATTGAAGGTATGCGCCAAAGAGAAGAGTCTGGGGCCAGATGGGTGGGGGGTGGAATTATTTCTACATTTCAAAGAGCTGATGATTCCATATTTATTGGAGGTTGTAGAAGAATCTAGGACACAAGGGTATATTTGAGGTCCCATTAATCCCACTTTCATTGCGTTGATCCCCAAGAAGGAGAGGAATGAGTCATTTGCGGAATATAGGCTGATTTCCCTTTGAAATTCAGTCTATAAGATGATATCAAAGTTGATTTCCTATAAGATAAAACCGATATTGTCTAAGAACATTACGAAGGAACAATCTGGGTTTTTTGAAGGAAGACAAATTCGGGATGCTATTGGGATTTCCCAAGAAATGATACATTCCATAAAAAAAAGGAAACAAAAAGCATGCCTCCTTAAGGTTGACCTCATCAAGGCATATGATTGCATTGGCTGGGAGTTTCTCAAGTTGGTATTGATTAAAATTGGTATGTCCATTCAGAATATCAATTGGATAATGGGGTGTTTTAAAACTACAAACTTCACAGTCATAATTAATGGTTTTCCGACTCAGTTCTTTTAGGTGAATAGAGGTATGCGATAGGGATGCACCCTTTCCCTTCTCTTTTTTCTTGTTATTGATTTTCTGAGTAGAAAAATGGGAGAAGTTTGGGAAAATGGACAGATTTCTGGTGTGAGGATATCGAGACAACATCATATTAGACACTTAATGTTCGTATATGACCCTATTTTTGGGGTTCAATCCTATATCAGGGAATGGGGTATTATACATAGAACCATAAAATGATTTGGTCAAGCCTCCATATTATGTATGAACGAAGCATTGAAATTTAAAAGTTTAATACTTGTCGGATCATTGAACGTTTGAACTTCACACTAAAACAAACTGTGGTATGGTTGCGTTGAGCCATGGTTTGTACTGTCGGTTAGCTTTCAATGATTGTGTGTTGTTCCATGGTTTGGGGCAAGGGTTAACCCTGTGCCCTTGGTCACCCTCCATGATATCGTGGCTTGGGTGGATCGTGGGCCAGGGGTTAACCCCAACCCTGAACCCCAATATCCATGCCACTAAACCTTAAATAGAACCCACCTATCATGTATAATAAGAAACACTTGTGGCGTAGTGGTGGAGCACCATGCTACCACCCCGGAGATATGTGGTTCGATTCTTGTGGAGGCCCTGTCCGGACATATACCAAATTTTTACACCAACGATAGGAGGCAATGTGGTGGCCACCCATTGGGCCATGTGGCCTTTTATGATTCGACCATCAATACAAACCATAAACTAATCAAATTGCACTCACAACCAATTATTGGAGGACAATTGTCAACTAACCACTGATCCGAATTGTACAATCAATCTACCCAATAAAATTACTAGTCAACATACAGACTGCTGACTGGGCATACCTGCAACTTCAACTTTTAAAATTTTAATTGTTTGAGAAAACAACCAGAACTTGAAATCAAGAGCATATGATATCGATTTTGAGTGAAATGAGTTGAGTTAGATTCAGGGCAACAATATATTTCTTTTGGAGCTGGTTTCGAGCTGTTTCGAGCAATTTTAATTTTGGGTATTTACTTGATCCACCAGATCACTCCTCCCCACTGTAATCTTTTGGACCTCCAAAATATCATTTTCAGTCAAAAAACAGACGAGGGTACAGTTCCCTCACCGTTCCAGCTCAAACCACTTCGCTTTTCTTGGGTTTTTTCCTTTGATCCCCACACAAAGTTACTAAATGTTCCCTCATTTGAAGTCCTTGTTTTCCTGTCAAGGATGGTGTCTTGTTGCAATTATTCAAGATATTCAAGAGAGAAATCTTCAATTGAAAGAATCTGAACATTCTCTCCTTGATCTTCAATCAAAGGAGGCTCTTACAACCTTAAGTTCTCAACATTAACAACTGCATAAATTTGCATATATGAAGGAAAATCCAACTTGAAGGAATTATTACCAATATTTCCCAAAATATAGAATGGACCATATCGAATTAGTTTCAACTTTTTACCTTCTCATTAGACTCTCTCTTTGCAAAAGTGAAGCCAAAATTTATCATTGACTTGGAAATTTTGATCTACATGATGCTTATCGTATCTTGTCTTGTACTTGGCTTGACTCTTTTCCAACTTTTCTCAAATTGTGTGATGTACCAATTGAACTTGTTGAATGAATATTTTGGCCTTATCTATGTTACTATGTCCATCAATAACAACATATTTCCCAAAGATAAAACCTTAAGTATCCCAAGCATGTCTCAAATGGTGATGTTTGATTCAATGAATGCTTGGACCGATTGTAAGCACGATAAATATAGTGAAAATGTTCATCCTATAACTTAAGATGCTTGTTGCAATAACAACAAAGAAGATGTATCACCATTTTGTTCACCACCTCTGTTTGGTCATCTGTTTGCAGATGGAATTTTGTGCTCTTTTTCAATTTGGTGTCCATAAGTCCCTACAAGATTGACCAAAAGTTCCCGACAATGCGAGAATCTCGATCACTAACAATGGATGTGGGCAACCCAAAATGTACCCATACATTCTGAAAGAAAAATTGAGCAGTATGTTCGGCTATAACCTTCTTTTTACAAGGCATCAAAATACACATTTTTCTGAACCTATCCACAACTACATAAATATAATCATGACCTCTCCTAAGAACAGGTAGATCTCCTACAAAATCTATAGAAACACTCTCCCATGGACACGAAGTTACTGGAAGTGGTGTATACAATCCCAAATTTCTATTTCTTGGCTTACTGACATTACATAATGAACATCCTCTTACAAAAAGTGACACACCTTCAAGCATACGAGGCTAGTAATAATACCTCTATAATTGTGCTACTATCTTACCTACATCGAAATGACCAACAGTAAGAGAAGTATGTGCTTCCATTATGATGTTGACTCCCCACCCCCGTGGAATACATAGCTTTCCAAGATGATACGGGAAGTTATCAAGCACATGATAATCTAATTCCTCTACTAGGTTAACTTGACACAAAGTTACATATACATCTTTGAAACCATTACCTAAAGCATATTGTTCAACATAGCTCTCATGCATGATAGAATTATGCTTAAAAATAATGGATGCACTAAAAATTGGTCTAGAAATCATATCGATAACCTTGTTGTAGATACCTTTCTTATACCTTATCACTAAGTGTAATTGTTGAAGGAAACCCATCCATCTGAAGTGCCTCACTTGTTGTAGATTTGTTTGTGATTGTAAATATTGAAATTGATGATGATCCGTGTGAATTATTGTTTCCAGACCCATCAAGTAATGTTTCCACTTTTTCACACTTTGCACCAATGCATACAATTCCTTTTCATATGTAGGATAGTTAATCACTAAACCATTAAAAGTTTCTAAATGAAAACAGATGGGCTTACCATGTTGCATAAATACTGTGCCCATGGCATAATCACTTTCTTCAGTTTGAATCTCAAATGATTGTCTCAAGTGAGGAAGTGCAAGTACAGGTGCTGAACTGATATTTTCCTTCAATGCATCAAATTATTTTTGTGGTTTACCTCCCCACTGAAAAACCTGCTTCACACTTGTCAATGCATGCAATGGAAGAAAAATTAGAAATAAATTTTCTCCAATATTGGGCTGCTCCCAAGAAAATTCTAACCTCTGTCACTGTCTTGGGCTTTGGCTAATTCAAAATGACGTCAACGTTGGAGGGATCTATTTTCAACTCACCTCCTCCAAGAATACGACCCAATTAGACTAAATAATGTTTTCCAAATTCACATTTCGACATATTTAAAAACAATTGTTATTTCTTCAAGACACCTAACACTTTCTTGACATGCATGACATGTTCTGTTAGTATGAATCTTTATTCGAAGTGTATGAAAAAATACCACTTTAGCTACGCATAACTTATAGCCCTCACAACAGAAATGACTGCTAATATCTTCAAATCTGCAATTAGATGATCAAGACAAATGCTGCAAAAATCTAGATCTATGCATTAGAAGACATTAAACCGTAGAAAAATAAGATTTACTCCATAGATCCAATAGACAAGACAAGAATATATCCAATGAATAATTTTATTAATGGCACCTGGGAGGAAAACACAAGAGGGTGTTCCCTGTTCTCCTCAATGGGATGGGTTCTTGTGAGTCCTCAACACTTCATATTTAGAACTTCTCTCTCTTGATGGTGTAGAAAAACAAGACAAAAATGGAAAAGTATGGCTATGATTATGGATTAATAGCCAGACCAGGTGTTGAGATCCATAGTGATATTTAGGCAACAAAAGGTGACAAATGATTGAGAAAACCCTTCTATTTATAACAAAATATTGAGTTACTCTAGAGATTGGTGCATAATTAAAATATTATTAACCAAACCTAGATCCAACTTTTATGGAATATTTTATTATATTTGTTGGAGGGAAAAGGAATTTGACTTGAGTCAAATCCCTTTATTTGTAAATCATAAATAAATAAATAAATTATTTATTTATCATTTTAAGGACGTGATTAAGTAATAATAAATAAATAAATGATTTATTTATCATTTTAAGGTTATGGTTGAGTAATAATCAAATAAATAATGATTTATTTAATTATTTAAGGGTAAATTAGTCATACTTAACAAAGAATATTATTTAAATAAGATTTAAAAAATTATTCTTTAGAAAATAATAAGATAAATAATGATTTATCTAATTAATTTCCTTGTTTTGGGTTAAATATAACCGGAAATATTAATTAAACTTATGTTTAACTAATTATTTCTTGAGGAAAATAAAAAAAATGTATATTTATTTAATATTTCCTTATGGTGTTTCCTGTTTATACCATAAAAAACTTAATAAAGGTGATTTACTAAGTTATTTTAATAGTGAGAGCAATTTTACTTGGAGTAAAATTGGTGTTACATGGTGTACTTGGGTCCATCTAATGATAATAGGTTAGATGACCAAAAAATGGTGTAACATGTTCTTCATGAGACTTTCTGAAAATTAATATGTCGTCTAAGTAGACTATCATAAAGTCATCTAGAAAAGGCCTTAAAACATCATTCATTACATGCATGAATGTAGCAGGAGCATTACATAGTCCAAATGGCATAACCAACCATTCAAACAAACCTTGATTTTTTTTAATGCTGTCTTCCATATGTATCCTTCAACAATCATAATTTGATGATAACCACTCCTCAAGTCCAACTTAGTGAAATACAAAAAATCTTTCAATTGATCAAGTAAATCATCGATTCTAGGAAGAGGGTAACAATTCTTTACTATAATCTTGTTCAATGCATGAAAGTCCACGCACATGCACCATGTACCATCGTTATTTGGCACTAAAACAATAGGTGAACCGCATGGCGATGCGTTTGGTTGGATGATCCCTTTATCAAGAAACTCTTCGATTTGTTTCTTAATTTCTGAATTTTCCATCACTGACATCTTGTACATGCCAATGTTCAGAAGAGGACAATCTTGCTGCAATTGGATTTCATGTTGGATTCCTATTTTAGGAGGAAATACTTTAGGCTACTGAAACATCTCATCATATTAGTTAACAACCTCAACCAAATCAGATTTCAACTTTATATCACATCCTTGAAAGACTTCATTCTCAACATCATTCTTGGGTTTGACCATCAAAAGTACAAAATTCTTGCCAGAAATAACAAGCCTCTTCATTTTTCCAACATTCACAAGTGAAAGGTTTAGTTTCTTGCAATGTGCTCTAACAATGTACTCAATACCATATTTAAAAAAATGATACTTGTTTTCATGGAGATGAAAGATAGCTATCCTGTCATAAAGATAAGGGCTTCCCAAAACAATACCACTTATGTCTAATGACACTACATCAAGTTCTAACTCATCAATGAAGTTTGCAGTAATGGCGAATTTCAGTTTTCATTTTCTAGTTACTTGCAACTTTGCATTGTCACACACCCAACCTAAAGGATAAGGTTTAGGATGAGGAATGGTTTCCAAATTCAACTTCTTGACAATGTTTTCAGAAATGAGATTTTCTTGTGAGCTACTATCAAATAGAGTATCAATTTTTTTTTATGTTTTGAGATAAATATAATATGGAAAAGATCTATTCTTTATTTTTCATTTTGAGTTTCATTGAGGCTATTTGAAGAATTAGTACTAGCAATGGATTCGTTACCTTTCAATCCCATAGTTGTGAACTTTGTTTCATCTCTCGAATTGGATCCTAAATCATGTTATGTAGTTGCAATTGTCTTTTTTTTTTCTTTGTTGTTAAACTTTTTGGATCTCATCTTAGGATGGAGTTTCCAACAATGGTCCTCATCGTGGCCTTCCTTTGAACAATGTTTTCATGTTAATTTTTCTCCCTCTTTCTTGATGGAAGAATTTTTCTTCCCTTTTCCTTTAAATTTAACCTTTCCTTTGTCTCCACCCTTAAATGGATTTTTGATGCCATCTTATGGAACATTTTCCCCTCTTGCTTCTAGATGTGTTTCCTGTACAAAAAATTCATCTAAATTTGTAGGGTTAAACATGAGAATAGCATGTCTCAAGTAGCTATGTAAACCTCCAATGTATTTGAGTAAAGTGTCTTGAGAGGATAAATCTACACCCAATATCAATGCTCTCCTTCTAAACTCTTGGGTATAATTTTGCACACTTTGACCCTTTAATTTCCTGAATTTTTTCCAATCCATGATAGCTTTTTTCATGTATGCTAAAGGATAAAATTGTCTTCTTAATGCAGCCACAAAATCATTCCAAGAAGTTATGATCCTACCTCTTTTCTTGATGTCCTCTTGTGTTTTGGCTTCCCACCAAATGAGTGCTGAAATTTCCATCCTTAATGAAGCAAGATAAATTTTGGTCTCATCATCTTTGATCTTTTGTATCCTATAATACACTTCAAGCTGACGAACCTAATTACCTAATTCTTCAACATTTACCTCTCCATTATACATAGGCAATTAAAAATTTATATGAATTTTTAAAAATGCAGTTTTACCATGCCCCTTTGGAGAATGTGAAGGTGTTTGTGAACGGGTTGATGTAGAAGACGATGATGGAGGAAATGGAGACAAGCCTCCAAAGGGAATGGAGGTAATGGTGATAAAACACCTCTAACTCCACCTTTCTCCTCACCCTCATTCTTTGACATGATTGAAATGCTCAAAATAGCTCGAAAATGGAGCCAAAACGAATATCTCATCTCCCTGAACCCAATGCAACTTGTTTCACTCAATACCGATACAATATGCTCTCGATTTCACGTTCTGACCGTTTTCTCAAACAACTAAAATTTTAAAAGTTGAAGTTGCAGGTACGCACAATCAACATTCCCTACACTGATTAATAATTTGACTAGGTAGATTAACTATACAATTCGGGCCAGTGGTTGGTTGACAAGTGTCCTCCGGTGATTGGTTGCGAATGGTGAAATTTGATTTGTTTATGGTTTGTATTGATGGTGGAATCAAAAGAGGCCATGTGGGCCAATGGGTGGCCACCACGTGGCCTCCTGTCATTGGTGTAAAAATTTGGTATATGGCTGGAAAAGGCCTCCAATATAGGAATCGAACCACATACCTCTAGGGTGGAAGCACTGTGCTCCACCATCACGCCACAAGTGTTGCTCATTATACATGGTAGGCGGGTTCTATCTAAGGTTTAGTGGCATGGCTATTGGGGGTCGAGGCCGAGGTTAACCCCTGGCCTTGGTCCACCCAATATATGAGACTATAACAGGTGGATAGGGGCATGGGGTTAACCCCAAACACAAACCATGGGACAACACACAACCACCGTAAGTTAACCAACAATTCAAACCGATGACACAAACCACGACTCAATGCAAGCATACCACAATTTTTTTTGGCGCGAAGTTCAAACGTTCAAACCTCTGATGGATATTAACCTTACCATCCTCGAACCTTGGTCAGAGCGGGGTTAGGGTTTCTGATATGGAAGATTAATTTGAACCCAAAACCACAGTTCCAACTGTAGTTCTGCCACAACCTACCATAGTTCAGAGATGAGTCAAGGCTTTAGTGGGAGCCGTTCAAACTATCTAGATCCGAAGACCCTTATAGTGCCACTTGGCCCTTGATGATCGAATCATGGGGGTCGCCGGGATTTTAAAGCATCTGAAAAATTGCACCTGAAACAATGCGAATCTCACCAATGAGAGGAAAATTTGATACCCCATGTGGCCAAAAAAGGCGTAAATTGTAGGATGGATTGCAGTTGGGTGCGAATTGGAGGACAGTTAGCACAAAGAGAATAACTTAGTCAAATTTTTGACCTTTTTGAGTGCACATAGAGACCATCTAAGGGTTTTTGACTGTTTTGGAGCCATTTGAGACATTATTTTTGCATTATGAGCACTATAAATCCATGTAAACACTTATTTTTGACCATAATGAAAGAGGCCCAACATTGGAAGCTAGACCAAGAGTTGTAGCCTAGGAGGGGTGAACTCCTTCATCATTTGTTGCCTTGTGTTTGATGTTATGGTACCGTTTCTGTTATTTTCTACAAAACTGAGTTAAAAATAATTTTTTATGTGTTAATTCAACTTACATAATTTCATAAAAAACCTAACATTTTCACTTGCAAATTTGATCATAAACCTTCAAATTTACATATACAGATCAATTTGGTATCAAAGCGACGAGAACTTTGTTTTGGCGCCAGTTTCGAGCTGTTTCAAGCACTTTGAATTTTGGGCATTTAACTGATCCACTGGATCACATCGTAAAAAATAAATACATGTATGGATGATATTTTTCTACATGGATAGGCAGAGGGGTGAGGAAAAAATTATGTGTATCATTCATATGGAGGAGTATGATGCATAACTTGCAATGAATGTAAACCTTCATTCGATGGGAGGCACAGGACAGATCAAGGATCAAAATCAATCTAGATGCTATTATAGGGATGATAGGTAATCATACTCTATCAGTGCAACTTATCAATATAATACACAAGAATGGTATTTTATTTTTACAACAGACCTATCACCCAGGTGGAAAGAGCATTGATCAAAAACATTGGAACAAGGCCTCAGATCTCGGGCTAACAATGATATATGAAATGGAATGGGAGAGATATATATCTCAACTTTGTAATGATAGAATTAGTTTAGAGGAGATGGGAGAACATGATCAAATGAAATGGGGAGGAAGTCTTAATAAGGGCCTTCCGAGGGTAAAATAATTTTATCAATACATGCCTAGAGTTGAGAAGAAATTCAATAGCCATGAATGGTCTCAAACTATATGGAAAGGGATTCACCCTTACAAAATTAGAATTTTCTGTTGACTTATTGTGAATGATAAAATTTTTACGTGGAATAATTTACAAAAATGAGGTTTCTACGGACCAAGCATATGTCTGATGTGTATGAGGGGCCCTGAATGCATTGAACACTTAATTATTACTTGTAATCATGTGAGGGCGGTATGGGAAGGTATCATGGGGCTACCAAAACTCAAACCGGTGGGGAATCACATTACTCTGATTTCTTATATACAGGCATGGTACAAAAATAACAAAATTTTAATACACCTTCCCTAATTCATCATGTGTACTATTTGGCGAAGAATAATCACCTGTATCTTTGATCAGAAACTAGTGAAGGTTCGTGAAGACATAATCAAGGCTATCACATTCTACAATGAAATGGATCAGCTGAATATAAAAAGACTCAAAACCTATAAATATATAGACCTGTGGCATTCATATCTAGTCATATTATTTGATGGAGCGAGTAAAAGGAGACAATGCGGATGTGGGGTACTAGTAATTGTCATGGAACCAGGTATATTCTACCATTTTTGGTGGGAGGGAGGACAAGGGTCAAAAAATAAGGCATAGATCTTACAATTGTGGGGAGTCTTAATTGCGGCAAAGTGGATCATAATATAAAAGCTAAATATATTCAAAGATGCAAAAGATGTCATTGATTGGGTGAAAGACTACACAAACTTCTGTCCTCCGATATTAAACAATTGGATGAAGAGAATTAGAATGTTGGTAAGCACCTTTCAGAACATACAATTTCAACATATTTATTGAGAACAAAATTGGACGACGGATCTATTATCCAAGCGAGTGATAGAAAATGATTTAGATAAGTTATTTTTCAACGAATTTGAACATGGTATAATGGTTAATAGTGGTAGCATTAACTATTCGTAGGAAACAATCCAAAGACCAAGAAGAAGGAGTTTCAATATATATAGATAGATCCATATGTAAGGGTTTTTTTGTTGTTGTATGGTGAACTAAAAATGAACAATTAGACGTTACAACTTTTGAACAATTGTGAAAATTTATAATAGAAGTAGGAAAGTCCTTGATTATCATAAAAAGAAATGAACATTTACAGGAAGAACTGAAAAATATATAATATGTACTATCTATTTTTTTAATGGAAAGATGAAGTGTTTTTTTCTTTGAAAAAAAAACTATTGTCGGTTACGCTTTAACCAATTCGCTACCTACATGCTATAGACTACGCTATCCACATCGCTACCTACATTGTGAGGTTCATGGCTACATTTTCACGTCAATTGTTTCCCACACAACTAAACCTTATAATTTTTAAGTCATTGCGGTAGCAGTGAATTATAGTAACGATGTTTTACTATTAATTTACATCGTACAAAAAAAATTCCAAATTTGTTTAATTTTACATAGTTTGACTTTAGAATTTGGAGTTCCTGGTGGTGACGTTAGCCCACCACCACCACCAATGCTCCAAATCCCAAACCCAAATGCATGGCATCAACGAGAAATTCCTGAGGAGAGGTTCAATTCACTATGTTTAAATGACTTATTGTAACTTAATGTCTGTCATATATGTACTAAGTCTTAGAGGATTTCTCTAGAGGTCATTTAATAGTTTTGTACATAGCATATTTGTGGCGATATTGTGTGTCAGTCCTTGGTCTTGGAAAAGGTTACGTGTCTTCCAATTTAAGCATATTGAATGTAGAGGAAAATCGACGGATGAGAAATGCTAAGGTAGTTTTCAGAGGAAACAAACTCGTTCTTACATCTCCATTGTCACTCTCATTCTATTCTCTTTCCTTCCAGAGCTAGATCTCTACACTGACTTAGGGTTTTCTTGTTTTGTTAATTTACTTTGGCTAGGGCTATATTTTCCCTTACTAGTGGTTCCTTCACCAACAGGTTACTTGGTGGAAGGGTTTTAAATGACGAAGGCCCTACCTTTTATGGAGTTAAAACCCCAAATAGTCATGGGGCTTTGCGATTATTTCTTTTATTGTAACTGTTAAATTTTTTTTCATCACCATTGCTATCTCAATATTTTTTTGTTGTTGTTGTCTTTTTTAACCTATGCCCTTACAAATCTAGGTTCAAATTTTACAGGAGTTCCTATCATAGTTTTCTTTTCTCTTGACTATACCTGTTGATTTTTTTTCTCCAGTTTGTTAGTCTTCGACCCATTTTTGGATTTACTTTCCTCTATGTCGTGAATTTTTCTGCAGAGATTTTTCATGTGACACAACATCCATTTATAGGTTATGTTCTCTTAACAAAATCAGAGTAGCAGTGGCAGGGGAAACTAGGGTTTTACCACAAGTAATTTTTTATTTGCTCCAGAGGAAGATAAATAAAATATTTTCTAGTTGTTGCAAAGGATTTTACTTCATTGTTTTTAGTTTTTCATTATTATCATTTTCTTTTTGTAGGTGCAAGTTTTCAAGGGTGAGTGTGACCTCGTCCCTTGTTAGATATGTTTCTCTGTTCAGAGTTTTCAATAGCATTACATCTTGCATCTTAACCTTTTTCTATTGTTCCTCCAGGTTCTTCTCTTTCAACTTCATGAATTTCCTTACGAATTGGACTATCCTAGGGTTTACTTTAATGAGTTATGTTATCATAGTTATAGCTGAAAGGATTTCAGGTTCAGTTACTTTTCTTGGATTAAAAGAAAAGGGTCGTAGGCCAATACTAACATCCTTTGCATTTAGAAAAGAAACTCCCCTTTTCCAGAATTATTGAATAGTTCAGTGGTTAGTTTGTGTCTATTTTCTACTGTCAATATATAGGAACCAGAGACCCTTACTAGTCTCTCCTTGCTTCCGTAAAATTTTATGTAAGCTTTCTTTTCAAAAAGAGATTTTCCAACTGCTCGTGAGAGTTTGACACACCAATCAAACCATTGTTGACTATAAAGAGTTGAAAAAGAGCTTTTCCAACTACTTGTGGGAGTTTGATACACTAGCCAAATCATTGTTGACTGTAAAGAGTTGTATTAATGTTTTCAATGCAATTGAAATTACAAAATCGTGAATTATGGTTTTCATTTTCTACTGAATTGTTGACGAATTCAACACATTATATATATATATATATATATATATATATATATATATATATATATATATATATATATATATATATATATATACACATGTTTTTGATCCTATTCAAACCCTGCAGGAAATAAGACATTCTTGTTTTCTTCCAGTTTAGATGTGTAGTAAGAAAATGTTGCTGTAAATTATTATTTATGTTTAAGAATGCGGCCGTAACTTCTCTTACCTCTCACTTGGTCATCTGTTCTTTATGTGAAAGAACTGTTAAATGTAAAAAAGAGGTTGGAGGTAGTAGAAGCTAAAGAACATGAAAGAGATTGTACAATCCATATAATAACAATTGAAAAGCAGGCTTTAGCACAAAGCAACAAAGTTCTGAAGGAGCAAGTGGCATTGCTACAGGAAGCTCTCCTGATAGGGAAGACAGAATGGCAACGCATGAAGGAGATGGTGAAAAACATAAAGAAATTTGTAGTGGAAAATACAAAGGTGATGAATGTGAAACCATCCTAGGATAAGGGGAAAGTAGTTGCCCAAATAGACAACCATGAAGAGACATCAAGAGAAGAAAGGAAATGAGATTCCTCAAAACTCTCCAAAACCTGGGCTCAAGTTATTATCAATTCTTCTAAGAGGGAAGGAGAAACAAACATTCAGGTTGACAACATGCAAGATAGAGAAAGCAAGGGACGACAATATAGAGCAAAAAGCATAATTATCAAAGTGGTGAAAGATTATGGGAAAAATGAATGCACTCTTGACCTTGCAAGAGACTTCTTGAAAGACAAGTTGCAATGGCAAGGACAAATATGCCAAGCATGGAGAGTAGGTAAGATTAACGGTGAGAAATTCAGGCCCATAAAAGTCATTATGCCTATCTTGTGTGATAAATATATCATTCTCAGCAAGAAGAAACTCTTGATGGGTTCTCGGTTTTTTCTAGAAGAAGATTGAACTGTAATACAACAAGAGGAAAGGAGGGATGAAAAGGAAAAATTTAGGACAACAAGAGATGAGGGAAAGAGAGTGTGGTTGTGGTTTTGGTGCACAAGTTTACCAATCCACAATTTCTTAGGAGGAGTGGTCGCTGCCTCTAAGCCTTTTTCATAGGCATATAAACAAAAGAGTTAGCATGTTAGTGAACATGCTATAAAGCATTAAAAACACTAAATCATGATATAGTATGCATATATATAGAGAAAACAAGACTAAACTAAACATAAACATGAAAGCTCAAAAAGAGTCAAACATAACAATAATACTAACAGTGGCATCAATGTCCCCTCTTATTGCTTGATGTTAGGAAGAAAGATACTACCTTTACAAACTTGCCAAAGGGCCCTTAGAACTATGGAGTTATAAGACCCGATGCAAGGAAGTTTTTACCTTCTAGCTACAGAGTGCAAGGTCTCTCTCTCTACTCCAAAGGATTGAAGTTGTTGGATGGCCAAAAACCAGATCCCCTCTCTACTTCTGCTCTAGATTGCACACTACTAGATTGCCTCTAAGAAATTTTGGTCAAAATACCAATGTGCTCTCCCTTTGTTCATCTCTTGGTGTCCTTTTATAGATGAATTCAAATTCTCCTTCCCTCCCTTGGTACATTGATTGATGGATGGTGACCCAAGAGAAAGGGTTGATGCCATTGTGTGCCACTTGATTCCTTTGTGTGTTCCCTTGAGGTCCCAAGGTGGCTTAGGAAACTTTCCTTGGGCGGCCTCAGCTGTGGGATCATTTCCTAGAGTGTGCCATGTGGTTCTGGAAAGTGACTTACGCCACTCCCAGGACCGTGCAACTTTTCAAGGGAAAGTCGTGCAAAGGCACACTTATCGAAGATAAATGCGTGAAAAGGCGCATTTTTCCTGAGTACTTAGTGCACAATTTGATTTTTCTTCTTGACCTTAGGGATTTTTTTAAATTTCTAGATCCTCTAATGTGCCTTAGCCCTGTAAATCCTTCTACCTAAAATTTAATAATGTCATATTTGCTTGTCCGATTTTCCAGTGATAACAGTTGCCCCCTAATGTGTGAGGTCTAGGAAGAACTGTATAGCCAAAATACATTATATTTTCTTTTCTATGTACTATGTGGAGAGAGAGGGAGACCCGTGTACAACTAAAAGTTGGAAATGCCTTACAACGGGTTGAAGAGTGACCATGTTTTGTGGGAACCCTACAAGAAATAGTATGATACAATAAATACAAATTTTCTACGAGGTGGGCATGTCCCATGCTCGTGATGTTTTGGTTAGCTAAACAAATATATATGATAGATACAATTTCTATCTGTGTCACTAGTATGGTAGTGATCTGCTGATTTGGTTGATGACGATGATTGATGGCACCCTCAGGGGCGTATTTTCTTTGACAATAGGTTAAATGTGGTTCCCACATGCGTAATCTTTGTATGGAATATAAATGCTCATTATAAAAATGGGTGTATGAATGAGACCTTCCCATGTAAGCATTGCTGAAAGAGATGCTTATAATGGCATGGGTCTTCGACAAATTCTAGCAAAGTGCAATGGTTGTAAAGTATGATACCATCTTGACATGAAATCTTGTGTCGTAGTCAAATTTCAGGAGGATTGATGACATCTGTGGGAAATGATGATTCCCACAATGCCACCTGAGAATGCCTCTATTGTGGTGAGGGGTCCCAAGGTACTGCTTCCTTTTTGGAAATGGGCGTTGAAGTTGACAAATATGAAGCCTCAACTAAACGAGAGAGGCACTAATGCAAAGGGACCAGGGTCTCGGATTTGATAGGTTTAACATAGGCATGATGGTGAGGGGTGACTGAAAACTGATGACGAGGATTCAGTGGCCCAAGGTCAGAGTATAAAAAAGAATCTTGGTAGTAGTCATAATTATTTCTGATGAGGAGATCCTTGGATTCAGTAGGACGTCCAGGGTGGGTATGTGTTGGTTGTGAATGTCATGGTGGCTTATGTGTGAAAGATGTGATACTCCGACTAGGGGTGACTAGGGACTGCTGCCATGGGAGGAAAAATGGATGGGTGAGTGGGAGACTTTGTTCACCATTTGCGGTCTTTGTACACTTACCAAAAGAATGAAACAATGGGATTGGATTTTACAAAACACAGAGATAGGTTCCCCTAAACATGAAATTTATCGCTCACTAATGATGTGAGGAGGGTGTTTTTGTTGAGGGTTGGGCCCCCATTGGTTGGTATTTTGTGTGGGGGTGATGAAGCAGATGGAAAATATCGCATAAGGGCTATGGTGATGGAGGTATGGGAGGCCAAATGCAAGGCGCAGTGGTGTGCTTTCAATTTTATTGCAAAACATGGTAGTCCGGGAAAGGGGTTTTATTTCGATATGGTAAAACTTAACTTGCTGCATGATGGTGGATGAATGGGCATGAAGTGCTTCCCAGAATGAAGTGGTATGGATGTGGTATCGTGATTTTTCTGATGTATGGTCTACTTTGAGCGATGAGCACCATGGAGGGGAGGCTCTACTGACCAAAAAGGATGTTTACCATGTGCGAGGTGGGGAGACAGTGAACATGGTCAGGTGTTTGGATATGCAGAGTTTTTCTCGGACTCTATCATGCCGAGAGTAGAATGATACCTGCTATGGTACTTTCAGTGGATGGAGCGATGGGTGGTTTGTACAATTCCTGCAACAAAACACCCCAAGTGAAAGCATGTTCCTCATTCAAATATTATTGAAAAACATGCACTGAATGAAAAGAAGATGAGAGAGGGCATACCTGTTGGCACTGCTTTTTTTTTTTCGGAGGTGTGAATGTGTGGAGCCTCCTTTGGGAATTATGAGGTGTTGATCACTGTGTTACTTCTAGTTCTACAATTGGGTTCTCTAAGCTCTCGTTATGGTCCTCCAAAAAATATGAAAAGGGTGACATATAGGGAAATATGGCTCATTTCAGCTCATTTGCGACATTTGAGTGTTTGAGGTTTTGAGAGGTCAGAGGCTTTTGCAGAGTTGTTCGTAATATTCCCTATTAGTCAGAGCTAATTGGAATATTTATTTATTTTTTATTTCTTTGTTTAAAGAATAAAAGTGTAAAGGAGGTCCATAATACTCCTAAATAATGAATAAATCAATGCCAAATGTAAATAGGTTGAATCTTGGTTGCTAAATCAAGCACCCTTAGGTGTGAAAGGGGCTGGACATTTTGACTGGGTCAACCTTGACCAAATCTACAACGCTGTCTTGGAGGAGTGGCCATTAATGAGGCACAATGTAATTTTAGATGGAGATGCCTTATGTGAAAGAAGTGATCTCATTGGAAGTGGTTTAGGGTTTGCAAGCTCTTAACTTATAAAAGGAAGAGGATGGTAGCATTAGAAGGTTGTTGATGAAAATTATATTTTTGAATATATTTTCTGTTTAGAAATATATCATTCTCTTGTTTTTTAGCTGAGAATTAATGTTGTTTAGCATTGGGTGTTCCTGGTCAGGAATCCCACCTCTTCCCATTGAGTAGCTCTTGGGAGAGTTTGCATTGTATTTTCCACTATCCGATTGAAGGCAAAGCTTCTTCTTTCAACTACAACGCGGATCCTGTTGAGGGTTTGGTTTTCTTTGCAAGCTGCAGCAAGTGGAAGCTAGATCTTTTCATATCTAGGCCATTTCAGTGACCCTTTTAAGTGGAAGAGGCTTCTAATCCATTGGGAGGAGAGTATTGAAGAAATTTAGCATCATTTTCATATCTTGGCATGTGGCCAACTGTATTTTAATCCCTACAACGCAGTATAGATCTAGATTTGCATTATTATTGTAGGTGTATTTGCAAGGTGTTTTAGCACATCATTTGGAGAGTGATTTTCTAGGTGTTGGGGATCTGCCCTTTACTTTGGAGATCTGTTGGAGGAGATAATTTTATTTTTTATATCAGATCAGATCCACTTTCTATATCTGAATATTTCCATAGATCTGTAGTCTTATATCTCAAATCTACATCTTATACTTGGTGTTTTTCTGAAAACCCCAAGGGGGTTCATTAGAGGAGCTTGTATAGTGTATGGATCTGGTATAGATCTAACCTTTTGTCCACATACTTGCTCTAGATCTGATGTGTAATATAAATCTATTGCAGAGCCAATAAAATAATGTTGTAAGGATTTTTCCAGTCTTAATACATGGTTGCAACACCTCATTTTGAGGATTTCATTACGTTGGAGACTTGTATTTCTTGTTATGAATCTTATGGGCCATATTTTACATCTATTTTTCTGCTGTAAATACAAATGAAGGGTATCCATATTGGCCTCCTACTTTTTCTATGATGATCTGTGTTATTTTCCTGTTTTTCTGCATTGTATCGCTGCATTCCCCATTTGGGAATACTACAGTGGTATCAGAGCATCATCTTGGCACAACCTATTCTTTCTAAGAAGCCAATATGTCTTCTGAAGAAGAAGAGCCTCTTACTGACAGAGAGAAGAGGCATCTAAAGAGAATACAGAATAAATTTGATTACACAAATGATAATGAATACAAGGGTAAAGCCCCTTTATCTGGAGGTGAAGATGAAGAAAAGGATTTTCCTAATATCCTTCTTAGAGCCATGCAAGATCTTGCTAGAGAGATCAAAGAGATGAGAATGGACAGAATGAAAGAATCCCCTAAAGGATTCCATCTCAAAGAAGGCTCCGACATGTATCATCACTGCAATTATCAACCAGTGCATCAGCCACAAGTTTCCCAACGCTCTACCATGCCTACATTTTTGGCTGTGGGAAATGAAGGGTTTCAAGAGCATGAATCCCTTGAAGACTATTTTGAAGAATATGATTCTAATCAGAGATTCAAATATCACTTGATTTTTCAAGAGTTTTTTCACATAAAGGACAATAGAAGACCAAGGCATAATCATAGAGGTGGTGGATTCATTCAAAATCACGATCGACACCACACTATGGGAAAATTATTTTTACCCAATTTTGATGGGTCATCCAAGTGTTCTGCCAAATCTTGGGTAGAAAAACTTGACATCCTACATTTAGCTGAACAAGGTTCCAGAGATGGAGGCTATCAAGATTGCAGCTCTGCACCTTGAAGGTGAAGCACATGACTGGTGGTTCCATGGTTTGTCTACATTGGGTCATGCCAATGTGACTGCTTATTAAAAGTTCACTAGATGGCTGGTGGAAAGATTTTATAGAAGAGATCGAGAGGCACTATTCATGAGCCTTGCAAAGTTGAAACGATAAGGTAATACAAAAAATTGTATCTCTGAATTTTTAAGACTTTCTGTTATGGTTTCTGATTTGTCTGCAACAAGAAGGGTGTACATGTTCATTGATGATTTAGATGAACCTCTTCATGGGTTGGTTAAATCTACCAAGCCCACTACCCTACATGATGCTATTGAAAGGGCTAGAGACCTTCAATATGCCTTGCCAAAAGCAAAGGCAAATTTTCAACCTAAGCCCTCTTTTCTTTCAAAGGGAGAGGAAGAAAAATCTGCTCCTTCAAAGGAGAGCTCATACAAGAAGCCTATTGATGATGATGTCTAGAGAGATATAAGAAGAAGGAAGCTCTACTTCACTTGCCAAGAATCATGGGCACCTGGGCATAGATGTGCTACTGGAAAAGAAAATTACATAGAGGTCTTCTCAAATGACGAGGAAGAAAAAGAAGATGAACCAAGAAGAGGTCACAGCGCTGACACTACAGGAGGAGAGCCAACACCATCAGGAGATGGGAATGGAGCATTTTCTCCTATTAGAGGGGCTCTTGAATCTTTGAGAGGAGTACCTAAGTAGTCGATATTAAGAGTTCAAGGTTCCATCTTGAATCAAATGGTTTCTATTCTGATTGACAGTGGGGCTACCCACAATTTTATTGATGCCCAACTAGTGCAAAGGAGGGCAATACCCATTGATGCTTTTGAGGGATTCTTTGTTTTGGTCCCAGGAGATAGAAAAATTCAATGCATGCATTATGTACCATCCTTATCAGTCACCATGGGGACATATAAATTTATTGATCATTTCTTTGTGGTTGACATACCTGACACCAATGTGATTTTAGGTGTTTAATGGTTGATTACATTGGGAAAAGTCACCACTGATTGGGAGGATTTGAAAATGGAATGGGTGGATAAGAAGAGATTTGTAACTCGAATTATCAAAGGCATGCATACATATACCTCACATAAAAATTCCACATAGAAAACAAAGATGGATTTGCGCAGTGGAAGCAAGGACCTTACAGTCCCATCTATCATGCTCATGAGATTGCTACATGGGACACTATTATCTAGTGGCAAACCCCCTGGGAGGCCACCTAATTCAGATTTTGTGGGAGATGTCTCAAAACATGATGCTCCAAGCATAGATCTAGGAGTGATGGGAGCATTGGAATACAATGATACAGCACTGGGAGTCTTGGGTAGGCTCAAGGAGGAGGGAGATCTTCTCCCAATATCATCATCATCCACTCTCATTTCAGATTTTGTGCTATGGGAGGAGAAGCATGGAAGGAGGGACCTTCCAACATATACCTTTGGAATTTGAGATGTCAAGGAGGAGAGCAGCCATATGACAAACATTTCTGTTGATAGATAATCAGCGCTATCACTATGGGAGATTGATCCATATTGGAAATCCTAGTTGTTGGTAGATTATTCCAAGGATCTTCACACTTGCATGATACTTGATGACCAGCTGCATGAATAGGGATACTTAGCCCAAGAAGGAGTCATCTATTATCATGGTAGGATCTTATTGTCTAGAGCATCCAAGTTCAAGGAGAAATTACTACAAAGGGCCTATGAAGAGTTCTGTTTCAGCCATACATACTTCATCAGATTCTACAACATCATCATGAGGAGCTACACTTGGAAGGGCTTTGAAGGAGAACTATATCATCGTTTTCAAAGATGCATGTACCATGTGGATACGGGGCAGCAACATAACTCTATGGAAGATTTAATTCATCCATCTCTTTCCCTCTTTGAGGAAGGGGATATATCTATGCACCACTCCATTTGTTTAAGTAGGAACTTTGGTGAAAATTGTGCTCATGTAAATAATGTTTCATTTGATCATTGTTTGCATTCTTGTACCATGTATATGCAAGCCATGAATCCAAGGAGGAGTATTGTACCTTATAAACTTCATGGCTAACTTTGGGCCACAAAAATTTCTGAACATGGCCACTCCCTTGGAGGACAAAGGGAGATTTTGTTTCATGATGGGTTCATTCCTAAAGCACCAAATATATCTCACACTTTTAGCCATAGTGAGATGACGTGGAAAGAAAGTAAGTGGTGGGGGAACCACTTACCACATCTTGATCTAATTCAGTTAGGAGATGCATTGCGCTGGTTCCACATGTGGGACTATGACCCACCTCCATTTGCACAAATTTCTATTTATATGTATGTAGTTTTGATCCCATACATTGATGATATACTTGTATTGTTTATTGGAATGTATGGAGGGATGATGGGAAGTATGTATGTGCCCTATGGGATGGAGGTTCTCCATGTATCTTATACTACATGTTTTAGGGAGAACATTGGCTAGCCATGTTTGTTTCATTTGAGCTATTGTCTCCTTATGGGATGGATTATTTACATCGCACGAGAAATTTGGAGGAGAAATTCATGGAGGGATGGATTGGTGAACACTTAGTTTATGGAGGAAGCTTGTCACATGTTGGTGTCACCAATGGAGGAGGAGAAGAGTTGCAGCACTCACCTTGTCAGTTGCTTGAGGACAAGCAACATTTGGGAGGGGAGGACTGTAATATTTCCAATTAGTCATGAGCTAATTGGAATATTTATTTTTGTTTTATTTATTTTTTTAAAGAATAAAAGTGTAAAAGAGGTCCATAATACTCCTAAATAATGAATAATCAATGCCAAATGTAAAAATGATGAGTCTTGGCTGATAAATCAAGCACCCTTAGGTGTGAAAGGGGCTGGACATTTTGACTGGGTCAACCTTGACCAAATCTACAACGCTGTCTTGGAGGAATGGCCATCAATGAGGCACATCACAGTTTTAGATGGATATGCCTTGAGTGAAAGAAGTGATCTCATTGGAAGTGGTTTAGGGTTTGCAAGCTCTTAAATTATAAAAGGAAGAGGATGGAAACATTAGAAGGTTGTTGATGAACATTATATTTCTAAATATATTGTCTGTTTAGACATATATCATTCTCTTGTTGTTTAGCTGAGAATTAATGTTGTTTAGCATTGGGTGTTCCTAGTTGGGAATCCCATCTCTTCCCATTGAGTATCTCTTAGGAGAGTTTGCATTGTATTTTCCACTATCCAGCTGAAGGAAAAGCTTCTTCTTTCAACTACAACACATATCATGTTGAGGGTTTGGTTTTATTTGCAAGCGCAACAAGTGGAGGCTAGAGCTTTTAAGATTTAGGCCATTTCAGTGCCCCTTTTCAGTGGAGGAGGCTTCTAATCCATTGGGAGAATAGTATTGAAGAAATTGAGCATAATATTCATATCTTGCAATGTGGCCAACTGTATTTTGATCCCTACAGCACAATATAGATCCAAATCTGCATTATTCCTGTAGGTGTATTTACATGGTGTTTCAGCACATCATTTGGAGAGTGATTTTCTAGGTGTTGGGGATCTACCATTCACTTTGGAGATATGTTGGAGGAGAAAATTTTATTGTTTATATCAGATCAGATCCACTCTCTAGATCTAAATATTTCCATAGATCTGTAGTATTAGATCTTAGATCTACATCTTGTACTTGGTGTTGTGCTGAAAACCTCAAGGGGGTTCATTAGAGGAGCTTGTATAGTGTATGGATCTGGTATAGATCTAACCTTTTGTCCACATACTTGCTCTAGATCTGATGTGTAATATACAGCTGTTGCAGAGCCAATAAAATAACACTGTAAGGCTTTTTTCTAGTCTTAATACATGGTTGCAGCACCTCATTTTGAGGATTTTCTTATATTGGAGACTTGTATTTCCTGTTATGCATCTTATGGGCCATATTTTACATCTATTTTGCTGATGTAAATACAAATGAAGGGTCTCCATATTGGCCTCCTGATTTTTCTATGATGATCTGTGTTATTTTCCATTCCCCATTTGGGAATACTACACTGTTCTTGCCGTTGCGGTTAGCCTTGAGTACCTAAGACCTGCGATTCTTGAGCTAGGCAGGTCCCATAACGTCCTATTTCTAATTTTTTCAATGTGAATGGGCAGGTGTCCGTACAAACTAGGTTTGTACATATCCCTAGCCTATTTTGGCCTTGACCACGCGGGCGATCAAGGAAACGGATTTCTGTGCGCATTTTCCATGCTTGTACTAGGTACAAGCGTGCGAAAGGCGCGGCTATTTTAGAAACAGGTGCGACGACCAAGCTAAAAACTTTTGAAAAAATTTTGTGAAGTTTTTTTAATTTTTTGGATGTTTTTATGTTGTTGATGTGTGCTGTTGTGATGACAGGATGTTATGGAGAGAGAGGGACTCGCTTGAACTCCAGATTGTTGTGGCACATGATGTCAATGCACGACAAAAATTGGCGAGGTGGGGTCTTCTCAAGTTCTTGGAGAATGACCTCTTGCGATCACATGATCGTCTATTGCGCTACCTGATACGATACTAGAACAAAAAACACAAGGTTATGGTGCTGCGAGGGTGTGATCTGGTTATCCGTCTTGAAACGGATATATATTTTGTGACCGGGCTACTACCTCAAGGTGAGGGGCTCCCTTATCCACTTCCCCTTGGGAGGGTGGATCTTCAGCGGTTCGCAACTATCCATTGTGGTGGGGTGCCTCTCATGGAGGGGTGTATTCAGATAACCTCTGTGACTGACATGGCTGAGTGGTGTGCTCTAGTGGTGATTATGTGGTTGATGGGGTCATCCTCCCCAATCGGGCATCAAGCCCGCAGATTGGTGTTTTACGCATTAGGGGAATTTTGAGGTCTAAAATGGGCCTCCTAAGGAAAAAATAAAATAATAGCTAAACCAATAAAATAATATTTATGAATTTGCAATTCACTTTTTGCACCACAATTCATGTAACCATAGTTAAATTCAATTGAAAAGTTGTACCAAAATAAATTAATAAAAAAATTGTATTGATGTGACTATAAATAAGAATGAGTTTTCCAAGAAAAGTCATTATCATTAAAAAAGTAATGTATTTGTCCTTTGTACTTAAATAACTTAAAATAAAATATAAATATAAATTTATAAACTCTTAATTATATTATATGCTATTAATTAAAATTTATATTATTTAAATTGTATAATAACATGTAATTAATATACTGTATAAAAATAATATAATATAATATAATATAATAAATGTATGGGGATATGCATTGTTTCTTTCAAGAAATATGAAATGACAATAATATATTTTTATTCAAAAAGTGTGAAATGACATTTATTATGAGTACTTTACTTTGACTTTAAAAGTACTTAGAGCACTACCATGGTTAACCATGAGTTTTTATCCACCATTGAGAATGTGACAAGTAAGTATCTTTAACTCAAGTAATGCCACCTCAACCATTAGGGATGATGTCATCCCCTAAAACGTGACTGGTTCTCATAAAGTGAATTTGGATTGTACATTTTTCTTAGGAGGCCCATTTTAGACCTCAAAATTCCCCTAATGCCAGCTGAGAGTCAGACACTTCTTTGATTTTTCCCATCACTGCTACGACGTGATGTTGGCTCAGCTCTCGAAGGTCCCTGATGGATTGGAGTTATTCACATATTCTAGCATCTTGTGTAGCATTATGTATGAGAGAGTGGTGCTGCTAAGGCCTGTGGTGGCAGTGCCTCCAGGGGGTCCTTGTGAGCCTCATATGAGGAGGTGGGATCCCGTGATGCCTCGTGGTGGGGGAGGACAGGTGGGGAATTACTGGAGCGCCACTCATAAAGGCTTGGTTTGAGGCCAATTCTCAGATGTTCCTGCCCTACCTATATGCTGGGATGGACTTCCGTGGATACCCGGACATGGGTCTTCCTGTGGGATATGCATGGGGGCCAGAAGGTATGTTTTTGTGTTTTATTCTACATTTACTTGAGTATTTATGATTTATCTGTGTATTATGATGACACTGACATAGTTTTGTTAATTTTTGCAAATGTTGGTGAGGTCGGGCATCCTGTGACTCGGTTGGTGGGGCATCCCATGGCTCAGTTGGTGGGGCACCATCCGATCCAGAGGCCTCGAGGCATCCCACTCCAAGTTGGGGGACACGGAGGGGATCCAGCATAGCCTCAGGGTGGGGTACTCAGCGGCGAGGCTGGCCCCTCTAGGGAGGATAGTAGCTTGGTTGCTGTTGAGTGCGATGTGGTGAATTTTCGTGCCGAGGCGGTGGAGGCTCGTGTCGCAAAGGTGATGGAGCAAATGGATGCTCTAGAGGTCAGGGTTCTGTGATCTGGAGGATGCATGGGGCTGAGTGGACCATATTACCCAAGGGATGCCTACCCATGGGTTTGTGGATGACTTGGATGACGTCTGGTTGGGGACGTTGATGGCCTGTGAGAACGGTTATCGACCGAATTTGCGCCAAGTGGGGGCCTTAGTCTTGACAACTGCCCCAGTGTTGGTACAAGGAGAAGCTGTGAGTCCTGGTGCCCAACCTGGAGGGGCACAACCCTAGAGGATTTTTGTACACAGGGGAATCACCCATTATGAGGATGCTTCCCTTGTTTTTGTCAACTTGCACATATGTATTTATTGGCTAAATTATGAGTCAGATACATGACTCCTCTTTTGTACACATTTTTTGATATATATATATATATATATATATGAGGGAGGGATATTTTTTGCGGCTCTGTTTGGTGTGTCCCATGCTGATATGTGTTTATGGATGATGTTTTATGCTGATGAATATCTATGTTTTTCATGTTTTTTGTTTTTATGTATGATGGTTTATCCGAGACGCATTCCATTTTAGGATATGGTTAGCTATGCGATCTGATGTCTGGTTTTGATTTCTTAGCACATGTGTGAATGTAATGTGATCAAATTGACTACTTAATATTTTTTCATGCAAATATTTTCTAAACAGATGTGAATCCCATACCTCAAATTCTTGGTTTAACTGCGAAACCACTAACTCGGAATCTAGGTAGATATGCAAGTGGCGAATGTCTTGATTGAAGGCACCGCACATGAGCCCAATGACGACGTCATATTCTACGTGATTTTTTTCGCTGAACTAATGCAGACTCCATTGGTGAAGAATGGTGATCAGTGAAGGTGGTAGATGACCCAGGCGACTACTGCTAAAATTTGAGACCATTTCGATGCTCCATCAACAAATCCAAAGTAATGGTTGGGTTGAAAATCCATTTGTGACACTAGAGAATTTTTTGTGACAAGTCTTTGATCAAAAATAAAGTCTTGGTGTGTGTACATTCACTCTAGGGTTGAGCCCTCTTGGCCCTTATGGGTAGAATTTTTTGAGGTAAGGACTGTTGACAAGGTTGCTCAAGCATGTTCCGTCTAGCTCTGTCAAGATATATGCCCCCTTTAGTAGATAATGTTTTATGATGTAAGGTCCTTTCCACAATGTTTCGAACTTTCCTGGCCCTACAGATTTTTTTGTGAAATCGTAAAGGTGCAGAGGACTAATTATCCCTCGGTAAATGAACTAGGGTTGATGTTGTGATCGAACGATGCTTTCACTAGCTTCTTATGGGCTTCGTTGTGTTGGAGCGACTGTTGTCGACTTTCGTCGAAGAAATCTAGTTGTACTAAGCACTACTATAGAGGTTGGGTGTCATCAAGGAGTTCGATGGTGGCATGGAAATTTGAGATTTCACATTCTACGGGAATCGCGACTTCGACCCCTGTTGGGAAGGTAACCCCCTCTCCGTTGACAGGCGATCCTCACTAGCCCAAATAGGTCTAGCAACAACAAACAATGTCATGACGCAGGTTCCTAATTACGAATGAAAAGGCCAGGAGATAGAAGCCTACCTGGATTCCAACGCTAGGATCTGAAGAAGAAGCGTCCCCGTTCCTCAGCCTCGGCAGATCACAATCCCTCCACGATCTCCGCGGATGAACACCTGCACACAGAAGAAACGAACAGATACAAGCATAGAAACCATCATACGTAACTAAACGTCAGTCAGAAAGGACATTACTCGCATTAACATGATGGAAAACGGAGTGGAACCATAATCATAATCATCTATTAAATAACCAGCGAAGAAAGATTACAACCAAGTTCTGACGTTGCGATCTCCTTCGGACGGGTTTCCAGTCGTCCACGTCTCACAAAGCTTGCCAAGGAAAGGGAAAACCTCTCCAGAGTCTCGTGACAATGGTCTCCTTACTTGAGTCAGCCTTAAGGGAAAGAGAGGGTGCTTTACAACACAAAGGCTCTTGGGAATACGGAGTTTCAGAGCTTAGGCACTTCAAGACTAGCTTGCCATTGATTTGAGCAAGCTTTTATAGATGGGGAAGGAGGAGTTGGGATCCCTATTATTATGGGATTGGCCCTATCACCAAGGAAGGTTCCATGGGAGGTGGAAAAACCACTTCCCTCCATAGAACTCCCGCAGCCAACCTCCCAACTCAAGATAGGTGATGGTTTGTGAATTTGTTAGAACTCAACTTCCGCCATCCATATTTAAAAAACAACTCCCAAATTGGGTGGCGCGACTACGGCTCTATGACAGAGCGCCAGGTGGCGCGACCTCTTTGCATTAATTTCCCCATTGGCGCGAGTACTGAACTGCTTGCCCGCGCCAATGCTAAAAGGACTGTTTTTTATGACTTTTGCAAGGAGATGTCTCAAGGGCAAATGAAGCTCATGTTCAGAGGGATGCATTGATGATTTTTTCAAGGCATGACAATGTCCAAAGGTCACAGAATGGGTCCTCCATTGTGCGGGATGGGGAATGGTAAGGACGGTGACAAATTACTGTGTAACAGATGCCCCCTAAAGTATGAGGCCCGAGAGGGAGAGGGGTGAAATGCTTTACGAGAACATGTTCAGCTGAAAGCCCGCCGTCGGAAAACCTGCGCAGAAAGATACAACTGATATCTCAAGTACATGATGTATAAGTGGTATGGACGCAGCCATCCGAAACAGAGTATGATATAATCCGGATCCAGGGTATGGGCGCAGCCATCCAACTAAGATCAAATAAATAGACTCAGGTATGGTCGCAACCATCCAATCAGTGAGTCATGTACAAAATGATAATAATCCACAATCGCAGCCTGGATTACAACAGACACAATCCAGGGTCTTGCGCTCCATCTCGACCCAACAAAGTACAAGTTCAAGCATGTGAATATGTGAGCTGAAGTCGAACATGCAAGAACATCGTCGGATTACCAACCAATGATGAAAGTTGTTAACCGACGCGAGAGAAACCACCAATAATGACAATGGTCCTCAAGGTACTACAGGTACAATCTACGGCGTGCGAATAAATGAGCTGACGTCGAACACCCGCAGAATCATTCGATCGGAAGTCAATGATGTAAACTTCACGTCGAATGCGACGAACCTGCCATTGAGGCATGCAGGCTCCAAGGTACCATCAGGAGTCTCTAGACCAACTTCTCGGATAATGAGCTGAAGTCGACAGGAAGTGACCTTGATCGAAGGTGGGCCATAATGATTCCCACATCATCGACACGAGACAGAGGAACATGATGTTTTATTGTGAATCAAGATCGTATGAGAAACAGAGGAAGGTTGATATTTGCAGAGGCCAACTTCTCTTGAACATATAAACGGCACGACAGTGGACTTGGCAGTATTTGACATCAACGGATCAGAGGTCATGGTGACGAGGCAGTGAACAGATGAGAGGTCAAAAAAGATTACCCAAACCCATGGAGGCAAAGTGAAGCAACGAGATGAGATGTCCCCAACCCGACACTGATGCAGACAAGTGCCATGTTCAAGAGCGACATATTGCCGACGACGATGACGATGGTTCCATTTTTCCCCCACCATTTCTGGCGAGTACCCCAATTATTTTTGATAACAAGCTTGAAGGGGATAGCATATGCTTGTGATATAAGTTCGCCCTTCGGGCGAATCCATCCTGGTGCATTTAACGAGTCCCAGGAAGGAGAAACTCGGAGAACGTCATTTCGACTATATCCGATGTCATCAGGGTTTAACGAGTTTGACAAAGGAAGAAATCGGCGTCTTTTCATGTTTAGAGAGTTTGAAAAGACAGCTGAAAAGAAAACTCCACAAGTCCCTTTTCGTAAATAGTTCCCCAGATCCGAAAAGGTAGAAAACAATATCCGGGAAAACCTCCTAGTCGCGATAGGCTAGGGTATTCCTTTTTCGTAATCAATCCATCCCAGCCCGAAAAAGGGTTAAACTTATACTGGGTGGATGTCGATTCTTGTCCATTTTAATGAGATCGAAATGACAAGGGCCTCGGCGATCTTTTCATATTTAGAGAGTCAGAAAAGAGCTGAAAGATGACTCCAGAGTGACTTTTTCGTGTATTTACCGAGTCCGAAAAAGTATAAAATACAACTCGTTTCCATATTTTAAGTCGCAAAAACCTGCTGCTGCACATACCAAGCAAGCGTAAAATCCATTTCCGACATAACATATGCAAATATTTGACAAAAATAACTTTTAAAGCTCATTTAACGTCGAAAAGTTATAAATATGTCTAATTGGTAAAAAATGAAATTACTTTTACTATTTACCTTGGTAGAAAACAACAGTGGTCCATTTGGAGCAGAACCTTTCGTCGACGATTGCGACCAATCCAGGCAACCATTCAGCTTCTCGTCTGTCACAGGTAAGAGGCGCTCCTTTGCTCTTCATTTCCATACATTTTTTAATGATTTTCCCTTAGAAATCAACTTTGTGTGGTCACTTTTAAAATTTTAGGGCCGGGCCCATTGGCGCGGGTATCGGGCACGGACCCGCGCCACTGGGCTCTTTTTACTAAAGGGCTCGCGCCACCTGGCGCGACTGTTAGCAAAATAGCCGCGCCAGCGGCCGAACCTAAATTTTCGCCTAAAATTCCGGTATTTAAATCAAATTTCTTGAAATTTGAAGCTCACCAAAGATCTAATCAGGGGTTTTTGACCATATGAATGCAGATAACCACTCAAAATGGCAATCGAATGGAAGGAACGAGAGCACGGAGATGAGGATGAAGAGGCCATGCAAAGCCAAGCTTGCATGAACACTCTTAGAGACTGTGGATTGAAAAAGTTCTTCCTCACGCCATGTTTACAAGCTCAGCCTGAGCTCCTCCAATATCTAATCAGCATCTGGGATGAAAATGAACAAGTGTTCAGGCTACGAGACCAGGTGTTAGAACTGGAGGTCACTGACATTTATTTCATTACTGGATTGTCCCGTAGAGGTCTAATTCCTGTACTGACTGGGAGTAGACCATCAGGGGAAAAGATGGAACAGGTAATGGCACGGGTGTGCCGAGGGGCACAAACAGGATCAGGAAGCAAGAAGGTATACATCTCCACCATCCCTGATCTAGCACTGAGAGTAGTTCTCCACACCATTACGTGGGCTGCTGGGTCGCAGGCTCCGCACGAGGCCACGAAGACCCAACTCCTGTTGGCCTCAGAATGCATGGGTCCCCTACTGTTCAACTGGGCAGAAGCAATAACCATCAACATGAAAAGGCAGCTCACAAAGTGCAAACAGGGGAAACTGAAACAGTTCGGGTATGGTTCCATCTTGGTATCGTTCATTCTGGAACGCATACCAATCTTCCAGGGCCAGGGGGCCGCAGTGGTGAGTCCGATACCACGAGAGCCACGAATGGCTCGTTGGGCAGCACTGATGCCCAGATCTAGAGGTGGCCAACAGATGTCCTGGAGGCCAGAGTTCTTTAGGTGGCTACGACGCCAACTGATCGTCGTGGAAGATTGGCCCTATTCTGGAACTGACTTTAGCGGGTACCCAGATCTCCCACTACCAGAAGGAGATGACTGGGACGAGGAGCTGGGTAAGACCTCATATTTTTGATTTTATGTTTATATGTTTTTTTTTTGTTAATACACATTTGTCTTAACACAATTATATATGCATGCAGATGTAGGACCTGAGAGACCAGCCAGGATGTCTCCTATCTCCCGGAGGACACAACTTGCCCCTGAGATCCAGGGGGAAGGTACCGGGGGAGAGGAACTGATCCAGAACCTTGAGGGGATTGCCCGTGGGATCCCAGACTATTCCCGACTATCAGATGTACCGATGGCATACCAGCGCCACACGGTGGGAGTTCCGAATCGGATCCACCGAATCCTGAGGCGCCTAGTGCGTGCAGTGACGTGCTATCATGAGCACCATGCGGATTAGTCTCTAGGATTTATGCCACACCTATTTTTTGAGAGACACAGTGTCTCAAGATGTATTAAGACGATTATGTATATTTTTTGAGTTTTGTGATGCACACTGTGCAAACATTTCGACACACATATATATATATACATATGACTATTTTGGATGGATCCTTCTTTACATGTGATGATGTTTTCTATATGTCATGCAAATTTCTAATACAGATGTAATCTAATGTATCAGTTACATAACAAACGACCCAATGAAAAATGTATTCACACAATGTATCTAATCACACATTTCATTTTTACGCAAGCTTAAAAGCACACATGAACACACACATATGCAAACTATGCTTGAAATGAGGAAGACGGGCATGCCCCCCCAGCATGATGTCTCAATTCGAGGTGCATGCTCCCCAAGCTTCAGTCCATTGAAAATGGAGTGAAGGTTCAAAACAAAAAGTCGAATTGAACAAGCTTGTGTTTCATTATTTTAACGAGGTTGACACACTTAAAAGAACTATCCTCAAACAACTTGTTTCATTGTTTTAGGAGCTCGACACAAGTGGAGGAACTATGCTCCAACGACCTTGTTTCATTTTTTAAGGAGCTTGACACAAGACAATGAACTGTGCTCCGACAACATGGTTTCATTTTTTAAAGAGCTTGACACAGGGAGGGAACTGTGCTCTAACCGACTTACATCAAAATGAACAAGAAGGCGGTGCTTCCAAGAGTTCCACTCCTGATGGAAGGGAAACATCCTGGAAGTCAGGACCCAATGCCCCCAGCACATTATGCACAACGGCATCATCACTGAGCACAGGCACGGGGTAGGTAGACACATAGTTGACCTGCGGTGGAGCAGATACAACGGGTGGATAAAAACCCGGAGGGGGTGATGGTGGACCAGTTGCCACATTAGGACCAAAGAACGAAAGCTGATCAATGGTCACGATCCGTCCTTCATGTGGGAAGCACATCACGCGAAAGAGGGAGGAGACGAGCGCTCCCATGGCATAAGTGTAATCTCGCCCCAGGAGTAGATTGAAATCCAAGGGGCCTGGAACAACCATCACGTCCATATGGACGGTTTTGCCTCCCAAAGTAACAGGTAACCTTGGAAGGATCCCCAACGATTGAATCGTTCTTCTATTGAATGTCAACAGATTCTGCGTAACGGGCGCAAGCGGCGGTGAACCGAAAGCTTGCCAGGTAGTTGATGACAGAATACTAACAGAGGCACCTTCGTCTATAATGGTGCTGGGTACAACCAGACCAAGAGCCTGTACTGTGATCTCGAAAGGCACATAAGACGGAAGGCGAAATCCTGCAAATCGATTCCAGTCAAAGGAAGCGACCAAACTACTCGAAGGGGCTACCATCGACAAGCGAAGGTCTTCCCCTGATGTTACGGAAGTAGAAGCCTCCTCCATGACCTCCATCTCGAAGGCGGGAGGAATATCCTCTGGAGCCTCCATCATGGGAGGCGGAGGAGGGGCTTCTTGAAGTACCGGGACAGGAGAATCTTTCTCCAAGTCTGAAGAATCTGAAGAGATCAGAAGGACATGAGGGGTGTGAGATCCACTCTCGACAGAAAAGACCTGGTGCACCGCGGACGGGGCCAGTTCAACCGATCCGACGACCAATGGTTGGTCAGGGACGGATTCGTGAATTTGAATTTCTGGGGGAGTGGGATCGACCAAGGATGACTCTTGACCAATCATAGGATCAGCTGATGGAGGACTCAAAGAAAGTCGATTATAACCAGGTGGAAGGCGTGGTGTAGAACCGGCCGGGTTGTCCAAGACTTGCTTGGCTTCATCCATATAAGGACAAAGGTGAATGGCATGGTGCCCTTCACACAACTTACAGGGATTGGTGATCTTACCCTGCTTCTTAGAGTTCTTATCAACAGTAGCTGAAGACGTGCCCCCATCTTGACTCCCGGAGGCCAAAGGCAACGGTGGGCGACCGTTGGACCATACTTCGAGCACCTTGGGAATGCCAGGGCAGTCTCGAAGAAGATGGTCTCCCGTGCACAACAGGCAAGGGAACTTGACTTTCCGTGGAGGGTTGGAAGGTTTATCAAGAGGAGATTCCTCATGGACAGTAGCTGTACATTTAGCCTCTCTCTTATCAAACTTCTTCTTCTTTGTCTTCTTCTTCTTCTTTTTAGCCACCTGGTTACTCGAATCCAGGCTTTCACCAGGCAAAGTAGAAGATGAGGACGCAGAAACAGGCGAAGAAGGGGAGAGGTCCACCTTGGGATCAACATGATGTTGTTCCGTCGGAGGAACTGATTGAACAGTAGTGGAGACATTCGGAACTACAGAGGTTGAGAACAACCAAACAGGCAACCCAACCGTTAATCCAGGAAGGGACAACGTCGCCATGTAAGGAGCACCAACATTTCCAAAAGGAGGAAAATGACCCAGATTCCCTTCTGAGGGGATTCCTTGGTTGGTAAACTCTGAAAAAGTTGCCATCAAACTCAAAACCACACACGGGCTGAAAAAGAGTTAAGGGCACACGATCAAACGGTCAACAAGCAATATCTAAGTAGGCGTGTAATCGTGGGTGATTAATTTTACCACATTGGAAAGTAAGAAATTCTACCGTTTCATATTTTAAGAGTCGAGAAACGATGAAAAGATGACTCTATCTCTTTCAGAGTTGACACAAGCGTGAAAGGACAAGCGCTTGACGGTCTTTTCAAGTTTAGGGAGTCAGAAAAGACCAAATGACTGCTCAGGAAAAACTAGGCACAAAGGGTGTACCAAATATCCGTGAACCGCAATATACACCTTGGTTTCAATAATGAAACAGAAATCGACCAAGGACTTTCCGTACGTGCAGGTAGTCTCCCCGAATGCTGTGTTCGGTGTATCACGGGTATAGGGCGGCAGACTCGGCTTCCTGTGGATAAAGGATTGAAAACCTAGAGGGATCTCCCTTTATATACGCGACGGTACGGGGAGCGCAAGTCCGTACTAGCGCCGTCTAAAGCCAACAGGCGAACGACAGCTGCTAGGTTTAACGACGCCGGAACACGTCTCTAGCCTAGACCTTCTAAATATGTTTCGTTAAGTTCCAATGCTGCCTTAGGTTAATTGAATAAATTTTACAATTGATCTTCAATTAAGTTTCAATTTCCAGGCCCTATCGTATGTAGTGTCTCCTAAATGCAAAGCTATATGCCACAATGCAACATTTCGTTCGATGAAAACTAATTAGAGGAGAGTTGAGAGCTTTTATACAAACGAAATGAACGGAAACCAAACAATGAGCTCTATAATGTAACTAATGCAATTGACAACTTTTCATTCAAAACACTAATCACTAGCGATGTGGAAAAAGTTACAATTTGCACTAATTAACAAAAGCCAAAGAGATTTTTTTTATTTTTTTATTTTCAATGTTTAATGGCTAATATGCACTGATCAAACTTGAAAACAAATGGAGCAACTTGAGAAACGATATCCGAGAGAGCGAAACAAACACATTTCACTCAACAACACAAACAATCAGATCCCCAAATCGACCAAAGTCTCTCAAAGCAAGAAAAAGACTCAAAAGCTTCCAATGGACTGTGTGATCCAAGTCCAAAGCAAGACCAAACGAGTTTCGAATGAAGAAATGAACAATCACCCAAAAATCGCAATGAAACAATGAACAACTACTTAGAGAATGCGGAGAATCAATCAAATAGTTGGCAGGACAATCCAAACACCAAAACTCCCAAGGAGGGCTCGATGCACTAAGCCACTAGATGACCTAGGGCTTGAAAAGTGAAATCGGTAGATAAAAGCGAACAACCAAAGGACAGAGGTGAATTCCCAGCCAAACAAGACTCCAACACACTCAGGCAGTCGGAAAATCAAGAAGAAAAAACACTGGTCAACTTCAGAGAGCTCAAAAATGAGAAATCTCAAAAAACTTACAGGGGTGGCGCGACTGTAAGAGTGAAACTGGCGCCAGAAGGCGAGTGGAGCGGGTTGTACAAAGGAATCATGCGCCAAGTGGCGCGACTGTCGGGTTAAAAACCGCGCCAGTCGAGTTTCTCAGCAAAAAATTAAAAATAAGCTACTCCAGAGACAGACCAATGCAAGCTAAGCAATCCAAGAAGTAAAAACACACAAAAAATCCAACCCAGAAGGTTCGTCAAGCAAGGAAAAACAAGATACAAACGGCAAGGCAAGACAAAGACTCCAAGTCATTCGGTCTGCAAACCAAACTGGAGATCGACTGAAGTAGCGTTGATCTACTCCGCTAATGCTAGGCAGAAGCGTTTTGAAGGCTATCTGGCTGTACTTCAGACTCCGTCTACAGTTTACAAATTAAACAACAATCAAACAACAAGCTGGGTCCCCAGTATGGTCGCCAATTTGTTGGGAAGGTAAATCCCCTCTGTGGACAGAGGCGATCCCTACTAGCCCAGCAGGGGTCTAGCAACAAACAAACAATGTCATGACGCAGGTTCCTAATTACGAATGAAAAGGCTAGAGATAGAAGCCTACCTGGATTCCAACGCTAGGATCTGAAGAAGAAGTGTCCCCGTTCCTCAGCCTCGGCAGATCACAATCCCTCCACGATCTCCGCGGATGAACACCTGCACATAGAAGAAACGAACAGATACAAGCATAGAAACCAACATACGTAACTAAACATCAGTCAGAAAGGACATTACTCGCATTAACATGATGGAAAATGGAGTGGAACCATAATCATAATCATCTATTAAATAACCAGCGAAGAAAGATTACAACCAAGTTCTGACGTCGCGGTCTCCTTCGGACGGGTCTCCAGTCGTCCACGTCTCGCAAAGCTCGCCAAGGAAAGGGAAAACCTCTCCACAGTCTCGTGACAATGGTCTCCTTACTTGAGTCAGCCTTAAGGGAAAGAGAGGGTGCTTTACAACACAAAGGCTCTTGGGAATATGGAGATTCAGAGCTTAGGCACTTCAAGACTAGCTTGCCATTGATTTGAGCAAGCTTTTATAGATGGGGAAGGAGGAGTTGGGATCCCTATTATTATGGGATTGGCCCTATCAACAAGGAAGGTTCCATGGGAGGTGGCAAAACCACTTTCCTCCATAGAACTCCCGCAGCCAACCTCCCAACTCAAGATAGGTGATGGTTTGTGAATTTGTTAGAACTCAACTTCCGCCATCCATATTTAAAAAACAACTCCCAAATTGGGTGGCGCGACCACGGCTCTATGACAGAGCGCCAGGTGGCGCGACCTCTTTGCATTAATTTCCCCATTGGCGCGAGTACTGAACTGCTTGCCCGCGCCAATGCTAAAAGGGCTGTTTTTCATGACTTTTGCAAGGAGATGTCTCAAGGGAAAATGAAGCTCATGTTCAGAGGGATGCATTGATGATGATTTCAAGGCATGACAATGTTCACAGGTCACAGAATGGGTCCTCCATTGTGCGTGATGGGGAATGGTAAGGACGGTGACAAATTACTGTATAACAACCCCGTACACCAAGTGGAATGGTGTGAACCCTGTTGACATTTTCACTACCATGTGGTATGCCCATAGGGTGGAGAAAATCATATGGTGCCAATTTGTTTTGTGGTTATTCACCATACACTGTAACATTGTTTTGAGTACTTTGTTCACAAATTCTACCTGTTCATTGGATTGGTGTTAGTTTGGTGATGCGAATTCATGAGTGAATCCGAGATGGTGAGATAGCTCCTGGAAAAATTCATTTTTGAAGTGTTTCCTGTGGTCAGAGACTAACTCCTTGGGTACGCCGAATTGGGCAATGACATGGTTAAACAGAAATCGTGCAATGGTTTCTGCGGTGTTGTCGTATGTGGGCATAGCCTCTGCGCACTTGGTGAAATAATTGACAGCTACAATAATGTATTTGTGATTGCCCAACGATGATGGGTTGCAAGTCATGAACTCGATCCCCCATTTACAAAAGGGGCCAGTGATGATGACAGGGTGCAGGGGAGCGGGAGGGGCTCTTGCCTTGTGAGAAAAGCATTGACATCTCTCGCAGCTTTTGACTGCTGAAATGAAATCATGAAATAAGGTGGGTAAAAAATATCCTACCCATAATAATTTTTGGGAGGTGGCCATTCTGGAGAGGTGGCCACTGCAAGCTCCACTGTGGCAGTCATTAAGGGCTTGTTCTGCTTGGTTGTGGGTAAGGCATCGACGTAAAATGGTGTCGATGCCCTGTCGGTATAAGACATATCCCATAAGGGGGTATCGGGGGGGCCTGGTGGTGAATGCATCGACGGTCGTCACGAGTAAGATGGGGTCTGAACTTTTGGGTTCATAAAAAGAGAAGGATATCTCCATACCAAGGGTTGTCGGTTGCTACGAGGAAGAGATGTCAGTCTGGTAGCGAATTGTTTACTGGTGATCCTTTGGTATGACTTGGGAGGTCTGTAATGAACTCTGCTAAGATTAGCACCTTTTTCCTCTTGGGTGAGCGAAATTGTAAGTCATATTATTGTAGAATGACTATCCAACGGGCGTATTTGTGGTTCATTAGGTAGTGCATGAGTAGATATTTTATGGGGTTAATATCTGCGACAACCGTTGTGGTCTTTAAGATGATGTAGTGGCGAAGTTTTTGGACTGCATGAATTAGCGCTAGGGAGGTCTTTTCTTCGAGCTCATATATTAATGCAAGGTCTGATAATGTTTTTCTAACATAATATATTACGTGTTCCTTCCCATCTGGGCCCTCCTGGATCAATACTCTAGCCAAAGAGGTCTCAGATGCTGATAGATACAGGATGTAATATTTGTTTTAGTTTGGGGGACTAATCAACGGTGCTGAAGACAATGTGTCTTTTAGCGCGTCGAATTCTTGTTGGGCTTGGTTGTCCCATTTGAATAGGATGTCTTGATGGAGGAGACGTAGGAATACTTGTGTAGTATAGGACGAAATGTCTCAGAAAGTTGACCTTTCCCTACAAGCTTTGTAATTTCCTGAGGGTTCGAGGTGGGGGTACCTCTTTGATAGTTTGGACCTTTAGCGGGTCCAATCTAATTCCTTGCTGGGACATGATAAAACCTAAAATTCTTCCTGATGTGACGTAGAAGATGCACTTGAGGGGGTTCAAGCGTAGGTTGTATTTCTGGCATCGTTGGAATACAAATCACAGATCCTCGAGGTGGTCTGATCGCTTCTTGGATAAGATGGTGAGGTCTTCCAAGTAGGCGAGGATAAGTTGTGCCAAGTCATGAAAGATATAATTCATGGCCCTTTGGAAGGTGGCTCTTGCATTCTTTAGGCCAAATGAAATTACCTTTTATGCGAATGTGTCCTAGGGGGGTAGTGAATGTTGTCTTGAACTTGTCTGTGTGGCAGATTTGAATTTGATTGTACCCGGAGAAGTCATCCATGAAGGAGAGGGCCCCATGACATGCACAAGAATTGATGATCTGGTCAATGAATGGGCTAGGGTAATTTCCCTTGGGACATGCTTTGTTCAAATCGCGAAAATTGGTGCAAACGCGTATGGTGCCATATTTTTTCATGACGGGAATAGGGTTGGAAACCCAAGACGTGTAAGTGATGGGGTAGATAAAACTAGCTTTGTGAAGCTTGCTAATTTATCGTTTTATTGCTTTTGCCTTGGATGGGTGCAGTTGACGCTGTTTCTGGTATATTGGTGGTACATCAGGTCATGTGTCAATATGGTGCTCTACAATAGTGGGACTAAGCCCAGGCATATCCGAGAAGTCCCACGCGAAGATATCTCGATACTCTTGCAGCAAGTGGGTGTAAGAGGTTATCTCTTCTAGTGAACATGCTGCCCCCAGTGAGATTTCTTCGATTTTTCCAGGATTTCGAGATATATTCACTTTGACGATAGGTGAAATGTTTGACATGTTTCCTTCCTTGAACACATCGGGAGTTGGAATGGGGTTCTTGAACCAATCGAACTTCCTTGATGGGAGGAAATATTTTGAATCAATCACATAAATCTCTTGTTCTCCTGTCTTGTCGGGGCTAAAAGTTAATCTAGGGAGAAAAAACGAACGGTGATGCATTGCATTCCATGGATAATCTGGCTCTATCATTGCCTCAAGGATATCCTCATCTGAATGAAATAAGGATCCTAAGGGGGATTGAGTTTGCACAAGGTTGTGATGAATAGATTCAGTCCTAATGGAGCTGGTCGATAGACACGAAAATGATTCCATTGTCAATGTGGTGGAATCAGATGTAGTCAACATGGTGCATATGGATAGGGTTTGCATCGTCGTTGGTATAACTACTCTCGTAATTGCAGCTGACTCGACACCTATGACAGATGAGCGGACAACCTGAGTCATGGTTCCGATACATGATGATATGAATCATATGTGGTGTATCGTGTCGTCGTCGTTTGGTGGGGGAGGAATTTCCATCATGGGAGCTTGCGTGAGAGCAAGGCTAGATTCCTCATTAGGTTGAGCACTTTCCGTTTGTTGGAATTTGTGCCTGGTGAAGAGGTGCCAAAATGTTTCCATTAATGGGCATACCTCTGGTTTGTGGTTATGGTCGGTGAAAATGGGGCATGGTACCACTGTGCCAACAGAGTAGATTGTGTGAGAATCAACACTACTCTTTGTCCTTGAAGTGGATGCTTGGGAGGGATTAGGCATAGGGGAGATGGTCCTTTACTGCCATTTCCAAGTTTTTGGCTTGTGTATGTCTAACTCTTTTGGGGAGTGTAGACTTAATTCTGCTCTTCCCGCTCGAATCTTGGGGAGGTGTTCACATTTTATTGTATGATGAAAATGTGAGCAGACCTGACAAAAGCAGTGTGTGATTTTCTCCTAGTTAGAGAGGTGCCTCTGAGGGAGGGGGGAGACCATGCGAAAGCTGTTCGTGAGGTGCTTCAATTCTTTGCATTGGTTGACCTTGTGGCCAATTCTATCGCATAATCTGCTTGCTGGCCTAGTATGGACATGGGTCGTGATAGGTTGATGCGCCTTTCTAAATTTCCAGATGTGTCGGTGTGGAAATGGGGTAGACTACCTCAGGGAAATCTGTCTTCCATCATGGTTTTTGATCTCTGGATTGATGAGATCCATGCGGTGCATCTCTAATAAATGTATCATGTCAATTAGTGGTCGCACTCATGGGATACACGTACAACGTTGTTCATGGTGGTTTCCCTAACATACTAGGCAAAAAAGCCTTACATGGGTGTTCCCATCTCGTTTGTTTAGCGATGTGATCGGGTACCAGTGGCGTATCACTTCTAGGTATGGGAAAGTGGCAACCACATGATTACGTGTGTTACATAACGCAATGTTGGTATTCTCTGTGGAGGGCAGTTGGGGGTGACTAAGGGTTCCATGACTGGCCACTTTTCAATTGACAGGAAGAGGATGGATCTACTCGTCACATACTCTTGCATTGTCGAGCTATCCATGGATTCCGTATCAGAGTCATCTTCATGGGAGAGGCATAATATTTTTGTGCGTAAACTAGTTAGAGCTGCATGAAATATAGGGATATAGTGACAATGACATAATGGGTGGTTTCCACCACATATCTGACATGAATGCTAGACGACTAGAGGGTTAGTGCGGTATACCACATGAAATGGATACCATCACTGAAACCATTCTAGGGTTGGACATTATGCGATGAAATAATCTTGTTCGTCGTATAGTGCACATCATTCAATAGGGGGATGTGGGGATGAACATGAGTCTTTCTGGTGACTGTCGTGCCTCCTGCAGGTATAAAATGACACAAGGTTCTTCTCTAGTTGACTGGATGGAGGGATCCTCTTGATAGGATTGCTCGATGGCATGTAAGGCATCCCTGTATCATGGAATTTCTGGGCAATGTTGGGTGTAATACCCATAATGGCCACAGATAGCGCATGCGTGGTTGGTACGCAATGTTTTGCCTTGATTTTTGGTGGTTGGTTCCTTTTTAAGGGAACTTGTTGCCATGATATTTACCACAGAGCCAAGGAGCAGTTTTAGCTTGCCCAACTATGAGAAGATGTGGGTAGGGTGGCCTACTATGTCGCATATGGCACAAGGTTGTAATTCTCGTTGCATGGTAGGATTTTATACCTTCTTCCCCTTTTTACTGGTTTTCTTGGTCGTAACCATCAGTTTTGCGATGGAAATTTCCTTTAATGGGATGGTTGCGAAAGTCTCCTTAACAGATGGGGCCTCCTTAGGACTGAGGGGGATTAACCCTATAGAGGTGATGTGTGTGACTCCCGTTGTGGTAGGTGGGACTAGGTACCAAACTGTAATTGCAAATGATAAGTTTGGTAATACCACTGTGGCCAAGACCTGTTGCGACACAAAAACAGATGGGGGGAAGAGGAAAGGAGTTTGGGAGGTGGCGTAGGATAGAGAGGTTGTCATGGCCAAGGTCTCGGTGTCATTACTGATCATCTCCGTCTCTTGGCTAGCTTCGATGCTTGATGTGGACATCATGCATACTGGAGCCTCTGCGATATGTGATGATGGTTCTGGTATAATAGGGGGATCTCGTAGGAATGACCTGAGGATATACGATGGTTTTAACTAGACGAAGCCATATTCTTGGTACAGTGTAAGGGTCTTAGCGGATGTGTCTACATAGGGTAGAATGAAATTGGCATTTGTTAGGGACCACTTGTCGTGGTATGTCAATTGGTTGACAATAATGATGCGATCCTCATGGGGGAACATCATGGTTTGAAATAAGGAGGAGGATATGGCTGACATGGCATACATTTAACTTTTTCCAAGGAGTATATTGTAATCTAGTTGAGCATCAAAGACTTAAATGTCTATAAGGACCGTCTTTCCGGCCAAGAAAACCGAGACATTTTGGTAGAGACCGATGAGAGCAGATAAGTGCATGTCGTATGCTCTAGGTGTGATGTCTGATGGCTTTAGTTTGGGAGACCCAAACTTCTTCCAGATGTTCTTTGACATGATGCATGTGGATGCACCCTCGTCAACGATACAATGGTGAATAGTGATGTTTTGGACTAACACCGGTATCTGGAAGGCGACCATTGAAGGAAGCCTAGGGGTGGCTTTATCTAAATCAAGAGCCATTAGGCACGAATCGGTAGGGTCAGTGGTGCCTAACATGAAAAGTAAGGCTTTGATTTGCCTTGGGCATGATTGTAATACCTCCAAAGCTGACATGGAGGGAGGATATTGGGCTAAATCATCCACAATGCTACAATTATGGGCCGCTTTGGAATGGTTTCCTACTCACCTAGTTGGTCCCTTAGCCATTTTTGGAAAAGATTCAATAAGTATCTTCGATATAATCAACAGTGCTATTGGTGCACTCGTGCTAGCCCCTAATGAATTGGTGTCTAGTGGGGTATCGTAAGTTCAGTTCCGTGTCTGAAAAAACATTTCTTCGCTAGTCATGTAGATTTCATGGCTGTTTTTTCCAGAATCGTCGGGAGTTGTTTGTTGTTGTTGGGTGTTAATTTCCCCTTCATGGGGGAAGGGCTCCTGCATGAAAACTGTCTACTGTGAGGATCCCCCTTGTCCTTGGTTACCCTGAAGCTTCTTTAGCTCAGGGAGATTGGGACAGTGGTGACTGTAATGGCCATATTCACCACAGATTATGCAAGAGTGGTTGGTCTGAAGATTCACCCTCTTGTTCCGCCCTTAGGAGTTATTTGGCTCCTGGTTTTGATTTTAGTTGGAGTTTCCTCCAGCCTGAGATCACAGAGGGCATTGTTGATTGTTGCCCCCCTGTCTAGGATTTCCCTTTGGTTTATTTTTTGATATTTTCCTTGCTACGTTAGGAGGATAGCTAGGATTCTCCTGATTATATGATTGGTGTGGTTGTGCTTGGGAAGGTTGCACATAGTTCACTTGCGCATTATTATGTATTGGTGTGTTTTTTGCTTTGACTGGGAATATTGGGGTCCCTGTCCCTAGTTTGTGAATCGCTGTTGGGGGGGAGCTCTTCAGTCAACATTTCTAGTTGCGTACTGGGTCCCCTGAGCCAGAGGGTATGGAAATCCCTGCCAATGATGGTACGACTGCGCCCTATTGGTAATTTTCTACAAAGGTACATGATGACTTTGGTAGTCGGGTTACGGGATGTTCTGGTTAGGATCATATGAATAACCGGGGTACCGAATACTGCTGCCTATGTGATTCTGAGTCAGTGACCCAATCAATCCATTTGCAGAGTTTGACATGCCTAGAAATTCTTTATAATTTTTCAGGCATGGGCCGTTAGGAAGGATGTTATAAATGTATCTTGACTACGTGTAAATCAGCTCGGGCTGCTGGGCCTTACTGATGGCATCCTCTTCGGATGTAGATTTTTGGGTTGCTACATCTTTTGAAATATTTGCAGTGAGATTTTTCAGGAATAGGTCCAACAGAACTCGATCTTCAAGTTTGGCTTTGCACAAACTGCGACGTCGCCGCCATTCATGGGGATGGTCTAAGATATGAACGGCTGGTGTCTGACTAAAATGTGTCAGTAATTCCATCCCATAATCATGGTGGATGGGTAACTGAAAATACGTGAGGAACGTGGTAGTGAGGGTGCTAAAGGTTCCATGTGTAGAAGAAGGTTGCTCCACATACCATTTTGCAGCTGGTTCGGTTAGGGTGCACTAAAATAGTCTCAGCCAAATAGTATCATCAATGATGTTGTTTGAAAAACACAACAAGTGGGAATTCATTATGTGATTTCCTGGGTCTTCCGCTTGCTTCCCATCGAACTTTGGAATGTCTAAAGGGAGCTTCGTGGGCATGGGGGCCATATTGGGTTGTGTGAAATGGGGTCGTTTGTTAACTTAGTTAGATCGGGTAAGTTCAACGATGATAAGAATGGTGACTATGGGTTGAGGGCCATTTCAGACTGTGAAGACACAATGTTCTGGTTAGATATTGGGTTTTTCTATGACGTACTTGACTGTGCATTCACTTGAATCCCCAAATGGGTAGCGCTCCTTTTCCCCCTAGGGGTTGTGGGAGGAGTGGTATATGGTCACCATGTGGGGTTTTCCACTGGTGTGGTGTTAGGTGACCCTCGGGGGTTCCCAACTAAATATTCCTCGATAAAAGATGAACCAATAAGGGTGGCGGTGTTCCGTCTTTGATGCCTAAATGACGAAATATGTGGAACTCCTCCTAGTAATGGGGGGAGGTCCAAAAGATGCTTAGATTGACGAAGTCCCGTTGGGTCCATTATGGTGTTGACTAGGTATGGTTTTGGAAAAATATTCAGTTCTATGAGAGGTGAAGTATCAAAGCAAAAATGGTGGCCACATACAAAAAAAAGTTAATTTTACTTTAAATTATTTCTATGTGATTAATCAATCAAAAAAGTGGTTTTGGTTGTTTTTGTGTGTGATACTAAAAATCCTAGAGACCTAAAACGTCCTCACACTCTCAATTGTAATTGGGCCTTGCGAACATATCTTTTGATGGGTACTAGAGCTAACATCCCAAAAGAACTGGCGTCGCCTTCCAGTAGCCAAAGAATTGACCAAGGTAATGGGTAGAGGATCTAGTGTTGACTGCACCGTCACTTATAGGTAAGGATGCCCTAGATTGGCCACTAAGTACTGTTGTCCCACATGAGCGTTTGAGTCTTGAGATTCTTGTTAAATCAACTACTAGTACTGAGCGTTAGATGGGTTAGGTAGCCCCAAATAATACCGCACACATTGTGCCTAAGATTAAACCCCTCTGAATCGGGTCTCTGTGGCGCTCATGTTTTATTTTCCATGGGTGGATAGACGGGTTTTAAAGCTCCCTAATCAGTCAAATTCTATGTCTCAAGATGTAAACTGACCATGGTGGCTTATTGGATGTCTACGCCCATGGTCCTAATCTGAACTATAATTTTTGTGTGGACCCTGTGGGGAAAATTAGTGAGTTCATTTAGGTTAGTTTTAAGGAGTCTTTATTTCACTTATGGTGTGGAAGTGTGTGAGAAAAAAGTTAACAATCATATTTTAAGATGTGGATATGCAGTGATCCTTTACACGTCCCCTATTAATCTATGTTTGATTTTTTCTTGCTATAAGAAAATCATGTGCGGATAGTGGACCACTTACAACTTTGTATAGTTAATCTAAGTGATAAACTAAAGGGAGATGGAAAATTATTAGAAGAGATATTTCATATTCTTGCCTAGGGTCACCGAAAGGTGCAAAGCCAACAATTACTTACTTCTCTTAAGATAATTAATTCCTGGTCCCAACTCCTAGTGCCAAAAATTAAACTAAAATTAATGATCTAACTAGGAAAAATGAAAACTAGTTAAGCATATGTGGATTAGGGCCACTTACTCCATCTAATTATCTATGTGTTTATGGTGTCTATTTTCACAAAAATAAGTTATTTCAGATTGCAAGTAAATTTCCCCCTACTTAAACTATGTGGTTTGTTTTTAAGATAAACTTTGAAATTTAAAACTAGCAACTAGTAATACTAAATCATAGCCAAAATAAAGTTCTAAACAGTCGTGGGACACCACACACAGTGATGGAATTTTTTCTCTAGGCTTCCAACCACTTTACAAATTAGAAATTGAGGAAAATGGCAGAGAATTTTGGTCTCTAGTTTCCGCGTGAAAAAGCTTCACATAGGTGCGAAATCCGCGTGTAGGTCAGGGTTGAACACGTGCAATTCTATGCGTCTGTCTGAGAAAATAACGCGCGGTTTTCCTGAGAGTGGAATTTACGGGTCTTTTGAATTTCAGTCTTTCATGGAGGGTGAATGAGTAGATAAGAAAATAATGGGAGATGTCCAAGCAACACTCCAGAGCAGAGAAAAGGTCCCTGCAACAAGCACAACCACATTAACTAAAAAATTAAAGCCAATGGGGTCGCCAATCCCGTGGTTGTGGTTTTTGTGCACAAGTGTACCAATCCACAATTTCTTAGAAGGAGTGGTCCCTGCCTCTAAGCCTTGGTCACAGGTGGATAAAAAAAGAGTTAGCAGGTTAGTGAACATGTTATAAAACATTAAACACACTAAATCATGATATAGTATGCATATATAGAGAGAAAAAAAGACAACTAAACATAAACACGAAAGCTCATAAAGAGTTAAACATAAAAATAATACTAACAGTGGCATCAATGTCCCCTCTTATTGCTTGCTGTTAGGAAGAAATATACTACATTTACACACTTGCCAAAGGGACCTTAGAACTATGGAGTTCTAACACCCCATGCAAGGACGTTTTTACCTTCTAGCTGCTTGGTGCAAGGTCTCTCTCTCTACTCCAAAGGATCAAAGTTGTTGGATGGCTAACAACTGAATCCCCTCTCTACTTCTGCTCTAGATTGCACACTGCTGGATTGCCTCTAAGCAATTTTGGCCAGCATAACAATGTGATCTCCCTTTGTTCATCTCTTGGTGGCCTTTTATAGATGAATTCAAATTCTCCTTCCCTCCCTTGGTGCATTAATGGATGGTGATCCAAGAGAGAGGGTTGATGCCATTATGTGCCACTTGATTCCTTTGTGTGCTCCCTTGAGGTCCCAAGGCAGCTTAGGCGGCTATCCTTGGGCGGCCTCAAGTGTGGGATCATTTCCTAGAGTGTGCCATGTGATACCGGAAAGTGATTTCCACCACTCCCAGGACCGCGCAGATTTTAAAGGGAAAGTCGCACAAAGGCGTGCTTATTGAAGAAAAATGCGTGAAAAGGCACATTTTTCCTGAGTACTTGGTGCGCAATTTTGTTTTTATTCTTGACCTTAGGGATTTAAAAAAAAATTCAGATCCTCTAATGTGCCTCGGCCCTGTAAATCCTTCTGCTTGACATTTAATAATGTCATCTTTGATTTTATGATTTTCTAGTGATAACAAAGAGCATGGATTTATAAAGTTAAAGCCGCGATAGATCAATTTGGACCTCCTTCCAAAACAAGGCAGTAAAACGATAACAGAGAATAGACAGCAAACTCTTTAGCAAGAAATGAGGAAGCAAGGTCAGTATGAGCAAGCAGGGACAAAGACTCAACTGTGAGTCTTGCATGTCAAAACAAATAACAATCAAGTCATACCCAGGTTTCATTAATATTAGTTTGTTGGAACTGCAGGGGTTACCCATGGAGACGAGGACCTAGGTTAGGCCCTATTGCGGAAGGTAGAGACATAATTTACCTCATAGAAACACATGAGCATGAAGGGTGCAAGACACCTTTGTTTGAAGGGTACTGGAAGATAATAGTGTGGAACAAGGCAACAGGGAATGGAAAAGGGCATGGGGGTATCATGGTATTAGTGAGAGAAAAAGAAGGTCGTTTCATTCAATTAGAAAAATAAGACCCAAATAAGCAACTTGTCTGGATTAAAATATAATAAAATGGAAATCACATCAGAATCACAACATGCTATTTTGCGCCACAAGTTTAAAAAATATAGAAAAATAGAGGGCTTGACCACAAAGATCCCTTTGTAGCCGTAAAAGAAGATATTGCAATATATTCTCAGCTAGGTGAAGTCCTTATAGTGGGGGATTTCAATGCTAGAACTGCAGGTGAACAAGCTAGCATTATTTGTTGTAAAGAATACTTTGACCCTCTCTGGCTTACAAAAGAGAGTAATCATCAGTGGGAAATAATTTCAGAGGATAAAGGCTACAATCTCTTTGGAGAACAATTGCTTACGCTATGTGGGGCTTTCGATTTAGTCATTTGTAATGGTTTGACTAGATGAGAAGAGTTCAGTAATTTCAATTGCAATACTTACAATGGAGCAAGTGTAGTAGATTATGTAATTGTATCGCATAGTTTGTGTGAGAAAATGGAGGAAGTGTTGATTGGAGATCAAATTTGGGACTTAAAATCATATCACAAGCCAATTTATTTAAGTTTCTCTTGAACTAGAAAGAAGCAATTAGGGTAAAAAACTCAGTGTGGTCAACAAAATCCCCCAAAGGGAAGAATTATTTTGACTCCAGAGAATTGTAATACCTTCAAAATAATGCTAGAGAGGCTCTTCGAGAAGGAGGAAATCTAATCTCATGGCCTTCATAGTCACGAATTAACACATTTAATTCAAAGCGCACTTGTTGAGTGCAAAAGAGAAAAAATTAAGAAGTCTGAAACAAATTGCTTTCTGGTAATTCTTGGTTTGATGAGGAATGTAAAAAGGCAAGGAGAATGTGGAAGGAATTAGACAAGGATAACATAAAAATCAAAGCTTACAAGCAGATATTAAGAGAGAAAAAGGTTGATTTCATGGTTTCGAGGAGAGAAGAACTAATCTTCCTTGGGAAAAATAACCCCAAATTATTCTGGAAGGAACTCCAACCAAAAAAGGTGCAAACTGAAAACAACATTACAGCTTCTAAATGGTTCGATTATGCAAGACAAATTTATGAGTAGGATCCCAAGGTTGAACCTCCTCCCTTGGTCAACACAGACACAAAACTCTTCACGGTGCAAGAGGTAGAGATGGGTATCAAAAAGTTGGGTGCTGGAAAAGAAAAAGACTTAGATGAACTCCAAGCAGAGTATCTAAAGTGGGGCTTAAACATTCTTGGGGCTTAAAAATTCTTTCACCTCACATCACAAAAATCATCAACAACATCATACAGCACGGGTTCCCCACAGATTGGACAACTAGTATGGAAATACCTCTTTTCAAGAGTGGTGACGTCAATAATCCCTCCAATTATAGAACCATAATGATAAACCCCTTGTTTGCAAAGTTATTTGGAAGCATGTTAGAAAAAAAAATCAGCAAGTGGGCAGAAGAAAGAGATAAACATGCTAAAGGGAAAGCAAGTTTTAGACCTATACATTCCACAGTTGATTATTGTATAACTTTAAGGCACACCATTGAAAAAGTTTGGGAAAAAAAGGAAGAATTTTTTTGTTGCTTTGTTGATTTCATAAAAGACTTTGACATGGCTCCTATTTATAAGCTTTAGGGCAGAATGGAGGAACTCGGGGTTCCCAGGCATTTGAAAGTAGCTATGCATAGGCTGTATGAAGAGGTGAAAGTCAAAACTAGAACTTCAACAGGCATTTATGAAAGTTTTAGAAGTGATATCGGGGTCAAGAAAGGTTGCCCATTGTCTCCTACCCTTTTTGGTTTATATATTGGCAAGCTTGAAGAGTGGCTAAATTTACAAGGGGGTGACGGTATCCATTTGGGAAAGTTCATTATAGGGCTTCTTTTGTACACAGATGACCTTATACTGATTTCTAAATCAACTCTTAGTTTGCAAGAGCACTTACGTTCCCTTGAGCACTTTTGTAGAAGGGTGGGGATGCAATTCAATATTAGGAAAACGAAAGTAGTGGTTTTCTCTAACAAAAGAAAGCATAAACAACATAAGTTCTACTTTGAAGGCAACATTCTAGAATAAGTTTCAGACTACATATACCTCAGAATTGACTTCAACATAAATTTAAGCAGGGATGGTTGTCGAAAGAAAATAACTTTAGGGGGTTAGAAAGAATTTTATGCTCTTCAAAACATGTGTAGAGAGGTAGAGCTTTGGGACTGGAAAAACACTCTAACTCTTTTAGGGCTTCTAGTGATTCTGGTGATTCTCTACGGTTGTGAACTGTGGGCCAGCATCACAACCGAGATGCAGTGGAAACAAATTGAGAAAATTCAGAAACGTTTGATTACAAACAAATTCAAAATTAAAAGGTGTAGTTCCTTATGCTATCTTGTTAAGTGAAACATGGCCTGCTCCTATTGAAGCAATTGCTATGGTGCGAGTCATAAGGTATTTGAAAAAAAATGAGCAAATCGAAGAGGGTAGATGGCCTAAGGTTGTGTTTAATGACATATTGTGCAAAATAAAGAAGACTTGGTTGCGGAAAAATAACAAAAGATTTAGTAAATGGGGTATTTGCTTGAGCATGCGTCCTACAAATAGAAAAGAGATAATTTTTTTTATTATGGATAAGTTCCACAAGCGTACTTGGAGAAAGAGCTAGGGAGAAAAAAAAAGTACTGCATTGAAGAGTTTAACCCCACTCATAATCATCAACAAAAAATGTACATAGGGGCCAATATTTCTTGAATATTTAAAATTCTTATTGCTAAATTAAGGAATAATTCTCATCAACTCCGCTGTGAAACATGGTGATGGAAAAGACCAAAAGAAATGTGGGAGGAAAGGGTATGTATTTTTTTCCCTTCCGGAAAAGTGGAAACAAAAACACATTTCATTTTAGAATGCGAGGCCTTTGAAAGACAACATGGAATATTATGCAAGTATTCTGGTAGCTATCTCTTGGGATAATCTATTCAGCGAAGAGTTTGTCTAGAAGCTGGGAGTGTTTATTGTAAAACTCCACAGGAAAATGGATGAATACACGAGCCAAATGGAGAAGCAATCTATCCCATAGGCTATTTTTAGTCTCATGGATGTTAAAAATACTTTTTTTCTTTCTTTCCTCTAAAAAATCGTTATATTGTTCTTGGCAAAGGCCCATATAATTATTTTGTTTTCTTTTATCCACACTCATGTAACATAACATTCAAATAAAGAAAAGTTCTTTTTTATATAATTTTAAGTTTCTTTTTACAGAGGCAAGTGAAACATGTTATGGGTTTTGCTAACCCTATTTCTATAGCTTCCAGGACTAAAAAGATTTAGTAATGGAAACTTCTCTCATATAGACATTACATGTTAAAAAAAAAAGAAATTATATTAATAATTTACACATTTTATCTTTAGAAAGCTTAATAAAAATGTAAATAGTTATAAATAATTATTAGAGGCTTAACCATGTAAGTGTCTTCAAGGTGTAGATTTATATATGCGTGCTAGTTTTCAAGTTATATCTCTTTATGGGATGGTCGAGTTGTTGGTACAATGGTATGTTATTCTTTTTACCATTTCTATTTATTTTTCCTCTTTTATAAGATATATACAAGACTACAATCACGATAACATAGGATGGAAAACTTATTTACTAAAATATACTTTATTATATTATAGATAATAATAAAAAAATTATGCAACTCTTAATCTAATATATATTAATCATTTATTATTGATTTTTTGTGATATAATTATTGTTTTTAATTGAAATTTGGAGATAATAAAGTAGAATTTTGTATTGTCTTTTGGATATATTTCTAGTTAAATTTGTAGGGAATTTGACAAGAATTGTTGAATTATTAGTTTCATTTCAGAATTCTATATAATATTAGTGTCTTCGATATTCATGCATTAAATCTATTTATACAAATTTTAAATAACAAAAATTGTAATCTCACCAAAAATTATTTGATCTAATTCTTATAAAAAAAAACTAAAACATATAATAATTAAAAAAATAAATCTACAACATAATTATTAATTATAAGAAAATTCAGTGATTGAAATAATATATACACTTAACGTAAAAGCCATATGGTGGCAAAATGAAAAGAAAACAAAAACAATGACTTAAATAAAAACCATGTGGTAGCAATATGAAAAAAAAAAAAAAAACAAAACAAAAGCAATGACTTTACCACCAAATAATTCTTATTAAACCAGAAATATTAAATAACATTGCAAAAAAAATATATATAGTATAAAAAAAAAATGTCGATGATCCAAAATATAATCCTATTTAATTATTTGAAATGAATCATGATTTCTCTAAGTTTTAATTTGTACCATGAGAAGCTTCCAAATTATGAGCCCTTCCTAACAAAAAAATTTATTAAATTAATAATAGATAACAATATTTAAAATCAGAAAAATAGGATATGTATGTATTTACTCCAACTACGTGAGAGTTAAAATCAAATTAAGCTTATCATTAGATTCTGAAACATGCATATCAGACTGATGTAGCCATAGAAAACCCCTCCCATGCCTTAATCTTTTATATATATATATATATATGGGCGTGGTTATTAATAATTTAATTTTAGATTAATATTGTAAAGAGGTCCTCTCGAAGTTCACTGTGGGGAGGAACTTCAGCACAAAGACCTTCACACAATACAAATCTAACTCATTCATATCAGCTTAATTTATCACTTCTCATTGTAAACAAATCTAATATGATTAAAATAATAATTTTCACTTACACAATTCAATTATGTCATTATATCAGAGTCATTAATTTAATGACAAAAATTGTCACAACATAATTTATTTATAGGACGATAATGTAGCATTGTTGTTATTAGTTTATATTTTATTAATCAATTTAATGATGTCAATAAATTTTGAAGCTTTAATTTACATATTAATTGTAAAGGCATTCACAAGAAGTGGATGGACTAAATTTTGGCATTAGGATTTCTAAAAACATGCATGTTACAACTTTGATGTTAGTAGAACAACACATGTTTTTGTTTTTTATGTTTTTCAATTTATTACACATATCCATTCCTAAGTTTATGCATGCTTTTATGTATTTTAATGAATTGCTTGGCTCTGTCACCGTGCTTCGTTGCCACTTTATTGTCGAGATGTCTGGAATCTAAGAGAGCCAGAGTGGAGCTCAGAAATGATTGGCTGGATTGAGTTGTGGACTCTAGCTTGGTGGTTGCATGCTTTTTTTTAAGAGAAACCATAATACCAGCTTGGTGGTTGCATGCTTTATTGTCGAGATGTCTGGAATCTAAGAGAGCCAGAGTGGAGTTCAGAAATGATTGGCTGGATTGAGTTGTGGACTCTAGCTTGGTGGTTGCATGCTTTTTTTTAAGAGAAACCACAATACCACAAAGATGCATAACAAACTCTTTTACTAAGGATGGAATTTGGATTTCTTTTTACTCGTTATATATATATATTTTGATGTTTTTATGTTGTTATAATTTTTTTTTTGACGTTTTTATGTTCCCTATTAAATAAATATTGTGTTTAAAATTTTGTATTTTAAAAGTGATGTTCTCCTAATAAATTAACCCTTCACCAATACAAATTTGATTAAAAAATTATCCTTCAATAACATAATTATATTGAAGTTTTTTACCATATTTATCATAAATAAAATAAATAAATAATTACATTAAAAAATTTCACATCATAAAAAAAAAACAACTTTAACATACGACTTATTAAATCTTGTATCTTGGTTTGAAAATACCTTACAATAAGTAAATTTTGTTTCCAATTTATTATAAAGTTTTCAATCCATTGCTACTCAATTACTTTGACATCTTTTGTGTATTTTGTTCTATGTTTATGAAGTTCTTTGGTGTGACTTATGATTAGAGTGAGGTTGTAATTAATTGTTGATATATAGTCCAATACATACAATTTATATTTCCATCACTATGTTAATTAAATTTGGAGGGCCTCATTTATTTCATTTCTAGTTTTTTTTGGACATGCATTCACATTCTGAATACAAAAGAAAAATTCTCGAAGGTGTTAGTTGTGAATATGTGTGTTGATGTTGATAATGATCTTGAGCCCAATAATGTATGGATGAGTCTTGATAATAATTTCCTAACATAATGACAACATTGTCCTAAAATTTTCTCACTTTGATTTAAATTATAATTAATAATAATTAAGGTTAATTATAAATAATATAATAAATCAATTTAAATTTCACTCAAGAATTCTAATCATTATTTCAAAGTTTTTAAAACACTAATAATTATTTCAAAGTTTTTAAAACAAAAATAATAATTATGAGTAAATGAATGTTTTTAAAACAAAAATACTAATTATGAGTAAAGGATTATGGAAAATGTAAAATCAAAACTTAAATAAATAGATTTCCACCTACAGACGGATAGCAACATCTACTTCAATATGGCTTTGGATGGCAATGGAGAGTAACATCCAGGTTGATTAGTGATATAGTCAAGTGTATATTTTACATTTAGGCTAAAGAAAATTATATGACCAAGTTCAACTTATCAAATCTTAGCCAAAAATTGAATAATAAGACACCAAAAAAATTAATAAACCCATCAAATTTTAGCCAAGACACCAAAAATCTTAATAAATTGAAATAATAATAAGACAACAGAAAAACTTAATAAACCTAAATGGCATTGAAAAATACATTAATTGACCATGCCAAGCTAGACATGATGTTGGTTAAAATGAAGTTTAAGTATTTCCTAAATATATTCTTGTATGACACATCTATTATTTTCTTAAACTTATCTACTAGTATTAACTATTTCAAAAATTATTGCGGTGTATATTTAATCAAATTTATATTCTATTTTCAGAAATTCTTGCTGCTTATATTTAATAAAATTCATTATGTTATTAAATTAACTTGTCTCATGTAGTTTCAAAGAATATCGCTAGCTATTTAAACAAAATATTTAAAAACAAAATAAAATCCTTCAATAATATACCAAAAAAATGCATTTTTGTTTCATTTTTAAATGTTAAATTTCAACATATAACAAATTAGGGCCAAAACAAAGAAACTAAAATAATACCAACCCGAAAATGAAAATAATCTCTCCTTGGGCCTTATCTCCAAATAAGGTTTTTTAGCTTTACCACATATATATATATATATATATATATATATATATATATATATATATATATATATATATATATATATATATATATATATATATATATATGGTAAAGCTAAAAAACCATAAAATAAATGGTAAAAAATTCATATGAGAGATGGAATATAAATCCTATCAACTATGCACTCTAGAAAATAATTATTTCGAATCATTTCAACAATCCATAGCAAGAGCTATTTCAAATCATTTCACCAATCCATGGTAACTAAATAGCTTATGTAATTACCTTTGGGAGCATTATAAAAGCCTAGTCTCTCCAATTTCATATAATTCTTCATAAAATTTGGCTTTCTAAGAGTCCCTTCCCTCACAGGGTTCTCCACTTAATTCATCTAGACCGGAATTACTAAATCGTCTTCCTCTGTCAGAGCTACTCCTACCAATTGTTTCTTATCCTCAACATATGAAACATATTGAGCTCATCTCCCTTGATACATTTTCACGCATGTTTTCCTTTGACTAGTGCTTGAGTCCACTTGGGCTATTCCAAGATGGAAATGGATCTTACTCATACAATATCAGTAATAGCTATTACTTGGCATTGGCCATAGTTCTAATTATTAAGATATTATTGTTTTTGGTGGCAACCTTACTCGAGGGGAAATAGAAAGGCCGATTTCCATGAACCAACTCCCAAGAAGAAACAGAATAAAATGACCATACACTGTTGGCTTTCTATAGAAACAAGGGAAATTGTGTAGTGACATTCCCTGTCGATTTTAGTGTAGCCATCTAATGCTTTAATCAGCGCCAACCCCAACTAATTTTGTATGGATTGTCTAGATTAATTTTATCATATTTCATGTTTTCTTTCAAATTGTTTTTCCATTGTTGAAAAAGGATTCAACATCCATAAAAGTGATGACATCTACATCTAAGTGATTTGTAGTAATTCCTATATGTGCTATAGCTAGCCCTATGCTCAATGACTTCGTCCGCAGAGGATCAATGCCTTTCTCAATGACTTTGTCTACAGGGGATCAATGACTTCCTATGTAGGGGTTCAATGACTTTCTCTGCAGGAACAGAGGGCCACCTGAATTCCTCTACATAGTTGCAGCAAGCAAGCAATTTCACTTTTGTTGGATGGATAGGAGGCTACTCGGCAAGTAGTCGGGAAGATGAAGAGAAAGGAATTTCAATGGGTGAGACAGTCAGTGTTTCCCCATTTCAATCTCATAAGTTCTAACTTAATCAATATGAAGTGTTTCCTTTCCATGCACGAAAAAAACGACATATACATAGGTATCTGTCCGAGAGTATTCCAACTTTTCTTTGACCCAAGGGGTTATTTACCTCCTAGCTATTGACGGAAGGAGATAGATCTCAATTCCAAACTCCACCATTGTGACTCTTCACTAGCCACTCATTACTCTTCACTGGCCACTCATAATAGGACCATTTATATTACATTCATCATTGACATTTTACATAGATTATTTCTAGCATTAACTTAAACATCATCGTGGATTCACGATTTAATCTGAAAAAAAATGATTAGGACCAATGACCTTCCCTTTTCAAATTGGAGTAACCAGATCCTAACGAAGTGATATTCTGAAGTAGATCAATGACTTCCTCTATATGGGCTCAATTATAACTTCCTCTACTCCCGCAGAGGGCCACCTGATTTCCTCTGCATAGTTGGTCTCGCAGAGTTGATCTAAACCTTCCCGTTTTTCCATTCCATGTAAATCAAATATTTTTAAAGTAAAAATGTTAATAGGAATGCAATTATACCATAATTTTGTACAAATTGCCTTTAAAACATCTACCATAACTCTTTACAAATTACTTTTAAAGCACTAAAGGAATGGAAACATACTTGACTAATTTTATATTGGATACCTGCATTTTCATGCTCATACCTGTATACCATAACATTCAACAACATGAATACAATATTTTTAAAATTGATAATTACATGTGCACCTAAAGGATTTTGAAATGTTTCCCTTGTTAATACAAAACAATATATATTTAAGGTTTTTCTTTGTACTGATTTGAATATGGGAAAACTGTTATTGCTCTGCAAGCTCCTTCATCAATATTAACAATCTATTTAAGGATCGTTTCATTTAACTATTTGTGAAGGAGTTAAAGTGTCAAGTTTCATGTGTCTTTAAGGATAAAATTATGAGTTAATTAAAGATTAAAAACTTATATACAACAAATGAAATGCACAATAATCACATAACACAATGGATGATGATAAAGTTCACCCTCCTGGGCTACATCTCCATGGACCTGCTTTAACTAGCTAGGTCCTCTTGGGATTATGAGTAGAATGTCTGATTACAAGCATATGTGATGCTTCAATGGATTTTATGACTATTCCATTGGCTTTAGAAGACATGAAAACCCAAAAAAATGACTATCCAATCTCTGAATTTGGTTCACAGCTCCTCTAGGCTTGACTTCCACACTTGGTGGCCATGGGCTTGTTTAATATCCATTGACAAAAGAACCTTAAGATGTGCTCCAACTCTTCTATAAACCATATACCAATATGTTAAGAGCATAAAAAAAATAAAAAATTGCCTATTCACTCACTGAAATTGGCCTTCCACTGATCTGGGCATGGCCTTCCCACCTGGCCTGGGCTTCAAAATTCTTCAACGTGCCAAAAACACCTATAGATGAGCTCCATTGCCTCTAAAACTTGTTCCAGTGGATTCAGAGCATGCCAGTCTACTAAGAATAACCATATTTGAGCAAAAATTGGTCGAAAATTGACCAAGATAGGCCTCATTAAATTTTCCCCCAATTTCTCCTCCAAATCTGGAAAACTGCAATTAACTACAACTAAATCACGAGCTGTCCGCCAAAAATGGCAGACACATCAAATCTACCGCCAAATTAATCTCGTTATTATCTTAAATTTAAGTGCAATTTAATTTTGGTCCTAGTGCTAATCATGCTTAAATCCGGAGCCCTCGGCATGGTCGTGAGTCACGGTCTTATGGTGAGGGGCTGGCCCCTCCTTCCCCGTCAGAGAAATACACTGCATACAAATATAAATTCGCGACATTGATTTTCAATGTGGAGGCACAGAGTTCTTGTGTAAGAAGTCACGGAGTCAAACACTGACTCGACCCCATTACATGTTTTGCACCCAGCGCCAGTTAGAAACCTTATTGCTTGCCACCATATTTCCATCCATTGAATACACATGCTCCACCCACCATAACATTAATGCTCCAAAACGGTTAGATCCGCTCCATTTAAAATATCTACCATGTAATACGTTAATACCATACAATGCCACCATTGGTATTTAATATACCTCCTTACTAAATGCACCCACCAACTTAATATGCCAACATGTCGATTTATATTTTAAACCATGACTTTGTTGGGTTTTAAATAAATTTGAAATTTGGATTTATATAAATGTGTGGAATTAGTAAGTATATGATTATTGAAACCATATATATATATATATATTAATTCAACTTAATTAAAAATAAAATAATTTTCTAACACATAAATTTATGAACTCACATTCAACTAATCCACATTCAACTTTGAAGGATATTGGGTGATTTTTACCTTCACAAATTAAACTGGCGAATCTCATAGTGACACTTGTCACAATCCCATTGGACATAAAAACTGAACATTCTCTTCATGCTGACTGGACTGCCATGTCATCAGTTGTACTTGTTCCTCAATATTTTATTAAAATTTTCTTTGTTTTTAACAACAATCAACAGACCATAACTCCTTCATTCGAACTTGGTTTTCAACGAAACGAGTTGCGTTGGATTCCTTGTGATGTGACGATCGTTTTGAATCAAGTTTGGTGCAATTCTGAGCACTTTAATTTTTGAGCTAGTTTTTGTCCCTGATCCAGATTATGATCATGTGCCAAAATACAAGTCAACATATCCTGCCTAGAGAATTATAATTTTATAATGCTTTTTCCAGAGGATTATAACATGACAATTTGCCACATATCCATATAACGTGACACGTTCTCTTTGCATGCACCACCCACCTACCTAATTTCTGGTAGCGAAAGGGGGCACCTTGCACTGGTTTCAATGTTCCTTCATTCACGACTTTGCAATCTCAACATTGTTCATTCAGATCCATATCAGTGACCGTATGTAAATTAGCCCCGCTGGCTACTAAACGAGGGCTTTATTTATATCAGTTGTTATCCTATCATATCATCAAAATATTTTACGTAAATAATTTGGAGAATTGTTATTCCAACTAATTTTTCAGTGGCCTCCCTTTTACTTAACATATATTCCATTGGTGGTAGATGTGTAGCACCTGTGTTTCGAAATAGTCCATTTGGAGAATAATTTGGTCATCCTTAGGTTGGTCGACATACCAGAGGGCGACCGTGTGCGACCGTGGTATTACGAGTATAGGGCTTATAGAAACTTTTAAGACTGCACTTTTAGAAGCCACTACTGGTCGCAATACAGTGAGTCTCAAGTCATGGATGGATAATTGAGAAAAGGACTCTTTTCCTGTAGATTGCGCAGAGAGAGTATCCAGGATCACCGCTTCCTCCACTCGGTAAAAAGTCCTAATATGAGAAAAGTTGCAAGGGATCTATCTAAAGTGTTTATCTTGTCCGAGAAATGGTCTGAGAAAATGAAGACAAAAAAAGAATGGGTTAGTAGAACCTTGGAGGATAAATAGAGTGTATTCGAGGATTTTTCTTCCTGATCAACATTTTTCTATCAGTTTGACTGACCAAGTCTAAAATAGAAGAATATTTAATTATGTAGATGTTTTTTAAACTTTATTAAAATAACATAATTTTTAATTACATACATGTATTTTAAACTTTGTTTTCCGAAATTATGTAATTATGTATGTTAAGTGAAGAGGTTGGAATTAAAAAAAAAAATTGACGCTTCTCCAAGATTAATGGATTTAAATTTATAATTAATTATTCAGTTATGATAATTATGCTTTTTTATTATTCTAAATTTATAGTTAATTTCTCAGCGATAAGTAAAATTAGAATGTTCACTGACACATTCACATTTAACATCCATACATCTAGATTTAAACTCAATTCATTTCCCAAAAAAATCTTCTGCAATTTTAACCATTTTCGAATTTCTGATTTCAATTTTCAATCGATGCAAAATTATAAAATTAAAATAAAAAGTGAAAGATGCACCAAGTGAAAATGAATCTGAACATAAAATTTTTATTTTTCAAGTTTTCAAGGGTTTTGTTGTACAAGAAACAAATATGAAAAATTAATGTAGCTCGGGCCATGCACTTTCGAATGTTTTTTTTAACCATTTACGTTGTATGACAAAGATAAATATTCAACCATTCAGCCCTTGTTTTCAGTTGACACTGTGTGACAAAGATATTTACCTTCACTTGCAGCTGCAACCTCATAGAGATTACTCCTTGATTGTTCCATAAATATAGTCAGAAGATAGTCATAAATTGGCATGAAAAGACTAAATTTGGTACGCATATAGTCATAAATTGGCATGAAAAGACTAAAGTTGGTCCGCAGCAAGAGGACCAAACGCCGAAATTCAGAGGAAAACCAGGGTGGGCACTTGTAGTCTCCCTAGTAGATCTTATACATATCATCACATTTTCATCCTGGAACGATAATAAGCCCACCACGAGCACGAACAATATGACCCCGCATGACCACATGTCGGCCATGGCACTGTCATAGCCCTTCTTGGTGATAACCTTAGGCGCAACATAGGCCGGCGTGCCGTACACTGTGTGCAGAAGTCCATCCTGCTTGAACTACTTCGACATCACGTTCAACCTGAATTTAGAGATATTAACATTCCCATTGTCGTCTAATAACAAGTTTTATGGCTTCAAGTGCTCTCGGTGATATACTTCCTGGATGTGGTAGAAATCCACTGCGCTAATCAGTTGTTGAAAACACCTTATCACCTCCTCCTCCTTCATTTTCCCCTTGTCTACAACCCTGTTGAAGAGCTTGCTACCCTTAACATACTCCATCACAAAGTAAATCTTCGTCTTGCTCACCATGACTTCATAGAGCCTAGAAATGTTCGGGTGTTGAACCAGCCTCATAATCGAGACTTCCTGTTTAATCTGCTTGATCATGCCGACGTTGAGGATATTTTCGTTTTCCATGGCTTTAATGGCCACGCTCTCTCCCATCTTCAAATTTATGGCATAGTAGACCTTAATCTTGAGCTTGTGATGTTTTGTAGTAGTGGGAAGCTTATGTTGTTCTATAGTTGTAGGAATCCTAACAGATAGTTAACATGCCTTGGTTACATGACACCCACACCATACCATTGACACTATACCATTTAGGGTAAGAGATGATAAGAGATGATAGGGAAATGAGATATAAAATGTGAAGTTAACTGTTTCCAAATTAATTCTTATTCCATTCCAAACTAGCATTAAAATAACATCGATTTAACTTCAAAACTTTTTATCTTAAGTTTTAATAGAAATAAAGGAAATCATACAATCTTTCCTGTAATAAGAGGTCGAAATACGAACTTAGGTTAAAATTTTATTTGGTAGGATATTTTTGTTAAAAGATTGGTTAAAAGATAGAATACAATGAAATGTAAAAAGAATTAATGTTAAGTAAACGCCAATTAAATGGTATAGTCCCTGCACTAACAAAGGCATGGACTGATAAGATGGTGGGCCTGCTTTCTGAATCTTGCCTACCGATTATATAAATTGGAAAATTCCTTGGATTTTCTGAATATGAATGGGTATTAGTAAGGTTTTCAAAAACATGTAGCTTGTCAATAATATGTTTTGTACAGTTCTGAGCACTTCCAAAAAATAGGGATTACAAAAATTTACACGTAAAATAAGAGAAAAATGCCCTATGACAGGAAAAATTTCTGTAAAATTCCATCCCTGATTCTCCCACCACAAAAAATTCTAGTAACCCCTATTTTACAACTTCTCTTTTCCCATATGGCCCTAAAATCACAATTGGAGAGGAGTAAGGACCAAGTATCAGAGTACTTAAAATCATGGGTTTTGATATGCATGCAGAACAAACATGGTCAGAATCAGTGCAAAAAATATCTGAATCTGGATACATCCTTGATTAGGTGATGAGTGTTAAAGCTCAAAAATTAAAGTGCTCAAATTTGAATGGAAACTGAACGACAACAAAGAGCTCGTCGCCAAGAATCCGACGCATTTCGTTTCATCAAAAATCGACTCCGGGAGAGGAAGGTAGAGCATACTATTAGTTTTCCTAAACAACTAAATTTTTTTCAGAAATGACAGAATGATGACATGGAAACCTAGTCAGCAAAGAAAAGGATATTATGGAAATATTCTGTCATTTTCGCCTAATGACAATGTGACAAGTGTCACTGCAGGATTCGTTAGAAAGTTTGAAAGGTGATTTTTTTTTATGTTATCTCCTAAGGTCGAATTTCATATTTTAATGGTTGAATGAAATTTGTTTTATATGGTGCATCTAGGGGCTGCCACATGTCCCTTTTTGTGAAAATTTTTATGAATTTTTAATGAATTTTTTTTATGTTATCTCCTAAGGTCGAATTTAATATTTTAATGGTTGAATGAAATTTTTTATGATTTTTTTATGAATTTTTTTATGTTATCTCCTAAGGTCGAATTTCATATTTTAATGGTTGAATGAATTTTTTTTTATATGGTGCAGCCAGGGGCCGCCACTTGCCCCCTCTAGTGGACCAAGGTTTGGGCGAATTTCATATATGGTGGACAAAGTTTCAAACTCCGAATTATTAATAATATTCAAACTCTGAAATATTAACATATATTTAAAGGTTGGTATAGTATTGTATGGTGGTGCAAAATATATTACCAATAGAAGGGTGGAGGTCGGGGTTCGACCCCACGACCTTCCCCAAGCGATCACAACCATTACCAACATACCACACCATGAAACTTATTAATATATGTGTACGGATTTTATTTGAATTCAAATGCTTTGACCGTTGGGTGGAGGAGGGGGCTAGCCCCGTGGTTCGACCCACTCATAATAGACCCTCACTGCAGGACCACAACAGAAGACCAGGCGCAGAGGCTATGTTAATGCGTGAGTTTAAAGTCTTAAATGAGTTTTAATTAACCCCTAATCCAATGTTTATGCGCTAATCACATATTAATCCGGATTGGTGTTAAAGATCATGTTTAGCACTAATCTCCATTTAATCTCCACTTAAATTTAATTAACTGCAGTTTAATATGGCTGAGAATTTGACAGAGCCCCCAAATTTAGCAGCCCTAACTGGATTTTCTCCAGTTTTAGTGGGGTTTCCTAGGCCAGAATTAAGGAGGCCATAACTTTTGCAAAATTCGATCAAATTGGGAGCAAGAAGAGTCTATTCTGGATGATTTGGACATTATGAACACATTGAAGCAGGTTTTAGGAGATGATAAATGTAAACACCAATTTTTTCACATTTGAGCTAATACAAAAGCCCAAGCCATGGAAGCTGGACCAAGGAGATGTAGCCCAGGAGGGGTGAACTCCTTCATCAAAACATTGTGTTAATGGATCATTTGATGGTTTGCTATACATGTTATTATTGTTGTTCAGTACTTTTTTTTAAAGTTAAAATTCTCATGAATTTAACATAAAATTTAGTACATTAACCTGTTTAACACTCAAAAACACCTCAAGAAACCAATGCACATGAAGCAAGAGATCAACAAATTATTTATAATTCTGGAGATGAAATTAGCACAACAAAACTACCATTCAGATTCAGATCATTCCCATAGGAACATTCAGAAATAGTACAGGGACATGGTAGGACCTATGGTAGAGATATAACAGTCTTCTAGATTTGAATCGGCAAACTCTTGAATAGAAAACAAATAAATTAATAGACAACAAATCACATGTATAGCCATCCCATGCAACAATCGACTCAAACGATTGGTTTCTCAAATACAACATATTTAATAATTATTTCAATTTCACACCTTTCTTAATCTTGGCGAAATGATTAATAAATCATTTCATTTGTTAATTATTTCTAAATAAATATATTTGACCATTTTTAATATCTTTTCCCTCTCGAAAAAATATAATAAACTATTCTTAATGGTTAGATCTTGATTTGGTCAATAATAATTTATTATTTACAATTTTCAAGATCAACCCAATAATTTGTTATAAATAAGAGGGTTTTCCATTCATTTTTCACCATGATCACTATCAGCATCACCACTATCATCTTCTAGCATTCACACTCCCCTTAGTGTTATATTCATTGTTTTTAGTTTTTCACACATTGAGAGGATAATTGATTATTGAAGCACAAGGACATCAAAGTACCCATCCCATGGGGGGGGGGGGGGGATTTATGGACCTCATATTGTATATCTCCTTCACCAATTGTTATTAATAAAATATTATTTATTTTAAATTTATTTCCATATTGGGTTATTACATTGGTTATATATGGTTGTTTTATGTTTTGGATCGTATATAATTTTTTTGCTGCAGGGTTTTCTCGTTTTATTGTTGCAGATCTGAAGCATAAAGAACCACATATTGTTTTTAGGGTCACTTGTCACCAATGACTTAAGTGAAGTGTTTTTGGTACATATTCCCAAAATATTTACACTAACAAATGGCGAATCCACTAGGTCTTTAACTACATTTTTCGTCAACAAATGGCGACTCCACTGGTGTATTAATTCAGCTCCTGGTTGACTAATGTTTTGGTGGTTTTCAATATTTTATTTAGCTATTTATAGCCTCTCAATTTCTATTTTTAGCTTTCCTTTATTTTTCTGTCAATTTTTTGGATTCTGGTGGTTTTCCGATTCTTTTCATGGGTCACAAGTACCAGCCGAGCAGGAGACGACACAATCTGGGCGAGATCTACTGACTGAGATTTCGACGATAAAAAAACATTTTTCAACCCCAGATATGCATTCTGGAATGCACAATTTGGCTAGTTTACCATGTTTTCCACTGTTTCCAGGTCAACACTTGCATTTTTCATTTTTTCCATGATTTATTTTCAGATTTTTTTCATATTTGATGAGAGTGTTGTGTGTGGACTTAGAAGGGTTTCTTGTCTATTTTTGAGTCTCCCCTAGGCCTATGTTCTGTTATTTTTTCTCTTTTAGGAAGGAAAAAACCCCCCTAGGGTTTAGAGTACACCTCCACCTTTTTAGGAAGAGATTTTCTTGGTTGAGTCTAGGGTTCATAATTTTTAGCCACCGATTTTCAGGGTCTGATCCATTGATTTGTAGCCCTTTAGGATACATTATTTTATCATTTTAACTCCCTTTTGATTTTATTTTTTCCTCCCACCCAGGAACGCCTTGTTTCCTAGGTTTTAGAGCTTATTTATTATCCTTTGTGGCAATTTTCATCTCTAATTTTTGTTGCTTGTCTGCACTCCCTTTGACATTATATATTTTAGGCCTTTTGTGTGTTTTTGAGTAGATTTTTCACCTCTCATTTTTTAGTTTTTTGATAACCTTTTTGGGTGGGGTATGTGTGCTTGGATTGGATGTTTATTTTACTGTCCATTTACATCATTATTTACAATTTTTCCGCACTTTATTTCAGCAGCACATGGAATCATCAAACATTCTCAATAAACTCATACACTAAACAAATGTTTCACACACATTTTCCCACCCTAAGCGAACGTTAGTTTGGTTAACACCACCAAGCCAAGACTGGAAACAAACCACATAATAATAATATAACACACATATATTAAGCCCACTTGGGCACCAAAGCCAAACAATATGTGTAGTTAGGTGGAGGATCTATGGGATAGGCTTTCAATAACACTCCTCGATCACTTACATTGAGACATAGAAGTTGACTTATCAGGGAGCATAAAATCCTTCACCATCCCACAGTCCAAAGTCAGAGTGTGTCAAAACTAGATTCAGAGGGCGTTAGTCTAGGTCATCATGAAAACAGTTCTCCTCAGGCCTACCCAACCTATGGTAAGGAATTTCATGTTGTGTCTGATCACCAAGAAGCTTAAGGCTCGACCACCCCTGTGGGACGAAGGTAACCAGAGTGACCAACCGTAGGAAAACACCCTATAGGACTACCTGTGGGAAACAATTGTTTTTTTACCCAACCTTTCTTTGGACAATGTTTCTTTCGGGGATCAGATTCCATCAAGTAAGAATTTTTTTGGAAGGCTATCTGAAACAGTAGATTTAGGATTTGTTTTAGGATTTAGACCACCTATAGGATAAAGGTCATTTTATTTGATAGGACATGCTTTCTTGAATTATATTAGCATCTTAATATAGTTAGTTTACACTTCGCACCACTGCACTAGGTGTTTGCCCGTTGTTTGTTACTCTTTTTCTCCTATCATCCTTTAGATATTTAAGTGATAATTTTCTTGACATCATTGCACCCCCTGAGCATTTACCACAGATAATTCGAGGCCTTCGCCCTTATTTTTCATTAGTACATATTACCCCTCCCCATCGAGTTAGATTTCATCCTCCCAGTCCTCCATCGAGTCCTCATTCTGACTTTGGTTCTACTGATTCTTCTAGTTCTTCCTTTGATTCCGCGTCTTCTCAACCTTGCACCATCACCATGTCAGGCACCAACATGGGTGCGGGGAACCAACATGGTAACCCGGGTACTAACCAGGGTAACCCCACAAGCGGATCCTCTTCTAGTATGGTCACTCCTACTCCATTGTTGATCCAAATGGAAAGTGACATCTACCCATGGTATTCATTCACCCATGGTATTCATCCACCCATGGCATATACCAATGGTATTGTAAGTGATATACACCCACGCTATTGTAAGTGACATCCACCAATGGTATTCATCCACCCATGGTATTGTAAGTGGCATCTACCCATGGTATTTACCCACCCATGGAATTTTCCCGTGGTATTGTAAGTAACAAGTCACATTTTGTAAAATTACAGTTTATCCACCATAATGTAGCTTTTACAATTATTCTCCGTTTTAATAAAAATAATGTTTCTTTGTGGTTTTTTTTACTGTGTGTCCTCTCCTTTCTTTTCTGGAATTTCAATTTTTCATATCCCGGGGGCCTCCACCCCAAGATCCAGACAAGTGGTATTAGAGTCAAGTTATGAATCAATGGAAATGATATTTTGACACATATTTAAATTTCAAAAATTTTCAGTAATATTCAACAAAATTCATGCACGTGCTTCGACATCCACAAAGCGCTTTCTTGGGAAAAGTGGGAAGATTTTTTGATTTGCATGAATTTTTTGGGCGGTGAGTTTACAAATCGTATATGAAATGTTTCATGAAAAATTTACAAAAATAAATAAAATATCTAGATTCCTTGCGAAAAATAATCAAATTAGAAAAAAAAATCGGCCGAATCGAAGTTTGAATGAGAAAGATATCACTGATTTAAAATCAACTGTGTTGCAAAACAATTCATGACGATAATTTGTGGATGATGGCTCTCCTATCATTTTTTGAAATTTTTATGTAGAATTTTAGAGCAATTATTTAGTATCTAAGGCCCTCTTGAAAAATAAGCCAATTTCAAAAAAGTAATTGGTTGAATTAGAGTTCGGATGAGGGAGATATCGCTGATTTAAAATCAATTATTTTTTCAGAACTTTTGTGACAGTGGGATAGATGGAGTGAGAACTGAGTTTCCAGAGTGTCCATATAGGGATTTCATTCACATGGGAAGATTAAAAATGATCATTTTATTTCCAAAAACAAGTTATAATAATGATTCTAAGTTACATTGACCGAGTGATGCCAATTTTAAATTAGTTTTTATATTTGGAGCAAAATTTAGTGTGGGTTCCCTTTGGAGACGTGCCCTCCCACCCCGCTTTAGTAGGCACCTACTTCATATTCATCAGTTTCAACATAGCAGCATCATTTGGATTCTTTGGAGACGTTCCCTCCCACCCCAGGCTATGTAAGCACTTGCTAGTTCATCAACAATCAGCATCACAGTTATGAGCCAACCACACAAAATATTTGTCATCAAAGTCTATTTGCTACACCACACACTGTTAGTGTCATAGTTGGTCACAAGAATTACATAGCATATCTATTCTAAAATCTTTGTTTTTCATGGCTATGGGTCATCCAAAAAACTACACTTCAGTGAAGTCCATTTGCTAGGCCACACATTTCCAGTATCATAGTTGGTCACAAGGATTACACGATATCTCTATCCTCAGATATTTTTTCATCATGGTTATGGGTTAACCATGCAAAAACCTTATCTTTAGTGACCCTTCATATTCAACATATAATTCTCAAGATATAAATTCACACAATGGGGACCATTGATTCTTAATTAGGGAGGAATGATCTGAACTGAAAGTGGCATCTACCCATGGTATCCATTCACCCATGGTATTCATCCACCTATGGAATCTACCAATAGTATTGTAAGTGACATCCACCCATGATATTCATCCACCCATGGTATTTTAAGTGATATCTACCCATGGTATTCATTCATGCATGGTATTTACCCACCCATGGAATTTACCCGTGGTATTGTAACTAAAAAAAATTATAAGTAACAATTCACATTTTGTAAAAGGAAAAATTGTCCACTACAATGTAGCTTTTACAACTATTTTGAATTTTAACAAAAAAAAAATTCTATGTGGTTTTTTTTACTCTGTTCTCTCCTTTTTATTTTCTTCCATTTCAATTTTTCAGATCTTGGTGGCCTCCGCCCCAAGATCTAGATAAATTGCTACCCTTTATGGTTAGTTTGAGTCTTCCTGATTTTAACTAGCTTATCAATGACCCTATTCTCCATGACCCCAATTTTCCTACTATGCCCACCAATCTTCCTTTCAACATACACAATTTCGAGGTAAATCCTGGAGAAGATCCTCAAAGGTCCATTACATCAAAACACTGCTTCTAAATCCTCCCATACCTATAGCGTAGTAGATGACTTAGCACAGTCTCCTGCTGCCATGTCAATGTTGGAAGTACTCCAGACATGCCCATCCCAACAAAAATATATACTCTCTATTTTGTGTGTTGTGTATCCCTTTGACGATCACATGAATATCTTTGACGTTGAAAAATCGGAACACCCCCCGCTACCTTCATTCGTTTCCTTTAAAATATCAATATCCATAAGAAATTCCACTGTTTAGCGGTGTGTCATAGATGAAGGAACCTCCACCTATGTGATGGATGCTAGTGTTTGGAAGAAACTTGGTTCACCTAACTTGTACCCATCCACCATCACTCTTTGTGCTTGGGATGGTTATCCCTCACAACCCCTTAGATTATATCGCAACTGTCCAATTACTATTGTCAGAAAGATAATATTCATTGATATTGAAGTTATTGATGCTCCATTATATTATAACATCCTCTTGGGATGTAGTTACACATATTCTATGTTAGATGTTGCATCTGTGGTATTTTGTAAGATGTGCTTTCCTCATAATGGAAATATTGTCACTATCGATCAATTAACTTACTATGATCCTAACTCTTAGACTTCCCCTCATTCCACTATATCATCGATGGCTGAAAATAATATTGTCTCATCCATCACCAATGTCTCACCGGGAGTCTACAAAGATTCCATGCTACTTGGTGCTTATTACAGTCCACCTCCTACCCCCTTGGAGCCTAACTCTTCCAGTGTTTGCATGCTTCAAGTGTCACATGCTCCCAATAAGCAGTATGGTACACCTTCATAACAACCAACCTCCCCAAAACCTGCTACTCCCAAATCAACCCACCCTTTAGGTATAATTCCTCAAGATCAATTTCCTTCTATTGGTATCTCTCCTAGTCCTTTCCAGCCCATAACCGTTCCCCTAGGACTTAAGCATCTGGGAGTAGTTCCTCCAGGTCATTACCCTTATGTTTAGATTCCTTTCTTATTTCCACCACCTAGAATATTTTTTGTGCCTGTTATGGCTACGTTGAGTCTTCCTAACATCACCTTGGGGATCCCATTCTAGTACATTGATCCTCCCACAAACACTCCCCCTGATCAACTCAAACCTTACACTGCTTTGACCCTAATTCAAACTGTTGTTCCTACCCCTTCCTTTAATTCAGTTCCAAAAAAACCTCAACATGAACCTAATCCTATTGAAAAAGAATTTGGTGAGGGGGCAAAAGCCCAGAAAAAGGGACATAAAGAAAATATACCCCAACCAACTCCATCTCCTCTATAGCCTCCAAAGCCTACTCCTCCATGCTCTTTGTGTGATTTTGTTGGACACATCACCAATAATTGTCCTAAGCTACCTCATATAAATAATTTGGTCTTTGATACCTTCCCTGAATCCAACATTCTAGAGGCCCATGTCACCTTACCCGAGATGGCTAAGAGGAATAGATCCTTACGCACAAATCACCCTTGTGATTTGTGTGATAACAATGGCCATTATTCTCATCATTTTCCCCATATTGAATACTTTCATGATACACTTCAAGTCCTTCATGAATTAGATGGAACTCATAGTGAGTCCACTTCCACTTTACCTATGGATTCTGGTCTCACTATTGTACTAGAATAAGAGGTCTCTCAACTACCCATCGTGATCCCTCCTCCTGATGTCGAGATGATAGATAGTACTGCTCCTATTATCTACTTTTCGTCATCCATGGGATTGATGTATTGAGAATCTCTTGGAGTTTCCTATTTTGATTCCATTGAACCTTATTCATCGAACACTTTAGTCTCATCATCGGTAGATATGTCCCATTTGCTAGTCATCACTCACTCTCCTCTCTTTGATGATGCACATGTGAACCTTGTCTCTCATGAAGATGATTTAGGTAGCTCCTCCTCATCATGTGGTGTCTCTTCCTCCAATCTTCCAATTTTTTATTTTGATGAGGACATCATGGAAGCCATGAACACCCCTTATTATCCTTGGGACGATATGCACCATTGTGCATATTTCCTTCTGCAAAAAACCAAGAGTCAATATGCTATGGAGTCTAAAGACTTCATTCATGGTGAAGTCGATTGGTTTAGAAATCCCATTCCTGCACTAGATGCTTTCTAAGAAGGAAATATGGCTAACATATCCCCTACCATCAAAATTAACATTTTGAATAAAGAAGGGATTGAAGAAAATATCATCTTGGGGGCACAATGCACCCCTAATTACACTAAGTTATTCAAGTAATTATGTGATTTTTTCCCCTGGTCTTATTCCGAGATGCTTGGACTTGATCCTGTTAGTCATCAGTAATTTTTGCTGATTCTAAAGATGACTAAGTAATGGTCCTAGATTTCTAAAAAAAAAAATTATGAAATATTGTGAGTTTTAGAAATTTCACTGCCTTCATTATCCTAAGCTAAACTATTTCACTATCTTTTCCCCTCTTTGCCCTCTAAGTTTCACCTCACTGATCCAAAAGTTGGGCCTATTAACCTCATTTTCACTACCCTACCCACACTCTCATCCACTCCATTTTTTCCTATAAAAAACCCATTTTCCCTTTCCTAAACCCTCATGGAGCACACCCCTATTTCTCATTTCCGTTTACATGTATTAAACAATGTAAAAGTCCACTTTTACATTGTTTAAAACCCAAAATTAAGCCTTTAGGGTGTTATATTTTTTATAAATATAAAACTCTGTTTTATATCATAAACCCGTCCTTTTGATATATAGGCTTAAGCCCCCTTTTTCTTCTAAGCCCCAACCCCCTCACACTCATAAGACCCCAACCTCTGCCTATATATAAGCCCTTCCCCTATGCAAAAAATGCCTCTGCCTTTCATTTCATAAACCTCTGTAGACCTTACAAAAGGGCTCCTTAAACCTTTAAATTATTAAAATATGGGCCCCGCCTCTTATCATGCCAAACACCTCTCCCAAACCTTATAAATTGATGCATTTTTGCTAAATTATTAAGCCCTCGCGCCCATCCTCCAGTAAACCCTGCCATCCAATGAAACCTCACCACTTGTCCTCCACTTCAGCTAGCCCGATCACCTGCTCGCCCCCTCCTGAACACGCGATAGCCGTTGATATCCCATCCCGAGATTTGACGGTCCCCGACGCATATCACATATATAATCGCGTCGAGGTTAACATTTTCTGACCCACACGAAATAGGAGGTTTTTCTCCACCACGTGTCGCGTCCTAGGCTATATCGCATGCCTCCCACCAAAAACCTCTTACTGCCATTTCTCCACGCGATAAACTGCTTCCGATTTTCTGAGACCGCTTGCCCTCTGGGCCAAAATTCAAACCCTCCTGCCTCCGTTTGAACTCCTACCGAGTTCCGCCTTCGGAACCTTGTATCCTACACCATCTCGTCCTCTGCAAACACCCTCCGACAACCCAAAAACAAATAAAATGTAGTCATATGCCATCCCCGCAAGTTTTAAATTAATAAATTGTGTTTTTGTGCAGGTTCAATGGTGAAATGCTTGAGAGACATTCCGATGGTCATAAAATGACCAAATTAGCCTCTGGATGACGATCTAAGAGCCTAATTTAAATTACAGAGGTTCCAAGGCCTTATATCAAAGACTTACCATCATGAAACATGATCATCGATGGTCGAAGAAACCCTCCTACCACGAAGAAGAGCCTTCCCTACACACAGAAGACAAACACAGTCAAAGGAAGCAACAAAGAGAAGGAGTTTGAAAGATTGAAGGGGTAATCCTTAAATCAAAAGCCAAAATAAAAGATTAGTCAGTTAAGGTAGAAGTTAAAGGAAAAAGGCAGACAGTTAGCATAGATTAAAAGATAAAGGAAAAGATTAGAAGGACAAAACGAAATACTAAATGAACGGACATAGATCAAAAATATTAAAATAAAAACATCAATATAAACAGATAGTCAGAATATAAAGACAGAGTTTAAAGGCCTAATGAAGAGTTTAGAGGTAAAACAGAAGCATATCAACCCAAAGCAAATTTGAATTAACTGCACCTACAGGCAGTTGCTTCTTTCAAAGATATTTCTGCCACCTAGTGCTTTGTGTCCTTCAATAAAGCATTAAACAGTTTTGAACCCAGTCAGAGATATTTTCTATCTGCCAGGAAGTTATTGTAAAAGTTATGGATAGGCCTTAAAGTCAAACATTTCACCCATAAACCCTCAAAAGTTAAGATAGGAGTTATTATTCAGAGAAATATCTGTAGATATTCCTGCCTTGAGCCTTGCATGGTCTTCAAGGCAAGGAATTCATTTACTCTGTAATAAATGACACCCAAACCCTAAGAATTAACTTCACCTCCTCATTTGCAAATAAATACCGCATTTGAGCTCATTATCTTGTTGGCATTTGATGACTCTTTGAATTAATACAGAGTCTTTTGGAGGTTGAAAATAAATTGATGTCTTGGAGCTTGTGAAAGTCTTGATTTGTTTGTTGATGGAGGAGGTCTGCTTGCAGGATCCCTGAGATTGGTTTATGGTGAAGTGCTTCTAATCTATTATTGTTTTTTCCCGTTTCATTATGTTTCCATATTTCTATATTGCAGTAGAGCAAAATATTTAGGCTAAGAAATGTTTCTAAAGGCACCTTAGTTCTGTTTGTTCTTCACTGCCTTAATGTTTTCCTTTGCTAGGACATTTTAGAGAATTCTTAATTGCTCTCTAGACCCCCTAAGTTTGTTTATTTCATAAATAGTTTAATACAATAGGGATCAAGCATGATTTATGGCTAGCCCTGCTTATTTGATGCCACTAAAACACTTTTTTTGAGGTCTCTCTCTAAAGTACCATTAGTTAAGTCTGCCAAAGAGGTTTTGTTTCAATCATACCCTTTGTACTTGCTTAAATAATTGTTTTAGAGATCTTCATAGCTATAATCAAAGATGTTTAGGCGTTCCCTCTTCTCTGATTATAGTTAGATGTGTGTCTTGAATGTTTTCTATCCTTGAAGGTGAAATCACTAGAATTTAAATGAGTTTCTCGCCTTCTATATTTCATTGGAATGTTTGTCTTGAATAATTATCTGCTTTAGTTGAATCAAAGAATTTATGGTTTTCCCTGTCTATTGATTGCCTCTTTATGCTTATGATATTTAATTCCCTTTTGTTAGAGGTACATGATAAAGGATTCTTAATTTCCCATTGTCTTACTTCTATTCTCACAATTGATGTCCATCTCATTTTCCTTAAAACCTTGAAGATCCATTGACCAAGTTAGATTTTCCCTGTGATTATCCCCGATATATTGATGAACCTGTCATGAATTTTATACTCCATTGCCTAATGACTATGAATATTTCCTCATTATATCTATTCTGCTAGATCATGTTACCCAACAAAAACAAACAACAAACCTTGTACTTAACAACTAGCCTAAAATCAACCATCTAAAGCAAACAAGTTCATATCCTTTGCAAACAAATAGAGAGATCCCTCTCTGAGTCCAGGAAGACTAGGTCTTAGGGCTCCAAAGACTGGTCTGATGTTGCCTTGTCCATTTGGCCTACCAATCTGCTAAATCATGGGACCACAACATAATGCCAATCACGGTGGGACATCTAAGTACATAGTTGCCTGAATTCCTCTTAACACTAATTAGACCCTCAGTTAGGCTTAGAAAATCCAGTGAATCTGCTACCTCATCACTACCACCAACACAATGGTTATCATGATGGGACCTTTGAGTCAGTGACAATCTTAGTATCCCTAAAAGAACTCAGAAAACCCCAAAAACCATTCATAGATTGGTTTTGTGTTAGTTATTGGTGGCAGAATATACACATATATCCTCAAAACAACAAAAAAACCTCCACCTGGCGACTCCACTAGCCTCCAGTAGGCCTATTACTTCACTAGTCCTCATTAGACTTCCTTAGGATTGTGTCAAAACAACTCTGAGAAGTTTACAAGCCTAGTCCCATACTATGTAAGTTTACTAAGCACAAAGAGAGGACAGTCCTTCTGAAAAACAATCCTAAACTTTCAGCCTCCCTAAATTTTGAGTTTTAAATCTAGCTTCACAAAGGATCAATAATAGATCTCATCCAGACCCAAATCCTCCTACCATAGTTGATAACCTAGAAAATATTTTGTGGCAAACTTCTAATTCCGGAAACTTAACTACTGATAGCACTATTCATAGAGCAATCTCTATTCCTGAACATCTTACAACCTTGCAAGATCCTCAGTTTGACTCGCACCATACAAAGAACCTATTTAGAACCAAGTCACATAGTGAGATTTCCTAGACTGACCTTGAGCCCACAGATTTGCAGCAGAGTTCTAGTAGAGAAGCCTCTCCTTCCACTCCTGATTTTCAGCTTCTCCATCACTTTAGCTCTTTCCATACCATATTTGCCCATAATCAGTTTGCTGGTCCAAGTACTTCCACCACACCCATCCACACATCCACTGTTCAAAATACTCCATTTCATTCCACATTCCCTCTCACAAACCCACCTCTTGTAAATCTTCCATTTACTCCTATCATGGTAGCATGGTATGCCCCACTGGTGTTACCGCAGCCTTTTGTTCCTTTACCAAATGATTACCAATCCAGAATTCCCAACTTCACTGGAACTGAATCTACCATTGCTCAATAACATGTAGATAAAATGAATGATGCCTTTGAATACATGGAAATAGAAGAAGAGACCATTAAGATGAGGATATTTTCCCAAAGCTTAGGAGGAGAAGCCAAAAAATGGTTTAAAAGCTTAACTCCTAACAACATAAATGATCTCCCTTCCCTATACCAAACATTCATAAACAAATGAGAAATTAAAAATAACCCTCTCCAAATCCTTTCAGAATATAGAAAACTTAAAATAAATGTTGGGGAAAGTGTCCAAGATTACTGCACTAGATTCAATAATGTTTACAATGCACTTCCACCAAACATGAAACCTCCACTAGGCTTAGCCTTAGAAAAATTTCCAGAAGGTTTTGACGCAGACATGGCCTATCAGCTAAGATAAAGAGACCCCTTAACTTTAGAAGATATGCAAAGGGGAGATGTAAGTGTAGAAGCAAATTAGATTGTAAAAAGAGCTAGGTTAAAATCAGAAAAAAGAGTTACATACAAAGATGAAACTATGGCTTCAACCTCATCATCTGATGCAAAAATTGATAACTTAGTGAGGGTAACGGAAAGAATGAAGGAAAGGATAAATTTACTTGAAAGAGTACCTCCTAGTGAGAACCAAGCAAATCCCCAAAAAAGAAATAGGAATCCAAATTTCAGAAGAGATCCCCCTCCAAATAGACAAAGAGACAATGACCAAAAAAATAGGCCTCCTTTCCAAGACAACTATGTGGATGAAGAAGAAAGGGAGACCGAAATATTGGAGGAAAATCATGTAAATCTGATAGGATCTGATAGTGAGGGTGATGTTTTTCTCAATGAAGAAGAACAAGGATTTTTTTCTTCAGACCAAAATGAAACTAACCATGAGGATTATGAAGATTACTAGTTAGGATTTGAAAATTCCATAATGGAAGTCCACAGGCAATATGACCTTAGGAGCAAAAATAACCAAGATAATTCCAAGAGTAATAACTCAGACATTGTTGTTAGTAAAACCTCATAAAATATTCCTAAAAAGACAACAAACAATACCAACACTATAGCTAAGAAAGATGATCTGAATAAAGATAAAACCAGCCAACAAAGTGTTGACCCAAGTTGCCCTAGTACTTCTGCTAATGACCCTGGAAAATCTATCCAAAATAACAATCTTAATAAAACTCAGCAAATCAGAATTGCTGAAAAGACTGTGTGTGAAAAAATAGATGTAAATATGTCAAAAACACTAGCACCTTTTAGCCTTGAGGGAGAAATTTCTAAGATTAAAATTAGCATACCCCTTGCTGAACTAGTAACCCAGGATGTATATAAAAATCAAGTCTTGAAAGCTTTGAATATTGGAAATGAAACTGATACTTTAAACTTGATAGATGATAAACCAAAATTTTTGTTTGGTCCTGAAGTAGAAGGAAAATACCAAGAAGGGGCTATCCCTCCCTTCTATGTCAGCTTAAACATACATGATAAAATCTTGCATAATGCCATGCGAGACTCTGGTGCCTCCCACAACCTCATGCCAAAATTGGTGATGGAGAGATTAGGCCTAGAAATTACTAAACCTTACAAAGACCTGTATTCTTTTGATTCAAGCAGAGTCAAATGTTTGGGTCTAATCAAGGATTTATGTGTCAATCTGGCACAAATTCCTGCTAAGGGTCTAGTTATGAATATAGTAGTTGCTGACATTCCTCTAAAGTATGGAATGCTTTTATTCAGATCACGGGGAGCCAAACTTCAAGGGAGCCTTCAAATGGATATGTCTTATGCTACCATCCCAGTTTTTAACCAAACAAGGAGATTTTACCAAGAATCTCATATGAAATATATGGTAAGCAACCTAGATAGGCAAAATAACACTCATATTTATTCCATTCATTCAGATCTTGATTCATTTATCTTGTTCAATGAAGATGAAATCAGAAAACAAGAAAATGAAGACAAGAAAGAGTTAAGTCCACTAGAACAGTAAAATTTGTCCTCAAAAGAAGAACATAACAACTCAAACTTTAGCAGCCTTAAACAACAAAATGACAATGAGTATGAGACAAAAACATTTTGGAACATGAGCTTTGATGGCTCTTATGGAAAAAATGGTTCTGGAGCTGGTGTATGGATACATAATACAAACAAAGGATATTCCTACAAACTTGATTTCCAATGCACTAATAACATTGCAGAATATGAAGCCCTCCTCATTGGCTTACATTTGCTTAAAAACATAGGAGCCAAGAAAATATCAGTCCAAGGAGATTCAAAGCTAATCATTAGGCAAATAAAAGGAGAGTATTCAACCAAAAACCTAATATTAAGAGAATATAGGAATGCTGCCCTGAACCTCCTGAAAACCTTTGAGAAATGTGAACTCACTTTCATCCCTAGAGTTCAGAATAACCTTGCAAATGAGCTTGCCTTCACTGCCAACAATTTCCAAATACCCCATGTAAATGAACAATTCACTGTCAAAGTAAAAAATTGACATGTAGTACCTGACAATGAAAACTATTGGCAAGTGTTTGAAGGTGATAAACGCATTCAAGATTTTTTGCAATTTGAAAATTATTTTGCTGTAACAACACCTAGCTCAAGCCATGAAGAAGATTGTTTTGCTGAAAAACAAGCCCACAAAACAGAGTTGTCCTCTATTTCTGATATAAGCCAATTTTAACATCTTTATAAGGCAGAATTACTTGACAATCTAGACCAAAAGGACCTTGAGGTTTTACAATGTAAAGATGATACTATACCAAGGGGCCTTACACCATTAGAGGAGCTTTTTCATTTCAATGATGTAGATAAAAAACCAAAGATGGAGCCTACATAAACTAATGTAGAAGAATACAACATAGGCAGCATGAATGAACCCAAAATTATCAAGCTATCTAACACTCTTCCTACTCACATAAAACATGAATATATTGAGCTTTTAAAAGAGTTTGGAGATGTGTTTGCATGGGGGTACAAAGACCTGAAATCATATGATACCAGCATTATTCAACATAAAATTCCTCTTAAGGAAAATCAGAAACCTTTCAAACAAAAACTAAGAAGGATAAACCTTGTTTTATTACTTTAGTTGAGAAAGAGATTAAAAAGGTGTATGATGCCGGGATCATAGTTACCCTTAGATACTCAGAGTGGGTTTCCAACCTTGTGTCAGTTAGGAAGAAGACCGAGGAGATTAGGCTTTGCATTGACTTCAGAAATCTGAACAAGGCCTCCCTGAAAGATAATTATCCCTTGCCTAAGATGGATGAATACTTCAAAAGGTGGTTGGATCTAAGAGAATATCATTGTTTGATGGTTTTTCAAGTTACAACCAAGTGTTAGTACTCCCAAGTGATCAACACAAAACTACCTTCACCACACCTTGGGGTAAATTCATGTATGTTAAAATGCCATTCGGTTTGATGAATGCAGGGGCCACTTTCCAAAGGGCCATGAACATATATTTTTTAGAATACATAGGCTACTTTATAATCATTTACATTGATGACATCACTGTTTACTCTAAAATTGATAAAGAGCTCTTAGTCCATTTGAGAAAAGTTTTTGAAAAATGTAGGAAATATGGACTATCTTTGAATCCCAAGAAAACACTCTTTGGTCTCCAGGAAGGAATAAAAGTAGACCCAAAAAGGATTGAAGGCATATTGAAAATCAGCCATCCTAGGAATCTCAAAGAGTTGCAATATTTCATTAGGAAGATCAACTTTTTGAGAAGATTCATCCCCAACCTTGTTGAACTTTTGAGAAATATCACAAACATGCTCAAAAAGGAGACAGGAGTTAAATGGACTTTGAAGGCTAAACAGTCATTTAAACTAGTAAAAAAAGCTCTCACTCAAACACCAGCTCTCACAAGTCTTGATTTCACCAAGGATTTCTACATTTTTTCATTTGCATATAAACACACCGTTGCTGCAGTGTTGTTGCAAAAGAATAACACGGGCCAAGAACAACCAATAGCGTTTTTTAGTAAAGCATTAAGAGATGCTCCACTCAAGTATAAAATTATGGAGAAACAAGCCTTAGCCTTGATAAAAGCATTGAAAGATTTCCGAGTCTACATTTTGCACTCTCATATCATTGCTTTTGTCCCACATACAGTTGTCAAGGATATTCTAAATCAAGACCCTGATGGTAAAAGGGGAAAATGGATTGCTATTATCTTAGAGTATGATTTAGAAATCAGACCCACCAAGCTAGTTAAAGGACAAGGACTTGCAAAACTTATTGCTGAATCAAATTTCGAAGCATTAGATATGAATATGGTTAATGTTTTAGAAGAACAGGAAGAATTCACTGCTCCATACATTGAAGAAATATTTTTGAATTCTGTTTGGTATGCTGATATCATATATGTGCTTCTTTATCTCAATACCCCTCCTTCTTTATCAAAGACAAAAGCTATATATTTGAAACAAAAAGCCTTAAAATTCTTCATTTTAGATGGAAAGTTATATTGGAAAAATACTATTGGCATATTGCTTAAATGTTTTCTTGAGAATGAAGCACGAAAAATCATGCATGAGTTGCATGAGGGAGAGTGTGGAGGTCACCTTTACTACCACAACAAACAATATTCTTAGAGTTGGCTATTATTGGCCCACCCTTTTTCCTGATACTCAAAAACTAGTCATGACTTGCCATAAGTGCCAAATTTTTTATGGCAAGAGAAAACTCCTACCTTTACCTTTGCATCCCATCAGTGTTGAGGCTCCCTTTCAACAATGGGGTTTGGACTTTATTGGAGAAATTCGCCCCACCTCATCTGTCCAACATAAGTGGATCCTTACTGCCACTGATTATTTCACCAAGTGGATAGAGGCCATTCCTTCTAGGAATGCTACTGACTCAGTCATTATCAAGTTCCTTGAGACCAACATATTATCCTGATTTGGTTGTCCTAGAAAGATCATTACAGATAATGATGCTACCTTTAAATCCAAAAGGAGGGTTGAATTCTGCTATAAATATCATATCACATCGGGGCATTCCACAACTTTCTACCCCCAAGGTAATGGGCTAGCTGAATCCTCCAACAAAAGTTTGATCAACATTATCAAGAGATTGCTGGAACAGAACCAAAAATCATGGCATAGTAAGCTAGTTCATGCATTATGGGCTGATAGACTAACCACCATAAATTCAATCAATATGTCTCCCTATCAGTTGGTATATGGCATGGACACAGTCTTCCCAACATACTTAGGAGTTCTTGTCCTGAAACTCCTCCAAGAAGTGAAATCAGAAGAAAATGACATGCAGAGAAGGCTAAACTAGATCATCCATTTACAACAGTAAAGAGAGGAGGTTTACAAAAGAACACAAGCGGTATGAGAAAACATCCAGAATATCTTTGACAGAAGGACTAAAGCAAATAATTTCCAAGTTGGAGACACAGTTTTAAAATGGGATTCTAGGAGGGAAGACAAAGGTAAACATGGTAAATTTGAGAATTTGTGGAAAGGGCCTTATATCATTCATTCAATTAGGGGTCATAATGCTTTATTTTTACAAGGGATGTATGGAGAAGAGTTATTTGGAGGTCCTGGAAATGGCAGGATGCTCAAACATTATTTTTTTCAAGATTCCTAACTTCAAAGTTTTCATTCATTATATATATCATTGCATGATAAGAGATCATAAAAAACAAAAAATTCAGAAAACAAAAAAAGGAAAAGAGGGCAGATTTGAAAATATGTACAACCCCATACCCAAAAAAAAATACTGCTGAAAGTGTGCAAGCCTAAATTCCACTACTTATTCAAAAAGAAAATCTTGTTCAGTCATATAGCCTAATCATGGCCGCTAAACATGTTTTAAATTTATGTTGATAAGTTAGTGCACAAATGATTGTCAAGATTTCTAAAACTTGACGTATCAGAAAGGATAGATTAGGAAGTGAAAGATACTGGTTCCAAATGCTCAAAACAAAACCAAAGAGAAAGATAAGGATGCATAACAAATGATAGAGTAAAGCCCTTGTTTTTCTAGTTACTATTTCTGCAAAATAATGTTTGTGTGCAGCTTGTTCCAATGCCACAAACCATGGTAAGTCATATTTCCTAATCCTAATTTAAACCATTCTTTCAATTTCATGTCAATATTTTAGAGAATCAAGACTGCCAAACAACTTAATATTGGTAGCCAAATAGTCTAGGTAGAGAATAAAATAGTTCACTAGCTTAATCTGAAGAGAATAAAAGAGTTCACTAGCTTAATCTGAACTATTGGAAGAAATAAGGATAGAAGTAGATAGTTTATTTTTGTTTTCAAAATAAAAATGTCAAGGGTTTGCCAGTTCAAATGCACTCAAGGAAGAAAAAAAATGTTAGGCCAAGTAGGTTGGGTAGGTAGAAATGAAGTTGAAGAAATCATGTGTTGCAGATTATTGAGATCACCACTTCAAATAAATATCAGAAAATGAAAAGAAGAAAAATTCCACCCAATGGAAGAGGCACTAGTCTTCATAAACTCAGAGATTTGATGTTTGAAAGTTCTAGACACCTCTCGAAAAAGGAGCTACCCTCCCCAAGTGGAGCCATTGTTAGTCATCAGTAATTTTTGCTGATTCTGAAGATGACTAAGTAATGGTCCTAGATTTATAAAAACAAAATTTATGAAATATTGTGAGTTTTAGAAATCTCACTGCCTTCATTATCCTAAGCTAAACTATTTCACTATATTTTCCCCTCTCTGCCCTCTAAGTTTCACCTCACTGATCCAAAAAAGACTTCACTGTTGGGCCTATTAACCTCATTTTCACTACCTTATCCACACTCTCATCCACTCCATTTTTTCCTCTAAAAAACCCATTTTTCCCTTTCCTAAACCCTCATGGAGCACACCCCTATTTCTCATTTCCCTTTACATGTATTAAACAATGTAAAAGTCCACTTTTACATTGTTTAAAACCCAAAATTAAGCCTTTTGGGTGTTATAATTTTTATAAATATAAGACTCTATTTTATATCATAAACCCGCCCTTTTGATATATAGGCTTAAGTCCCATTTTTCTTCTAAGCCACAACCCCCTCGCACTCATAATACCCTGACCTCAGCCTATCTATAAGCCCTTCCCCTATGCAAATAACACCTTCGCCTTTCATTTCATAAACCTCCGTAAACCTTACAAAAGGGCTCCTTAACCCTTTAAATTATTAAAATATGGGCCCTGCATCTCATCATGCCCAATGCCTCTCCCAAACCTTATAACTTGACGCATTTTTGTTAAATTACTAAGGCCTTGGACCCATCCTCCACTAAACCCCGCCATCCAACGAAACCTCACCACCTCTCCTCCACTTCCGCTGGTCCGATCACCTGCTCGCCCCCTCTCTAACACGCGATAGTCATTGATCTCCCATCCTGAGATCTGACAGTCCTCGGCACATATCGCATATATAATCGCGCCGAGGTTAAAATTTTCTGACCCTCGTGAAATAGGTGGTTTTTCCCTACCATGTGTCACGTCCTAGGCTATATTGCATGCCTCCCACCAAAAACCGCTTACCGCCCTTTCTCCATGCAATAAACTACTTCCGGTTTTCCGAGACCACTTGCCCTCCGCACAAAAATTCAAACCATCCCACCTCTGTTTGAACTCCTGCCTGGTTTTGTCTTCGGAACCTTGTCTCTTGTGCCATCTCCTCCTCTGAAAACACCCTTTGATAACCCAAAACCAAATAAAATGCAGTCATACGCCATCCCCGCGGGTTTTAAATTAATAAATTGTGTTTTTTTGCAGGTTCAATGGTGTAATGCCTGAGAGACATTTCGATGGTCAGAAAACGACCAAATTAGCCTCTGGATGACGATCTAAGAGCCTAATTTAAATTACAGAGGTGCCAAGGCCTTATATCAAAGACAGACCATCATGAAACATGATCATCGATGGTCAAAGAAACACTCTTCCTACAAAGAAGAGCCTTCCCTGCACACAAAAGACAAACACAGTCAAAGGAAACAATAAAGAGAAGGAGTTTGAAAGATTAAAGGGCTAATCCTTAAATCAAAAGCCAAAACAAAATATTAGTCAGTTAAGGCAGAAGTTAATTCTACAAAGGAAAACAGTTAACATAGATTAAAGGATAAAGTAAAATATCAGAAGGAAAAAATGAAAGATTAAATGAATGGGAAGAGATCAAAAAGATTAAAATAAAAAACATCAATATAAACATACAGTCAGAGTATAAAGACAGATTTTAAAGGCCTAATTCAGAGTTTAGAGGTAAAACAAAATCAGACCAGCCCAAAGAAAATTAGAATTAACTACACCTACATGCAGTTTCTTCTTTCAAAGATATTTATGCCACCTAGTGGTTTGTTTCCTTCAATAAAGCATTAAACAGTTATTGAACCTAGTCAGAGATATTTTCTATCTGCTAGGAAGTTATTGCAAAAGTTATGGATAGGCCTTAAAGTCAAACATTTCACCTGTAAACCCTCAGAAGTTAAGATAGGATTTATTATTCAGATAAATATCTGCAGATATTCCTGCCTTGAGCCTTGCATGGTCTTCAAGGCAAAGAATTCATTTACTCTATAATAAATGACACCCAAACCCTAAGAATTAACTTCACCTCCTCATTTGCAAATAAATAGTGCATTTGAGCTCATTATATTGTTGGCATTTGATGACTATTTGAAGTAATACAGAGTCTTTTGGAGGTTGAAAAGAAATTGATGTCTTGGAGCTTGTGAAAGCCTTGATTTGTTTGTTGATGGAGGAGGCCTGCTTGCAGGATCCTTAAGCTTGGTTTATGGTGAAGTGCTTCTAATCTGTTATTGTTTTTTCCTGTTTCATTATGTTTCCATCTTTCTATATTGCAGTAGAGCAAAGGATTTAGACTAAGAAATGTTTCTAAAGGCACCTTAGTTATGTTTGTTCTTCACTGCTTTAATGTTTTCCTCTGCTAGGACATTTTAGAGAATTCTTAATTGCTCTCTAGACCCCCTAATTTTGTTTATTTCATAAATAGTTTAATACAGTAGGTATCAAGCATGATTTATGGCTAGCCCTGCTTATTTGATGTCACTAAAACATTGTTTTTGATGTCTCTCTCTAAAGTACCATTAGTTAATTCTACCAAAGAGGTTTTGTTTCGATCATACCCTTTGTACTTGCTTAAATAATATTTTTAGAGATCTTCATAGCTATAATCAAAGACGTTTAGGTGTTCCCTCTTCTTTGATTACAGTTAGATGTGTGTCTTGAATTTTTTCTGTCCTTGAAGGTGAAATCACTAGAAGTTAAATAAGTTTCTCGCTTTCTATATTTCATTGGAATGTTTGTCTTGAATAATTATCTACTTTAGTTGAATCAAAGAATTTATGGTTTGCCCTGTCTATTGATTTCCTCTTTATGCTTATGATATTTAAGTCCCTTTTGTTAGAGGTACATGATAAAGGATTCTTAATTTCCCTTTGTCCTACTTCTATTCTCACAATTGATGTCCATCTCATTGCCCTGAAAACCTTGCCATTGACCAAGTTATGTTTTCCCTGTGATGCTCCCCGATCTATTGATGAACCTGTCATGAATTTTATAGACTTAATTGCCTAATGACTGTGAATATTTCCTCATTCTACCTATTCTTCTAGATCATCTTACCCAACCAAAACAAACAACAAACCCTATACTTAATAACTAGCCTAAAATCAACCATCTAAAGCAAACAAGTTCATATCCTTTGCACAAAAATTGAGAGAGACCTCTCTGAGTCCAGGAAGGCTAGGTCCTAGGACTCCAAAGACTGGTCTGATGTTGCCCTGTCCATTTAGCCTACCAATCTACTAAATCACGGGACCACAACATATCCCACCATTGTTGAACACCATATTGAAACATAGCTCGATGCCATTCCTGTCTACCAAAAACTGAGACCCATTCACCCTTCCAAAAAGGCTATTAAAGTTGAAATATATAAGCTCAAGAAGGCTGGTTTTATCTATCCCATTGAATACAGCACATGCGTATCCAATCCTATATCTCTTCTCAAGAAACAAGGCATGATTCGTGCATGCACGGATTTTCACAATATGAACAAATATTATCCCAAAGATAAATTTCCCATGCCTTTCATTGACCAAATCATTGATGAGTGTGTGGGGCATGAGGTTATTTCCTTTATGGATGGATTCTTAGAATATAACTAGATAAGTATCCATTATGTTGATAAAATTAATACCACCTTCATTAGTATGTGGGGAAAATTTTCGTACAAGGTCATGCCTTTTGGTTTAAATAATGTTGGGGCCACTTTTTAGTGTCCCATGTCCTACTGTTTTCACGACCTAGATCACATTATCCTTGCATATCTAGACAATATCACTGCTCATTCAAAGTTTCGGTTGCAACACCTTCATGATTTGTGTACCATCTTCCTTCAATGTTGCAAGTATAACATTCTCCTTAATACCCTTAAGTGTAGGTTTTGCATTCCTGTCGTTTGACTTTTGGGATTCATTATGTCCAAAGATGGTATCCAAATTTACCCTCTCAAAGTTCAACCCATTCTCGAACTTATTCCTCATCGCACACTTCGCCGGTTACAAAGTCTCCAAGGCAAAGACAACTTTCTTTGCCAATTTGTTCCTGAATATGCCACCACTGCACATGGGTTTCTTAGGCTCCTTCGATATAACATTCCATTTGTTTGGGATGTCCAAGCTCAACAATATTTAGATGGTGTCAAATGTGTTGTCTCTTCCACCCCCTCAATTAGCCCACTTAACTTTGAAAGTGACTTCATCTTGTATATATCAACTTCCACCTACTTAGTTATCTGGGTCTTAATATAGGAAGATAGTTTTGGAAATGAGCACATCATATATTATGTCAGTAAGAACCTTAACGACCCCCCTATGTTCTATTCTCATGAAAACAATTTGGCGCCGACTATTTTGTTCTCTGTTCAAAAGCTTCACCATTATATCCTTACGTGTACCACCAAAGTTGTGACAAATTCTAACCCAATTTCCTTCCTGCTAATTCGACAGATCATCAATGGTAAGTATGCCCATTGGATCATTATCCTTCAAGAAATCAATCTATAATTTGTCACATCCAAGAGTAAGAAAGTTTTGGCCCTTGCTAGATTCATTTATGAATTTCTTACTTGTGTGTTTGATCCATCGGTAAATGATGACATTCCAGATGAACATTTTTTTGACATCACCTTGAATGATCCTTGGTATGGAGACATCCTCACCTACTTGTGAACCCATAAATTCGCCCCCCATATTAATCGTGATGATCGACGACGTATTATCTATCAATCCCATCACTATCTCCTCATAGATGACGACCTTTATCGTCGTGGTGTTGACACTATCCTTTGTCATTTCCTCACTCATGCTGAAGCTAAGAAAATTCTCAATGCCTGTCATGGTGGCGCTTGAGGTGGTCACCTCTCCGAAATTTCCACTTCCCAGAAGATCATGCGCTCTGGTTACTTTTTTCCTTATCTCTTTTGTGACTACATTGAGGCATTCAAACACTATCCCAATTGTCAATTATTCACCCTAAGGCTTCAGCTCCACCTTCTCCCCTCCATCTTGTCATTGCAACTGGTCCTTTCAATAAATCGGCTATTGAATTTATGGAGTTTTGAACTCCATCTTCTAATAATTATAAGTATATTATTGTGGACATCAACTATTTAACCAAATGGGTTGAATCCATGTTTGTGTTTAGTAACACCGCGAATAATGTAGCCCTCTTCTTCTTTAACCATGTTGTTAGTATGAATCTTTTGTCGAAGTGTACGAAAAAAGACCACTTTAGCTACGCATAACTTATAGCCCTAACATCAAATATGGCTGCCAATATCTTTAGATCTGTAGTTAGTTGATCAAGACAAATTCTGCAAAAATCCAGATCTATGCATAAAGAGACATTAAGCAGTAAAAATAAGGTTTTGCTCCATACATCCAATAGACAAGACAAGAACAATATTTTTGAAATAATTTTTGTATTAAGGGCACCCGGGAGGAAAACAAGAAGGTGTTTCCAATTATCCTCAATGGGATGGGTTCTTGGAAGTCCTCAGCACTTCAGATCTAGTATTTCTCTCTCTTGTTGGTGTAGAAAACCCAGACAAAGATAGAACTTGAATGCTCTAAACAAGGGCGACTTGATGGTGCTGCCACACAGTAAAGGTCCAATGGGGGACCATAAAACATGAGTACAAGATGGTAACTCACGATTAACATCAACACGAGCATGGATAAGTATGGAGGCCAAATGGTGCCCCTAGTAAGAGTGTTGCAAGTGAAGAAATTAGATGTTGAGGAGGGTTATGGTTGAGGGGCATAGGTGCCCCTAAGCATGTTGTGGTCATGCCAAAATGTATTTAGAAAAGGGGGAATCTAAACACATTTTAATCATGTGGTGTGCCATTTGTTTTCGTTATGGTTATGCAATTTGAGAAAGGGAATGGAGGATTACCAATCTCTTTTGGTACTGCATATAGGAATCAAATGGACTTTAAGTTTCCGGGTTGGCATACCTGGTGTCACTATCCCAAAGAGAGGATTTGGAGATAATGAATTGATGCTCTCGTAGAAAATCTATAGGTTGGTCAACAACAATGTCTAAGAGACGGGGTTGCTAATGTAAGATGAAGGAACGATAAGGGGTATCATCGCTAGAGTGATCTGAAGTGATATGGGACTCTATAGGTTCTTCTAAATGTGGAAGAATAATGGTACTAAAGTTAGCACGACCAGATACACTAGGAGAGTTGTGGAGAATTTCTTCTCTTGGTCTCTCAAATGTGGGTGCCCCCTTACCCAAACCTTGGGTTTCAATGTAATGGCCATAAGGTGTATGTGGTGTGAACACATGGGTTCGATGTAAGGGGGAATAGATAAAGTCAGGGGTGGGGATTTCTTCCATAATGTCATCATCGTGATAGAAGATGGGGTGACTGGTGGAAGAAAGACCACCTAACGTGGTGAAGCTACCTGACTCATCATCATGAGAAGAGAGGTTCACATGCGCATCGTCACAAGGGGTGATAGAAGAGTAAGTAGAAAAAGGATCTACCGATGTTGAGCCCAAGGAGATCGCTGAAGGAAGGTCAAGCGAAACAACAGGGGAGGATTCAGAGGGAATGTTCCCCAAGGGTCTTATGGATGATGATAGGTAGAAAATGCTGGACGAAGGCTCCGTCATCTCGACATCAGGAGGGGGAATGTCAATGGGAGAAGTCATTTCTGGTAGTTTTTCCAAAGCAAAATGCGCAAATATGGGAGAGGTGGACTCATTGCGCTTGGCCTCGAATTGGCGGACCGCGGCTAGAGAGGTGCGGAAGTCCTCGAGGTGGGGAAAAAGGTGGGTGTAATGGCCATGGAGATCACACAAAGCACAGGGGTGGTTGGTGTGAATATTCTTGGGGTTATTGGCCGCGGTTGCGAAAGGAACAGAGGCTTTCGGGACCGTGGACTCAGGGAACGCGACATTAACCATGGGCTTGAGATGAAGCAATGCAGGACAGGTATGGGTGGTGTGACTGATAATATCACACAAAGCACACTGGATGGTATGCTTTGGAGGCCAAGGAGGGGCAGGGTTTGTCGGGGCAGCCTTGTCCTTTTATGCCCCCTTGTGAGCTTTTCCCTTCTTACCTGAAGCGGTCGCAATAGGAGGTGGTTCCTGTTGAGGTGACTGAGGCACTGTTGCAGTAGGAGAATTCATGGGGATCGGTTGAACCGGGGTCAAAGTAATATAAGGTTTTGGTTGACCAGGTAGGGTTGCAACTGGAGGATCATGGTACCAAACGAGAATCCCAAGGGTCAGGTTAGGAAGAGAGAGGGTGGCCATGACAGGTACCGTGTACACTCCTGGTGGGGGAGCTAGGAACGATATCTGACCAGAGGGGTAATGGCCAGGTGGGATGGCTCCTAAATGGCTAAGGCTTGGAGGAACCGTTCCAGGAGGGTAAAGAGGCTCATGAATACCAGCTTCAGGTGAAGGGCTAGGAGCAGGTTGCGGAGAGCGCGGTTGCTGACTAGCCGAAGCAGGTTGCTGGAGAGTAGCCCGAGACGATTGCATCATGCAAACATTCGATGAGTTGGGGTCAGAGACAGGAGGAGGAGGAAGACTAGGGAAGGTTCCAAGAAAAGAGGAGTCTTTGTAGACACCGGGAGAGACACTGGTCAAAGAATCGACAGTTTGTTGATTGGCTACAGAAGAGATGGTTGACTCAGGGGAGGCCTGAGATTTTGGCTCATGATATGTCAACTGGTCAATGGTGACTATCTTTCCATTATGAGGAAAAAAAATCTTGCGGTGGACCGCGGATGGTACAGTAGACATAGCATAAGGGTAGCTACGCCCCAAAAGAATTTTATAATCAAGAGGGGCGTCGATGACTTCAACGTCAACACAAACAGTCTTGCCCGCAAGAGTGATAGGACAATTACGGAAGAGGCTAATGGGCTGGGAAGCGTGGCCATCCCACGCTCGAAGGGTGATCATGGAAGGGGCCAACTCAGGAGATCCGAGTTGCTTCCAAACCGAAGCAGACATCACACAGGTGGATGCCCCCTCATTAATTATACCCCGAGAAAAATGAGCGTTCCGGATTTTGACTGGGATTTGGAAGGCTACGAAAGCAGGAAGAGGAGGATGTTCTGATTGATGGGCGTCAAAAACAATCATTTGGTCATCAACAGGATCTACAGCACCCATGGCAGATAGTAGAGCCTTCTTTTGGGAAGGGCACGACTGGAGGAGTTCCAATGTGGAAATGGCAGCAGGAGACTGTGCCAAATCATCTACTATGCTATACAAATGAGCAGCTTGACCAGGAGCAGCATTTCGGCGTAATGGTCCCTTAGGAATCTTGGTATGAACCTCAACTTTGGGTTGAGGGATATGTAAGGGACCATTGGATGTCTAAAGAGGCTCTGTAGAACCTGAAGAAGGGGACTCGGAGGCAGACTGAGCGGGAGGCTTGGGGTACTGGTGAGACCGAGTTTGAAGGTTAAGGTCAATGGTTGGAGATGGATTAGATTTCATCATGAGGATCTGGTAATCGAAGGAACCAGAAGGGGAAGGTTGAGTGGCGACCTGTCCGTCAGGTGGTTGGGAAGCCACGAATCCTTGCTGGGGGAAAGGATCGGTAAACACAGCCGGTTGAGTAGTGGCCACATTAGGGGGAGCATGAGGGGAGGCATGTTGTCCTTGCAATATGACTTGAGACTCCCACATCTGCTACATCTGTGGTAGAAGGGGACAATCATGAGTGTAATGACCGTAAACACCGCAACACGAACAAGGCTTATTTGTGCGAATAGGCCTGTCCGGATTGGGCTGAGTGCCCTGTTGCTGATTAGCAGTGTTAGGGTCAAGACCTTGAGGATTGGGTCCATGAGTACCAGGGGCAGATTCATTTTGATTGCCTTTTCGCCTTCTTTGAGAGGAAGGGGGATTAGCTGCTCCTTGCTATGCAAATACTTGCCCTAGAGGGGGCTGTAGGTGTTGTTGCTGGGGTTGAGAAGGCAAGGGAGTTGGAAGTGCAAATGCTGGAGGAGCTGGAGCACCAGGCAATAGATAAGGATAATGGTTAGGTTGGGAAACATTGAGGTAAGCAGGAGGTTGGGCAAAAGGATGAGGCATGCCATATCCTAGATACATGCTACTTGGAGGGGGAAAAGAGCTAGAGGTGCTAGCCCCTCCCGGAGGAAGACCATAGCCCATAGGAGGTTGAGCATACGGATGAGAAAGGGCTCCAACGATACCATCAGCGGAATGAGATGCCCCCGGGGTGTTAACGCCACCGGGCCCGGGGAGGTCGGGAAGGACGGTGTAAACATAACCAGAATAAGCATAGATCAGGTCATATTTCAAGGCTATTTGGAGGGCGGCTTCTTCGGTTTGAGGGAAATAGGAGGCGACATCTTTGCCAATGGGAGGTAAGAGAGTGCGAAGGAACCAGTCCATATAAACCCGATCTTCAAAGGTGGGATCTCGAAATAAGCTCCTTCTTCTCCGCCATTCCTGGACATGAATGGAAAGGCGGGTTGAAGAGGATTGACGGAAAGAAGTCAAAATCTCGGTACCAGTGTCGTATTGGAGAGGGAGTTGGAAATAAGATAAAAAGGCTTGGGCAATGGTCGCAAAGGTGGTATGGGAAGAGGTGGCCTGGTGAACATACCATTTAGAAGCTTCACCCGTAAGCGTGTGTTGGAACAACCGAAGACGGATGGAATCATTGGTAATGGAATTGGAGGAACACCACATGTGGAAAGATCAGACATGGTTGGTTGGATCTTCTCCAGCAAGGCCTTCGAACTTAGGGATGTCGGAGGGGAGCTTGGTTGGCATAGCAGGCCAACCAACATCGGGGAGGCTGAGGCTTGCCATGTAAGGGAGCAAGGGTGCAACCGAGGTAGTTCCTGTGGTGGTTCCACTAGTAGTAGTCCCGAAATTAGAGCCGGGATTACCGCTAGCATTAGGCCCTGGACCAGACATAGTGAAGGTGACAGGGGGAGAACCAGAAGTAAAAGGAGAACCCAATGAATCAAAAGAGGATTCAGAGTGCGGACTCGGAGGGGGACTAACTCAAAAATGGCGGGAAGGAGTAGGTCGACCGACCAGAAACTGAGGGTGAAGGCCAAGAAGTCTCCGGGATGTGCGCCTAGGGGGCGCAATGGTGACAACACAAAAATGGCACAAGGGGAAGAAGAACGACCAAAAAAGGCAGGGAGGTGCAGAATCAAGTGATTACAATGTAGAAACAAGGGCAGAAAGGTGCAGTGTCAATTTATTTTACAATGTTTTAAAGTCTTTGCCTGGCGGTGTTAACCAGGCTCTTCTTCGCTTAGGGTGAGTGTGTGGCATGCGTTAATTTTAAATCTATAAGCCCAGAAATTTTGAGAGCAAAAGAAAAAGTGTGCTGCGTAACTGAAAATAAATCTGCAGAGAACAGTATATAATGCTGAAATAACAGAAAATTAACAGCTAACAATGCATCGATCTAACCCAAAAAGGCGGGTCTCTCAAAACTAGTCTAAAAGAGGGAAAAAATCTAGTCAAAACACACTAAAAAGAGGCCAATAGATCTAAGGTCGGGAGGGACAGGGATCTAAAGGAGAAATCTGCTTAAAAGAGGTGCAGAACACAGCTAAGAGGCAGAGGTAAGGTGGCTGTAAAAAAGGAGGAAATCAGAAAAAAGTAGAAGGGACAAGGAGGAGGCCCTAAAGGAAGGTCCAAAAAAAACTACAAGAGGTGATTTGAAAGGGAGAAGAGTTGATTTAAAGGGATCTGAGAAGGAGGTAGCAGATCTGAAAAAGGGAAGGCTGAAACTCTGAAAAATCAGACACCTGAAACAGTTAAAACTCTTCCACCAAAAGTGGAGGGTACTGAAGCCCTAGGGGGATATGTTCCCACTTAGATGAGCAAAATAGATCAGAAACAGGTCTAAACAGGCTGAGACAGAGGCTGGAAAACCCTGACAAAAGCTTCAGAAAAACCCATAAAAGTTGCAGAAAAATAGCAGAAAAACTGGCAGGTCGCAGGTTCTGACCTGTTTTCTGTGCAGGTCGTAGATAATGGGCTAAAAAGTGCGACCTGGAGTCTAGGTCGCAGTTTCTGGGCTGAAAAGTGCGACCTGAAGCTCCAGGTGTCCCGACAGTAGATTTCTGAAAAAGTTGCCGTCTCAGTTGCGGCTGATGTCTGTCACCTGCGCAATAGGTCCAGAAACAAGTGGAAGTTAGAAATTTTAATGTTTTAGGGTTTTAGAGGGGAAAAACAACATAAAAATAGGAAAAACAAAAAGCTGAAAAGAAACAATAGGGTCTGAAGTAGCTGGATATGCAGGACTATGAAAAACAACAGCGGTCGTAATTGAAAACCCGTGCGGAGTCACCAGTTGTTAGTATGAATCTTTTATCGAAGTGTACGAAAAAAGACCACTTTAGCTACGCATAAATTATAGCCCTAACATCAAATATGGCTGCCAATATCTTTAGATCTGCAGTTAGTTGATCAAGAAAAATGCTGCAAAAATCCAGATCTATGCATAAAGAGACATTAAGCAGTAAAAATAAGGTTTTGCTCCATACATCCAATAGACAAGACAAGAACAATATTTTTGAAAGAATTTTTGTATTAAGGGCACCTAGGAGGAAAACAAGTAGGTGTTTCCAATTCTCCTCAATGGGATGGGTTCTTGGAAGTCCTCAGCACTTCGGATCTAGTATTTCTCTCTCTTGTTGGTGTAGAAAACCCAGACAAAGATAGAACTAAAGGGGAGCTCAAACAACAAATAATGGAAAATTTGACAATGATAATGGCTCAAAGTCAGACCAAGAGTATAGATCCAGAGTGATCTAATAGGCAACAAAAGGTGAAGAATGGTAGAAGAAACCCTCCTATTTATAACAAAATATTGGGTCATTCTAGATCTTGGTGCATGATTAAAATAACATTAACCAAATCTAGATCCACCTTTTATGGAATATTTTATTATATTTGTTGGAGGGAAAAAGTATTTGACTTGGGTCAAATCCCTTTATTTGTGAATAATAAATAAATAAATGATTTATTTATCATTTTAAGGAAGTGGTTGAAAGATAATAAAATAAATAATGATTTATTTAATTATTTATGGGTGATTTAGTCATATTTAACAAGGAATATTATTTAAATAAGATTTAAATAATTATTCCTAGAAAATAATAAGACAAATAAAGATTTATCTAATTAATTTCTTTGTTTTGGGTTAAACATGACCAGGAATAATAATTAAATTATTGTTTAATTGATTATTCTTTGAGGAAAATCAAACAAATATAGGTTTGTTTAATATTTCCTTTTGGGGTTTCCTGTTTAGACCATAAACAACCTAATAAATGTGTTTTATTAAGTTATTTTACATAGTGAAAGCAATTTTACTTAGGGTAAAATTGGTCTTACATGGTGTACTTGGGTCCATCTAATGATAGTAGGTTAGATGACCAAAAAACAGTGTAACACATGCTATCGCTCAATTCAGGGTTTCGAAACAATTGGTTTCTGACCATGGTTGACACTTCGAAGATAAGATATCATGTGATCTATCCTCTCAGTTGGGATTTGAACACCAATATTCATAATTTTATTACCCCCAAGGCAATGACCAAGTTGAAGCGGTCAATAAAATCCTTAAAACTATGCATCAACGAATGGTGAATAAACACAAGACCAACTGGAATCTTATGCTCTTCCCTATTTTTTGGGCCTATAGAACCTTTTTTAAAACTGCCACTGGGTTTACTCCTTTCCACCTTTTTTTTGGAGAGGAGACAATCTTACCAATCGAGTGTGAAATTCTCTCCCTCCACCTTTCTTTAGAACTCCTCCCAGACACCCAACCTTTAGAACAATGACTTATCATGCTTTAGTGTGCCAATGAAGACTATTGTGTTGTATTGAAAACCATAGAAGCGACTAAAAAGTGCAACAAAGCTCAGTATGACCATAAAGTACACCCTCATACCTTTCACGAAGGAGACCTTGTTCTTGTCTATGACCAGGCTCATGATGTCCTGGGTCATGGGAAGTTTGAGCCATTATGGCTCAGTCCTTACATCATTCGTAAGTGTTTAGAAAAAAGGGAATACCTTTTATAGGGTCTAGAAGGAGAAATCCTTCCTAACCCTCACAATGAACTCTACATAAAGAAATTTTACCCATAAAATTTCCCATTGAAACGCATGTAGGTTTTTCTTTTTTTTCATTTAGGTAGCTTGCATCCCCCATCGTTTCATTTGTTGTCTTCTTGCATCTTTCAGATGGATCCACCATCCACACCTCATATCGGTTATGCCGGTGGTGCAAGTCGCTTCTACAAGAATCTAGCCTTGGAAACTTGGGTCATTTTCACCCCTTTTCATTCATTAGATAACTCCAACAACATATGCATTGGATCTGCCACCAATAACCAAGCTAAATATGATGATGTGATAGGTTAGTTGGCGGATTCCCTTCATTGTTGCATCCTTCACCTTCATGTTTGTGTTTATTCCTTACTACTTGTCATGCAATTAAACGATGTTTATCATGTGCGTAATCTTATCCTATTTAGAAAATATCTACAAGTGAAGCTTTTGGCATGTGAATTTGAATCCATTACATTCTATCATGTTCCTATAGCACAAAATCATTATGTAGATACCATTTCAAATAACATTCTAGATTGACATTTATCACATGCATATACAAGAAGGAAAACATAGCATAAACAAAATGGCGAACCACAATCGTCACAAAAATATGCATAACCATATTTTGTATCATAATATCCAACATACAGTGTTTGAATTCCACTACTCTAAATACATATGACATGCCCACAACATGTTACAAAAAAAAAAATGGGGACCCACATGTTCCTATTCCTAGTCACTATCATCTGGAGACTCCTAAGCCAATGGCCACACACCACTAGCTCGTAAGTCTCGAACTGTTTCTAACTGGCTAGGAGGAAAAAATCTAGTTTCAGGAAGTTGACAAGGTGAGGAGGCAACTCAAATCATCTAGATCAGGCCTTAAAGAAATATAGTTAGATGTATTTTTCTTACCTTTATACCTAGTTAGTTCTTGATAATTTGTTAATTTATGAGGTTGTAAATAGAATTTATGCTGGAAATATAAATCTTCTATGATAATACCATGAAATTGAAATTCATATATAAACAAAATTGTAAATACTTGATTCTATAGAATTTGAATGATATTCAAAAGGAGGTTTTTCATAGATACACACACACAAAGCCCTAGTGAAGAGTCGTATAGAGGGTCCTTGATTTTGGGTAAACATAAGACTTTTAATCACTCCTTGGTTCCCAATTACTAGCATTTTAGTTTGGATTTGATTTTCCAATTTTCCATTAATATATGATATTTATCAATTTTTGACGATATTGACAATTCTTTGGGCACTTATATAAAATCATACATTGAGAAAGCTATAGCTAGCTTATGTACATGTGCTCACATTTTTGTTGAGATAGATCTTAGTGTGTTGATATAGATCTTATTAAGGAACTTTCAAACAAAATGTGTTTCAAGTGGAATTTTTTTATATAGTTAAGCCTTGGAATATAAGAAGATCAGATTCAATTACATCATCTGCAAGTTACTTGTCTCCATTTTCGAGACCAAATCAAAAGGAAAGAGATCAAATATTTTCAGAGGATAAGTTCACATACTGACATGGATCAAAATAAATCCATTCAGGGACCTTAGGTGCCAATAGGGGAATCTTCTCTCTCGAAGGATAGAGTAGAAGAAATGGATATAGGGTTTTCCTCCTCATAGGAGGTAGTGGCAGTTAAAGTCTCTTTAGGTGCAACAAAATGACATTATAAAATGAATGTACCTTAGCTTCAGATAAATAATTTTTTGTTAATTGGAATTAGCTTACGGTGGTTGAGACAAATGTTGTTATCCTTCCCATCAGATGAAACATGTGTATTCTTGATATATAATTTAAACTTTGTTAATTGGAATTAGCTTATGATGGTTGAGATAAATGTTGTTATCCTTCCCATCAAATGAAACATGTGGATTCTTGATATATAATTTAAAGATATTTTTGATTAAAATAAAGAAAACTGTTCACTCTAAAAATTCTAACATTCTACTTTTCTAATCACAATTATTTTTATACTTATTTTTTAATATAATATTTTAAACATTAATATTTGATAAAGAAACTCTGTACTTTCTTGATAAAATATATATTATGATAGTATAACTCATATATATATTCTTAACATTAATAATCATAATGATGGTTGTTTGTTTTATACAACTCATTAATAACACATTTAAGCATTAATAACTATTGAATTTTAATGTATTATCAAACAACATTTTGATGTTCCACCTATTAATTTGTTAACTAGGAAAAATTGCACTTTGCGTAGTTATTCTTTATATTTTTCTTTTGTTAGTTCCATCCGTGGAACATATATGATCGTGTGTTGATGGCCAATTCATTTTTCCTAATATCTTAGATTCTATAACGTTTTATTGTCTTTAATCGAAGAGGTATGATCTGATGAAGCTGTCTTGGCAACCCTCTTGTCCAAGTTTTTTGCTTATTACTCATGATAAAGTTTTCTATCCTATTTTGATGAATATTTTTAATTTGTTTTTACATATTTACGCCGTAAGGTGTCAATCTTTGAAAACAACTCTCCTAGCTGCCACTATGTCTTATTTTGCACCACTAGATGGAATGTTAGACGATTGAAGATTTTTAAGCCATCACATTAATAGTTAATAAAAAACTAATAATTAAGAGGTGTAATGGACATGTTCAAAATTAATCAAAAATATTTACTGAACAATTTATTGATGGCTTAACAACTTTGTTAGTGTTAGTCTTTGCATATTTCCACCAAGGATCAAAACACATTTGCATATGCATCTTAGGTGTTTCATACCGAATAATTTTTCATCATTCCATTAGGTCACGACTTAAAATTGTTCTGCTGGTGGTTTTATTTGTCAATAAACTCCACTCTCCCTTTAAGATTCATATTTATGACTCATTCCCATGTCCCCTTGAGCATAATAACACTTATGGAAATGTTTTTTTTTTCACTTGAAAGTATTTAAAGTCAAAATTTCATTCAAAGTTAGGTCAAAAAGCAGTCTCATTAGGCCATTAGGGTTTTTCACTTTTCAAGGTCATTCCTTCATTCAAATGAGGTCAGTATATATATGGGAGGGATTGAACAAGATCATCACGATGGTTTCATTATACTTTAAAGGTTGTATTTTTAGTTTGAAGACTTTTTTTTATCAAAATGCCATTTTGATAGAAAAGTCACCTATGTAATTTATTTTAATTTTTTCTAAACGTAAATTCATGTTATTATATGTAATAAATGAAATCCCAAAGCTGTCAAAGAATAATTATGTCAAGCCTCAGTGAGAAAAATAAAAATCCAACTCCATGTTGATCAAGGCTGCAATGCAAAAAGATTCAAAGAGTATCAGTGATAAAGGAAAAATACTTCAAACATTAGAAAAGTGGGTATCAAGTTAAATTTAAATTCCACTTGCCTATAAAGCCCATCAAGAATTTCAAACAAGATATTTTACCCTTCAAAGCATCAGGAGTATTCAGCAAAGAAGAATTTTTGAGTTTTGTGAGCGATTGAGGCCAAATTTCTTGGCGTTGCGCATTCAGAAGGTTGGCGTTGCGCGTTTGAACCGGCCCAGTGGCGTTGCGCCCTTGCTAGGAGATCTCAGTGTAAATTGTGAAGGCGCTACACGCTCAGACAGAGGAAATGCATGTTTAGATAGGTGTTGCGCCCTCGGACAGTGGCGTTGCGCGCCTACACAGTGAAGACTTGTGAGGGTTGTATCACTTCAAAACACTTCAAAACAACTTCTAAACTTCTCCTAAGATCCTCCAAGAGCCCTAAAACAATAAGTACATATAATATACCTTATTTATAAGTTATTTTATGACTCTTGAATGAATTGAAATGAAACCCTAATCTTAGTTTATGGTCATTGTTCATACACTCGGTTCATCTCCTAAAAGCATATATCAGTAACAGGCTGGGTAAATTTCATTCACCTAGGGTTTTCATTGACCTAGTTTGTTCATTCACTTCATTCCCTTCACTCATTCCCTTCACTTTTTCAAACTAACCATCTCATCCACTTCCCTTTCATCTCATTACATTTGTACCCTAGGGTTTCATAAGTCAGAGTTTAAAAATGTCTGAGGAAGAAGATAGTGGTGTTGGTGAGGCACAAAGGGCAAGAAGAAATGATCAAAAAGGAGGGAGAATTAACAAGTTTGAACCAATGAATACAATAGAACTTATGGCCTCTCCTCTCACTATGTCTTGTTTCAAGCATATGGGTTGTTTTGAGTTTTGTGAGAGAGTGCAGCAAATTCAAAATCACCTAGGGTTAACAAGATTGTTCATCACTAATCTACATGAAAAACAGGTCACTCTTGCTGGGGTCACTTTTCTTATGTCCACCAATGCTATTGCAACTGCTACAGGGATCCCTAGTGTGGGAGAGAGGTGGTTTAAACAAGAAAACCTTGATATGAGCTATTATGAACCATACCTTAAACCTAGGTACAAGGATGAAAATAAATCAGTTTTCCCTTTCTCTCATCTCCTTGACCGGTATGCCCCTATAATGAAAATAATAATGAAGTATTTCACTTGTGAGGGGAGGTTTACCCGACTCTACTCATACCACATCCGACTCCTCATGCATTTCACTAGAGTTAGAATGATACACTTACCTTACTATCTTTTCCACATCATTTACAAGATGGATTACATTGTGCAAAAGAGGGATTAAAATCATAAAATGCAGAGTCTATTTCATCATTCACTCATAAAAATGGTGGTCATGCATAAGCTTCAGCAGAAAAATAGTTCATGGCATGCATTCATTGCAAATGAGGTTTTCATTACCCCACCTAGCCATCATGAGTAGGATATTCCTTCATCATCTCATCCTCCTGTATCCATTTCTCCATCACGTCCCACTGTTCATATATCACCACCCACTCACATCCATTCACCTCATGTTTACCCTACTTCATCACCTTTCTATAACCCTTCACCATCACATCATGATACCGAAGCATCAAGCAGTGAAAGGGACATTAAGGCAGCTTGCACTAAAATGACTAATATTGAGCCATTTCCCTTGACCTATCAGAGAGGCCATAGGCATGTGTTTACTTCACATGGTGTGAAAGGGACCATGCCTTCTTCATAAACACATCAGGTAGACAAAGGTAAGGAAGAAGTAATAGAGATAAACATTGATGATGAGGAGGGAAAACATAAGACAGAGCATGAAATTCAGTTGATTTACCTAGGTGAGGAAAATTAGGAAAAAATCACCAATGTAGTTATTAAAGCCAAATAAGAATGGTTTGAGAGGGTCAACCAACACTTGGAGTAGCTCTTGGCCAAGGCTCAAAATGACAATGACATTAAGAGGAAAATGGAAAAACACTATGCCATGAGGAACAAAATTGCAAGGGCCAAGCTCAAACGGGCCCATGCAAAAATTCGAGCTTTGACTAAGAAAAAGGAGAAGAATAGGTTAGAAATAATTTTTGAGGTGTCTCTTTATATCTCTAAACCTTTATTAGTAAGTAACCTCACACATTTTGGCACATTTGGCACTTTGGTGCATTTTTGAGTTTTTGGGCAATTTTGACAAACATAAATTCTGCTAAACGTGCAGCACCACTGGCGCTACGCTCTTTTTTGGGGCATCCAATTAAAAAATGGCCAACGCCATCATGTTCAAAATGGTGATTAAATTAACTCCAGAAATTTTCAGAAGATTTGGAGGAGAACTGGTTCCCCAAAAAGGAAAAAAACCTCTAAAAAACATGTTTCTGCCCTTATTTTTGCCTTGGCGTTGCATATTTACCAGTATTGGGAGAACAGATTTTTGATAGTGCAGATGGACACAATTTTGGAAATTGGAGGCATATTTGGAAAATAGACTCAGAGATCTGTCCAATGAGCTATCATGGAGATAATTTTGACATCGGGAAGGCCTCCAAAACTTTCCTGCAAGACATCTCATTTTTCTGACATGGAGCTGCGCGTTTACCAAGAAAATGCAGTTTTCATCATCTTCAGCAAAATTTTGAATTTTTGACGTTTTACGTAGGAAAATGAGAAAATCATTGATGTAAATGGTCATGGTGAATTTAAATATCATGTTTGACTTTTACCAAGGGTAGATACATTAGATAAGTCCTCTAGAGGTCAAATGAATCACTTTCCTCTCTTTTAGAGGCAAATTGTTGAGTTTTCCTAGTCTTTAGATTCTTGTTTGGGAGTAGGTGAAATTGATCCCTATCTCATGGATTAGACTCCCTGAGGCTAGTTATAGTGGTTTTTAGATCTATTTTATGTATTCTCAGTCATTTTAATGGTGGGACTCACTTGGAGCTTTGGCATATCAAGAGACATCTTTGTATATTAGTTTGGCTTGGAAATTAATAGAAATTTGCAACTATTTTCTTGGGATCCATGTGGTATGAGTTTTAGACATAGTTTCCTCTCTGTTATCAATTTTTTTGAATGTATTGTTAATTAATAAACCATTTCATGTCTATAATATACTATATTTCGAGTTTGATAGGTAGAATCCATATTCATTTATGCTCTGTTTTGGGAAATTTAGTATAATGTGTTCTTTCTCATCTGTTTGGAGAAAATAAATTCCATATGTTTTCCCTAGCTCCTCACCATAATCATATTTTAATGTTTAAACCTTCTACCTACCTTTCCCCTTAGAACCCCTGCAAATTTTGACCTAATTTCCTTATCCTAACTGTTTGACTCCTCCTGATCCAGCAAACCCTGTACAATCAAAATCAAAACCCTGAGCTACTATACCTAGCCTAAAATCTTCTTTCCTTAGTCATCTTAGCTGTGATCTATATGGAGAGATCCCTCTTCTGGTATAGTAGGGTTAACTACTTGGCTAAGCATGGTTTGAGGTTACCTCAGGATTGCCTCTCTCAACCTAAGGTTCACTCTGAGTGATAAATTTTGGTGACCATACTGGGGAAGAAGACGAAAGATCATATCTTCCCTGGGAAAGAATGAAAAAGTTTAGATCCGATTGCTGATGGTGGATAGAAATCAGATGCATATGAAGGCTGAACTGCTCACTTGGCGACTCCATTCACTGAAAGATCCCGAAAATCAACACCTTATGGTGACTCCACTGCATGAAGATCAATAGCTTCAAGATTTTTCAAGATGGAAATTGTTGCAAGAAGGTATGCTCCCATGAGCCAAGATCACATTCCAAGTTTCCAAAATAAAATGCCTAAGGTAGATTGGCAAAGGAATTTTGCTATGTTCAAAAATGTGAAAAGTAATGATGCTGCTCTTCATCTGGTAAGATTTCACATGCATGTGCGTAGATTAAAGATTTATTTTCTTGAATACTGCTTGATGAAGATATTTATGGCCAATCTGGAAGATGAAGCTCGATCTTGGTATGAAAGTTTTACCGCCTGCTTGTATTTACTGTTTAAATGATTTTCATACCATATTGTTTGAAAGATATAAAGAATATTTTCCATCCTTAATATTAGTTTAGAATTGTTGTAAACAGGTTGATAGTTTTATTGAAAATATTGAGAATTTTTATGGAAATGATGAATTCATGGACAATGAGATTATGGAAGCCCTGTATGAAAATCCAGCATAAAGAAATATTAGAGGGTACTTATCAAGATGCTCGGGAAATTTTGCAGCAGTTTGAATATCTTTGTACAGTTGAAAATGATGGAAGACAAGGTCTTATTTTAGATCTGATTGTAGAAAAAGATGGTATGCAGGAAAATGAGGTTCTAGTCTTAGATTGTGGTAAATTCAAGATGGCTGATCCAAATCTAGATTCAAATTGTGATGATGAAGAGTATGTTGTTGAGGTCACCTTGAATGAAGAAAACCAAGTTATAGATCTAAGTATTCTCAGCCCATCAGAACAAATTCTTCACGAGGAGGTAATCCATTCCCTTTATGAAAAACAATATGAGATCTTTGTTCAAGTAAGTGAAAAATGTTCTTTGGATGAATCTATGGTAGATGATAGAAATGTCAGTTTTGGGTTTCAACAACAATCTAAATTTTTCCCTCTTATGATTGATGAGTGTGATAACAAACATGACAATCTGGTTGCCATGTCATATGAAGATGATCAACAATATATTCAAATTGTAGAGGACCAGAGCATTGAGGATTGTCATTCAGATTTTTCTTCCCGTGTCTCATGCTTTGAATTGTTTTTTCAAGAAGAAATTTGTTCACCTACTTGTTCAGAATTTTTTGAAGACCAGTAACACACTCTTGTTGAGGTACATTATGAAAAGAGATCAGATTCAAGAGAAAAAGCTACCTTGTTTATTCCAGATCAGCGAGAGGTAAATTTTCTTGATTTTCAAGATCCCTTCGACAGTCTTTTGCAAGCACTAGAGAAGATGAATGTTGTCTCATTTGTCAGCATAATTCATGGTTTCAGTTTTATTTTGAGTTGCCGAAATGTACATCATTCTTCCTGCTTGAGGAAAGTGAGAGAAAAATTCATGTTTCATGCTCTGTTTTGGGAAATTTAGCATAATTTTTTTATTTTCTTCAATTTAGGGAGAATTCATCTTGTATGCTCTTCCTAACTCCTCACCAGTCTCTTCACCTCAACACAATCATCCTTTGAATGTCAAACCTTCTACCCACCTTGCCCATCAGAACCCCTAATGCAGGGGCATTAGAGTTTAGTCAGCAATGTGAAAGATTGTTCACATGTTGTGATTGGATGGGTCTAAACTTCATTCACAAATGGGTGAAAATTAGTTTTACTAAGAGGATTGGGTTCCTCAACAAGTTGTTAAAATCCATTCTGTAATAGATAGGCGTGAACTAGTAATTAGAGGAAGTTGAACAGTTTTGATTCGTGTCAGTTTATTTAGGTTTAGTTGATGGAATCTAGAAAGACATATCATAATTAGGAGTTTGTTGACGTTTGAATAGTTTGACCCTCAGAAAGAGGTCGGTTACATTGTCAAAAAACTATAAAATGTAACCTCTGGAACAAAGGAATTCGGAATTTGATGTAGAAGATTGGATTTGAGAGGGTTTTCCCTCTGATTAAATAAAATTGCAGAACTATTTGCTTATCTGTGTTCTTGGCAAGTTTCTCAGAGGTTTCACCTTCGGAATTCTATTGGATTTTTATAATTCTGTGTGTTCAATTGAATGCAACTAGAAATTGTATTAAGCTATGTGTGAAGAGGTTTTATTTCCTTCCAAAATTTCATTGATTATATATGTATGCTGAGTAGAATTGAGAGAAAACAGAGTATAATTTTATTCTGTGGGAAAGGATTCAGAGAAATCAAATAACGTTGTTTCTTTGGTTACGATCGGAAACTTGTTGCTTTCTTGGAGGTCGACATTTGAAATCAACCATGTTTATCTTTTACACAACAAAAACCAGTGAAGAGTTCTGTGTATTAAGTGCGATTTAAACAGAGTTCGGGTGAGCGGTTTTGTGGAAATAAACCATTGGTATTGCATAACTATTGGTCCAAAGGCGGTTTTAAACTTTTGGAATGCGAGCAAGTAATATTGTGACACATCACAATATCAATACTGCCTATTTCGTATAATTTTTGAGCGCTAAGGTTCTGTGGGTGAAGTAATGCGATTATCATTCGATTTGGTTGATGATTGATCCGGTGGTTTTCAGATCAACAAGCTGCATGGGAAATAAGTAAGGTATGGATCAACGTTTTAAGTTGATAAATGTTTGTTAATAGTTAAGGTTGAATATGTGGTCCCGAGAGTATTAAAATGTTGTTAAATTATGTTAAAATGATATACTCCAAAGAAAAAAACTCAGTCACTCCAACAGTTTAGATATCGTAATATTAAGGTTTAGATATGTTCTGGAGGTTTTTGAACCATTGATTCATAATATTTTAATTCTATGTTCCAGAAAGTTTCATCTCTGTTTGAAAATAAAAGTATTATATTTCTTAGGGGTCTTAAACTTGATTTTAATGAGATTGAATGATTTCAAGGATTTATAATATTTTCAAAAGGTTAATATTGTCTAAAGGGACTTTTAAGACTATTGTGGATTTCATTAATCAGATTTCATAAATTTGATGAATGGAACAAACCATAAGGAACCAGATCAACTCCCCAGAGTTAGAAAATATTGTGAGCATTTTTTAGTGGCTCTCCTTAACACATTCACCCACACTGCCATCAACCCCTGCAAAAATTGACCTAATTTCTTGGCCCTAGTGTTTAGTCAATTTAGTGTCCTAAATTGCTAACATAAATGATTAACCAGGGCTAGTAAACTGATGAAGTGTGATGCACTATATGTGCCTAAGTATCCCTTTTTCTTACGTCGTTTTTTTTAGTGTTTTATTGATGTTTTGGGGTTTTTATGTTTGAATCTTATTATGCTACTCTATGCTAAAAAGATGAAGTTAGATTTATGTCAAAAGAGAGAAAATGAAATGTTAATAAATGAATTAAAACAGAGTTTATTTGCAAGTTCTGTTCCTAACTAGAAAATGATGAAAACAAAAAGTTCTAATCCATGGATATTACAGCTTCTAAATGAACATTCATGAAATTAAAAGTAAATCAAAACACTACAACTTAATCTGATTCATTTAGTTAGAGATTTGTTGGAAGAGCTTGTGAAAAATATTAATTCTAATGCAATGAGGATCTCTTAAAACATAAAAGAAATGCTGAAACAACTTATAACATTACAACTCAATCTCATTCATGAGTTAGAGGTTTATTGGAAGAGATTTTTGAAAGAGATTAATCATAATGTGATAAGGATCTTCTATGAAGCAAAACAATCAATAACTCACAATATTACAACTTAGTCTCATTCGTGAATTAAAGATTTATTGGAAAAGATTTTGAAAGAGACTTAACTGCAGTATAATGAGGATCTTCTTTTTAACTAAATAGAAGAAAATGAAATGTTAATAACTCAAAATATCACAATTGAATCCCATTCATTTAATAGAGATGTATTGGAAGAGCTTGAGAAAGAGACTAACTGCAATATCATGAGGATCCTTTATCTAAGCAAATGACATGAAACATAATGCTAAAAGCTATGATTTCAGAAAGCAATCTAAGTAAGGAAATATGAAAAAATAGAATTGAAAATGACTTATCTAGAAAACATGTAAAACCTCCTTGAATAGCAGGGGCCCTCTGCTATCAATTTGGTGAAATTCTTCAGCTCCTTAAAGTTGTAATCAAAACAGCATCAAAGAACTTCTTTATTGAAAAAACTCACAAATCTACATCCCATTCCATCTTAAGCTTTGTTACAAAACACTCTCTATTCCTTTCTCTTCTTCTCCTATTTTTTCACTACCCATGATAGGAGAAAGCTTCTCCTATTTATACAAAATATGAGAAGTTATCTCATTAATGGGAGTCCATGAATATCTCCCTCCATCTCTAGAGTTACAATCAAAATAGGAAATGATAAGACACATGTTTTTCTAGAGTTTCAACACAACTAAGAAATGAGACACGTATCCTCTTAGAGTTTCAATACAACAAGGAAATGAGACACATGTTTTCATGATCCCATGATCTTCTCCACTGAAATTCGAATTTGGTTTTGGGAGGCCACATAAAGGTCTTTTAGAAGCTTCCTTTTGACCTACACATGTCAAAAAACTCATAACACTTATATAGATATATGAAAATATGTTAATTTTCTAGTTTCTAATCATAAATTCACTTTAAATACATAAAATAAATAACTTTGGAAAACAAGGATCTTAACCCATATATTTATGAAAATGGTTACTTGATGTAGGGTTTTAGGTCAGATGGCTATGGAATAAGAGCTGAATGGTTATGACATAATGGAAATATGTATGAATATGGAAAACACTTTTGAGACTCAACACCTATATGTTTAACTCCTCCTGATCCAGCAAACCCTATACAATCAAAATCAAAACCCTGAGCTACTATACCTAGCCTAAAATCTCTTTTCCACTATTATCTTTGCCGTGATCTATATGGAGAGAGCCCTCTCTCCCCGGCCTAGTAGGGTTATCTACTTCGCTAAGTGTGGTTTGAGGTTACCTCGGGATTTCTCCTCTCAGATTCTCGAGGTCTCACTCGAGTGAGGTAAGGAGGTCCCAGAGGATTTGCATAATGATTTTTGCCAGTATATATATTATGGAGGTGGGAGGTGGTTCAAAAAGTGATGAAACCCCTCTGCAAAGAGTAGAATAAGTCTATTATCACTCAGATTGAACCTCGGGATTTCCTCTCTCAGCCCGAGGTTCAATCTGAGTGATAATAGACTTATTCCTCTCTAAGTTTTGCAGAAGAGGGTTTCTCATCACACACCTGAGGAACCACCACCTCCACCTCCATAATATACCTTCTCTGGCGCAAAATATCCCATTGTAGATACCCAGAATCCTCTGGAAAATGGAGCCTCACCCACCTCGTCAAGTAATCACTCTGCTGCATTTAGTTTTATGGTTTTCCCCTTTTGGGGGTCATGCCATTTTATTTTAATTTTAATTTCTGTCTATAACAATACATTACATGCTCTACTCTACATAAAGTTCCTCTTCAAAATAATTACCCATAGTATTGGGAATTGTGGGAGGAGGTGTCGTTGTAGCGTTAATGGTTTGTTTTTTTTTCCATTAGGAGCAAACTGAAATCTTCCATTTCAAGCAGGCGGGTAAACGATGCTCCGAATGAAGGTAGAATCTGAAGTTTTAGCCTCTGTTTCGCAGGACCAAAATTATGTTATCTAATGAAATTAGATTCTTATTCACCTTGTTTGTGGTTTACATAGAAACACATGAACATGATCCAGAATGGAGGCTATAGAATCAAGAGCAAATTGTCTTCACCTTAGAAGCTCTCACAGAAGCAACAAATAATTTTGATGAAAACAAGAAGCTTGGAGAGGGAGGGTTTGGCCCTGTATACAAGGTATGTATTCACTTTCTATTATTATTTTTAACAGAAGAAATTGTATGACTTGACCAAGATGAAGAGGGATTTTTTCCATGGGTTTTTGATGGAGCTAATTCTTTCAGGGAATAACTAGAGATGGAAAAGAAATAGCAGTGAAGAAGCTGTTTGTAAAATCCAGACAGGGGAAACGAGAATTTATGAATGAAGTGAAGCTCGTGGCCAATGTTTAACATCAAAATCTGGTAAAGCTGATTGGATGTTGTGCCGAGGGACCAGAAAGTTTGTTTGTCTACAAGTATTTACCGAACAAGAGTCTTTACACCTTTATGTTTGGTAGGTCATTTTGGGATTTTTTTTTGGGTTGAGAGAAAGATGATAAATCTTTCATAAATTTAATGAGATTTATTATTTAAATTTTTTTAAATTTGGTGTTCTTGAAATACAATTACAGATCCAGAGAATAAGAGACATCTTGATTGGCATAAACGCTATAACATCATAATGGGAATAGATCGTGGCCTTATTTATCTTCACCAGGATTCACGTTTGCGAATCGTTCACAGAGACATTATATCAAAAAAAAAAATTCTATATGAAGAATTGAATTCCAAGATAGCAGACTTTGGGCCAAAAAGATTCTTTCCTGAAGACTTGACTCATATCCAAACAAGAGCTACAGGAACATGGGAAGAAAATTTTCCCGTACCCTTCCCTGATGCAATTTATTAGTAGGTAAGCATTTATGCAATAATGTGATTTAGCCACAAAGACTACACTTAATTGAAGAATTTGTCATTGGAGTATGCAGTGGTTATATGGCACCAAAGTATGCAATGCGAGGGTTATTATTAGTAAAAGCTGATGTATATAGTTTTTGAGTATTATTCCTTGAGATTGTGAGTGGAAGAAAATGCAGTGATCTCAAATTTCCCCAAGAAATGAAAATTTTGTTAGAATGGGTAAGATTTCAATTTATAAATTTTTATTTTTGTGTGTGCAATAGTGGATTGGGAGCCCAATCAGTGTAGCTAAATTGTTAATCACCTTGTTCTAAAGTAATTGTAAAACATACGAAATCATTGTAAACGTCATTGTAAAACATCCTAAATTATTGTAAAACAAGAGATTCAATGTTCAATTCCCCTTAGATAGGAAATTTTTTTTTGATTAAGATAAATTATGATAAATATGACAAGAGACCTGTGATGCAGGCATGGAGATTATACAAGAAAGGGAATCTTTTGAACATGATTGATTCAATAGTAGCCGAAACATGTTGGCAGGAGGAAGCATTACAATGAATTCATGTTGCCCTTCTTTGCACACACGCTGATCCATTCATCCGTCCGACTATGTATAAGGTTATATCCATGATCACCAATGCTTATGTAACATTAACAAATGCAACAAAACTAGCGTTTGTGAAAAGTAGCGAGAGTAACCTAGCAAGATCCACAAATGGTAGCTTTGGTCGTGAGATTCACAAGGCATATTCGTCGGCTTCTACCTCTTCACCTTTGGTTCCCTCTATAAATGATGTTACCATTACTGAATTGGAAGCTAGGTAAATGTTACCATTACTAAATTGGAATCTAGGTAGGCATGTAACCTTCAAGGTTTACTGTAAATATATCAAATTTTGAAATCTAGGTAGGCAGGTGACCTTCATAGTTGATTGTAAATAAAATTTGTTTTATGTGATAATATATAAATTAGGCCTATAATTTATTAAATATTTTACAATTACTAAAAGAAGAAATTTGTTATTTTCAACTGGATTAAGAGATTTAAATGATTATCGTCGAATTTTCATTTAATTGTAATTATTCATTGTTTCAAGGAATATCGATACTTTTCTAACATTTAGCATTGATGAAATGTATTCGAGATGTGAAAATTACTTAATGGATTTACATATTTCTTATATTTGTTTCAATTTTAACTGTAAAAGTTCTTTGTTTAAGATATAATTAGGTGGAACTTTGTTTAAATTTGTTGAGTTTCAAATTGAATGAGTTTACTTAGTAAGTCATTCACACTCGCGAACTTTGTTCAATAATTGGAATTGGTCAAAGTTTTAACAAGGAGGACAATAAGCCGAAGCTTTGAGCACTCTCAAAATATTAAACCCATGAGTGAGCTTTTGAGATGAAATAAATTTTTTCATTTAAATTCTGGCAATACAACTTCAAGTTTTTTTGTTGTTTAAAATACATGATCTTTTATATGTCATGATTATTTTGAAATTTATGCCTTGTAACGTTTCCTTTGCAACGTCTGTTGCAATTGCTAGTATAACTATAACTTAAAGTTTTTATTTTGATTATAATTTGATAATTATTGCAGTTATAGTTATTTAAATTAAATGGTAAGTAAATATTGATAGACATATATTTATGATTAAAAAACATTTTATGTTATCAAAATTAAATAAAAATAACAAAAATAAACTAAATTTTATTATTATTAATTATAATAATATTAATTATAGCGATAGACTTGTCTATTTTGGAATAGAGTTTTCACAATTTTAATTCAATTATAAATAATTTTTAGATAGATGGTAGGGATTTAATCTCCATAAAATATTCTTAATAATATACACAAATCAAAGGCTCAGATTTATTTTTGAAGTAGTTAAGTTTTTTTGTCTTTTTAATTAAATTAATTAATTAAAAAAATTCATATGAACATGTGATATTAAATGAGTTATGGTTTTTTAAGCATGTGGTATTAATGAGCCATTATATTGACCCATGATATTGTAACAAAGCCTACTTACATATTAAAAATGAGTCTCTAGGAATCTTTTTTTTTTTGACAAAGATGAGAAAATTTACTATTAAGTCTGTGCCTGGATGCAACAAAATACTCATAAAGTTTTACATTCTATTTCAATATACAACAAAATAATCAGGAATTTTTACATTGTATTCCATTCTATTTCATCTGTGGATATTTTAGAATGTGGATACATCCATCCTATGCATCATCTGTCGTAACTTAGAAACTAATGGATAACAAATGACAACCTAGTCAAAGAGAGAAACTAGAGAGTAACATAAGCCTTCCATATACAATAGTATAATTACTAAGGTATAGTTAAAATATACCTCCTACAAAATAAGGTGAGGGATGACCTGGCACATGATGCATCCAGTCACCATCCAATGATACACCAGAAAACAAGTACAAACCCATAAACTTGAAAACAAAAATAAGAAAGCAAAAGCACCGGGGCCTCACCTTCATGGTATTAAAACTGAAAATTCATCGATTTGTTGGGAGCCTTTGAAATGGAGGATTGTAATTATGCTATAAGGAGTAGCCAGGCCCCTCTTGGAGAGCTGGTATGCTCTTGTGTTATTTTCCTAATATATATGATGCATAGGAGGCTCATTGAGTTTGGATAATAGGAATTTAATGTGGAGAATCCACCCCTGCATACCATTTGGTTGAAAAAGAGACTTCCCGAAGATCCCATCAAGGACCGTCTTAGCATCCCCATAGATATTCATTGAAGACAGTTTCAGATTATATGCCAACCAGAGAGAACTCCAAAGTGCCGAAACATTAGCCTTGTTGTTAGATCCTTTTCTACCATTCCAGTAACTCTGGAATCTCTCCAGATTTTCAATCTTAATCCAAGCACCGCACCCAAAAATTCCCCCTTGTTGAGCCCCATCAAAGAATGTCATCGGTAAGGAGATTGGAAAGGGGTAGAGACGGTGTGACAGGTTCTTGATGGTAGGACTAGGAAGGGATTGTGTTGAAGTCCAAACCATAACAGCCCCATGGATGTGAGTTATGTTCACTTGGAACCCATCAAATATGAACTGATTTCTCACCAAACAAAATTCCCAGAAGAGATAGAAGGGAAGGGTTGTGTATCTGCCGGAAGTCGACCCCCAGAGGGAAAAATTATTTAAGAAATTGTCAGGCTGCCACCCCAGATCAATTAGAAAGCACGAGAAGAGAGACCATAATCTGAAAATAACCGGGCAAGACAGGAATAGATGGTGTACTATTTTAGCATGATCTTGACAAAAAATACACCTTCTAGGACCATGCAAACCCCTTTTGGTCAGGTCATCCCATGTCAGAATGTGGTCCTTCCACGCTAACCAACCAGAAAGCAGAAATTTGTACGGGATGTTTCGAGACTAGTAAGACCGGAATGGTGATGGGACCTTTTCCACTAACTGGTTATATATAATTTGATGATAGATGTCCACCACCACTAAATCTTCCCCATTCATTTCCCCATCCCATATAATGCAGTCACCTTCCCGATGAAGGCACAATCCCCCAGCTTGCAGACTAGCCACAAACAACTGCCATGAGCCAACTTCCACGCCACTTAACCCCAGGTCTGTTGTTGTTTTCCAAATCGGGCAGCCTTACTGCCAGTGAGAGATCACTTGCGAAAGAAAAAATATACCCCTTTGCATCAATCTACGGTAAAGATGGTCATCCATTAGTAATCCAGAGCTGAGTCCCATGATCCTGTCGCATCCCAATGTAATGATCTGACCATTGTCGAAGCGCCAAGTCAAACGCTCAGTAAATAGCCCCATCACTTTCTGGAAGCCTTTCTAGATAAAGGACCCTATTTTCTGGAACACAAAGGAGTTTCTATAAATATTCAAAACAGGGGCACCATCCAAGTATTTTAGCCCAATGAGAGCTGACCAGATGCCCTTCCGAGTGAGCACTCTCCATAGAGATTTTATGAGGACAACATTCGAGAAAGAACACATATTCAGTAATCCCCAGCCCCCATACTTCTTTGGAACAGTGAGGGCATCAAGTTTGCATAGATGGAACTTGTTTTCCTTTGTGGCCCCAGACCACAGAAAATGAGAAATAACAACTTGAATTAGAGAAATGATGTAGGCTAGAAGGTAAAACAAATGGTCCCAATACACAACTAATTGCTTTAGGACCGCCTGTATGAGGATATAACAGCCTCCTAATGAAAACCAACGATGAGACCATATTTGAATCCTACTATTGAACTTGTCAACAAGCCAGGTCTAGTCAGAAGATTTGTAACCACAGGGCTTCAGCCTGAAACATAGATATGAAAGGCCCTCTGTAATATGTTTTAAGTATACTCCAAATAAATATGTTATGAAGGTGATCTCACTTATGTCCCCAAATGCATGTATGAGGAAGGAATTCCCTTTATTAATGTGCAATCCAGAGGCCACCCCAAAATGGAGAAGAATATGATGAAGATAAAACCATTGAGTTATTAAGAGCCTGCCAAAGACAAGTAAGTCATCCACAAATAATGAGTGAGAAATACAAACAGAGGGAGAAAAGGAAATGCCTTGAAAGTAACCCTTTCAATTAGCATTCTTGAGAATGTTATTGAAACCGTCCATAATAAGAATTAAGATTAAGGGGGATAAAGCACATCCCTGGCGAAGACCACGACCAAACACAAAGAAATATGAGGGCATACCATTAATTATAATCGCATATCTAACTAAGGATATACAAGCCATAATCCATCTGATATTAGGAAGTGATATGCCAATCTTTAGGAGGATCAACCTGATAAAAGACCAACCTACAATCATAAGCTTTATATAGATCCACTTTCATGATGAGAGAATCCATTTTTCTTGAGTGAACAGAGTGAATTACTTCTTGTGTTTTTGCTATAATGTCGTGGATAGAGCGACCCTAAAGGAACCAATATTGTTCGCTGGATATATGATTTGATAAGACCCCTTTTATTCATTGAGCTATAATTTTTTATGATATTTTGCAAATTACATTGCATAATACGATGGGTAGGAAGTCTTTAAAGGTCTTGGGACTGGATGATTTTGGAATCAACTCAAGATAAATGAAATAATGTCACCTGGAATGAACCCCAATAACCTGGATTGTTCCATCACTACCTATAATTCGTCCCTTGTCAGCTCAACAAAATGAATAAAGAACTCTGCCGGCCAGCCGTCCGGACCGAGACTTTTATCTTGTGCAAAGTATTTAAGAACTCCATGAATCTCATATTTTGTGATAACCCAACCCAAATCCTCGTTTGTTGGTAATTAAAACATCTGGTCAATATGATCTAACACCCACTTCTAGCTTAGGTGATCAATCCCTTCCTCAGCCTTATAGAAATAAAAAAATTATGAGAATGCCTCCCTTTGTATCTCTTGTGTAGAATGAACCATATTTCCTTCCGCCATTTCAATATGCTAAATTTCATTTATGTTTTTCCTCCTATTTGCAACTTGATGGAAATAATTAGTGTTTAGATCTCCTTCCTTTAGCCATTGTGCACGACTTTTTAACTTCAAAGTCACCTCTTGGATTTTTATAATTTAAACCTTCCTCTTTTCCAGGTCCTCCGGAAGGGTATATGTTTGTGGGTCCAGAGGGGATTCTCTCATTTCTTAATATATTTGTGCCACCCTTCTAGAGATGGATCTCAGTTCAGCTTTCATCTCTTCCTTTTTCCTGCGTTCCAAAAATTTTATTTTTTGTTTCAACTTGCGAAGCTTGTTTGACATATTCCGCCACACATTTATTTCCTGGGATATTTCTTCCTTTATCTAAAAATAAGATACCATTTGCTGGAAATGGGGGTCCTTTAACCAGATTCTGTTAAACTTAAATGGTAAACCATGTGTGACCGGTTCCATGCACAAGTGAGAGAGATGTCCATATGATCAAATAAAGATGCTGATACAACACGAGACCACATATTGCCAAAAATTTCACAAACACTTTTGTGAACTATAATCTTGTCCAATATTTTCCCAATGAAGTCGGTTCCAGAACGACGGTTTTTCCATGTCGATGCAAGGGATATCGGACGTATGTCCACTATATGATGGTAAAAAAAAATCCGAGAAATTTGATCAGCCAAGGGATCCTGTCAGGAATTATGCCCCCATATTTCTCCCGTTGATAGTATAGAGTTAAGATCCCTAATAACGAAAATATTACTGATGAAAAGGATTGCTGATGAAGTTAGGCGGTTCCATAAAGAGGACCGATGATGACACATAGCATAAAAGTTTATCAAATGAATAGTTTTAGGGTAACCACGAATGCTCCCTAAAATAATGATTCCTCCAAAGAATTTGAATGCATGAAAACTGGCCATTTTCGGGTTCCACATGGATAGCATGCCAACATATTTACCTATGGAATCAATGGCCATCACATGCCAACCGGGATGGATATGAAGAAAGATGCTGAGGGCTTTGGATCACGAGCACATGGTCTCCTGAAAAACTACTATACTAGGCCGAGTCTCTGCAAAAATATATTTTAGGCGAAGGTTCTTTGAGGGGTATCCTATCCCTCTGATATTTAGGGATAGAATTGAATTCATTTGGGAACTTGGACTGGTTGGCTTGCTCTAAGTTCCTGAATATTAGATGATGAGGAGATGGGTATATCCCTAAATCCATCCAAGTCATCTAGAAATAGTGATTTGGATTTAGCCCTTCCCGTAAAGTGTCCATATCCATTTTTATAATTTTTCCTAACAATAATGTTAAGAGATGATGCAGGAGAAATGGATAAAGGTGGTTTAGGATGAGGCTATTCATATACAGTTGGAGTTGAGATGTCAAGAGAGGGATTACATAAAAGAAAATCGATGTCGCTACCAACCAAGTTTCTGGGCAAGTCAGGAGGAACACCACCCTCCAAGTCATAAGTGGGTGAGGGGGAAGCCCATTCGAGCGGTGACATGGAGGGGGATACCTATTTCTGATCCTCCAAATTTAACAGAAGATTAATAGATACTGACAGATCAAGGTTGGTGTCAGCAGATGGGTTGTTTGCAGTTTCCAAAGGATTGGGCGGAGAAACAGTAATTAGGCCAGAGGATAAATGCATGATTCATGGTGAAGGGGATCCTCAATAAGCGCGAGCTTATTATGTGGGATAGATGGTCGCTCAGATAGAGATGCAGAAGTACAAATATGAACATGATGAGATGAAGGCGATGAAGGCTTAATCGAACGATGATGATCAGGTGGAAGGGTACTTCAAGACACTTGATTATAGAATTGCTGCTTTGGTTTGAGGAGGGCCATCTATGAATGTCGAGAAGGAAATCTACTCATTAGGTGACTAGTGTGGTGGCATAGCATACACCAGAATGGAAGCCCCCAGTGATTAATCTGCTAGCAGTGCTGACGCTGATCCCATTATAAATCAACATTACCCAGCAAGCCTCCAGAGAAGCTAATCTCTACCAATATCCAGGTGATTCGTTTATCATTATCACCCAGGAACCTTGAATCAATATGCATCATACGCCCAATAGATTTTCCAATCACTATCAATGCCTTCAAGGTCCAAAATTCAAGCGGGAGCCCAGGAGACTTTACCCAGACAATGTTATTCTTCGGCGTCTCCATTATCGAGTTAAAACCTAGATACTAGGGAAGAAGTTGCATAAAGCTTCTTCCACGAACCCAAGTACACTTAAGAATTTTTGCACAGTCATCCTCGTGTAGGAGGTAGATGTTGAACCACGAGTTCATCATCAGGTTGACTTTTGGAGCATAACCCAGAATTGGACTCTAGGTGACTTTGACCCATGCTACCATATCCATTTCCTACTAGGTGACTAGAGCCCTTTTTTGAAAACTGGCCACTCTACCCCAAAGGTCATCATATTCCAAAAACACCTCTTTGATTTCAAAAGTCGATCTGAAGACTTTTTTTGCACAGGATCCCTTCCATTTTTGGAATGTCGTACATCGATCAGGAACAAATTTTGGCCAGTTTGTGAGCCTTTGGGCCCCATTCTTGTACACCCCATTACCCCACCAGATGGCATCACCCGTGAATGCAACAGAGACCCCAAATCTGATGGAAAAAGTATACTTTTGGAAAAAATTAGAAGTCACTGCTAATGCAATTTGAATTTCCCAATTTGTATTATGGATAAAAATAAAATCCGCTACCTCATTCATTGACGGATTATGCCAGTGAATTTCAGCAGTGGAGAAGATACCAAAGCTGATAGAGAGCACAAAAATTCCCAACCTATTCCTAAGAGGAGAAGAAGGCTGAGTGAATTTCCAAGATTCAGGCTAGAGAGTCTCGACAATTGGATTGAAGGATTGAACGCACATGACAAAGTAATGGCCGTAAATATTTCAATAAGTAGAACTTCGACCCAATTCCATCATCATAAGCATGATATCATACACAATGAATGCAACTTGCAATTCAGAGAGATCCCACACTTTTAGGGGTGATGCAATCTTGTAGTTTATAAATTTAATATGCCTGTTTATCATTAGGATCCCGAAAATCTAGTTTTGAGAATATCCAAGAGATTGGTGAGGTTGATAGGGATATCATCAAGATACCATCTTGACCAAGTTACAATTCTATTCCAACGAGAGATGTGAGATAACATATATATCCCTAGTTTTTTAAATAATGTTGGAGCAGCCTGAGGGCTTAAAGAATAATGTTGGAGCGGCCTGAGGGCTTCAAATTATTGGAGAGAAGGATAATTCATTATAGAATCAGACCATAAGAAGATATTAGAGCTATTACCAAGAGCCCAAATGAGATGATTGTTGATAATAGAATATGAATCATAGATGAGCCTCTAAGCGAGTGAGCAAGATCTTAGGGTGGAGGGAGGATCGATCCTAGTCCCACTACTAGGACGTAGATATTTGTTGGTAAAAAGTTGGACCCACTAGGATTCTTTGTTTGTTTTCATCTTCTAGGAAAGTTTAGCTCCCATTGCTAGGTTCATGAGGGCTATGTCCCTCATCCCAAAACCTTCTTTCTCTTTGTGGGCACAAATGGTAGTCTAATTGATCAAATGTAATTTCTTAGAAGAGATTTTGCTTCCTTCCCAAAGGAAATTCTAGATAGTATTTCCCAAAGTTTGCAGAATATATTGAGGAACTAACAAGGCAAATAATTGATACAAAGGGATTTCTTATTGAACATATTTGATGAGGACTATAAGTCCAACTATAGTGAGTCATCTGGTGCCCTAGGATTCCAATTTATTTTTTATCTTCGACAGGAAAAAACTCCAAGCTTGGGGAGAGAGAGTTTTTAGGCATATAGGAATCTCTAGGTACTTAAAATATTTCCATCTTTCAATTATGCTGAAGCCAAATATTGTACCAATTTGAAGACACTTGGCCACTGAAGTATTCTGAATATAGATCCATGACTTAGCTGAGTTGGCTAATCCCCTTGTTGCAACAAGGAAGTTATTCGAGACTACTTTGAATATTCTTACAATAGTCGTTGAGGCTTTTCCAAGCATAATGATATCATCAACTAATTAGGCGTGGTTGACACTTTTAATAGCTAGAGTAAATCTTAGGCTAGGAAGGTGACCTGTGCTACATTAATTTTCAAGCCTGCTGCTAAATGTATCCACAACCAATATGTAAATAAAGGGAGATAAAGGAAACCCTTGAAGAATACCATGAGAGGCTCAGAGGAAGCTAGAAACTCTACCATTAACAAGAGGAGCGATACATGGAGAACCGATGCAAATGGAAATCCATTGGGTGGAAGTGTTGTCAGATCCAATTTGTTCAATACTTTATAAAAAAAGCTATGCTCGAATCTGTCAAAGGAATTGGCCATGTCTAATTTGATGGCCATTTCCATATCCCCTCTCCCTTGGCTAGAAAATATAGCTTCGTAGAAGAGGTTTGTGTTGTCAAAATTTTGTTTCTTAGGGAAAAATACTCCTTGGTTTACTGAAATAAAAATAGGTAGGAGTTGTTTTAATCTTTCAACAAGGAGTTTGGATATAATTTTATAGGAGACATTGCACAATTAAATGGGCCCAAATATGATAAAGGAGGAAGGGTTGTTTTCTTTGGGTACCAAAGCAGGAAACGATGTATTAATCCCACCTCCCATGCATTAATTTATCAAGGCATAACTTATCATTCTGCAAAGGTCCTTCTTAATTATCTCCTAGAAATGCTGATAGAAATGGGACAAAATACCATCCGGACCTGGGGCTTTGTCTAGATGGAAGGAAAATATAGTTTTCTGAATCTCTTCTTCTCTAGGAGGGAGAGTTAAATGTTTATTCATGACTTCAGAGATGATTTTTGGAGTGTGCTCCAACATATAATCTTCAGATTCCTCAGGCAAGGGCTCACATTGAGAATAGCAATTTCTAAATAAAGCAATTGCTTCTTCCTTGATTTGTTGAAAATCACCCACCTTGGTACCATTTACCACAATTTCCTGAATGGTTTTTTTTTTGTTCCCTATTCTTCGCTTTTTTATGGAAAATTTTTGTATTTCTATCACCTCCTTGGATCCACACACTCTAGGACTTCAGTCTCAAATATTCTTCTTCCTCCTTTAATAGTGCATGATACTTATCAAACAAGAGTCTATCATGTCTCATCATTTCTTCAGTTACAAGCTCCTTTTCCATGGTGGTGTGAAGATGACTAATTACTGGTTCCATATCCTGAATAGATCATTGGCTAGCTGTCTGTGTGGATATTTCTTAGGATTTAATGAAAATTTTCAATAGTTTTATATTTTTCTCCCATATCTAAATTAGGATACCTTCCACCCAGGGGCACCAAGAATGGGAAACCATATCATGGAAATCTAGGTATTGTATCCAAATGGGGTTGAATCATAAAGGGATGGTGCCACAATTCACAAGGGGGAGAGACCCAGTCTGATTGGGCGATGATCAAAACCATTCCAAGGGAGAATAGAGGATTTGATGGCGATATTGCGATGAATAAATTCACCGGAGATTAGAAAATGATCCAGTCTGGAAACAATGTGATTGGGGCCAACACACTTGTTATTCTAGGTATATTTGAGACTAGAGGTCCAATGTCTAGCAATTTAGCTTGAGACATAAAATATTCCATTTTTTCTTGGAAGGGGTCTTTAACAGTTGATGCCCCTTTTTTCTCCCAGTTATAAAGGGTGGTATTGAAGCCCCCCCCCAAGTATCCAAAGTTCCCAAAATTCAGAATTGAATAGGCTATTAAGAGAGGCCCAAAAATCATGCTTTTCTTTAAAGTGAACATGCATGTAAGCAATGACCATGAAGCGTAACTGATTTGAAGAAATATTTAGGAAGGAGGAAGAAATCTAGTGAAAATTTGCTTGGGAATTGAGAAGGCGAACCTGAGTTGGATCCCAGAGAGCGCAGAGGCCTCTGGATGCCCCTCTTGCACTGATTGATAAGATACTGCTTCCATGCCACATTTGAAATTGCCAAGCTATTATTTATTATTCATCTAGTTTGGTCTCGTGGAGTAGGGAAATAGAGGGCCTTTCTTTTTTTAGAGATTTTACTTTCGGTCTCCTTTTTTCAGACCCTAAACCTTTGTAATTAGAATAAAGAACTATCATTACTTAATTTTAGAGGGGCAGGGCCCCTTCATAAAAGGTTTTTCCAATGTTTATTTTGGTCCCTTTGCTTCCCATGTCTCCCATTTGGATGTGTTTGAGGGTGGGTTGATGTCCCAACTCTTTTTTTTTCTAGTTTGTTCAATCCTTCTTTCTATGTTGGTTTTCCTTCCAGAGTGATGAGTTCAACGATATTTCTCGATGACTTTTTCTGTTTCTAATTTCTCGTATGCTAAACTTACAAAAGGGGCCCTAGCCATGCCCTATCTCAATAAAAGAAAGTCTTCTTCTTCTTATTAATATTCATCTTGCGTAAGTTTAGTTTCTTCATTGGATCTAGTGTGGTGTTGCCTGTCGTCCGGCCTTGAGATGTAGCTTGGGTAGAGGGTGGATCTGGGATTGGGGGATCTTGATGAGGGATATCCACCTCTTTTACTTCATTAGCCATAACATCAAACCTATTGAAAGTATTTCCATGGATGACTGATTTTCTCTTGCCTTCTCCAATATCAACTTTTTTATTCTTGGGGGAGGATGGCCTAGATTCCTTTAAGGGGGCTTGATTTTGTTGTTGGGTAGAGGGAGGCTACTACTTTTGAGGGCCTTTTCTTCTTTTGGCTGGCTACCATTAATCTCCTAATTCTCCATACTTTTCAGGTTCTTCTAGTTTCTTAGGGTAGTTTCTAGTGAAGTTTCCATAGTCATGATATATTTTGCATTTGAAAGGGACTTGATAATAATCCACTTCTTGAATGCGAGACCAACTATCCAAGCTTAAATTGATTGCAATAGGTAGACCCTTTTCTAGATTCACCTCTATGTAAATTCCAACAAAAGAGAAAATCCCATCACATGGCTTAACACATTGAACATATTTCCCAAGGGTGCTTTTAATCTTTCTAAAGGTGGTGCCATTCCAACAGTGAAGGGGAAGAAAAGGTAGTTTCTCCCAAAATGGTACAGTGGAGGGAACATCACAGTTCAGATTGAAGTTTGGGCTCCAACGATCTAGGTAAAGCCCTTGTGCACCTGTGAAGTATGAACCGCTTCGAAAGATTTTGTTTCAATCTGATTTTTTCTCAGAGAAGAAGGTGTAAAAACCTTTGTCGTAGAAGGAATGAGTGACTTCCATATCAATCAAGGGCTTCCAATTGTTCAAGAGCCACTAGCGAAAAAATCTAGGGGAAGGTCACAATCCCATGAATTGACCCAGAGGACCTCGATATGCCAGCTGAAGGGCATGAAGTTTGGCCCGTATGGCAGAGATCTCGACCTTGGGGATCTCATCAAGGTTTTTTTATGAAATGGGAAGATTAAAGACGACAGAGTTAAATGTTGCAATTTATTGGTCAAAAAGAGAACTAGAGGAAGGATTGGTCATGATTGACCACCCGACCCAATCAAGGCCCTATGAGCCAGAGGCAGGAGGGAAGAGCAGAGACAGGAAGCAGCAGAACGAAAAACAGAGGAGAGGAGTGAAGAAGGAGAACGGGTTGCATTGAGACAAGCAACGACTAGGAAGATAGGGCTAGGCTTGTTGCGATCAGTGAGGTAGGAGAAGCAAGACAGGAAGGCACTTAGGGCCGCAGAATTGCAAAGCTCGGTCCAAACACTCTCAAAATATTGTTGCAATTTTGTTACAATGTATATATTTTTAACTTTTATGTTAATTCTTTTATCATTATTGATAATAATAATTATTTTAAATAAAGTTATAATTTAGTTTATTTTTATGATTTTTTTACTTTTAATAATTGGAGATGTATGAAGATGTATGATGAAGTAAGTATTTTGTCACTTATTATGAATTGATGCCTAACGACATTTACCAACCATTTAATTTATATCGCTGCACTAACATATAAGTTAAACATATATACATTTTAAAAAACATGTAACAAGTTTCTTAACCATGGAAATTCATGCCCACTTTATGATTGACATTCTTAACCTTTAAATAATTTTTGTTACAATAACATAGGCCAATACCATGTTTATCAATACTACATAGCTAAAAAACCATAACTCATTTCATTTGACATTTTTTTAATCAAATTAATTAAAAAAATAGAAAATACATACCTATTTTTGAAATAAATATTAACCTTTAATTTATAATTATTACTAAAATTGTTCTAAAATATTCAATAAAAATCATTCCAACTTAAATAAACCTGCCAACATATATCTAAACTAAAACTAATTATTTATTTTATTCCATATCCTTTAATTATCAAAAATATACATTTAACATCAATTTAATAATCTTAATCTATTTTCAAACTCAATCCATAATAATGATTATAATACTCAAGATAAAATATTATTTTTATCCTATGATTTTTAATACTACAACCCCTAGTTTAAAACTTTTTGTCATCACACTTTTAATTTGGTATATTTTCAATGGTTTTGTGACCATTCATAAAGTGTCCATGGTTTTTTGTCACCGATAATAAGGTATATATATATATATATGCTTTTGTCACCATCGATAGTATATATATATATATATATTAACAGCGACAAAAGCATTGGAAAGATGCAACAAATTCAATATAGAACAAAGCCGTTAGAGGACAAACAGGAGACGCGGTTTAATGGTTTTTTCACCATTCATAAAGTGTCTATGGCTTTTCTCACCAATAATAAGGTATATATATATATATGTATATATGCTTTTGTCACCATCGATAGTGTGTATATATATATGTTAACAGCGACAAAAGCATTGGAAAGATGCAACAAATACAATAGAGAACAAAGCAATTAGAGGACAAACCGGAGACGCGGGCAAACTCTTTTTGCCGGTAACCGTAAAAATCATCCAACGCATTCACGTGAAAACACAACCCAACAAAATATGTAAATATATATGAAAGAGAAACCTCATACGCAGAGGACAAACACAAAATTAGGCTTTGGAAAGTTGAGTTTCGGATTCCTTTTGCCGGTGATCTAAAATATCATGTAACGCATTGATATGCAGGTTAAAAAAAATAAATATCAACCCAACAAAACATGAACAGATTAATGTGAAAGGGCAACCTCAAAAAAATATCAATTTAATATTGTGAAAGGGCAATTTCGCAAGGAAAATGATTTAAATTATGAATACGTTATTATTGAATGACAAAGAAGTTATAGGTTTAAATACAAAGGGGTAATGCATGCATCTTTGAGTAGAGTTTAGTAATCAAATCCCTGTTATGACAATTTATTCCTTAAAAAAATATACCAAGTTGATGGTTGATTCAACTTTAGCCTTAAAGATAGATTATTTTATTTAATTAATAAAAAATAAAAAAAAGAATAATATAATATAATATAATATAGTAATTTTTTTTATAATATTTTTTCAATTTTTTTGGGTTAAAAGTCTTTTTGCATCTAGATATATGTAAAGATAATCATTTTTTTTAATCAAAAGAATCGATATTGGCTAGACACAAAGTAGGTTGATTCTGGCTGCTACCATTATAACATCTAAAATCAAGCCATACAAAAAAAAATTAGCCAGTCCATAAAGTGCACTTTGGTTTTGATTTTTCCTGTGGTGGCTTACGCTTGCTGACATTTGTTGCACTCCGACATTAGGTATCCAAAACCTGGAGCATTAAGTTTGATTTGTGTACAAATACAATGCTCTAAGTTTGGATTGAATTAGGGTATGCCAGATTCAATGGGCTCTATCTACTCTACAACGCCATTTAATATTCTGCTGCACATTAATGCCAATACCCTGCACATGGTTCATAGTATGTAACTTCGACATGACTTTTATTTGCTTAAGATAGCCAGCACATTGTTGTATTTTTGTAGTCAGTTCCTGGATAAAGAACTGTGCCAAATAATTAATGTGATGGTCTGCTTGAAAATGGATGATTCAAGGATATAAACTTTGCTTATATGTTAATAATCATTAAAACCTTAAAAATTTATTCAAAAGGTTGATTGCAACTTTAACAACATATAAATCTTTGTAGAGTTTTGGTAAAAAGACTGAAAAGGAAATTAGAAAATTAAATATCCTCTCTGAATATCTAATCATCTAACATGAGCACGCGTATAGAAGAACCTCTATAGTTAACAACAATACATCTAAGAAATGATACTTTATTGACGCAGAGAGATCAACTTGACACAATTTTACCTTGTTCTACTTTGCCGTGGGATTCCACAGAGATTGACACTCAACCTAGCCTTACCCAGTATTCTATACAACCTCAAATATATGCAGAAAAAGATATGTAATTATAGGAAAGTACTCACACAATAAACAAATGCTGCTAATGACCAAAATCAGAACCCTTTGATTATCTCCAAAAGCTTAAAAAATTACAACTGCATTTCAAAATTCGGTCCAGGTATCAACCCTTTTCCATTTAGGAGTATATATAGAATAATTTACAAAATATCCCATCTATTAGAGATTTACAATGAAAAATAACTATTATCCAAGATATTTTGGATAATCAAAATAAGAACTTGATAAAAATAGAAATTTGCTCTTATAATGTCTTCACTTGCCCCTGATATCACTGTGCTACCAACTTGTTCCCTTTCCTTTAATAGATTTTCCATCTTTTATTCCATTTTTTGTATTTGCAAGTTTTGTTCGGTTATAGCTATAATGGATAACAAAGTCTCTTTCTCCTTTTGAAGCTCTACTACTTCCTGTGCTCGTGGATGCTCTGTTGTGGGAAACTTCAACATTTTTCGAAGATCTTGGATGTCATCTTTCTTCCATTTGATAATTTCTTGAGTTGCATCAACATTTTGAGGGTCCAAACCTAATTTAATCACAATATATTCCGACAACAATTTAATCTTAGCGTCCTTTTCCAAGAGGAAATATTCTCCATTCTGAGCTTTAAAAGATTGTTGTTGAAATAATTTTGTAGTTTAGACATAGTAATGGAAGGACTAGTGAGAGTAGAATATATCAACTCACTAGTTTTTTCTGTGAAAATTAGGTGGATTATATTTGTATCCGGGTTGGATCTTGACCGGTTATGTGGATGCCCTCTCATTTTGTTTCTGTTATAATCTCTAAACAGATTTCTTTGGGGCAAATGATGGTGGACTTCTCGCTGTGTTTCCTTCACAGCTCAAGATTATTTGAATATGTACTGTATATATCATTAATATATTCAGCGTTTTTTTCTCTCTGAAAAAAAAAATATAGGATAAATAGATTTAGTAGTAAATGAAAACACAAAAGTTTTGTAATGCTCAGCAATTTTAGCCCAAGGGATATTAGGTTCAAGAAATGCTAATTTAAATTGGGCCTTTTCAACATCTAGGGCTGAAAGCAACTTATTTTTTTTGTGCAAGAAGTCAACTTGCAGAGCTGAGTATAAGTTGTTTCTTTCAAAGATTCAAATTTTTTCTTCATTTCCAATAATTCAGAAAATATGTTTTCGCTAGAAGAAGAAGGAGATGATTTTTTTTGTTACTGTCTCTATTTCTTGCAATATGAATTCGGGATCACCTGAAAGGACCACTGTATTAGGTGAAGAAATATCAGAAGATACAATTTTTGACATTGTTTCCTCTAACTGAGGTGTTGTTAATACCTTAGGATCCATTGATTGCTCTATTACTCGCTCCTCTGTCAGCTCTTGTAATGTATTTTATTCTCAGGTTTCCTTGTTGGAAAACTTCTCTATTTCTGGTTTAGACACATGGAAAAATGGTGGAGATTTTTCCTGAACCGTGATCACTGAAATTCTCCCTATTGGGTCATATGGCCAACTGACTCCAATATAAATTACCCGTAGAATAAAGGAATTGAGATGTATAAAACTAATAGCTTTCAATCGACTGTAATGATGCACTCAGGTTCACTGCAATTGGAAAATGAGGAAGGAAATGCAATTGAAAAATACTGCTCAAGTCCTGGCGGGAGTGAGTGTATATGAAATATTAGGAGCAGAGTGTATAATTTTTATAAACGTTTAAATGTAACGGAAATATTTTCCATTAATGGTAAATGGTCAATGGATTTGAGAAATAGATTTGGCACTAATGTGGTTGTCTAGAACCAAAAATGGTGGAATAGATAAAACTTTTAGTGGAAGGTTAACTTTGACGGAAATCTGGAGTGGTTTTGTGCAAGGGGGTAGGGCGGTAAGCGGTAAAAGGCGAGGGGATGTGCAATGTATGAAATAACGCCACGTTGCAAAGGGTGATTTCGATAAACCACTTTTTGCATGCCCCCTCTATTAAATGTCAAGCAAGCAGGCGAGGGGCACAAAAATGAATAAGAGTCGATGATCGGCTTGAGGAAGATATTGATCATAGAAAAGGGAGTTGTCTACCCAGGCAACGAAATAGCTTGGACGGCAGTTTTTTTGCTGGAATTCAGGCAACCAAAATTTAAGAAATCAGGTAGTTGGAGTGTTTGGAATCCATTTTTGATAGCAGAAATGGATTCAGCACTACCAAAAACCCTTAGGGCACTCAAAATACTAAAGTTTAACAACTGAAAACATGATTATGATAAAATCTTTACCGGAATCCGAGCCAAAACGTTCCCTAAAAAGACTACGGCATAGAAAAAAGCACACTAAATATCAAAGCTCTTTATTTACATAAATTTTAATAATAAACCAAAATTTATAGGTCGTTTATATATTCACGTACATATTTTTTTTATGTATTTACAAAGTACATAAGAAATAAGTTTTTCTTGAATATTTTCTTAAATATATATATATATATATATATAATGTTAAAACACACATTATTATACTTTTGTGATTCACCTTATTACAACATCATAAGCACTACTTCATGCAACTAGACAAAAGGTTGTGATCTCTGAATTTGCTTTGCACAAATCCAATACAAAATCAATGGAGAATGTGTTGGCCATGAAGGTAGGAGATGAAGGAACCATCTATGCTCATGTTTCTTTATCTTGCGTGGTTTTTGTTTTATTTAATTATTTCATTTTAAGAAGATTACACACTCTAATATTATAATATTTGGGTTCTCAGTGTCAATTAATTTCGTAAATATTGTAATTTTCAATATTGAAATTGTATTTATAATATGTATTTGAATTTTGAAATTGTATTCTTAACCTTAATATATTTAGACCAACTTTTGTTTCAATTTCAATCTTTTTATTTATTTTAGTCTGATTATTATTATTATTGAAAATAATTTAAGTGATAAAACCTATTATGGAGCGTGAAATCTCCTACCATCGCCTTGATACCTTGAAAGGAGGACATGGTGTATTTGGCATTGCATATTTTGGTTGTGCAACGGGAATTAACACTCCTCTTGTGGCATATCTCTCCCAATTTCGCAATTTTATTTTTTTTTTCATTTCTAGCAACACGAGCATATGATATGGTAAGTGGAGGATGCATTTTCATATGTCTAGCAGGTCATAGTTCTATGGACATGAAAGAGAAAATTGGAGTAGGACACATTTCTCATCACATGCAAGATGCATTTGAAGAGCTTATAAAGGAGGTAATATATTATTCTATTGAATCCACTTCTTTGTATGTCAATGTTAATATATTTATATAATGATTTATGAGGTGCATGGAAAGATTGAGAAAGAGAAAATGGATTCATTTAACCTTCTAGTCTTCTGCCCAAATGTTGAGGAGTTGGAGATCATGGTGAGAATGGGGAAATCATTTAAGATTGTGGAGGGAGTCAAGCTGTTCGATGGATTCCCTTTGTTGAAGTCACATTTTTTCTTGACTAATATATTTGTGAAACATATATTTTTTAATTAATAGGAAAAATAACAACTAGCTCTTCGCTTCAATTTTTGTATATTCATGGTCTTGTACTATTGCAATAAACAATCCTGAAACAATATGATATAAAAATACATGGAAAGCCTCAACAACAATGAAAACAATGACTATATTCATTGTAATGCTCTTTTCTCTCTTGTTCAAGTCACTTCAAAATGGGTCAACACGGCATCTTGAAGATATGCTATTGATTACAAACATACAAAAGAAGGAATTGCATGGAACAAACAAAAAAAAATAAGGAGAGGAAAAATAATACATCTATGTAAGTTTTAAGATCATCAACATAAATGTCTTTCCTTTTTTCTTCCTGATACTTAAAATGCTATATAAATAGAGACCAAAAATGTTGTATATTGACAACAAACAACCATGCCATGCACTTCATTTGTAATTCTTTATTCTCTCTGTTCCATTGACTATTTTTTCTTCATACACATGTCCTTTTCATATATTCTAATTTGACCGAACAACATATTTATGGCTAACAACAAATTACTATATCATGTATTGTTGGATAAAATACATAATTGTGAAGCTTTTGTATACATTCGTTTCAAATTTAACCTCTTACATGTGTCTTTTGAAATGGTCTTAGGTGTGATGTAGGGTAGAATTTATTTTTGAGAGTCATTTTAATCATGACTGCGTTCCATCAAGAACTGCCAGATCCAAAATGATTTGTCCATCTGACATATATAATTTGCAGTCTTGTATCACACCTGAGGTAAATTCAATAAATCAAAGTCAATCGTTCTTTCTCATACTTGTATCATTTTCTTGATAAATTTTTTGTAGTGTGTCTTCTTTGTATATTTTAGTGGCTTTGTTGATCCTTAAAAAAATATTAATAAAGATATTATTTCCATTATTTGTACTTCAACACCTCACAATTTCATAATTTCAATGGAACTAATCAGTGTTTCTTTATTAATATATGACTCTTTTTGGATATGTTTCTCCATCATTTCTTGTTGTCACTTCTTTTCAATTTTTAACTTCTTAATCCATGAGATCAAGATTCTATTATTATTGAGGTCAAAGGATGGTATCCTAGCTAAATTGTCTAGTGAGGATAATTAAATCTCCCAGAAACCATGGCAAGTGAATCTCAGATAAATAATGGAAAGTCAAATTAGAATAAAGCTTGAAAATTGAAATTAGAAGCTCACAGGTGAGACAAGCTACACTTGGCAACTTCCCCAAGCAACATCTCCATATCTATTGATCCTAAAATAAAAAATAAATAAGTTTACATTCAATTTAGGGAGATCAAAACTATCTTCTAGAAAATAGGAACTAAGTATAAACTAAGGCACATACACAACCGTGAAAAAAATTTTATCCATTAATTTCAAGTATCCCCCTTAATGGAGAAAGGATTCACTGGCACACCTAACATCTACCTAAAAAATTCAAATTTGATTTTTCCTAGAGGCTTGGTGAAGATATCAGCTACATTTTCACAGGTGCTAAATTATTCAAGAAAATCTCTTTGGACTGAACCTTTTCTCTAACAAAATGAAATTGAGTATCTATATGTTTTTTGTTTTTATGAAAAATTGGATTGTTTTCCAGCTTGATTAAACTTTGGTTGTCGCATTTAATCACCCTAGAATCCTTTTTTTCTTCACCTGCATCATGAAGAAGTCTTCTCAACCAAATCACTTCACATACAACTTGATACTATGCTTTTGTTGATGATAAAGATACAATACTATGATTTTTACTTCTCCAATAAATGACCCCAGACACAATATTGAAAGCATACCCTGTTATAGGTCTTCTCTCGTCCATATTTCCAGCCCAATCCGAATCTGAATAACCTGTCAGTTTCACATCAAAAGAATCAATATATTTAATGCCAAAATTTATGGTTCCTTGAAGATACCTTAGGACAATGTTTACTCCCACCCAATTATTTTCAATAGGTTTTTTCATAAATTGACTTAACACAATGACTGAATATGATAAGTCAGGTCTGGTTATAGTCAAATAAATCAAACTTCCAATCAGTTGTCTGTACAATGTAGCATCCACCTCTTTAGAACCATCATCACTTTGAAATTTAACATTCTATTTTATAGGTACTCAAGAAAATTTACACTGATCCATTCTGAATTTCTTCAACAATTTCATGGCATACTTTCCTTGAGTAACAAAAGTTTGGCCAGAATCCCTCTAGAATTCAAGACCCAAGGTCCTTCATTTCAAATAATTGTGACATCTGCACTTTAATTTCTTCAACCAAATCATTAGAATTTCCAATAACAATTAAATAATCAACATATAAGGAAATCAACACAATTTTCCCCTTTGAATCAAATCTGGTACAGAGATTTGGATAATTTTTACTTCTCTTATAACCATGTTGTATGAAGAAAGAGTCTATTTTCTCATACCAAGATTTGGGAGCCCATTTCAACCCATAAAATGCCTTCTTTAATTTATAGACCAAGTGTTCCTTCCCCTTTTTAATGAACCCTTCATGTTGTGTCAAATACACTTCTTCCTTCAATTCTCCATTTAGAAAAGAATATTTTACATCCAGCTGGTGTAAGCTCCAATGGTACTTTGTAGCTAGAGCTATTCACATCCTAATAGTCTCCTCATAATAAATCCCTTATTTCTGTGAGTACCCTTTGGCCACCAACCTAGATTTATACTTGTCTACACTACCATCTGGTTTGAACTTGGGTTTATATAACCATTTACAACCTATGGGCTCTTTTCCTTTTGGCATTTCAACTAATTCCCATGTTTTATTTTTAATTATAGACTCATACTCTTCATTCATAACTCACCTCCATTCATCATACTGATTTGCTTCATTATAATTCATGGGATCAACAACATTTAAAATACTATTCATAAGAGAATAATATTTGTACCTTGGAGGTAAGTGAGTATGCTGTCCTGATCTCCTTGGTAGGGGACTTTCCTCAATTCTATCCTATATGATTTCTTTCTCACCTCTGAATGGACTTCGACTGTTGAATGTATCCACATCACTAGATTTGTCTTTCTGTTGTTGCTACTGTAAATTCTTGTCTTTGGCTTCATCATTGTTGTCATCAATCACTAAAGGCATGTGCCATTCCTCATACTTTCTGTCATTTTCCCCTTCATTAACATGTTCATGGAAGATAACATCTCTATTGCCTAATACCTTGTGAGTAGATGGATTAAACATATTATATGTTTTGAAATTAGAATAATACCCTACAAATATGCATTTTATAGCTTCAACATCCAATTTATTCCTATCTTCCTTAGGAATGTGTGCAAAAGCTCTAGAACCAAATACTCTCAAGTGATTAACTACAGGTTTAAAACCATACAAAGCCTCAAATGGAGTCTTGAGATCAAGACACCTAGTTGGACTTCTATTCTTTAAGTAAACTGCAACACTAATAACTTCTACCCAAAAACCATTGGATAAGTTCTTACCTTTCATCATGATGTGTGCACATTCCACCAGAGTCCTTTTCTTTCTTTTTGCAACCCCATTCTGTTGTGGAGTACTGTAAATTGTTGTGTTATCCCATGATATTTGCAATATTTTATGAAGTTTCCATGCCTGTATCATCATTTATCTGAACGAAGAATTTTAATGACTTTCCTTGTCTTATTTTCAACCAAATTTCCGAATTGTTTAAAGTAATCGAAAGTATCACTTTTCCTTATAAGAAAGTATACCCAAATATACCTTGTGAAATCATCAATAAATAACAAGAAATAGTAAGCTCCACATAAGGACCTTGTTTGCATAGGTCCACAAATATCAGTATGCACAAGTTCACTTTTATGTTTCTTTCTCTGATTTAAGCTAAATGGAAATTCATCCATGTGAATTTTTCCAAGTGCACAACCTTCACAATCGATATGTTCATTTCTTAAAATAGGAATTCCATCAACCATACCTTGTTTCTGTAGCAGCAATAAATCATGAAGGTTGATGTGACCAAACCTTTGATGCCAAAGATTATCTGTTGTCATAGTCGTTGAAGTTAAGGCTTGATGTGGTATGCTTGTAACATTCAAATTATATAGGCCTCCAACACTTATTCCTGATGTGACTAACTTCTGATGATCCAGCAAATCCTTTACAATACAGTAAATTTTGAAAAATTATACCTTTAAATTATGACCTGTAATCATGGAGATAGAGATCAAATTATTTTTAATACCAGGCACATACATGACATTCTGGATGTGCCTGATATTTCCACTAGGAAATATCACAGGAATATCTCCATACACTTTAATATGATATGATTTTTCATCTCCAAGGTATATTTTAGCACCATTGCTAGTCTCCTTAAAATTTTCATACCAATGTTTATTACCTGTCATATGAGTGGATGCTACAGAACCCAAAAACTAAATTTCAGCCTCATCAGTCTCAGCAGAAAGAGTAGCATTAAACACAAATAATTTAAAATCATGATTCTGATCTTCACCAAAAAAATGCCTTGTATGCCTCTTGTGTCTATGTCTAGTTTCATCAGTGTTATTTTTATAAAAATCAATAGCAATATGAACGGTTCTACCACAGTAAAAACACTTAATTCCTTAATCATTTCTAGTGGATGACATACCTTGAAATGGATTTTTCTAAGATGGACCACTTCTTTTTTGTCCTCCTCCTAGTTTCCCTTTGAAGAAATTTTTCTTTGCCACCAATGCCAGATCTGTATTCTGAGGCTTCAGGCTCATACGCCTCTCTTCTTCATGCATCAAAATACCTGTCATCTCTTCAAAGGTGGGATATTTCTCCCTCGCTGCAAGCCTTGTAATGAACATCTGATAATTCTATGTCATACCATTTAAGGTAATCGTGACGAGATAAGTGTTGGGTACATTGTACCCTATTTCGCCCAACTTGTCTCTCAGTTATTTGATCCATGAGATGAATGAAACAAAAAAATCATTCTCCTCCATTATAATGGATAGAAACTTACTCTTCAGAAACAATAGTCGATTTGTATTTTTTGTTTCATACAACTCCTTGAGTGTCACCCAAATGTCATTAGTGGTTTTGCATTCTTAGGTGTGAGAGATTATGCTCTCTTTTATGGACATATTTAACAACACCTCCGATTTATTTTCCCTCGTTTCCAAATCTTGAAATGATGCAGTTGTGGTAGCTCTTCTTTCAATCAGATTTACTTCATCTCTGTTTGCAATTGTCCACATGCACTCGTACCCTTGAGCAATGTCTGCATCTTGAACTTCCAGTTGGTGTAATTTTACCCATCGAGCTTATTGCTCTCTTTAAGGTATGTCTCTGTAATATGATTATTCATTGTGACAAAAAAATGAATCCAATAATCGAATCTCTGGATCCAACACCAGATCCTCCAACAATCGATCTACGGATCCTCCTCTAGATCATCTAGCAATATTCGATCTGCATATTGAACTCCAAATCCTCCAGCAGCCCCAGATTTGGGTGCTATGAATCCAAATATTGAAAGATGGGCTTTAAAAAAATCACTGGATAGGACCACCAACAGAGGTACTTCTAGTCTTGGGTCACCTTTAACAGGAAAAAACACCAGAGTTGGTTCACCTTGTTACAGGTCGCGCTGAGGAAATATTGTATAAGTTTTCTCTATCAGCGCAGGTACTGGTACTGACCATCAACACTGGACAATGCTCTGTACCTGTGTATTTCTAACGTTGGTAAGATCAAACTCTCTTTTTTGGGGTCACGCTGCTTAGGTTTATTCATAAAAATAACGTTTTGTTATAAAAACAAAATGTACTAGTGTACCTCTGATCCCATCCGTCATGGCTCTCCTGATATCAACCACCAAGGATATTAGATCGCAACCACCAAGTCTCTCAGCCATAAAGGCTCTCCTCACCACAGACCCAACTCACATAGAGCTCTGATACCAAGATAAAAAAATGGAAAGTCAAATTAGAATGAAACTTGCAAATTGAAACTAGCAGCTCACAAGTGAGACGAAATACACCTGGTGACTACCCTAAGCATCACCAATATATCCATTGATCATAAAATAAAAAATATATAAGTTTACATTATATTTAGGGAGATAAAAACTATCTCCTATAAAATAAGAACTAAGTCTAAACTAAGGCACAGATACAACTGCGAAAAAAAATTTCCCCATTAATTTCAAGTAGCTCCTTGTTTTAACCAACCATGAGTTAGATGAAACTTAGTGCATTTAGCCCTGTCACGTTAGTTTTCTAGTATTGTGTTGGCATCTAGTTTGTAGGCTCCATTAAATTCAATGTATAGAAATATCCTGACAGATGATTGTACCTATTATTACATTGAACTCTCTTGCTAGCTTAGAATTGCATGCTATGATGGCAATTATAAAGCACCATATATTTTTTTGTTAAATGTGAACATAGTGGGTGAACTTGTCAAGACGAAAAGTTACCATTTTCACTAGCATCATGGATGCAATTATCTAATAAAACCTATGTGTAAGAATAATCAACTTGAATGAGGTTCATCTCTAAGATATAGTAAAATTCCAGCCACATGTATGGTGCGCTAAGTCACAATAATGATAAAATATCTATTAGTATGAATCTTAATTCCAAGTGTGCGAAAAAAAACCACTTTAGCTGTGCATAACAAACAGCCCTAATAGCAAAAGATGGCTGCCAATATCTTCAGATCTGTAGTTAGTGGATCAAGATAAATGCTGCAAAAATCTAGATCTATGAATCAAAAGACATTAAGCAGTAAATAAAACAAGATTTACTCCATGCATCCAATAGACAAGACAATAATATGTTGAATGAATTTTGTATTAATGGCACATGGGAGGAAAACACAGAAGGGTGATACCAGTTCTCCTCAATGGGATGGGTTCTTATAAGTCCTCAGCACTTCAGATCTAAATTCCTCTCTCTTGATGGTGTAGAAAACCCAGACAAAAATGGTAGCAAAATATGACTATGATGTGGATCAAAGTCAGACCAAAAGTATAGATCCAGAGTGATCTTTAGGCAACAAAAGGTGGTAAATGAATGGGAAAACCCTTCTATTTATAACAAAATATTGAGTTAGTATAGATATTGGTGCATAATTAAAATATTATTAACCAAATCAAGATCCAAATTTTCTGGAATATTTTATTATATTTGTTGGAGGGAAAAGGAATTTGACTTGGGTCAAATCCCTTTATTTGTAAATAATAAATAAATAAATGATTTATTTATCATTTTAAGGATGTGGTTGAGTAATAATCAAATAAATAATGATTTATTTAATTTTTTAAGGGTGATTTAGTTATATTCAACAAAGAATATTATTTAAATAGGGTTTAAATAATTATTCTTAGGAAATAATAAGATAAATAATGATTTATCTAATTAATTTCCTTGTTTTGGGTTAAATATAACCAGGAATATTAATTAAACTGTTATTTAACTAATTATTCCTTGAGAAAAATCAAACAAATTTAGATTTATTTAATATTTCCTCATGGGGTTTCCTGTTTAGACCATAAACAACTTAATAAAGGTGGTTTACTAAGTTATTTTTCATAGTGAATGCAATTTTACTTAGGGTAAAATTGGTCTTACATGGTGTATTTGGGTCCATCTAATAACAATAGGTTGGATGACCAAAAAATGGTGTAACAGATTGCCCCCCAGCGTGCGAGCGTTAGGAGCTAATTGTATGACCGAAGTATGTTGTAAGAACTCAATCACTAGACACTGAAGGGGAAGTCAAAGAGAGAGAAGTATAAGGTAGACCAAAGTGTTGAAAGGACTAGACCTTGAGGAGGCGAGACTTACAGGTGCGACAAGTCTCTTTTATGAGTGAGTACTTGTGTTATAGGTGGCGGGGGAGGCATACCTATGCCCGCTGAGGCAAAGTACAAAGAATAAGGCGTCTAGTAAGCAAAGGGACTAAACAATATAGTACATGCTAGCATAAACATGAGCCAAATAAACAACATGATAATGAATCCCACATAAATATTGTGCCTGGGATAACAGCCAGGACTTGTACAATAATATCTGATTACATGAGATATAAATACAACCCAGATGCCCCTGTAAACATGAAAGGGCTCTGAAAATTTGACTGATACATGCAAACGAAAAGGCATTGCAAGCGGTTGAGGCCGTCATCATCAAATATATGGAGCTGCATCAAAGTCTGTAATGAAGAGGTCATCCGGGTATGTGGGGAGCTACTTGTAGGGCCACCCCCTCATGAGGGCTAAGACATCTCACACACACCCGGGAATCACTGATATCAACTGCTGCATCATTGAACCATCAAGTATACAGATATCGATCATGCTGAAAGGAGCTGGAGCTAAGAAAAAATCAAGTCAAAGGGCAAAGAGGAGCCCCTTTGCCTAATTTGAGGCACCAAACAAGAGTGAAAGTTGGAACCAAGGTACACTGCCCTCTAGACTTGTCTTCTGGAATGAATGAGCTGATGTTGACAGAAGGAGGTCTGCCATAGGTGAGGCAATAAGGGATCCTCAACTAAGGCATGAGAGAAAATAGTAGAGCGACTGACAGACTGACACCAATGATGATGATGAAATGGAGGGTACTGAGTAGCGGATGGACGACTTCCCTTGTTAGAGCATAAAGGGCATGGATGACCTGGCAGTGACTGACATAATATCATGAGGGATAGGGGATAGTGGGACTGAAGGCCATAATGTGTGACATGAGAGAGGGACCAAGAAATGAAGGATGGAGGACTATAGCAGGAGACAATGGGACTCAGGATAGACTCCATGAATGTAATGATGACTCAACTCAAATGCTCTAAACAAGGGTGACTCGATGGTGCTTCCACATAGAAAAGGTCCAATGGGGATCATAAAAACATGAGTACATGATGGTTACTCATGACAAATATCGACATAAGCATGGACAAGTATGAAGGCACAGGGGTGCCCCCAAGTACAAGTGTTGCAGGTGAAGAAATTCGATTTTGAGGAGTGGTGAAGTGACCCTTATTGGACAAAAAGTGTCCCAATGAAGTATCAAATCATGAAAAACTAACAGATACCCATTTGAGGGCTCGGTGAGAGCTTTCCAATGGTACAAATGATTTGGCAAACAGAGCTACGGTTTGGCCGCAACAGGCGAAAGAAAAATCAGGGGTTTCTCTTTTAATAAGGCATTTTCCCTCCAAATTCACTCATTTTCATGTGGAGTTGTGGTGAATATAGAGAGGAGAGAAGGCCCTAAATCTTGTGGCGATCGTAGCAGACAAACCAACCATTGGAATCGAGATCCGTCAGTTGCAAGTAAGAGGCCTAACCATACTCTTTAATTTTAGTGGTTTAAAAGTTCAGTTTAGGTCCCCAGGGCTCAGAAACAGACCTCTTCTCCTATTCACAGCTGGGTCACACTTTTTGGGGCAAAAAGTGCAACCTGGGTAGCAGGTTCTGGGAATAAAAGTGCGACCTGTCCTAGGTTTGGGCCTGAAAAGTGCGACCTGTCAGGGAGGGGTTTTTCTGTGATGCTTTTTCTCTGAGCACTGGGGTTTTATGTTGAGATACAGTCTTTCCTATATGTATACTGAAAAATATGGTGGTTTTGTATAGATATGGTAGAATTACGGATCAACTGGAGAGAGAGGGACCTGGGCACATTACAGTCAGAGATCCGGGAGGATCAGGGTGTCTGCAGTGCATTGGCCAGGATTGGGGTTCTGAAGTTTGTGGAGAATCCTCTGATGAGAGTTGGATAGCCCTTATAGGCATGGATTGTCAGCTATTGGGATCCGGACCATGAGGTCTTTATAGTTTAGGGGCACCAGATCGAGTTGAGGGTCCAGGATATATATTTCCTGACTGGTCTTCCACCACTTGGGATGGTGGGGAATACACAGCTAGTGTTACCGCGAGGGCGGAACATCATGGAGTTTGTAGAGTGCCATTTTCGACCAGGTCTCCAAGTCAAGGGGAATCAGATACCTATCGGGGATCTAGAGAGGTTAGAGACCCGTGCTGTGGCTGCAGCGGTGCTGCCGATCCTGGGAAACCAGGCACTCCACCACATCACCGGATGGCAGATGATGCTTGTGGAGAGTGTGTTGGGTGGGACCTACTATGGGTGGGCCTAGATGATGTTGTCGTTATTGAAACGAAAATTGTCGCTATGCAAGTGGCAAGTGAACCATGATTGTGCATATGGTATAGTTTTGTGCTTGCTCTTCTTTGAGAAGATCCCTACACTTCGACCTCGTATACAACTCCAGGATGGGGGCTCGAGAGAGCCAAGGATGTGCCGGTGGGGGCGACTACTATATAGAAGAGGAGGTGGAGCAGTCATATGGGTGTTCTGACCCGAGTTATTTGCGCATTGGGATCAGATGCCATTGTACATAGACGACTATCCCTATAATGGGATGAGTTATTTTGGGGACTCGGATTTTCCACTGCCTCCTGGTCGAGTATGGGGGCTCGATGGTAAGTGACAAATTGCTAATATTTTTATGTGTATTGTAAAGTTTCAGAATATTGTATATGGTACTGATTCTTCCACTTTTGGTATGCAGATATAGCACTGGTAAAACCGGCCGAGTATACGGGATGACCTGTAGTACCAGGAGCTGCAGGACCTAGTGGATCGAGGGTGCAACAAAATGAGGATGCAACAGCCCTCCTGGATGACATCCATCATAGATGTGAGAGGCTTCTGACCGGTGTTTTAGAGCGCGACTGGCAAGACTTAGAGGACCAGTACATCGAGCCATGTATTGGTCTATCCTAAGAGTGGCGAGGGGTCATGCAGTGCATGGCGATGGCTGGATAGGGTATGCGTGATCTATGAGCTACGGGAGCAGAGCCATTGGCTTGGGATCCTCCAAATAGTGATTAGTGCATAGGGGTAGTTGGTGCCCCTAGTTTTGAGTTTTTTGTACCATGCTATGGGCATGTCATATCTATCAGAGTTGATGGACTCTAAAACATTTTATACGACACATATTATGGATATGCATCATTTTGATATTTTTATGTTATTGTCTTGTGTTAAATGCGTGTGCTAAATGCCAATCTAGAATATGGTTTGCAATGATTTCTACATAGTGATTTTGTGCTCTAGGTACATGACTGAATGTAATGATTTCAAATTCATGCATCAAAATTTTCACTCGTAACTATCTTCTAAAAAGGATAGGATTATGCACACGATAGACACCATTCAATTGCATGACAAGAAGAAGGGAATCTAGACGAACATGAAGGTGGAGGATGTGTGTGAAAGGGAATTGGATAATAAACCTCGCACTGCATCATATTCGGCCTGATTATTTGGTAGCAGTACCAATGCATACCCCGTTCGAGAGAACAAGGGAGTGCAAGGGGGTAAAAATGGCCCAACCTGCCGAGGTTAGATTCTTGGAGTAGTGACTTGCACCATCAGCAAAACTGATATAAGGTGTGGACGGGAGGTCCATATGAAAGGTGCCACAAGATAATAAATGGGAGGATGATGAACAATGCTGGCAACCTGATCGCAAAGTAGAAATCGAACACACTCCGTGGAAGGGAGTGATCTGGGTAGCATGTCTACTACTCACACGCCGACGGTGAGGTGGAGTGTGGGAGCTACCGGAGGTGTAGCTTGTGCTGAGATCACAAAATTCACCATAGGCATGGATGGTGCCATCTTGTTTATGGGCGGGAAAGATGAAGTCAGGGGTGGACATGGATTCCATGATGTCATCATCGCAATAGAAGATGGAGTGACTGGAGGAAGGAAGACCACATGACATGGAGAAGCTACCTGACTCATCATCATGAGAAGAAAGGTTCACATGTGCATCATCACGGGGGATGACGAAAGAACAAGCAGATAATGGATCTACTGATGTCGAGCCCAAGGTGATCGCTGAAGGGAGGTCAAGTGAAAAAACAGTGGAAGATTTAGAGGGAGCTTCCACCCAAGGTCTCATAGATGATGAAAGGTAGATGATGGTGGCCGCAGGCTCCGTCATCTTGACATCAGGAGGGGGAATGTTAATGGGAGTGGGTAAATCCTCAGTCTAGCTTGCAGCATACTACGCAAGTACGAGAGAGGCGGATTGGTTTTGTTCAATATCGTACTCCCGAACTACCTCTGAAGAGGCGCGGTAATGCGTAAGGTGAGGAAAATGGTGGGAATAATGGCCATGGAGATCACACAAAGCACGAGGTTGGTTGGTCTGAATAGTTTTATGATTCTTGGATGCAGTTGAGGAAGAAACAGAGGCTTCAGGGACCGTAGACTCAAGGAATGTAACTTTAACTATGGGCTTGATACGGGGCAGTTCAGGACAGTTATGGGTGGCATGACCGATGAAATCACACAAGGCACAGGGCTTTGCGGGCGAGGGAGGTGCAGGATCCATCGGGGCAGCCTTGTCCTTGGAGGCCCTCTTGCGAGCTTTTCCCTTCTTACCTGAAGTGGTCGCAATAGGAGGGGGTTCCTGTTGAGGTGGTTGAGGTACTGTTGCAATGGGAGAAGTCACGGGGACCGGTTGAATCGGGGTCAAAGCAAGATAAGGTTTAGGTTGACCAGGCGGGGTAGCGGCTGGAGGATCAAGGTACTAGATGGGAATCCCAAGGGTCAAGTTAGGAAGAGAGAGGGTGGCCATGACAGGTGCCGTATACACTCTTGGTGGGGGAGCTAAGAATGGTATCTGACCGGAGGGGTAATGACCAGGCGAGACGACTCCTAAATGGTTAAGGCCTGGAGGAACCATTCTAGGAGGGTAAAGAGGCTCATGAATACTAGCTAAAGCGCTAAGAGGAGGAGGTCCAAAAGGCTGAATTGAAGGGCTAGGAGTAGGCTGCGGAGGGTGAGGATGCTGCTGACTAGCCAAGACGGGCCGCTTGAGGGCAGCCCGAGACGATTGCATCATGCAAACATTCGATGAGCTGGGATCAGAGACAGGAGGAGGAAGACCAGGGAAAGTACCAAGCAATGAGGAATATTTGTAGACTCCGGGTGAGACACTGGTCAAAGGATCGATGTTTTGATTATTGGCCACCGAAGAGATGATGGACTCAGGGGAGGTCTGAGACTTCGGTTCGTAATATGTTAACTAGTTAATGGTGACTATCTTTCCATTATGAGGGAAGGACATCTTGCAGTGGACTGCGGAAGGGACAACAGACATTGCATAAGTGTAGCTATGACCCAATAAAATGTTGAAGTCTAAGGGGGCATCTATGACTTCTATGTCAACGCAAACAGTCTTGCCCGTAAGAGTAATAGGACAATTGCGGAATAAGCCAATGGGCTAGGAGGCATGGCCATCCCACGCTCGGAAAGTGATCATGGAAGGAGCCAACTCAGGTGATCCGAGTTGCTTCCAAACCAAAGAAAACATCACATAGGTGGATGCCCCCTCATTAATGATGCACCAGGAAATGTTGGCGTTCTGGATCTTGACTAGGATTTGGAAGGTGACGGAAACAGGGAGAGGAGGATGTTCTGACCAGTCAACATAAAATACAACCAATCGATCATCGGAAGGATCCACATTGCCCATGGCAGATAGAAGAGTTTTTCGTTGTGAAGGGCATGACTGGAGGAGTTCCAACATTGAAATGGTAGTAGTGGATTGTGCCAAATCATCTACTATGCTATACGAATGGGAAGCTTTTCCAGAAGCAGCATTTCAGCATAGTGGTCCCTTAGGAATCTTGGTATGAACCTTCGCCTTAAGCTAAGGGATCTGCAAGGGACCATTAGGTTTTGAAAGAGGCTCTGTAGAGACCAAAGGAGGCGGCTCGGGGACAGACTTAGTGGGAGGCTTGTTGTACTGACGGGACTGAGTCTGAAGATTGATGTCTACGGTTAGAGGTTAATCAGAGTTCATCATGAGAATCTGGTAATCAGAGGTACCAGATGGAAGAGGTTTAATGGCAACCTGACCTTCTGGTGGTTGGGTAGCCACAAATCCTTGCTAAGGGAAAGAATTAGTAAGCACAACTGGCTGACTAGGCATAGCATTGGGAGGGATGGAAGGGAAGGCTTGCTATCCTCGCAATGTTTCTTGAGACTCCCACAGCTATCGTATTTGCAGTAAAAGAGGACAATCATGCATGTAATGACCATAAAGACCACAACAAGAACAGAGCTTGTTCATGCGAACAGGCCTGTCCTGCTTGGGCTGAGTGCCCTGTTGCTAGTTCATAGTGTTAGGAGAATTACCTTGATTAGGTCCAGGATTACCAGGGGCAGCTTAATTTTGAGTGCCTTTTCTCTTCTTTTTTGAGGGAGGAGGATTAGTAGCGCCTTGTTGTGCATACACCTACCCCTGAGGGGGCGGTGGTTGTTGTTGCGAGGGTTGAGAAGGCAAGGGAGGAGGAGGTGCTAATGCTGGAGGAGCTGGAGCACCAGGCTATGGATACAGATAATAAGGAGGTTGGGTAACAGTGTGGTAAATAGGAGGTTGGGCAAAAAGAGGAGGCATGCCGTTTCCTGGATACGTGCTACCGGGAGGGGGAAAAATGCAGGAGGTGTTTGCCCCCCCTGAGGAAAGCCATAGCCCATGGGAGGTTTAGCATATGGATTCGAGAGAGCTCCAGCGATACCGTTGGTGGCGTGAGATGCCCCCGGTGCGTTGGCACCACCGGGTCTGGGAAGATTAGGTAGAACGGTATAAACATAACCCGACTGAGCATAGATCATGTCATATTTTAACGCAATTTGGAGAGCGACTTCTTCGGTTTGAGGAAAGTGCGATGCGACATCTTTCCAGATAGGTGGCAAGAGAGATCTAAGGAACTAGTCCATGTAGACATGGTCTTCAAAAGTAGGGGCTTGACATAGAATCTTTCTTCTCTGCCATTCCTGGACATGGTCGGATAAGCGGGTCGCAAACGATTGACGGAAATAAGTCAAGAGTTTGGTACCAATGTCATAACGAAGGGGAAGCTGGAAGTAAGATAAAAAATCTCGGGCAAGAGTCACAAAGGTGGTATGAGAGGAAGGGGCCTAATCAACATACCACTTAGAAGCTTCACCTATAAGCGTACGTTGGAACAACCGAAGACGGATAGAGTCATCGGTAATGGAGTTAGACGAACACCACATGTGGAAATATTGAACATGATTTGTAGGATCTTCTCCAACAAGGCCTTCAAACTTGGGGGTGTCGAAAGCGAGCTTAGTTGGCATAGGAGGCCAATTAGCGTCATGGTGTATAGGGTCATTTATCAACTGGTCAAAATCGGGGAGGCCGAGGCCTGCCATGAAGGGGAGCAAGGGCGCAGCCGGGGTAGTGTCCGTTGTGGTCCCACTAGTGCTATTCCTAGTATGAGGTCTGGGGTTACCACCAGCATTAGGTCTTGCACCAGACATGGTGAAGGTGACAGGGGGAGGACTGAAGGCGGAACGAGAAGGAGAACCCAATGAACCAGACGAAGAGTCAGAGTGAAGACTCGCAGGAGGACTAACTCGAATCCTACGCGGAGGAGTAAGTCTTCCTACCAGAAACTGAGGATGAAGGCCAATAAGTCTCTGGGATAAACACCTTGTTGGCGCAATGATGACGACACAAACACGACACAAGGGAAAAAGAGACCGACAAGGGAATGGAGGTGCAGGATCAACTGATTACAATGTCGAAACAAGGGCAGAGAGGTGCAGGATCAATTGATTTCAATGTTTTAGAGTCTTTTCTTGGCGGTGTTAACCAAGCCCTTTTTCTCTTAGGGTGTGTGTGCAAAGTGTGTAAATTTTAATTTTTAAACCCAGATGTTTGTAGAGAAAAAGAAAAAGTGTGTTGTGTAACTGAAAATAAACTTGTAGATAACAGTATATGAAACTGAAATAATAGTAAATAAATAGCTAATAATGCAATAATCTAAACCCAAGAAGGCGAGCCTCTCAACACGTAGTCTGTAGGCGGGAAAAAAACTAGTCAAAAAACACCAAAATAGCCAATAGATCTAAGGTCGAGAGGGATAGGGATCTAAAGGTCAAAATTTGCTGGAAAGTGGTGCAGAAAACAACAACAAATCAGAGGAAAAATTGCTGTAAATGAGGTGGCGAAAGGCTATCTCCTGGAGGGAAACAGAGTGAACCCTAGAGGAAAACCCAAAAAAATATAAATGAGGTGATTTTGATGGATAACAAGCTGATCTGAAGTGGATCTGAAGGTGAGGTATTAGATCTGAAAAATGGTTGAACACTCTGAAAATTTCAGACAACCTGTAGCAGCTAAAACTCTTCCACAAAGTGTGGAGGGTACTGAAGCCCTAGGGGGCTAGGTTCCCACTTAGTTGAGTAAAAAAAAAAGTACAGGTCCAAAACGGGCGGAGATGAAGGTCAGAAAACCCTGAACAGAGGCCTAGACAAACCCATAAAACTTTCAGAAAAATTCTTGCAAAAAATCCAGGTCGCAGTTTTTAACCTGTTTTCAGCAGAGGTCGCAGTTGTTGGGCTGATTCTCACTTCTTGAAGTTCGAGGTCGCAGGTTTTGGGCCAAAAAGTGTGACCTGCACTTCCGACACTCTCGACGGCAGATTTCAGAATTTTTTTTTGTCTCACCTGCGGCTAATGTCTGTCACCTGCGCAATAGGTCTGAAAACACACAAAAGTTAGAATTTTTGTCTTTTTAGGGTTTTATAGGTTAAAAATTACATCAAGAAAAGAAAAAACAAGGGGCTGAAGAGAAATCCTAGGGTTTGAAGCAACTAGATATGCAAGGATCAGAAAAATGACAGTGATCGTAATCGTAAACCTGTGTGGAGTCGCCAGTTGTTAGTATGAATCGTAATTCCAAGTGTGCGTAAAAAGACCACTTTAGCTATGCATAACAAACAACCCTAACAACAAAATATGGCTGCCAATATCTTCAGATTTACAATTAGTTTATCGAGATAAATGCTGCAAAAATCTAGATCTATGCATCAAAAGACATTAACCAGTAAATAAATCGAGATTTACTCCATGCACCCAATAGACAAGACAAGAATATGTTGAATGAATTTTATATTAAGGGCACCTGGGAGGAAAACATAGAAGGATGTTACCAGTTCTCCTCAATGGGATGAGTTCTTGTAAGTCTTCAGCACTTTAGATCTAAAATTCCTCTCTCTTGATGGTGTAGAAAACCGAGACAAAAATGGAACTCAGACGGAGCTCACAAGCAGAAAGATAGAAAAATATGACAATGATGGTGGATCAAAGTCAGACCAAAAGTATAGATCTAGAGTGATCTTTAGGCAACAAAAGGTGGTGAATGAATGGAAAAACCCTTCTATTTATAACAAAATATTGAGTTAGTCTAGATATTGGTGCATAATTAAAATATTATTAACCAAATCAAGATCCAACTTTTATGGAATATTTATTATATTTGTTGGAGGGAAAAGGAATTTGACTTGGGTCAAATCCCTTTATTTGTAAATAATAAATAAATAAATGATTTATTTATCATTTTAAGGATGCGGTTGAGTAATAATCAAATAAATAATGATTTATTTAATTATTTAAGGGTGATTTAGTTATATTCAACAAATAATATTATTTAAATAAGGTTTAAATAATTATTATTAGGAAATAATAAGATGAATAATTATTTATCTAATTAATTTCCCTATTTTGGGTTAAATATAACCAGGACTATTAATTAAATTGCTGTTTAACTAATTATTTCTTGAGGAAAATTAAACAAATGTAGATTTATTTAATATTTCCTCATGGGGTTTCATGTTTAGACCATAAACAACTTAATAAAGGTGGTTTACTAAGTTATTTTTAATAGTGAATGCAATTTTACTTAGGGTAAAATTGGTCTTAGATGGTGTATTTGGGTCCATCTAATAACAATAGGTTAGATGACCAAAAAATGGTGTAACAATATCATTAATCTATGAAATTTTATGGGTTGAACTAACAAGGAAACAAAATATATATGCTTTTGTTATTTTGTGGAGATTCATTCACAGTTTGACATTAAAAATTTGAATGGTCATGCAACAATTTAAGTGCCCTTTATAATTCATCAAATGTTGCCAATAATACAATTACTTTTTATTAGTGTATAATATTGAATTAGTTCTTATAATAATAATAATAATAATATCTTACCATTCTTACTATTACTACTTATGTTGACACCACCACCATATACATCTCTCATTATATTAGATATCACTTATGGAATACTCTACTGATTAATATATTTGGCTAAAACGACTAGTAAAAGAAATTTAATGGAATGAGAGTGGGAGCATGCCTAATTTCATTACAAAAGGGTCTGGATCTTAGATTTTATGGTCTTTCTATTGGCAACATATCTTGTATAGATGTTTAAATCTATGGAATTGACCCTTAATACTAAAAAGGAAAACTTCTTATTATATGTACCACTTTGTTATTTTCAAGGAAATTTATTATCTATCATGTAATTCATCTCTAAGAAACTTTAATAATTGTGCATAATTTTTGCATGCTACTATGGAGCTTTGATTTTCTTTAATAATTTTAGTACAATGTTGAGATAATTATTAATCATCATGTTAAATCTATCTTTAACATGCTTCATAGGAATCTTATACTTTCCTGGATTCAATTAATTTTTTTTTTTATGGTTGTTACCTTTTTTTTACATGTTTGAAGATTGAGTGGTTAATAAAATTTTGAGGAAATCCATTACCAAAAAATTGATAGGTGCGCTACACCATTTCACCAATTCAAAATTAAGTAATAAAATAATCTCATCTTCACACAAATTTATGTCACACTTTGATGATATATTTAAATCTTCGAGTGGCTTAGCATTTGACATGAATACCATATAATTTCAACTAAATAAACTATTAACTATGTGCACAAAATTCATCTATATAAAAAAACCGTGGCATGCAGCTATGTGGCTAATCTAGGTGGATATTGATGGCCACTTGCCTATTACGCTTGGACCCCCAACACTATTTTCTTTCAATTTCCTTAATTCTAGTACAAATTAATATTTTTGGTAGTTTTTTGGGTCCTGAACTTCCAGAACCATTTTGAGTCCCTAGACAATTTGTTTTTTTGGAAAACACACCAAGCACGTATGTCTAAAGGTAGGGGCTTGATAAGTTTTTTTTTCCCTCAGATATATATTTCTAATGAGGTATCACATGCACCAAAAAAAGATAATATGCCCAAATTACAACCCCGAGAAGTTGGCGTTCCAACTAATCCCAATGGGGCCCACAAAATTTTGGGGCTTCATTTCCCAGGTTTAGGTTTTTGAATTCTTAGGGTTTCCATTTTTTTCTAAATAATAAAAAGGCCTTCGAGCCTCACTATAACATAGTTCAGAAGGAATGTATCCATCACATTTATTCTCAAAGATAAGCTACCATCAGTCGAGCTAGTTTGTTTCTCTTATATATATAAACAATTTTCAACAATTTATATTTATTAATTGAAGTTTTGTTTTGTTGTATCTCTGTGTTTGGGTTTGAATTTGTATTTCATTTCATTCCTTCACAAATCCATCTTAGTGGTATCAGAGCAGTCTAATCTTCCTCTTTTTTTATGTGCATGTCCCCAATGAGGTCGAGGTATACAAAATTGAGACTTGAACTAGTTGAACCCTTGAAAGGCCAGCGTCACTATGACATAGAAGGGACCAAGATGTGCGAAAGTTCACAAAAATTTTCCATACCCTACACACAAATTTGGGTATCAATAATTCTAAGTGGAATTTGATACTCAAGTACCATGGTTGTCTACACAAATACATCTAAGAAGAAATGGAGTTCTTGGACATCTCCTCGCTTGGTGTATCATACTGATATGTTGTGAGGATTGAGCATAGGTTTAAATAGAAGAAGTATTAATTTGGATCTGCAAATCCAAAGCAGGGAAAAGGCATCTCCAAACCCCAAAATAAAGGACAAAGCGAAGGTGGAGTGACCCAATACAACCCATTGAATCCAAAAGAAAAGAATAACACTTCAAAGGAAAATAAGGACACCAGAAAGTGGCATGAGTTCCACATGATCCCCACCTACAACACAAATGAGTGTTGCACTAAGTAGTTGTTGGATTGATGGGGCCTAGACCCAGGTTCAAATCTGGCTGCGCGAACCAACAAAACCCACTATTACTAGCCCTTTCGACAACGATATGCTTGAGCAGACCAAAGTCTCATCGGAGGCAATATAGGGGGATGCTAGAACTAGGTTTCTGCATCCAGAGGGACAATGGATTGTGGCTTTAGGGTTTTTCTTCCTTGGTAGAGCTTCGTAGAACAAATCTATTAATTATACAAGCGATGTTCAACACATCGGTTGAAAATTACCATTAGAGAACTTTTGAGGTCTAAAATGGGCCTCCTAAGAAAAATGTACAACTAAAATCAAATTTATAAATAAGAACCAATAAGATTCAAGGTGATGATGTCAACCATGGGGGATGATTCACCATTTTTGGGGTAAAAAAGTAAAAATAATGAAAAATAATAAAATAATAAAACTACTTTTTCAACTTGTATTTCCAGCTTATCTCCTTAAGGCTTTACTCAAATTTTTAGTGGGAGTACTCTTTCGATGCAAAATTTAATTCTTCATCCAAGGAGTATCCATGTTGCATACTTTCGATGAAGCCTGCTACACGAAAAATGAGAAATATATGAAAAAATGTGATTGCAATCACGTTTTTCATGTATTTTTCAATTTTCATGTAGAAGGGTCCATTGAAAGTATGAAACATGGGTACTCCTTGGATAAGGAATCAAATTTATCATCCAACGAGTGTTCCCACTCGAAATTTGAGTAAACCCATAGGGAGATAAGTTGAAAATACGAGTTGAAAAAGTAGTTTTTCTTTTTTCCCTCTAAAATTTGATGATGTAATCTAATATTATTTTATTATTTCCACTATTATTTTATAATTTCCTTAGGACGCCCATTTTAGACCTCAAAATTCCCCTAATGTATAATATTGCACAATATTACTTAATCATGCATAAAACAAGGTAAACAACCATAAACAGAACTATGTTATGCAATTACAGATCGAAACCCTTACTTAGCACAGATATTCATAAACATCAAGTAAAGTAAAACACATCAATAGAAACACAGATCTATCTCAATAGGTCTTTCATTAATGCTAAGATCCTTCTCATATATTCACTTCCACCCTGCGCACTCAGCTGCAGGGGTTTGCGCACTTAGCTGTAGACTTCCTAAGGTCTCCACACACTCAGCTGCAGGAGCCTTTCCTCTAACCAAAAATCACAAACTCTGACTCAAAACATTCTTACATCCAAATGCATCTCATAAATTCTATCTTTTCTTGGTTATGAATTTTATCTAGACTCCTTATATAAATTTTGCATTTACAATACCATGGTATGAAAACCATGGGTGGAGTTCAATGTTCACAAAATAATCCCATCCCATTACATAATAAGGGGCTTTGAACCACCCCAAAGACCCTAAGACTCAAAATTGACTTCATGCATCGCGCTCCGCTCCTTGATCTACGGAGTCTTCTCTAACTTCTTTCATCGAGGGGTCCCATGTCCAACATGCCCCCAACAAAAAACTGTGACTCGTTTGTAGTTACAATGTTTGTGTGCCTTCAATTTTTTCTTTGATGCTGCTCAAGGAATCCTTCAATGGTCAAATTTATTTGGTGCACTAATTTCTTCCAAAGTCTTAGACAAATAGTGTTAATAAAACTTCGACCAAAGTGTGGAACATAAATCATGTTTAATATCCTGGCTTCCTGGATATTAGTCACCCATTTAATTGGCTACAATATTGTCACTCCTCCATAGGTTCACTGGTACAGATACCTGCTGGGATCAAACTGCAGGTATTTACTTTGATCATTGAAGTTCCAATCCTCCATACGCAGCTGGGTCCCTTTGGCCAATAACTCCTCGTTAACTGGAATTTCATCTAGAATCAAAGGCATAAATACCTTTTATTTCACTACATCCAGATCCTTATTAGGCTTCTTAGTGTCTGGCTTCCAGGGCAGAATATATGGAGGCAACCTAGAGATAGATTCGACCTCCTAGACATCAATTTCCTCCTATGCTACTTATTCTTCATTGGACTTGATATCCACAACCTTCTTCTGCTGATCTTGGGCCCCATTACTTCGTTGTTCCTTAGGAAGTTTCTTCCGTGGAAACGATCTTGTCACTGGCTTCTGTGACTTCTTAGACGACGTTGCACCCGCAGTTGTATGTTTCCTGGGAGACCTCGGCCCTATGGAAGTTTCTGGCGGCATAACCGTCATTGTGGTGTCTAAACCTGGTCAGAATGTGTGGCTGAGCCATGCCTTTATTGATGATTCTATTAATGCTTCAAAACTGTAATCCCACATACAATAGCTTGCTCGACGCTCTTGCAGACACCAAATCTCACATGGAAATATTAGCACACAAAGTGTTCGAATGGGGAGCAGGATCCTTGATTATAATGACATTCAAATTCAAACTCCGTCATCTCCTTCAGATACTCCTCATAAATGCCGATTTGGTAGCAGATCTCCCAATATATGCCCCTTAAATGCATCCCTCCCACTCCGTTTAACGACCAAGTCATTTTCCAATAAATTGTTACGATTCCAATGGTCACTTTTTGTTCAAACTCCGCTAGAATCACCCTCCACTATTTGATCTATGGAGTACTCTCTAACTTCTTTCATCAAGGGGTCCCATGTCTAACAACAATCACTAGTGCCCGAGCTAAAATATTAAGAGTCAAATGCATGTTCTGACTCTGAGCTAGAAATTGATAAAGGGAATGATAAAGGGAAGCAATGTATTATTGATGTAGAACCTAGTGCCACCATTTCCACCACCAAGGTTAATAATATTGAGCCCAAATATCTAGAGGAGGGTGAGTCTCTTCCACTCATAGATGTTGGAGAAGGATTCATCGCTATAGTTCATTGTCGACAACACAAGTCAAACAAACCTCATCTATGTTGAGGTAATGAAGTAGCTGGTCCTACCAAAAACACCAGGCCCACATACTTACACCATCGGTTGGCTCCACCAAGGGCGAGATATCTATGTTATTTAGCAGTGCCACCTTCCCTACAACATCAATCCCTTTAAGAATGAGGTACTATATGATGTTGCTTCCCTTGAAGTTTTTGATGTATTATTAGGCCAACCATACTTGTGGAAGCTTCATGCTATGTATGAGTCCAAGCCTCACACTGTTATTATTAATTTTGGTAGTAAGATATACAAGATACCAGAGGTAGCCCCACCTACTTCTGTTTCTTTTATCTTTGCTAAGCAATGCAGTAAAATCATCTCCTAGTCTAGGAAATTTATTTTCTTTTTGATTTTCTCTCAAAGTAATGTAATATCGTGGCCACATCCATGGCCCATGGGAAGGTTTCCTCCATGTAGTAGAAGCAGGTGGATAAAGTTGTGGAATAATACAAAGGCATATTCTCCTCACCCACAGGGGTACCTTTGCATTGTCAGGTAAAAAATTCGATCGATTTGACTCCTGGACCACCTCTACCCAATGGGATGATATACCACTGCACTCTTTTGGAAAATGAATAAATCAAGCAGCAGATCCAAGAGTTTCTACAAAAAGGTCACACCCGACCAAGTCCCTCACCTTGTGGGAGCCCAATTGTACTCATACAAAAGAATGATGGGACCTGAAGACTCTGCATTAATTATCGGGCACTAAATAAAATCACTGTCAGGAATAGGTATCGAACCCCACAGATTGATGATCTTCTTGAACAGATAAAGGGGGCCATGTTCTTCAACAAGATTGATTTGAAGTTTAGATATCACTAACTTGCAATAGAACCCACAACTATATGGAAGACCACCTTTGAATACAAGGAGGTCTTGTTTAAGTGGTTGGTCATGCCCTTCAGGTTGAAAAATTCCCCTACAAATTTTAAGAGGCTGTTGGATGACATCTTGTAGCCCTTGATATGTATGCGATCTTAATGTAAATTTTCTTAAGGGTTTGTAAATTGAAAGTGTTAAAAAATGAGTTTTTGAGAGCTTTTATGTTAATTTTTAAACACATAAAGCATAAACGTAAAATCTGAAATATACAGAAACAACAAAAAATTACACCATAAAAATAACCACAACACAACAAATGATGAAGGAGTTCACCCATCCTGGGCTACGTCTCCTTGGTCCAACTTCCAATGGCTTTTCCCTCTTTCATTATGCTCAAAATGGTCATTACATACATTTACAGTTCTCAAATGGCTTCAAAACCTGTTCCATTAGCTTCTGAATACCCAAAAATGCCTATCTAGCCTCTTTCTGATCTGAAATTGGTCAAAAAATGAAGATGTTATGCGCCTCCCTAGTTTTGCTGCTAACCACACCACAATTTCCCCAAAATTTGGACTGATCCTACAATTTTTCCCCGTTTTCAGCTAATTGAGCAACAATTTCCTAGAAATCCAGGCAAATTTTCAGATCGTTTAAATGCATAATGGCGCCAAAAATCCAATTTTAAAACCATAATATTATGGCACATTATTTATAAAAAAAAAAAAAATCTGCGGTTTTCCTAACCATCAGTGGTCAGGCGGACGATGTCACATTAGCAGTCATGTTGGTAGTTAACGTCGGTTGGTAGGATGGGTAGCTACCTTCGTGACACCGATCTTTGACAAAGGTCGTATGGTGTATACAATAATGGGGGGCCGGGACTAAGCCCTGGCCCCTACCCCAAACCTTCCGCCATATGCACTTTATATAAGGTTTTTTCCCATAGTTTAAATAAGTAATGCATGTGTCTTAGAGGTTAGAGCGCGGTGTTGTTAGATATGTGGTCACGATGTTGAATCTAGTGGAGTGCAGTTCATACTTCAACCAAATTTTTTTTCCCCCATGTTGCCACGTGGCAGCCTCCGGTTGGGCCACGTGGTAGCATGTGGTTGGCCATCAACCCAACCAATGAAAACATGCCAACAAGCACCCATGAAAATTGGACAAGTGGTGCGACTGGATTGGTACACCTTGCACAATCACCCTTTGACCAGTCAACCATGCCCAGTTAGCTGTATAGGCTGCTGACTGGGAAATCTGCACATTTTTTTCAAAAATTTACCTGTTTGGGAAAACAAACTAAATGCGTTTCTAGGAGCATACGGTGTTGGTTTTGTGCAAAACGCGTTCAACACCATTATAAAAAATTTCATTTTTTAGCATAATTTTGAGCACCTATTCACTCCTCCCCATTGGAATCTTTTGGACCCCAAAACATCACTATCATTTTTTCAGTATATGAGGGCATAGTTCCCTCACCTTTCCAATCTCGAGCCATTTGGCCTTGCTTGGATTTGTTCCTTTGAGACCCACACGAAGGTACTCCACATTCCCTCGTTTTGAAGACCTTGTTATTCTGTCAAGAATGGTGTGTTCCTGTAGTTCATCAAGGTATTCAGGATAAAAATCCTGAATGAAAGGAATCTGAACATTTTCTCCTTGATATTCAATCAAAGGCGTCTCATACAATATTAAGTTCTCAACATTAAAAACAACATAAATTTGTATATATGAAGGAAAATCCAACCTAAAGTAATTATCACAAATCTTTTATAAAATTATGAATGGACCATATTGAATTGGTTTTAGTTTTTTACCTTCTCCTTGTAGCCGTTGTTTGCTAATGTGAAGCCAAACTTCATCATTGACTTGGAATTTGTGATCGATATGATGCTTATCGTGTCTTCTTTTGTACTTGACTTGGCACTTTTCTAGATGTTCTTGAAATGCTTGATGCACCAATTGGATTTTTTCAATGAGCCTCTTAGCTTTGTCTATGACATTATGACCAAAAATAGCAACATCCTTTCCAAAAATGAAATCAAAAGGAGATTTAGGCAAGTATCCCAAACATGCCTCAAATGGTGATGTTCGAGTTGAAGAGTGCTTGGCCCGGTTGTAAGCATGCTGAATATAGTGCAAGTTTTCATCCCACAACTTAGGATGCTTGTCGCAATAAGTGTGAAGAATATGTATCACCATCTTGTTCACCACCTCTGTTTGACCATATGTTTGCGGATGAAATGATGTACTCTTTTTCAATTTGGTGTCCATGAATCCCCACAATCTTATACAAAAATTCCCAACAAAGAAAGAATCTCGATCACTAACAATGGATGTGGGAAATCTAAAATGCACCCATACATTCTGAAATAATAACTGAGAAGTTTGTTTAACTTTAATTTTCTTTTTACATGGCATCAAAATACACATTTTGCTGAACCTATCCACAACTACAAAAATATAATCATGTTTCCTTTTTGACATAGGAAGACCTTCAACAAAATCCATAGAGACAGTCTCCCATGGATGAGAAGGTATTGGAAGTGGAGTGTATGATCCTAACTTTCTATTGATAGGCTTACTGACAGAACACAATGAACAACCTCTAATAAATTGTGACACACTTTCAAGCATACGAGGCCAATAACAATACCTATGTAGATGTGCCATCTTATTTTGAACAGGGGAAATTTTAAGGATGGAAATTTATTTTGAAGTTTAAAAAATTGGCGAAACTCACTAGTACCTAATATGAAAACTGTAAAATGTTTATTGATGTATTTGTAAAATTATTGAATTTATAATGATTTTATATATACTCTCTATATAATGTTGGCGATTTTTAACGTAAAATAATTTTATACTGTAAAATTTGGGCGAATCATTTTTATAAAAAATGGAAATTGGCGAATCTTTTTTTTGGAAAAATCATGGAAAACTAGCCCACTTGCGAATATTAGCCCCTAAAATTTTCCATGATTTCGAAGAGGTGTAAGATAGATATAAAATTGATCTTAATCTGATGAGCGGAACATTTATTTTGAATTTATTTTTAATAATTTCAAATATGTGTAGGTCGGCCTTAAGGTTTTACACCCCCAGCAGATGTGTCACACACCTAAATGATGGATATATATACAGTCAACGTTGGAGAGCATTTCACTCACTCTCAACATAAACATCTTATCTTCTGATTTAGTACGAGCTCCTTGGAGGCGAATTCGGTTCACACGTGGGAAAGAGGATGAATCACTGCAGCAAGGGTTGACCGAATTTACTGTAGTTTACCGCAACTAGGGTTTCCACAATAGTTTGACCATCGTTGACTTTGGTCAATGCATGGTCCAAAAGGGTTGAAATTTGGTTGAGAGTTCAATTTTGGAAGGCCGTACTCATTGGCACAAAAACTGAGGTCAAAAGGTTGACCGAAGACCGAGCTGTGTTTACTTTATTGCTGTTGCCCTGCGTTGACTTTTCTGGGGTTGACTTTGAGTTGACTGGGTGACTGATTTGAGGGCTGTTGTGACACAAGCTAGGTTGGCCAACCAAGAAGACTTTGCTGGTTGAAGCATCCTGTTGACTGCCGTAACGCATCAACACATTCTTCTGTTTTTGGTTTGTCTTCTATAGATCCACTTGTATATTCTATCAACATTTTACTTAACTATTTATGTGATTGTTGTAATAAAAGTAAAGTTGGATCAAACATAGAACATCTACATAAATTTACATGGAATCAGAGCTGAGGTGAAGACAAGCCCTATTTGTAGCAATCACCAGAAAGGATAATGGGTTCCACAAGCCATAGCTTCAAGGAGGAAGAAAAATTGACTGGGAAGGATGACTTCCATGCTTGGAAAATGATATTGGATATCAAATTGGAAGACCAAGATGTCATGGACTATGTTCAGGGTAAAATCCAAGAACCTCCATCCACTACTACTGTTGCTGCCAAAAAAAAGTACAAGAAGGGGGAGATCAAAGCAAAGCTGATGATCAGGGAATCCATTCATAAAAGCCTGGTGCCCTACATCTTTGAGTTGGGCACATCCAAAGAGATGTATGATAAATTGATCCTCATGTTCAAGGCCAACAATGCGAATCAAGTACTATTCTTCAAGAATCAATTGAAGAATCTGAATAAAGGCAGGGATGAGTCTGTCCAATCATACTTTCTGAAACTGACTGAAATCAGGAACAATCTGCTAGCTATTGGAGAGACAATAGCTAATTGAGAGATGGTACTCACCGCACTTGGAGGGCTCTCATCTGAATGGCATGTGTTCAACACTACCATTCTAAATAATATTGTGATACCTGACTTTGACGAAGTACTGTCAAGATGCGCTCAAGAAGAATCAAGAATGGAGGAGTATGGAAATGGAGTAAATGTTGCATACGTTGCTCATTCTAGAAAGAAGAACTCTGGTGGTCTGAAGAATAAGGGAAAAGCAGGGGCCCAAAGAAATAAGGGCAAATGTTTCACTTGTCATAGGCCTAGTCACTATGCTTGAGAATGTCCTTTCAAGAAGGATTATCCCAATAGTGATGACAACAACAACAACCGAAGGAATGGCAATCAAAGGAACAACAGGTTCAAGGGAAAAAGGAAGGCTTCCTCCAGCGGAAATGATCAACCTTTCAAAAGTTCAAGAAAGTCCAGGTATGAGGAATCATGTGTTGTTGATAAAAGAAATGAATACATTCTTGTATCTTCCCTCTCTGTTACATCCCCACCCGACACTATGGAAGTTTGGTTAATAGATAGTGGTACCTCAAGGCATATCACTGGGTTCAAGGAAGCACTTTCTGATATGATTGAGAAGAATACTAATCTGGAAATTATCCTTGGAGATAATGCCACATATCCCGTGAAAGGGACAGGGACTGTGACCCTCCACTTGTCTCAAGGAAAAGTCCTTCACTTGAAGGATGTACTCTACGTACCAAATTTGAAGAAGAACCTTATGTCTATATTGGCCATGGAAGACAAAGGTTTCAATGTGGCATTCATTGATGGAAAGGTGCTCATGTGGAAGAAGAGCTTTAAGGAAGCTATCTTGATTGGGTTTAGAGTTGATACACTCTACTAGGTTAGAGGAAGTTCGCTGGGAGAAATGACATGTGATACTATTCAACAAACTGAACTATGGCACCGAAGGTTTGGACACCTTCACTACAAATCCCTTCCCGAAGAAAGGAAGGTGGTGACAGGGATGCCCGAGTTTCCAAATAATCATGAAGGTGTATGTAAGGGTTGTGCCAAAGGAAAGCAAACAAGGGGAACTTTCCCCTCTAGTGTCACAAAGACATCTGATGTCTTGGAATTGATCCATTCTGATCTATCTGGTATGCTGCCCATGACATCCTTGGGAGTATGTTCATATTATATGATGTTCATTGATGAATTCTCTCACAAAACCTGGATATAATTCTTAAAGAAGAAGGATGAGGCTTTCATGTGGTTCCGTACATTCAAAGCCTTGGTGGAAAATATGACAGGGAAAAATATCAAGATTTTGAGAACTGATAATGGCACTGAATATGAGACAAATGAGTTCAAGGACTTTTGTAGAGAAGCTGGCATTAAGAGGAAGACCACAACTGTCTATACTCCCAAGAAAAATGGTGTTGCTGAATGAAAGAACCAGACCATTGTGGAAGCTGCCCGTGCCATGCTATGTGACCAAGGTCTGCCGAAGTTTCTATGGGGAGAAGCTGCGAACACTATCGTGTACATACAAAACCGATGCCCGCATTCCGCTCTAGAATCCAAAACTCCCGAAGAGGTTTTCTTTGGTAAGAAACCTGATGTCTCACATTTTAGATTTTTTGGATGTACCGTCTACTTTCATGTGCCGAAAGAAAAGAGGAGCAAGTTGGATGCTTCTGGGAAGAAAGGAATGTTTGTGGGCTATAGTGAAACTTCGAAGGCCTATAGAGTCTACGTGCTTGGTCAAAAGGAAGTGGAGATATGCCACAACATCACCTTTGACGAAGATACTTCCCTGAGGAAAGTAGTCAATCTTTCGAGATCTGAGGAAGATAATGAAGCAAGGCCTGGAAATCAAGAGGAATCGAAGGATGAAACAATGCCTAATATTGAAGGACTGATGGACCCGATTGATCCATCTCCTTCACTAGGAAAGAGACCATCATGGCTCAGGGACACTCTCAAGGTTGCTGAGGGACATGCTGCCCCAAGGGGGACATTCCATGAAAGCAAGAAGCTGAGTATATACCAAGGGTATCTAGCAACCATGAGTACTATTGTAAAATCTAAGCCTGGATCATTTGAGGAAGCTGTAAAGCATCAAGTCTGGAAGGATGCTATGCACGAAGAGTATGATTCCATTATGAAGAATGATGTCTGGGATGTGGTTCCAAGACCAAAGGACAAAGCAGTTGTCACCTCAAAATGGCTCTACAAGATCAAGCATGGATCTGATGGAAGTGCTGAAAAATTCAAGGCAAGGTTCTTTGCCTGTGGCTTCTCTCAAAAGGAAGGCATAGATTATGATGAAATATTTTCACTTGTGGCCCGATACACCACCATTTGATCTATTATAGCCCTTGCTGCTACGCAAGGATGGAGTCTTCATCAAATGGATGTGAAGACCACATTTCCGCATGGTGCGATAAAGGAAGAGGTATATGTGGAGCAACCTCTGGGGTTCGAAGTCCAGGATCGGGACACCCATGTCTTCAGGTTGAAGAAGGCCCTCTATGGGCTGAAGCAAGCACCCAGAGCTTGGTACGAGAGGATATATAGCTACTTGATGAAGCTGAGCTTCACTCGAAGTAATGTTGATTTGAACCTTTACTTCAAGGTTGTCAAGGGAAAGCCTCTCATTCTGGTGCTGTATGTGGATGACCTCTTCCTGACAGGTGCTGACCCTCTCATTCATCAGTGCAAGAGGGAGCTCGTTGCTGAGTTCGAGATGAAGGACCTAGGATTGATACACTACTTCCTAGGCCTAGAGGTCTGGCAGAGACTGGGCGAGATTTTCCTTTCTCAAGGAAAATACATTGTGAAGCTTCTGGAAATATTTGGTATGGTGGACTGCAAGTCCGTGTCAACACTAATGGAAATCAACTTCAAGAAGTTGAGTGGCAGCGCTGCTGGGCTTGCATTGTCAAATCCTACTGAGTATCATCAACTCGTAGGGGCCTTGATGTTCTTAGTGAACATCCGTCCAGATATAAGTTTTGCGGTGAGCACTTTGAGTCAACAAATGGTTGAGCCTCATCACTTTCACTGGGTTGGTGCTAGGAATATTCTGAGATACCTTCGGGGCACGATAAACCATGGGCTGAGATACACTGCCGGGAGCCTGACACTCCTTGGATATACTGATGTCGATTGGGTTGGTAGTGTGGTGGATCGTAAGAGCACATCGGGATGCTGGTTCAATCTTGGTTCTGCTTCGGTCTCATGGATGAGCAGGAAGTAGAAGTCGGTGGCTTTGAGCACCGCAGAGGCTGAATACATTGCAGTGAATATGGCCTATTGTGAAGCAGTTTGGTTGTGAAAGCTCTTCAGTGAGCTGTTCGGACATGTGTTAGATACAACCGTGATACTCTGTGATAACCAGAGTGGGATTCGCTTATCTGAGAATCCAGTGTTCCACGATTGATCCAAGCATATTGATATCAGGTACCACTTTATCCGGGATATGGTACAGAGAGGCGTCATAAGGCTCAAACATATAGGAACTGATGAGCAGGTCGCTGATATTCTCACAAAGCCCCTGGGGAAGGTCAAGTTCCTAACCTTCCATGAGAGTCTTGGTATCGTGGAAAAACCCTATGATGTGGGTCCTGTTGGACGATGAGATTTGGGAGCTCTGGGGGGCTTTGGGGATAGCTTCTCAGAGCTATAAGCACTCACGGGGTTAGGCTTGCCAAACCTTGTGGTGCTTTTTCCCAACCGTTATGATGTTTGAGTTGGTTCACCTCTCATTATCTGTGCCCCATATGCATCCTACCCATTGACTTCAGGGCTTATGGGAAGTACCTCTCATTTTTCCAATGAGGTGGGAAAATCTAGAGACTAGTAGCAAATACCGATGGACACATCATAGATTGCCGTACTCTCTATCTAGGATGGCACGGTCCAACCACTTGATCTGGGATCAAGTATAGTGAGGTTTCGGACCTCCAATTGACTTCGGGTTGGTATGAGACTCTTTGAGTCTGATAGAGGTTTCAGACCTCTGGGCTGAATCTGGCAGTCGGGGGATGATGTCTTTGTGACTGACCCACTTCTATTCTGAAATAAAGAGGTTAGCAAAGCAAGTTACGGCAGGATGATGCACGATGTTTGTTTGCACAGGTGGATGGAGTTCTCCCTAGTTGAGAGGGAGTGTTAAAATTGGACAACTAGGTCCAAACTCCATGTTGTGATGCTCAGATGAAGATACCAATATTTTTATTGGGTTCTTCTTTCGGAGAGGTGTAAGATCGATATAAAATTGATCTTAATCTGATGAGTGGAACATTTATTTTGAATTTATTTTTAATAATTTCAAATATGTGCAGGTCGGCCTTAAGGTTTTACACCCCCAGTAGATGTGTCACACACCTCAATGATGGATATATATACAGTCAACGTTGGAGAGCATTTCACTGACTCTCAACACACACACCTTCTCTTATGATTTAGTACGAGCTCCTTGGAGGCGAATTCGGTTCACACGTGGGAAAGATGACGAATTACTGCAGCAAGGGTTGACCGAATTTACTGCAGTTTACTGCAGCTAGGGTTTCCACGATAGTTTGACCAACATTGACTTTGATCAATGCATGGTCCAAAAGGGCTGAAATTTGGTGGAGAGTTCGGTTTTGGAAGGCCGTACTCACTGGCACAAAAATCGAGGTCAAAAGGCTGATCGGAGACTGAGCTGCGTTGAACTTATTGCTGCTACACTGCGTTGACTTTTCTGGACAACGTTGACTTTTCTGTGGTTGACTTTGAGTTGACTGGGTGACTGATTTGAGGGTTGTTGTGACATAAGATGGGTTGGTCAACCAAGAAGACTTTGCTGGTTGAAGCATCTTGCTGACCGTCGTAATGCACCGACACATTCTTCTGTTTCTGGTTTGTCTTCTATAGATCCACTGGTATGTTCTATCAGCATTTTACTTAACTATTTATGTGATTGCTGTAATAAAAGTAAAGTTGCATCAAACATAGAACATCTACATAAATTTAAAAATGGCCAGCAATAAGAGAAGTATGTACCTCTATTATGATGTTGACTCTTTCTCCTCTTTGAATACAAAGCTTACCAAGATGGTACAACAAGTTATCATGGATGTGATAATCCAATTCCTCTACTTGGTTCCTTTGACTTAAAGTTGCATAAACATTTTAAAAATCACTATCTAAATCATATTGTTCAAAATATCTCTCATGAAAAACAAAATTATGCTTAAGAATAGTAGCAACATTAAAAATAGGCCTAGAAAACATGTCAAAAATTTATTGTAGATACCTTTCTTATACCTTATCACCAAATGGAATTGTTGAAGAAAACCCATCCATCGAAAGTGCCTTGATTGCTCCAAATTTGTTTGTGATTACAAGTATTGCAATTGATGGGCCTATAAATTAGAGATAAATTAAGGCCCATATAACCTTTTTTAGGCACATAAAATATATATTAAATCTCTCCTTCTACACTTAATAATGTTTTTTAAGCTTTAATATGTTCTTAGTAAGGTTTAGAGATAATTGCATATTTGTGCCTAATATTATTTATTTTTGAAGGATATTGTGAGAATATTGGGCAAATTATGGAGATTTGGAGGAGGAGATACTTTAAGGAATTTCTCCCTACTACTGGAGGATCAATATTGGAGAATAAATGCACAAAAAATCATGAAATAATTGAGAAATTATAGAGAGCTTCTGGAACTCCAATGATTAAGAAAATCTAGGAATGTGTTCCCTATCATTTACTGCAAACTCCTACCGTTGGGAACCAGATCCACTATTTGAGGGATTTTGGAGGGGAAAGCTTCCTCCTTTCAAGGATAATTATTCCTCATCATTTTGTATAAGTACCAATTTGAATTGGCCTCTAGTGGCATGTATTGTTTAGTCTTATTGTGGAGAAAACTTGTCTTCTGGCAGCTCCACTTTATTTTATTGCAGGGATCTACTTGGATTGATTCGAATAATGAAGATTGGCGACATTTTTAGCTTCTAAGGCTTGGTTTCTGCCATAGAACTCTGAGCCTCCTTGGTCTTGGCCATCCCAAGAGCCTCATAAACCTCTTGAAATATTTATTTATGTTCTTTTCACTTCTTATTCACATGCATCTCTTGTTTCTGCTTTGCATATTTCTGTATTTAGTGTTGCTTCTTTTTCTTGCCGTAGGATTGAGTTAGATTATTTAAGTGAGTTATTTTTTAGGTTTTTTACAGGTTCAAAAGAATTACTCATCCTTATAATAAATTTGGAAGGTCATATTAATCATTAAGCTACTTGGATTTGGTTACTAGTTCACGAATATAAGATTTCTGGAAATGCCTTGTAGCGAAATAGTAGTAAACTTATGATATTTTTTAGAACAGGTTAATGAGATCCATTTGACTTGATTCCACTTGTATTAGGTCATAATAATGTTAAATTTGATAAAATAATTTACCCCATTTCATTTTCACTTTATTAGATTAGGCATTTGATAGATTAACTAGCTCACTAGTTCTTGAATTTCCAGATTTTAGAGTAGTAATTTTCTGTTACTTTTTAGCACGTGTGAACAAGGGTATTTTGGAGTGATTCCACTTGGAATGGAGACCTAAGACATCATAATTAATAAAAATTTTGTCCCATACCATTTTCATTTGATTTACTTAGTCATTCGGTGAGTTATTTCCAAAACAAACTTGCCTATAGAAAAAACTGAGTTTCCTGTAGCACTCTTGTAGCATGTGTAAAATCGACTAGATTTGCTCCCAAAGGTTGTTTTTTTTCTCTTAGGCTTGAATAATGACCCCTAGAACCTAAATACATGATTGAAGAAGAATAAACACCACTTAGGACATTCATTTTCACATATTAGATTAGGTATTTTTATTTGGATTCATGATATTGGGATTTCAATTACAAATTATTGTTCTTTCCTAGGATTAATTTATTTTCAAAGCAACACTTCCAATTCTGAAATTAGTTTAGGCTTTGATTTCATGAAATCCCCCCCCCTCCCCCATTAAATCATATCAACAAAATAAGGATGCATTGTATGATGTGCATATAGTGCCGATACCTCTTAAGTTTGTATGAAACCCGAGTTGATAATTAAAGTTGGTAGCCTCGATAGTTGTAGCATTCTTGTTGCAATACTGAGGTTCATCACTTTTTGATGCCATTGCCAGGGAGGTGTCAAAGTATGAATTTTTTTTCTTCCCTAATTGATTCATTTATTTTCTTTCTACAAAAAAAAAATCATTAGGCATATTTCATTTCAAAACATAAAATTGCATTGCATTAGCATTCTTATTCAAAAAAATATTTGAATATATTTCTCCAACACCAACCCCCCCATTTGATCCCGTGGTGCAGTAAGAAAAACATCACCATCCACTTTTGCAGGTAGAAGAAGAATAGGTGGAAAATAATGTATAAGAAATGGATGGAGATGATGACAATGAAGAATATCCTTTTGGATTTCCCATTCAAGATACTGATGCCAATGTGCATATGAAGAGCATCCCTCCATATTTCCTTCCCAACTTCCACGGTATGAGGTTAGAGGATCCGGAAACCTTTCTATTTGAATTTTAAATACTTTGTAGATCCTATGGATACTTATCACACACTCAAAAATCGAGATTTTTTCCTGCAACATTGAAGGATAGAGCTCTTAAATGGTTCATGAGTCTAGGCACTAATTTAATAAGGTCATGGAATGATATACAAATTTTTAGAAAAATATAAATACCATGATCTTGAAGGAAGAAATATATAGAATGAACCAGAAAGAGGATGAGTGCCTTGAAGATATAATAGAGAGGTTCATGTATAATCTTAGTAGGGAAAAATTACATAATTTAGGATTTGACATACTAAAAATCCTCTTACTTAGAACAATCAGGGATGAGTGGATTGATATCCTTGATCTCATGAGTAAAGGAGATGTATACCAATTGTCATTTGAAGAAACTTGTGAAACATGCAAGCACATATCAAGAGAAAGGGAAAAAGTAAGTAAATAAGCATCAACATTGGTAAGTCAAGATGAACTTGGAAATTTTCTTTATAACTTTAAAACAAAAATTCTTAGCAATCTAAATGAACAAGTATAAAGGTTAAGAATGAAAAATGAGCAAAAAGAAGATGCTGATATTTTTGTTATCCATGCAGAATCGTATGCTACTAAATATTGTCCATCATTACCAACGTTTAAGGAAGTTTACCAAGAAGATAATGGAGCAATTCAATCACCACAGAAGCTATGTTATGTAGCTCAAAGAAGACCATGGAAGCCTAGTCAAATTGATAATATGCAAGGACCTACTTCCCAATTTCAAGCTTATTCACATCCATCTCAAAATAATTGGGACACACTCCCTTCTTGGCAACCTTGGCCATCTCAACCCAAAAACCAATCTTGGAAACAAGGTTGGCAAGGATCTTATGGAAAAATCCACAATATCCTCAATATTTTCCTCAATATCATACATTCCCAACTAAATTCAATCCCTACCATCCACTTCCACCACAACCACAACCTCAACCACATCCATCTCATAGAACCACTCCCAGTCAACTACCTGTACCACCATTTCCAAACCCACACAATGAAGTATGCATATTACACCACTTACAATGTGGAGGTACAATACTACCAAACATCTCCTCTTGATCTAAATGGTATGCATATTAGTTTAAGAAAGGTATTACAAAAAAGATATTTTATTGATGTCATTGAAGGACAACATCCATAAGAAGAAGACTCAAATGAGGAGATCAAAGAATCATCGACTGCACTGGACGAAGAGCAGACATCAGAATCAAATATTGAGAAAGTTCCCTCATGTTTACCATCAGATCCTCCATGTGTTCAAGAGAACAATTAGTAAAAAAAGGAATATTTGAATTTCATGGTAGAAGAGGACATCCAAGATGATCGAAATTAGCAAGTGGACCAGGGGTATAACAATTATATTGAAATACGGTTCTAGACAATCATTAATTTGTAGCAACACACTCTTCTTCAATAGTACTTGTTATCATCTTAGTTAAAGAAGTTGGTCCCTCATATTCAGGCACCTGTCAAAGCATGTATTTCAAGTGTAAAAATTATTCTATATGTCATATTGATGTGCACATGGCTCCATTGGAAGTATTCCTATACTTGAAAGAGATTTTATTTTTTCAAGTAGAGTAGGATAGGAAAAAATAAAAAAAATGGAAAAAGAGAAAAAGAGAAAAGAATAAAATCTCAGGTGAAAACCTCCTTTGAGGCGCCTAATATTGGCTCACTGATTGAAAACCTCCATGAGGCAGTCAATGGGTTGGAAAAAAGAGAAAATAAGCGAAAAATAAAAGATTGTAGGTGAAAACCTCCTTTGAGGCGCCTAGGCAGACCTACTAGTTGAAAACGTCATTGAGGTAGCTAGTAGGCCTAAAGAAAAAAAAAATAGAAGAGTGAAAAAATGAAAAGAAAAAAAATGTATTTTCTCCATGTATCTCTCTAATGAATGCAGGTGATCTCCAACTTTTGCAAGCAGCAAACAAGACAAATTGGCACCAAAATAAAATTTTGGTCAAAGTCATAGTCAAAGAAGTCAAACTTGGACTTCCTCCTCCTTTGCTCAGATGCTCCAAAATGACCTAGATCATTCCAATCCATCACCCTCATCAATTTCCAACATCCACCCATCATTTCCAAGATTTTTTTCATTCATTTTCATCGCTGTCCTAAAATTCTACAGGAAACACTGTTTTTTCTACAGGAAACTCCTATTTTTTAGCAGAAAATTGTTTTTATTATATCTGAAAAATTGTGCATCCATTTTCCGACTTGTTTCATGGGGAGATGAATATATTTGATGGTAACATGCTTAAGAAATTTCAGCACATTCCAGTGCAAGGTTTGTGAAAAATCAACCTCCATCACCTAAAACCATTTTTAAGTTTCGTCGAGATTCGTACATCCAATGGCCAAGATGTTTTATGGGGAGGGGTATAAGGATGATGGTAACATGCTAACACAAATTTCAGCTCAATCCAGTCTACCTTTTGAGGGATACAACTAAAATAAGTCTGCTACAAGGGGTTGCCCTGAACTGCTACAGGAAACTTTGTAATTGCTACAGGAAGTTACAACAGGCTACATGCAGGTGGATTGAGGACAAAAAACAATAACAAAGGGTCTTGATGTGTAAAAAAATAGATTAGGAGAGTCTTCCCATAATTTCCTGCCACATTCTCATCATTCCTCCATCTCAAGCACAATGATTTTTCACTCAAACCCTACTTTGTCACTTCTGTAACAATTTTTTTTTCTTCTCCAAAAACACAGATTTCCTTCACATCATGCTTCCAAGACCACACTACTCTTTATTATCCTTACCACACTCTCCCTAATCACCCCATGCATATTGGAATTCAAACAAATAAAAAGAAGGCCTTTTAGAAGAAGGAAACATTTTCCTATAGCAAACCCACATAATCACCATAAAGCATTATAAGTGGTTTTATCAATCATCCAAGAAGACATGAAAATTTGTGAGGTGAATATGAAGAGCCTATGGCACTCCAAGGAGGAATTTCACCAACAAAAACAACTTAGACATCACATAGGCACCTACAAACATACAATAAAGGTATCAGTAAAGCATGCAAGTATCAAGTAAATCATCAACTTCAACACTCACATCATGAGCATCTTAGAAGAAACATTTAAGTCAGGGATTTGAAGCAGTAGCAACAACAAAAGAAACCCTAGAAGACCTCCAGATTCAAGGCTATCAACAATAGGACCTCCAACAGATTATCACATGCAAATTTATTAGCAGCTTCAGAACCACCAAAGGTAGCTTCAACAATCATATCCGCAGCTTCAATATAACCCGTAAAAACAAATCAAGGGTAAGGCTCGGGTATGCAATCATCTAAACCTTTATTCGAATCTATTCTAGCTTAAGAAAACATTAAAATTGTGAGAAGGAAAGTTTTTTTATAGCCAAAATCAATAGCAGAGCATCCTTAGCCATATCTAGCAATTAGCTTCACTTTTTCCACCAAGACACACAGACATGTTGAAGAGGAACAAGACAAAAGTAAATATGACTTGAGAAAGTGGGTAGTAAGCAGTTAGTTGTGATGGAAGACAAGAAGTGCCAAGGGGTAACTAAGGGCGAAATAAGTTAATAGAAAATTAACTCTGTGTTTATTTTTCATTCAATGAATAAGAAAGAGAAAATTTTGAAAAAACAAAAAAAAATTGAAAAAATAAAAAATAAAAAAAAATTGAAAAAATAAAAAATAAAAGGTGGACCCACCACCTCTTGGCATGTGAAATAGAGTTGCTATAGGACAAATAGGCTTTCCAAATGTACGCATTTTCTACAGGAAGTTAACCAAGACAAATTTTGTTGACTAAAGGTTGTTTTAGACCCAGAGGAGTAGTTTGCTTCCTCTCTTCTCTTTATCCTTTGATTACACACTCCATGGACAACTCCAACATGCACCCATTCACTCATTTCACCTTTCGAGTAGGTAGAAAACTCCATTTTTACTCTTGACTGTAATTTCTACAGGAAATTCCTATTAACTACAAGATTCCTGTAGCACTATAGGAAACCCTGTAAATGCTACAAGAAACTTATTTACAAGGAAAGAAGCTCTCTCAAAGGTTTCTAAACTTCAAAAAGAGCACGCTAATTTATTTTTTTACCTATACTTACCATTCCTAACCATCACTTCACTCCATGCACAAGGATTCACTCCCTAAACCCTATGTTGCGCCGCTAGCAGCTAGATTACCTATACCTTGGCATGGGACCTCCCCCCTTACCTCTCCATCTCTCCAATCATTCCATCACTCCATCCCTAACCTCCATAAACCATTTCCCTTCATCTATAAGGAATATGGAGCCCCAAGAAGGAGAAATAAGACTGTTACAGGAAGTTGAAACGTTTCCTGTAGCAATTATGTATATGGCACAACAAGGTCAAAATCTGAGGATAAGTTGATGAAGATGGCTTCAAAGGACCACCAGTAGACTCCAGGAGGATGAACACACCAACAAGGGAACCTGAGGACCTCTATGCAGCACTTGCAAGAAGATCAACAGGAGGAGCAACACATGGACCAATAAAAAAATAATGAAATAGGCCAACATACATGAAGAACCACAAGGCAAGGAGGATGAATAGGTTTCTCAAAGGATGAGAAAAAATTTCAGTATAGGGGTATGATGGGCCTCTAAATTAGACATAAATTAAGACCCATATAACCTTTCTTAGGCACATAAAAGATATATTAAATCTCTCCTTCTACACTTAATAATTCTTTTTTAAGCTTTAATATGTTCTTAGGAAGGTTTAGAGATAATTGCATATTTGTGCCTAATATTATTTATTTTTGAAGGATATTGTGATAATATTGGGCAGATTATGGAGATTTGGAGAAGAAGATAATTTATGGAATTTCTCCCTACTACTAGAGGATCAAGATTGGAGAATAAATAAACACAATATCATGAAGTAATTGAGAAATTCTGGAGAGATTCTGGAACTCTGATGATTGAGAAAATCTAGGAATGTGTTCCCTATCATTTACTACAAACTCCTGTTGTTGGGAACTAGATCCACTATTTGAGGGATTTTGGAGGGAAAAGCTTCCTCCTTTCAAGGAGAATTCTTCCTCATAATTTTGTATAAGTACCAATTTGAATTGGCCTCTAGGGGCATGTATTGTTTAGTCTTATTTTGGAGAAAACTTGTTTTCTGGAAACTCCACTTTCTTTTCTTGCAGGGATGTACTTGGATTGATTCGAATAATGAAGATTAGCTCCATTTTTAGCTTCTAAAGCTCGGTTTCTTCCATAGGACTCCGAGCCTCCTTGGGATTTTCCATCCCAGGAGCCTCAGAGCCATTTTGCACAATTTCTTTATGTTCTTTTCACTTCTTATTCACATGCATCTCTTATTTTTGTTTTGCATATTTCTGTATTTAGTATTGTTTCTTTTTCTTGCTGTAGGATTGAGTTAGATGATTTAAGTGAGTTTTTTCAGGTTTTTTATAGGTTTAAAAGAATTATTCATCCTTATAATAACTTTGGAAGGTCATCTTAATCATTAATCTACTTGGATTTAGTTACTATTTCACGAATATAAGATTTCTGGAAATGGCTTGTAGTGAAATAGTAGTAAATTTATGCTATTTTTTAGAATGGGTTAATGAGATCCATTTGAATTTGTTCCACTTATATTAGGTAATAATAATGTTAAATTGGATAAGAAAATTTACCCCATTTCATATTCACTTGATTAGGTTAGGAATTTTATAGATTAACTAGCTCACTAGTTCTTGAATTTCCAAATTTTAGAGTAGTAATTTTCTGTTATTTTTTAGCACATGTGAACAGGGGTATTTTGGAGTGATTCCACTTGGAATGGAGACCTAAGACATCATACATAATAAAAATAATTTTTCCCATCCCATTTTAATTTGATTTACTTAGTCATTCAGTGATTTATTTCCAAAATAGACTTGCCTGTAGCAAAAACAGAGTTGCCTGTAGCACTCTTGTAGCATATATAAACTCGACTATATTTTCACCCAAAGGTTGGTTTTTGTCTCTTAGGATTTAATCCTAACCCCTAGGACCTAAATACATGATTGAGGAAGAATAAACACCACTTAGGACATTCATTTTCACAAATTATATTAGGTATTTTTATTTTAATTCATGCTCTTAGGATTTCAATTACAAATTGTTGTTCTTTCCTAGGATTAATTTCTTTTCAAAGCAACACTTCCATTTCTGCAACTAGTTTAGGCTTTGATTTCATGAAATTCCCTCCATTACATCAAATCAACAAAAGAAGGACACATTTTATGCTACACATATAGTGTTGATACCTCTTAATTTTGTACGAACCACGAGTTGATAATTAAATTTGGTAGCCTTAGTAGTTGCAACATTCTTGTTGCAATACTGAGGCTCATCAACAATGGTTGATGATCATTGTTAATGATTTTTTCCTTACCCATCAAGTAGAGTTTCCATTTTTTCACACTTTTCACCAATGCATACATCTCCTCGTCATGTAGGATAATTAATCACTGCACCATTAAAATTTTATGAATGAAAATAGATGGGATTACAATGTTGCATGAGGAGCTCACCTATGGCATAATCACTAGCATCAGTTTGAATTTCAAATGAATGTCTCAATTCTGGGAGTGAAAGTATTGGGGTTGAACTGACCTTTTCTTTCAATGCATCAAATGCCTTTTTTTGTTTACCTCCCCATTGGAGGACCTGCTTCACACTTGTCAATGCATGCAATGGAGTTGCGATAAAACAGAATTTAGCAATAAAATTCCTCCAATATTTGGCTTCTCCAAAAAATATTCTTACCTCCATAACGTTTTTAGGCTTTGGGAAATTCAAAATGACATCAAACATGGAGGGATTTTTTTCAATTCACCTCCTCCAACAATATGACCCAAATACACTAAATAATGTTTTCCAAACTCACACTTTGACATCTTTAAAAACAACTTTTCTTTCTTTAAGAGATCAAGTACCTTTTTGACATGTATGACATGTTATTCATGAGATTTACTAAAAATAATGATGTCATCTAAGTATACTATCACAAAATCATCTATAAATGGCCTCAATACATCATTCATCACACCGATAAAGGTAGCCGAAGCATTAAAAATACCAAAATGCATAACTATCCATTCAAGCAAACCTTGTTTTGTTTTGAATGATGTCTTCCATATGTCCCCTTCAGAAATTTTAATATGATGATAGCCACTCCTTAAGTCCAACTTAGTAAAATACTTTGCATATTTCAATTGATCAAGTACATCATCAATTCTAGGAAGTGGGTAATGGTTCTTTACCATAATTTTTTTTAATGCACAAAAGTCCACACACATGCGCCATGTTCCATCCTTCTTTGGCACCAAAATAGGTGACCCACATGGCGAAGTACTTGGTATGATGATCCCTTTGTCCAACAACTCTTGAATTTTATTTTTAATTTCTGCACTTTCCATCACTTACACCCTATACATGCCAATGTTAGGAAGAGGAAAATCTTGCTACAATTTCATTTCATATTGGATTCCCCTCTTGGGAGGAAATTCTTTTGGATCCTGAAACATCTCATCATATTGGTTAACAACCTTAACCAAATCATATAATCTTGGATCACAACCTTGAAAATATTCATTCTCAACATCATTCTTTTACTTGACCATTAAAAACACAAAATTCTTGCTAAAGTTAACGTGTCTCTTCATTTTTCCGACATTTACAAGTGAAAGATTTAGTTTCTATCGATGTGCTCTAAAAATGTACTCTATACCATGTTTGAACAAGTGATACGTTTTTTCATGGAGATGGAAAATAACTTTTCTATCATACAAATATGGGCTTCCCAAAATAATTCCGGAAATATCAAGTGGAACTACATCAAGTTCAACTTCATCAAGAAAGTTTGTTGTAATTGTAAATTTAAGTATACATTTCCTCGTAACTTGTAAGTTTGCATTTTTTCATATCCAACCTAAAGGATAATGTCTTGGATGGGGAATGGTCTATAAGTTTAATTTATTGATGAAGTCTTTAGAAATCAAATTTTATTGTGAACCAGTCTCAAAGGGTGTATCAATTTTGGTGCCCTTTGAAATAACTCGAATATGGAAAAGTTCAATTCTAGTTTTCCTTACCTTTCATTCCCATTGTTGTGATATATGTTTCATATCCTGAATCAAAGCCTAAGTCATGTTGTGTAGTTGAAACTATATTTTTCTTCCCTTTGTTGTTAAAATTCTTTGGTTTAATCTTAGGATGAAGCTTCTAACAATGAGCTTCGCCATGGCCCTAGCTGGAACAATGTTTGCATGTTAGTTTTTGTCCTTCCTTCTTAATAGATGCATTCTTCCTTCCTTACCATTTGAGCTTACTCTTAACCTTGTCTCCACTTGTGAATGGCTTCTTGCTACCCTCTTGCTTCAATATGTGTTGCCTAAACACAAAACTCATCTAAACTTATAGGATTAAACATAAGGATAGTATGCCTTAAATAACTGTGTAAACCCCCAATATATTTCAATAAAGTGTCTTGTGAATTCAAGTATACACCTAATATCAAACAACTTATTCTAAATTCTTTAGTGTAGCTTTGCACACTTTGACCCTTTAGCTGTCTAAAAATATGCCAATCCATAATAGCCTTTTGTGTATAAGCTAATGGATAAAGTTGTCTAAAAAGTGAACCCATAAATTCTATCCACGAGGTTGAGACCTTACCATGATTTTTCCTATCCTCTTGTGTTTTGGCTTCCCACCAAATCAGAGCAACACTTTCCAACCTCAATTAATCCAACTGAATCTATGTTTTATCATCTTTGATGTTCTCAATCCTGCAATAAAATTCAAGTTGACGAACCCAATTATCAATTCTTTCAACATTCACTTCACCATTATACATAGTTAGTTCAAATTTGATATCTATTTTTAACAAGGGAGTTTTACCATGAACCCTTAGGTTATGTGGAGGTGTTTGAGTGTGGAAGTGGAATAAGAATAGGGTGAGGATGGAGGTGAAGATGATGGTGGAGAAGAGGGTGGTTTGTCACCTTTTCCTTTTTTCTTCCAGAAGAACCCTCTCCTTTTGAAGGCTTGGAACTTTCACCCTGCAATATTGAAGTCCCCTCTTCATAGAAAACCTTCACCATTTCAGTCACATCAAATAAATATTTTCTGAAAGTATTTTCTTCACCTGACAGATTATTAAATCCTCCTTCATGAGACATTCTTGTTGAATCTTCAATTGCAATTTGAGGAAGAATTTGTGCTGGATATTGTGGCAAAATTTCTCTCCTTTTCCTTGACCTAACTTGAGGACTTGCAACCACAAGATTTCCTTATCCTCCCTTGAGCTTCAACCTTATAAGAATCACATAAACTTGAAAAAAATTAAATCCTCACAGAAGCAAAGAAAACCTAAGCTCTGATACCAAACTTGATCTGTATGAGATCTTAATGTAAATGTGTTTGAGGGTTTGTAAATTGCACGTGTTAAAGATTGATTTTTTGAGAGCTTTTATGTTAATTTTTAAACACATAAAACATAAAAATAAACTCTAAAATATATAGAAACAACAGAAAATAACACCATAAAAATAACCACAACACAAAAAATGATGAAGGAGTTCACCCATCCTAGGCTACGTCTCCTTGGTCCAGCTTCCAATGGCTTGGCCATCTTTCATTATGCTCAAAATGATGATTACATAAATTTATAGTGCTCAAACGGCTTTAGAACATGTTCCATCAGCTCCAGAATACCCAAAAATGCTTGTTTAGCCTCTTTCTGATCTGAAATTGGTAAAAAAATGAAGAAGTTATGAGCCTCCCTATTTTTGGTGCTAACCGCACCACAATTTCCCCAAAATCTAGACCGGTCCTACAATTTCCCCCTATTTTCGTCTAACCGAGCAACAATTTCCAAGAAATCTAGGTGAATTTTTAGAATCATTTAAATGCATAATGACACCTAAAATCCGATTTTAAAACCATAATATTAAGGCGCATTATAAATTTTTTTAATAAAAAATATCTGCGGTTTTCCTAACCATTGGCGGTCAGGCAGAATATGTCGCATTAGCAGTCATGTTGGCAGTCAAGGTGGGAATTTAGGATGGGTGGCTACCTTTGCACCCCCAATATTTGGCAAAGTTCGTATGGTGTATACAATATGGGGGGGCCGGGACTAAGCCTTGGCCCCTACTCCGAACCTTCCGCCATATGCACTTTATATAAGGTTTTTTCCCATAGTTTAAATAAGTAATGCATGTGGCTCATCGATTAGAGCTCAGTGTTGTTAGATATGTGGTCATGATGTCAAATCCGATTGAGTGCATTTCAGACTTCAACCAATTTTGGTGGGCCTCGTGTTGCCATGTGGTGGCCTCCGGTTGGCCCACGTGGCAACATGTGGTTCGCCATTAACCCAACCAATGAAAACACACCAACAAGCACCCATGAAAATCAGACAAGTGGTGCGGCCAGATTGGTCCACCATGCACAGACACCCTTTGAATATTCAACCATGCCGAGTCAGTTGTACGAATCACTGACTGGGTAGTCTGCACAATTTTTCCAAAATTTTAACTGTTTGGGAAAACGAACAGAATGTGTTTCCAGGAGCATACGGTGTCATTTTTCCATGAAATGAGTTGTGCCAAATTCAAAACAATGAGATATACACAGTCATTCAGGCTCCACACCATTCCAACAAATTTCTTTTTTGAGCATAATTTTGAGCACTTGATCAACCCTTCACGGACTCGTTTGCGGTTGTATATCTAAATGACATCCTCATCTTCATCAAGAGTTGAGAAGAGCACTTGAAAAATATTTGGAAGGTCCTTCAAATGCTGCAGAAACCTAAACTATGTGCCAACTTGGAGAAATGCACCTTTGGCATGAACCAGGTCAAATATCCGGGTTCGATCAATGATGAGAAGGGCATGCATGTGTATCTAGCTAAGATACAAGTCATCTGAGATTGGCTAGCCCATACCACTCTGATATATCTTCATAGATTTTTGGGCCTTTCTTATTTCCATCGAAGGTTCGTGTTGGGATTCTTTCATATCACTTAGCCTTTGATTCAAGTTACTAAGGGCATAGCGAAAGCAAAAATTTTCATGTCCAAGTACCAACAAAATGCATTCATTGAGTTGAAGAACTACCTTTGCTCTGCACCAGTACTCACATTTCCATACCTACAACAAAAATTTTAAATTAAGACAAATTCCTCTAACTACGCCATTGGTGCAATTCTTCCCCAACAAGGGTATCCAGTGGCCTATCATAGTGAGACATTCTATGATATAATTCAGAAATACCACACCTACGATAAAGAGATGTATTCCATCGTGCAAGCTTGCCGATAGTGGAGACATTAATTCTGGGGAAGGAGACAATCATCCACACATATCACCAACCTCTTCAGTTTATACCAACACATGGAAATTTGCAAAATGACTGCCATCAGAAATGGTCAATATACTTGCAACAATTTCATATGAACATTAAGTAAAAGAAGGGAAACACCAATAATGTTGTAGATTGTCTTAGTTGGCCACTGGTTGTGGGGCTGACCATTATTCTTGAATCTTATGGGCATGTGACTTCTGGATGGCTGTAAATTTACAAAAATGATCCATAATTCACCACCACATACTAGATGCTGATGGTTGGTAAGCAAGTTCTAGAATTCAACCTCCAGGATGCACTGTGATGCCACGTGGGACACATTTGTGTTCATTCAAGCGAGAAATACAAGATGAGTTAGGAGGCACACTATAGTCGGTCGTAGGACACTTTGGCATAGACAAGAAAATGACAGCACTGCAAAAGTATTTTTATTGGCCAAATATTTGATAGGATGTTGGAAAATATATTAGATCCTACACTGCCCGTGCCATCGCTAAGCCAACCATTCAGAAGCAAGGCCTGTATACTCCTTTTCCTACTCCTAACCAACCCTGGGAATCCATATCCATGGAATATATGTTTGAAATTAATTATAACAAGGATGGAACCAACTATGTATATCTAGTCATTGACAAATTTCCTAAGATGGCCATATTGGTTGCCTTCAAGAAGAGTATCACAACATAATCCACTGACAAATTATTCTTTGAATGACTGTGGGTACATTTCGAGATACCACAAACCATTATATTAGATTGGGGTATTAGGTTCCTAAGCATATTCTGGTCGATCCTCTCGTCATTTTTGTAAGCCAAGCTCACAAAGTCGAGAACACTCCACCCCCATACTGATGGCCAGACAAAGGTCGTCAATAGGATGATAATGCACATACTACAAATGTACAACTCTTAGGAGACATGAACATGGGATGAGATTCTTCCTTATGTGCAACACAATTATAACATAGCTGTCTATAGCTCAAATTTCCACAACCCATTTCTAGTGGGCCTGGGATTTCAATCATTATGTCCCATTGATGTTACACTGCCTCTTGCTACTACACAGGAAGAATCTACATATGTTCAGTCTGAAGTTCATAAATCGAACATGTTTATTTAACACATTAAGCACATCCACTAGCTGATTGATGACATCTTGGATAAAGCCAATTCCAAGTACAAAAAACAGCATGGCCAACATTAGATACCACATAATTTTTAGGTGGGTGAAAAAGTTTGGTTGCATTTGTAGAAAGATGTAATATTCCTAAATTAGCATGCAACTAATTGGAATATTAAATTTTGATTTTGTCCTTTAGATAGAAGAATAAGTGGTTAGAGATACCCATAAATCTATTTAGTAGGAATAAATCACTCCAAATGTGAATGGAGGACATCAAATTGGCTTGATAAAGCACCCATATGTGTGAACAAGGGATGAAGCATGTGGACTGGGTCAACTTTGACCAAATCAACAACACGGGTATGGAGGGAGTGGACATTCAATGAGGGACAACACAGTTTTGGAGGGAGATCCTTTGCATGGAAGTAGTGGCTTTAATGAGTTGGGCCCAAGGCGAGGAAGCTCACCGAGAATATAAGGAAGGGGATGGAAGCCATGGAGAGCATGTTTGGATTATTATTTGTTTATGGTTTGTTATGAATTATGTCTCTCTTCAACTGTTTAGCTAAGATTGCAGTGCTGTTTAGCACAATGGTGTTCCCGAGCGGTTTTCCCACCTTCATCCTTGGGGGACTTCAAGTGCCCACTCAAAAGAAGTTCTTGAGAATTATTTACACATTATGGCATTAGGCCAATCTACAACTTTCTTCTACAACACAGTTTCTATTTATATTTGTGCTGAGTTGTAGGGTGTAGCAGTGGAGGGTTTCATTGGGCCATTTATGAGCTTGTCTTTAGTAGAGGAAGCCTTATTTCCATTGGGAGATCAGTAAGGAAGGTCCCTATGCTTCATATCATATTTTGGCATCCGACCAAGGCATCACCATCTCCTACATCACAATTTCACTCTTAAACTGCTTTATTTTATTGAGCAGATCCAAAGGAGGGTTTACTGCCACATTTGGGAGGATAGATATTCATTCGAGGGATCAAACATTCATTGAGTGAATATATTGGAGGAGTGTCTTTCAGATCTATATCAGTTTCATCCACCTCCTCTATGTGCTTCAGTTGTAGTGATTCTTTAGCCCTAGGGCTTTATATCACCATTTTTATTTTGTGTATTTCCAGAAACCCTTCCTGGGTTATCTAGGAAAAGTGTGTGGGAGCCTAGATCCCCATTTTTAAGCCTTGTTTGAGTGTGTATTATCAGATCCATTTATTTATAATGTTTAGCTGCAGTCATACCCACTAAAACTATGCTGTCTTGGCTTCAGTGTTTTGTATAGCAGTGGTATTACATGTTTTGGTGCTTTTAGGCATTGCAGGTTTCTCTTTCCTAGCTTGAGGGAATTGATCCCCAAGATATTGTACTTATTTGTTGTTGTTATACATAATACCATGGATCTATCTTTGCCTCATATGTAATGTGTTGAATTGCTACTTTCCATTATTGTGTGCTATATTGTTGCTTTTCCTATTTAGGAATATTACAATGATACCACTGTAATATTCTAGTGTGCAGGGTAAGTAGTTAGTGGACTCTACGAGAGATACTCAGGGTGATGAGTTACTTGTGTTGATTCAGCCGGAGTAGCATATGATGGAGCATGAGTTAGCAGAGTAGGATACTATGCACATCATTCATGATAGTCCTTTGGGGGAGAGCCAGATGGAGGCTCACATTTAGTCTATGATGGATATGCGGCTAACCTTGGGGCCAACCATTGAGTAGGAGCAGTCAGATGCATAGACATTGAGTACGGTGGCAACAGTTGCAGATCCATATCCTCTGGAGAGGTTGGAGGTTGATGGCATAGTTCTGTAGGGGGTTAGTATACAGCAGGAGCATGACATTCCCGATTAGGAGAGGTAGGCGCTGTTGGAGATGGTGGAGCATCCATCTTTGGGCTGACACACTGATGAGGTGCAGATAGATGCACATGCAGTCAACAGAGCTGTAGTACTTTCAGGGAGTATCACTCTCTAGGAGTACATCAATGGTTCTTTTAGCATATCTTGCCCACTTTAGCTCATATTAGAGGGAGGGGCCTTCTTCTATAGGCAGATCTCGTCAACAGACAGGACAGAGCAACGTGAGTTGATTACGGACAGGTGACATCAATCCAGGCATGTTCCGTATACAGTTGTCACTTCATTGGATTCTTCCTCCAGGATATATTGGCGGGAGATTATGAGTTGGTACCCTCTTGATGGTATGATCTTCTTCATAGGGAGCACAGGGGAGCAGGGGCCCTTAGACATGGCAGATGATATAGATTCCAGTTGGAAGATGTACACATATCTAAATTTCTTCAGCATTCCATCCTGGTTTCAAGAGATCAATATCAGCATTGGATTGAGCCAGGGGTTGGATTGGAGAGAGGTGATGAGTTGGTACACCGTTGGTGGGACAAATTACACAATCATAACTATAGCATGACTGGAGCCATGGTATTTGCCTCATAGAGTAGCATCTATAGCCAGAGGAAGTGCGCAGTCCAAGCCGTGGGACTTGGGCAATGATTGGTCATGGTGGCGTTGGGATTTGGGAGGATTTTTTGATGACAGGTACTGTGAGAGATCAGTTTGGGATCCCGAAATTGAGGGGTCTATTCGAGGTGGCTTGACACAGGTGCATAGTGGCACCAAGGGGTTTGTATGAGATTCGAGCATTGGGTTTCAGTTGCATCGGGCCAATAGGGTGGCCAAAAAATTTGGATTTCTTGAGGGCAAGCAATCTTGGGGCGGAAGGTCTGTAATATTCCATTTTTGGTGTGACCTATGATAGGGCTAGGATGGACTTACAGAGTTAGGAGCAGATAGATAACAAGTATAGGGTGGTGTCATCAAAGGGCCTAGGGGATTTTTGGAGGAGTTTTGAGGAGTTTCTATGTGTTCAAGTGGCATTTTCTTGATGTATTCCATCATCCGAGCAGATTGCCTTTTGTTCCGGTGCATTTCGACAAATTTCGGAAAATTGAGTTATTTTTGGGCTTAACTCAGTTAATTATGCTCAAGGTGGAATTCCGAGAGGAACACATGATAGAAAACCTTAGTGTAATAGCTCATTGGAACCAGGATGAGGATACCTACATTATGGGATAGTTGGACAAGAGTTTCAGTGACCAGAGGAGATGTGGTAGCTGATTTACTCTTTCCTGAATTAAAAAGAAATAATTTAATAAGAGGGAAAAGTGCTCCATGAATAAAATAATAATAAAATAAGGCTATGGAAGGCTTGAAGAGATATATAAAAGAAATTGGGGAGGCCATTGAGGGATATCTTTGGATCATATCATTTTCTTGTGTGAGAGGTTTGAGACATGGTTCTCTACTTCAGCCGTATCCCCAAGACGGAAACGATCGAGTGATTTGTGAGTGTTGGAAGAAAACCTAACTCTCTTTGAGGAGACTTCATTCAGAAGTTTCATAGAGCTTCAGAGATATTGGAGTGAGGATCATTCAGATCTTCAATAGGTGCTTCAGTGGTAGTTGTTGCCAGAGGGAGAGTGCAACAGTTCAGTTTTGGAGGCCATCGCAGTGTAGCAGTGCAACATATTTTCTTGAGGCCAGTTGTATTTCAGTTATCTCAGCTATCTTTCATTTCAGCTTGTAACCCCAATGATATTATAATAAAGTTGATATATTTTCCTGCATTATGGTGTTATGGAATTACATGTATTTATATGTTTATTTTATGTGGCAATATTCTTTTAAATGCATGTTGATTTTACGACATAATTTGGGGTTTAAGTAAATTTGTGTAAATTCAGTAAAATATCCCATTTGGGGATATTACAATGGTATCAGGAACACCCTGTGCTAAACATAACTGCACTCTTAGCTAAATATCTTAAGCATGCATGGAATGTCAAAATACAACTCCAGATCTAAACAGATCACAAAATGATAAGGTATCATTTGGAGGGTTAGATCTTCAGTGTTGGGATCAACCTTTCACTTGGAGGATATATTGGAGGAGATCTATACATTCATATTAGTTTCAGCCACCTCATTCTAGTATTCAGTTGTAGCTGCAATTCAGCCCTAGGGCTGCATTCTGACATTTTTTTTTTTTGGGTATTTCCGGAGACCCTTACTGGGTTGTCTTGGAAAAGTGTTTAGGAGCCTAGATCTTCACTCCTGGCATTATTTGAGCTATATAAAAATAGATCCATATTTTTATATCTTTCCATTAGTATTTTATGCCCTAAAACTGCACTGTCTTGGCTCATGGCATTTGTATAACAACTATTTCTCATGTATTGACATATTTGCTTAGTGGAGGCTTGTATTGTATTTCTTGAGAGAGTTGATCTTCAAGATCTTGTGCTTATTATTGCTAATATGTTTAATAAGATGGTTGTACATTTGTCTCATATAATTTTGTATTGATTTATTAACTACTATTTCCAACATTTTTTTTCTATATTCCCATCTTTTCCATTTTGAGATATTATAGTGGTATCAGAGCATAATCTTGGCTCAGCTTGTGAGTTTAAGCAAATATGCTATCAAGAGAATAAGAAGTAGAATAAGACGAGATCTACAAAGATGGAAGGAATGAGATTTGTCTCATATATTTTTAGATCTATGAAGGACCTCTCCAAGGAGGTCAAGCAAATGAGAATGGAGAGATGCAATGAGACCTCTAGAGGGTTTCAAGATGAGGAAGGTCTATGCACTTCCTATCAACATAACAAGGAACCGGTATTACATAGAGCTCCAAAGAAATACACTATTCCCTTTTCTTTTGAAGAAGAAGATGAAAGACATGGAGATGGAGGAAACTTATATCATGAGATTCTAAGTGATTATCTTGCAGAGTACAAGTCTCAATCAAGGGATTTCAAGGATAATCTAACTCTCCCACAGTTTATTCAGATCAAGGAAGAGAGGAGACCTTGTAGCTATAGAAGGAGAAAGCATAATAGATTTCTATTGTATACATTTGATGGGTCATCCACATGCACAACAAGGGCTTGGAGAAAGGAGTTGGATGCATTCTTCCTACTACATCCAGTAGTATAAAGAGAATTTGTTGAGATTGTAGTGCTGCACCTTGAGGGTGAAGCAAACATTTGGTGGTTCAACCATTTGAGAATGCAAGAGTGGCTGCATATGTATATTTTACTCAAAGGTTGATCAAGAAGTTTGATAAGAAGAAACTGAAGAAGCCAAGGGAAGATGTCCATATTATTATTCCGGAGGAAGAGAAACTTCCACCACCACTTACTGCAGGAGTACTTGCGTTAGGAGGAGGAACACTTGCATCATTGAAAAGTGGTCTTGATCTCTTGACACTTGGAGTCCCATGCATTATTCAGGAGATGCATGAGGATGAGGATACTTGTACCAGCACTGGTGCATCAGTAGAGGAGCAACCATCATTAAGAGCAGTTGGGGAAGCCATCACACCGGAGGAAGGAACCCGTGTAGCAGTACAAGATGTTCCCAAGCTTTACCAAGGTATGCAAACATTTCCACTTCATATTAGTTCAAATCATAATATGGAGGATTGTGGGGACATGTCATCAGGGAAAATGCATGACCTAGGGTCAAAGCACATTGCTGATTTGGAGCAGTAGACTATCACTACATAGAGGACCCTTGAATTGTTCAAGGAGGAGATATATAGTCATCCTAGTTATTCATTGATGAGCTGCACACAACACTTGGATTTGGAGTGTAGAGTTTTGGAGGATAGGATGAGCATTATCCTAATCAATCCAATGCAAAATTGTATGTTTAGCATTGTGCATGATCATGAGAAAACATATGCACCATCATGGAGATCACCAACGCTGTCATTGAGAAGCGGTGATGAGTTGGGGGCCCAACTATTATTGGGACATTCAGATGACCAATACACTTGTGTAGCAGTGGATAAGCAGATGGTTGATGGAGGACATCTTATGATGAATGACATATCCCATTATTATGATGGATCCTTCTTGATGAGAAATTCACAACTCAATGAGTAGTTTTTTCCTACAACATATTTGGATCCTTATGGATTCAACTTGGTCATTGATGAGTGGTCTTCATTTGGAGATCTCCAGGAGGTTGCACTTCAACATCCCATGAAGTTCAAAGATATAAATCTGATTTGGGAGGATGGTATTCTCCATTTGATGGGTACCAATTTGGAGCATGGTAGGAGACACCCACATTTGGGTGAATGGGTGTGGATGGTGAGAAAGAGGTTGGTGATCCACTTGCAGATCTATGACACAGGGAAACAGGAGGCCTGACTATGCTGGATACTCTTTAAAGAGTTTGGCCATCATGTGACATATCCTATCTCAAAGGGAATGTTTTGGTTTGGGTCATTGCATGGAAACCATATGTTATGGCAACAAAAGATTTGGTTGTATGGGGAATTCTACAAGTAAATCATCATGATGCCACTCCATGAATTGTATGATGATGAGATGAGAAGACAACAAGAGTTTTTGTTGCTTTGGATACTCTTGGGGGAGTATGGGCTGAATTTCTCCCGTACTTTGCATGATGTTGTAGGAGTATATGGGGGCAGAATCATGGTGCAAAGGGCTACTCCTTAGCTTTGAAGGATCAGGAGGTACTTCCACTTTGGAAGGAGTCTCACATATGTAGCAACATTTTGGTATGTGAATTTGGCATTGGGTATGTCAAAGAGATGAGTTATGAGATGACAGGAGCCTTATCACAAGGGCCAACAACGTTGTCACTTAGAAGTATGTATTTTTTGATGGAGTGTTCCCAAGATCACTTCACATATGATGCACTTGATGGGAAAGTAAGAGATGAGAGTGGTGGAGTAGTGGATGTAGACATCTATTAACATGATATGATCTTCTTGACTTGGATCTCCAAGCTTAATAAGAAGGATTTGCATGCAACACATGGTTCATTCCTTTCCATTCACCAAGGTCTCATGGACACATATCCTACCACTATGGAGAGATCATCCATGGATCTCATTATTAGTCTGCTCTTAGTACATTGTAAGAGTTGTATTTTTGTACTTATTGACCATCTAAAATAGTATTTTCATTCTCTTATCATCTATATACAATGCATTGCTCCACAAGAGGGAAAGTTTATATTTTGGCTTCATGGTCTCTCTAAGACCAACATCAAAGTTGGAGATAGCCATTTCTTGTATGGCTTTGGGCAAGTGTTGTGCTATTATTTGTATGCTTATTTGATACACAATGCCATTTACTATTTTCTAGTAGATGAGATAACATGCACAACTAACAAATTGTTGGGAGACAACTTGCCATATTATGTTCTGTAACAACTGTTAGCAAAACTGTGTTGTAACCAGTTGAGAAAATTTTGGTACCTTCCAGCACTATACATAACCTTCAGTATATTTCTCATTTGGAACCCATATTGTGATGATATTCTATTGACTTTATATGGGATGGTTTGGGAAAAAACTAGAGAGGGGGTCTTTGAAGATCTAGTTGCCTTTTTGCCTCTTGAAGGCAACATTATTGCAGCCCAATATCAACAACAGCTCTACACTTATCATAAGTGGAGAAAGAGATAGCATGGGGTAGACCATTTGGTATATCATGTTAATTTATGCAACCCACCTACATTGCAGGAGCCAAAGGTGGAAGAGTTTTTCCATGAGTTACCATTTTGGAGGGTGACTCACTTTGTGTGAATGATAGCTTGGGGTTTGGAGATTCACATGGGAATGAAGGTTCCCAACATTTTTTAGATTCCATGCCTCAATAAGGCCTCTAGAAAACATATAGTTTCCTCCATGGATATCCCACTACTTCATGATGAGATTCATTTGGATTTGTCATCAAAGGTTAACTTATACACTTGGGAGGAGCAACTTGCAGACATATTGATGAGAAAGCATATTGATAATTGGAGAAGCTTATCATATGAGGATGCTACAGGATTAGGAGAAGAGACTCTTCAGTTCTATCCTTGTAGTTTCTTGAGGACAAGCAAAATTTTTGAGGGGAGGACTGTAGTATTCCTAAATTAGCATGCACTGACTAATTGGAATATTAATTTTTTCTTTTATCATTTAGATAGATGAATAAGTGGGTAGGGAGACCCATAAATCCCTGTAGTAGGAATAAAATCCCTCTTAATGTGAAAAGGGATTATCATGATAGCTGGATAAAGCACCTCCATGTGTGAACACGGGCTAAAGCATCTGGACAAGGTCAATGTTGGACAAATCAACAGTGTTGGTATGGAGAGGGTGGATCATTAATGGGAGACATCACAGTGTTAATGGGATAAAGCCTCCATGATAGTAGTAGCTTTAATGAGTGGGACCCAAGGTGAGAAGGCTCACAATGCATATAAGGAAGGGAAAGGAAACCATAGAGGATGTGTTAGATGATTATTGATTTTGATATTCTTAGATCTGGATTTGTTAGGTGAAATTTCTATGCATGCTTTTGCTGTTTAGTAGGGTTTGCTATACTGTTTAGTACAAGGGTGTTCCCGAGCGGGAATCCCACACTCATCCTCAGGGGACTTCGAGTGCCTACTCAGGAGATATTAGTGAGCTATATAGTCCACATCCAGGCATCAGGCCCAGATTCAGTCTTCAGCTACAACGCAGTTTCTGTTCAGAGTTGTGTTGTGTTGCAGGGTGTTGCAGTGGAGGGTTTCATTGGGCCATTTCTGAGTTTTTTTTCCAGTGGAGGAAGCATTCCTTTCATTAGGAGGACATAAAGGAAGGTCATTTGGATTTATTTCATATATTGGCACCTTTCCAACCTATTTCCATCACCTACAGTGCATATTCCCTCATAGATTGCGTTATTCTAGTAAGCATTTGCAGTGGAGGATTCAGTGCTTGATTTGGAGGGTTAGATCTTCAGTGTTGGGATCATAATTTAACTTGGAGGATCTATTAGAGGAGATATATAAATTCATATCAGTTTCATCCACCTCCTTCCAGTATTCAGAATTATGGCATTAGGTCAATATACAACTTTCTTATATTAATTACAACAATTAGGGGAGATCACTGTAATGAGAGAGATAACTATTGGAGGAGAGCCTAAACTGTAATATTATTAAACAGGAAAATAATTCTCCTTTTATGTAAGCCTTCTCCTTTCTGTGAGAAGCTTATTCTTCTTCTGATAACATAGATGTAATACTTCACAAGATGAGCCAAGATTATGCTCTGATACCACAGTAATATTCCTAAACAAGAAAAGCAGCAATATTGAAAACAATAATGGAAATAACAGTGAATAAAATTACATTAACATAGGATACCAATATGGAGCCATTATATTTTGAATACCAGCAGAAAATCAATACAAAATAGTGAGGAAAAAATCATATGATATGAGCAAACAAGGCTCCCATAAACAAACACTCTCAAAAGTAAGATGTTGCTACTGTCATACTTAGTATTATTAGGGTAGGATTGTAATATTCATAACATGAAAAGCAACAATATAGCACACAATAATGGAAAGTAGCATAAAATTTCAACACATTACATATGAGCCAAAGATAGATCCATGTTATTATATATAATTGTTAAGCAGGTAAATCCTCTCTGCTGACAGAGATGATCCCTCTAGCCCTAAAGTGGGTCTAGAAACAAAGGGACGTGCTAAAGTGTTGCTTCCTAATTATTGAATGAACAAGGGACATGGTAGATTGACCTACCTGGAATCCAACGCTGTCATTGTTGTTGTAGTAGTGGTGGCCTCTCGCTCCTGCCTCGGCAAGTCACAATCCTTTCGCCATTATGCTTGGATACCTACACATAAAACAAGAAACAAGAACAACATACAAGATAACACAATTTCATTCATAACTATTAGATAGTCAAATGAGGCTAAATATATCGCATTAAACAAACGTCGTAACACAAAAGTGGAACAAAACAGTAGTCATGTATATAAATGAATATAAGGAAGAGTTACAACCAATGCTTTGATGTCGCAGTCTCCTCCAGCGAGGTTCAGCCAAAGCGCATCTCAGATGCTCGTCAGGGAATTCGAACGGGATGAGGGCATGGACTCAAGCTCTCTCAAAAATCATGGACTCAAGCTTCCTCAACGTAATTTCTTCTTATTTTATCTTCTCTAGCAATTCAACTATAATATGTTTAATTCTCCAAGTTCAAATAGCTTGTTATAAGAGAGATAACTTATTTTATAGAGGAAAAGGAGGAGGTTAGGATCCCTACAAAGGTGGGAGGGAGGCCTATCCTTTAGGGAGTTCCCATAAGAGGTGGAAACCATTAACATAAAGGAGGTAGTCCATGGTTTATCAGTTCAACCACTCCCAATGACTCATCCTCGAGGTGGTTGGAGTGGAATATCCGCCTCTATTTTTAAAAAACATTCCATAAATAGCTTGGCATGGGTGGAAAACTGGGACAGAGCGCCAGCTGGTGCAGGGCCCAGTGTTAATTTTCCTCTTTGGTGCGAGGGCATAACTGACTACTTGCGCTAAGGCAAAAACATGGGTTTTTGAATCTCTGCTCAGGGAATTTTCAACAGAAGGAATATTACTCTAATGTAAAGGGACACAATGATGGTATTTACAAGGCATGACACTACTTATTGATCACAGAAATGACCCTCCAATGGGCGAGATGGGGATTGCAGGGATAGTGACAAATGTTGTGTAACAGATGCCCCCTAAAGCATGAGGTTCGAGGGAGAGGGAGGGGCGAAATGCTTTATGAGAATGCGTTCGAACCAAACATCGCTATCAGAAAACCTACAATTACGAATACAATCGATATCTCTGATACATGAACATGTGGTATGGGCGCAACCATCCATAATAGAGTATATATAAAAACTGAGATCCGAGGTTTGGACGCAGCCATCCAGCTGCAAGAATAAAAAAATAGACTCAGGTATGGTCGCAACCATCCAATCAAAAGAGTCATGCAATAAGTCATGATAATCCACCAAAATTCGTAGCCTGGATTTTATCAGACAACATCCAGGGTCTTGCACTCCATCTCGAAGCGAAAAGGTACAAATTCAAGCATGCGAATATATGAGTTGAAGTCAAACATGCAATAAAATCACATGATTACCAGCCAATGATGAAAGTTGTTAACAGGCACGAGAGAAACCACCAATAATGACAATGGCTCTCAAGGTACAACTGGTACAATCCACGAAATGTGAACAGTGATCTGGCATCGAACATCCACAAAATCACTTGATCGAAGGCCAATGATGTGGACCTTGCGTTGAATGCGAAAAACCTACCATTAAGGCATGCAGGCTCCAAGATACCAGAACAGAGTCTCTAGATCAAATTCTTGGATAATGAGCTGAAGTCGACAGAAAGTGACCTAATCGAAGGTGGGCCATAATGTTTCCCACATCATTGACATGAGACAGAGGAATATGATGATGAACAGGACCAACAGAGAATTAGATGGAGGTTGAAAACTATAGATGAAAACTTCTCTTGAACATATCAGCAGCACGAAACTGGATTTGGCAGCATTTGACATCAAAGGATCTGAGGTCATGATGACGTGGCAAAGAGCAGATGAGAGGTCAAAAGAGATTACCCAAACCCATGGAGGCAAAAGTAACGAAATGAGATGTCTCCAACCCGACATAAATGTAGACAAGTGCCATGTTCAAGAGCGACATACTGCCAACATAACTAAAACTTGGTTCCATTTTCCCCCACCATTTTTGGCGAGTACCCCAATTATTTTTAAAACAAGCTTGAAGGGGATAACATATGCTTGTGATGTAAGTTTTTCCTTCGGACAAATCCAACCTAGTACATTTTACGAGCCCTAGGAAGGAGGAACTTGAGTAGCGTCATAGTGACGAAGTCCTATGTCATCAGAGTTTAACGAGTCAGACAAAGGGAGAACTCGACATCTTTTCATGTTTAGAGAGTTTGAAAAGAAGGCAGAAAAGAAAACTCCATCATGGCCCTTTTTGTAAATAGTCTCTCAGATCCAAGAAGGTAGAAAATAATATCTGAAAGAACCTCTTAGTCGTGATAGGCTAAGGTATTCCTTTTTCGTGAATAATCTATCTCAGCTTGAAAAAGGGATAAACGTATACTAGGTAGATATCGTTTCACAACCATTTAATGAGTTCAAAAAGACAAGAGACTCGAAAATATTTTCAATTTTTAAGAGTCAGAAAAGAGCTGAAAGTTGACTCCTCTTGGAGGAACGAGTGGTATAAAGGATAGCAATTGGTTTCGGTGATGGTGGAACTGCTCAGAAAAAGTAAAGGTCAAGAGGCTGGCTAACAAGACCACTCATTATAGCGGTTCCTTAGGGATGGGTAAAACAATCAAGTGAATGCGTATGATCGGCCAAGTAGATGGTGACGATGGAATGAGAAAACTAAGGCTCATCTGGAAAAACAGGTTGATAAAATGGCAATCACGAGAGGTAAAATAAGAAAGGTTTCATTTTTACACAAACTTGAAATCAGGATAATATGCTTGAGGTTGGTTTCATTTTTACACAAGCTTGAAACGCAAAAAAACTATGATTGAAACAGGTTTCATTTTTACACAAGATTGAAATGGAAACAAACTATGCTTGAAAATTGGTCTCATTTTTACACAAGCTTGAAACAAAGATAAACTATGCTTGGGATTGGTTTTATTTTTACACAAGCTTGAAACAAAGATAAACTATGCTTGAAAAACAGGGAAAAATGGGCATGCCCCTAGCATGGTGACTCAATTCGAGGTACATGCCCCCAAAGCTTCGTGGCATTCACTGAAGTAAATTGTTGGTTACTGACAGGTGGATGGAATGAAGGTTCAATTACGAGATCAAGAGAAAGACTCGATTGGGATTGTACGAGATCTTACCAAAGGCTTGAATTGAACATGAACATGTTTCATTGTTTTAACGAGGTTGACACATTAAAAGAACTATCCTCATGACCTAATTCATTTTTTTTTAACAATGTTGACATAGAAGATGAACTATCCTCAGACGAGCATGTTTCATTTTTGAAGGAGCTTGACACAATAAAAGGAACTGTGCTCGAAAGAGCTTGTTTCATTTTTTAAGGAGATTGACACAAGAAAACGAACTCTTCTCCGAAGACCTCGTTTCATTTGTTAAGGAGCTTGACACAAGAAAATGAACGATTCTTCGACGACCTTGTTTCATTTTTTAAGGAGCTTGACACAATAAAATGAACTATGCTCCGATGAGCTTCCATCATGACGAATAAGAGTTCATGGCTTCCAAGAGGTTCTCATCTGATTGGAGAAAAACATCTTAGAAATCAGGATCTAATGCCCCCAACACACGACGCACAATGGAACTATCACTGAACGCGGGCATGGGACAGGTAACCACATAATTAACCTGCAGTGGGGAGGATACAACCGGCAGGTAAATATCTGAAAGGGACAATGGCGGGCCAGCTGCCACATCAAGACCAAAGAATGAAAGCTGATCAGTGGTCACGATCCAACCTTTGTGTGGAAAGAAAATCACATGAAAGAGGGAGGAAACAAGTCCACCCATGGCATAAGCATAGTCGCGCCCCAAGAGTAAATTGAAATCCAAGGGGCCGGGAACAACCATCACATCTATACAGATAATTTTTCCTCCCAAAGTGATCGGAAACTTCAGAAGGATCCCTAACAGGTGGCTGGTTCCTTTGTTAAAAGCCAACAAATTTTGTGTAATAGGCACAAGTGGTGGAGAACCAAAAGCTTGCCAAGTAGTGGAAGACAAAATACTAATAGATGCGCCTTCATCTATAATGGTGTTGGGTATGACCATATCAAAGGTCTATACCGTGATCTCAAAAGGCACACAAGAAGGAAGGTGGTATCCCGTAAATTGAATCCAATCGAAGGAAGCGATTAAACTAATTGGGGGGGGTACCATAGAAATTATATGGTCATCCCCTGGTGTTACCGGAGCAAGAGGAGCATCCTCCTAGACCTCCATCATGGGAGCAGGAGGAGAAAATTCTTGAACTACAGGGATGGGAGAATCTTTCTCCAAGTCCGAGGAATTTGAAGAAACAAGAAGAACTTGAGGGGGAAGAGATCCGCTCTTGACGGAAAAAACCTGATGAACCATGGGCGGGACCAGATCGACAGATTCCACGACCAATGGTTGGTTGGGAATGGATTCATGAATTTGAATTTCCGAGGGAACTGGATCGACCAAGGATGATTTTTGACCGCTCGTTGAATCAACTAGCGGAGGACTCGAAGAAATCTTCTGGTAACCAGCCGGAAGGCAGGGTACAGAAATAGTAGGGTTGTCTAACACTCTCTTTGCTTCATCCATGTACGGAAAAATGTGAATGGGATGATTCCCTTCACACAACTTACATGGATTCATGATCTTACCATGTTTCTTACGAGTTTAGTCATGGCTAGTCGAAGATGTGCCACCAGTATGACTTCTAGAAGCCAAAGGTAACGATGGACGGCCATCAAACCATGCTTCAAGTACCTTATGAATGCTAGGGCAGTCTCGAAGCAGATGGTCACATTTGAACAACATGCAAGGGAATTTGAATTTTTGAGGAAGGTTGGATGGTTTTAAATGGAATGTTTCTGAGGTGTAATAGCCGCAGAGCTGGCCTCTCTCTTATCTAAATTATCCTTCTTTATATTCTTCTTTTTCTTCTTAGCCACATGGTTACTAGAGTTGAAATTTTCACTAGGCGAAGTCGAGGAGGAGGGCGAAGCAATAGGCGAAGAAGGAGAGAGGTCCACCTTAGAACCAACATGATGTTGTTCAGGTGGAGGAGATGGTTGTACAGTGGGCGAAACATTCGAGACCACAGAGGTTGAAAACAACCAAATAGGCAATCCAATAGTTGACCTAGGTAGGGACAATGTTGCCATATAAGGAGCACCAACATTCCAAAAAGCAGGAAAAGGACCAGGATTCCCTTCGGAAGGGATTATTTGGTTGGTAAACTCTAGAAACGTTGCCATTGGAAACAACCGTAAAAAAAAATTCTAAGGAAGATAAATTTAACCAAGAAAATTTCGTGGGCGGTTAATATTTTAAGACATTGAAACAAAACTCTACCGTTTCATATTTCAAGAGTCGAGAAACAGGCAAAAGGTGACTCTATCACTTTCAGGTTGAAACAAGCGTGAAAGGACAAGCACTCGATGGTCTCTTCTCTTTTTAAAGATTCTCGAAAAGATCAAAATGACTACTCAGGTACTCTAAGCAAGAGGGTGTACCAGGATTCCGTGAACTGCCATATACACCTTGGTGATCAAATGAAATAGAAATGACCAAGGACTTGACATACATGCAGGTAGTCTCCCCGAATGTAATGTTCGGTGTATCACAGTTACAAGGCAGCAGACTCGATTTCCTATGGATAAAAGGATTGCAACGCAGAGGGGTCTCCCTTTATATACTTGATGGTACGGGGAGCACAAGTCTGTACTAGCACTATCTAGAGCGAAATGGTGAATGAAAACTACTAGGTTTTAAGACGCTGGAACACGTCTCTAGCCTAGACCACTAAAAATATTTCATTAGGTTTCAATGCTTCCTTAGGTTAATTAAATGAATTTTAAATTTGATCTTCGATTATGTTTCAGTTTTAAGGCCCTATCGATTTTGGATCTCAAAATTCCTAAATGCAAGCTATATGCAAATGAACATCATTTCCGATTCAATGAATGCTAATTACGAGAAGGATAGAGATCTTTCAAACAAAAGCAAATAATGAAAGTATGCAAATAAATACACGAATTCATCTAACCCAATCAAATGAAAATGAAACCCTTTCCTAGACAATCATATGCTAGTTATGCAAAAGAGTATTTCACTTTCAATGCAAAGAAAGAATGCAAAATATGTTTTTTCTATTTTCAATGAAAAGAAGCACATGATGCACTAATTACATGAAAAACGAAAACAAACACTAGCTTAAGTTTTGCGTAGGAATCGAAATTGAATGACTCAATAAAACGCGAAACAAACACAAGAAAGCACTCACACTAATGTCGCAATCTTTCAAACCAAGAGAAAGTTTTCAAAATGGTTAAAAACAAGCAATGTAATCTATGCTTGGAGAAATAAGGGGAAAAATCAATCGAAAAAACGAAATGATCATTCAACCATAGCAATTATTCAAAGGAATCAAGAAAACTTAGTGCAATCAACCCAAGAAGGAGACTGACAACAATCAAAACCGACCTGATTCTCACATAGAAGGCTCAGTGTATGAAACCCTTAGAAACCCTAATGCCTTAATTCACACTGATAATAAGATGGACAAACGACTAAGGAAAGCAAGTCGACGGCAGTCAAAAAAGTCCTAAAGGCATATTTACACATAAAAAACAACCGATAAGCAAGCACAATTGACCAAAGACTCATTAAGGAGGTCAAACCAAATACTACAGGGAGTGGCGTGACTGTAAGGCTGCAATCCACACCATACAGGGGTTGGCGCGACTACAAAATGAGCAACCTACGTCAATTGGCGTGACTGTTCAGAGAAAAAGTGCGCCAAGCCAGATAGCTATGGGAAAAAGAGGAAAAACCAAAAATTAATGAGAAAAGGTCAATATTGACACTCTGGAGTTAAACAGAGAATGTATACTAAGCAAGAAAACTAGAAAAATATAGATAACTAAATCAATCATTGAAACTGATCCAACAAGATGAAATGACAAAATCGCATTGATCCCTAGTGGAGTCGCCAATTTGTTAAGCAGGTAAATCCTCTTTGTGGACAGAGACGATCTCTCTAGCCCTAGAGTGGGTCTAGAAATAAAGGGACATGCTAAAGTGTTGCTTCCTAATTATTGAATGAACAAGGGACATGGTATATTGACCTAACTAGAATCCAACGCTGTCGTTGTTACTGTAGTAGTGGTGGCCTCTCGCTCCTACCTTGGCAAGTTACAATCCTTTCACCATTACGCTTGGATACTTGCACATAGAACAAGAAACAAGAACAACATACAAGATAACAACATTTCATTCATAACTATTAGCCAGTCAAAAAGGGCTAAACATATCGCATTAAACAAACGTCGTAACACAAAAGGGGAACCAAACAGTAGTCATGTATATAAATGAATATAAGGAAGAGTTACAACCAATGCTTTGATGCCGTAGTCTCCTCCAGCGGGGTTCAACTGAAGCGCGTCTCAGATTATCGTCAGGGAATTTGGATGGGATGAAGGCATGGACTCAAGCTTCCTCAACGTAATTTCTTCTTATTCTATCTTCTCTAGCAATTCAACTATAATATGTTTAAGTCTCCAAGTTCAGCTAGCTTGTTCTAAGAGAGATAACTTCTTTTATAGAGGAAACGAAGGAGGTTAGGATCCCTACAAAGGTGAGAGGGAGGCTTATCCTTTAGGGATTTCCCATAAGAGGTGGAAACCATAAACCTAAAGGAGGTAGTCCGTGGTTTATCATCTCAACCACTCCCAATGACTCATCCTCAAGGTGGTTGGAGTGGAATATCTTCTTCTATTTTAAAAGAAAATTCCATAAATAGCTTGGCGTGGGTGGAAAACTAGGACAGAGTGCCAGCTGGTGCGGGGCCCAATGTTAATTTTCCTCTTTGGAGTGAGGGCATAAATGACTACTCGTGCCAAGGCAAAAACAAGGGTTTTGAATCTCTACTCAGGGATTTGTCAACAGAAGGAATATTACTCTCATGTAAAGGGACACAATGATGGTCTTTGCAAGGCATGACACTACTTATTGATCACGAAAATGACCCTCCAATGGGCGAGATGGGGATTGCAGGGAGACAGTGAAAAAATGCTATGTAACTATAACAACAACAAATAAGTACAATATCTTGGGGATCAAGTCCCTTAAGCTAGGCAAGAGAAGCCTCCAATGCCTAAAAGCACCAAAACATGTAATACCACTGTTATACAAAACACTGAAGCCAAGACATTCGATTTTAAGTGAGTATGACTATAACTGAACATAATAAAAAAATGGATCTGATAATACACACTCAAATAAGGCTAAAAAATGGGGATCTAGGCTCCCACACACTTTTCCTAGATAACCGAGTAAGGGTTTATGGAAATACACAAAATAAAAATGGTGATCTAAAGCCCTAGGGATAAAGAATAACTACAACTGAAGCACATAGAGGAGGTGGCTAAAACTGATGTAGATATGAATGGCACTCCTCCAATAGATTCTCTCAATGAAGGGTTGATCCCTCCCATGAAGATCTATCCTCCGAAATGTGGCAGTAAACCCTCCTTTGGATCTGCTCAATAAAATAACATAGTTTGAGAGTGAAACTGCATTGTAGGAGATGGTGATGCCTTGGCCCGATTCCAAAATATGATATGAAGCACAAGGACCTTCCTTACTGATCTCCCCAGGGAAAGAAGGCTTCCTCCACTGAAGACAAGTTCATAAATGGCCAAATGAAACCCTCCACTGCTACACCCTGCAACTCAGCACAACTCTAAACAAAAATTATGCTGTAGAAGAAAGTTGTAGATTGGCCTAATTTCAGAATGTGGAAATAATTCTCAAGAACTTCTCTTGAGTGGGCACTCGAAGTCCCCCAAGGATGAAGGTGGGATTCTCACTTGGGAACACCCTTGTGCTAAATAGCACTGCAATCTTAGCTAAATAGCTAAATAGAGCCATAAGTCATAACAAACCATAAACAAATAATAATCCAAACATGCTCTCCATGGCTTCCATCCCCTTCCTTATATTCTTGGTGAACTTCCTCACCTTGGGCCCCACTCATTAAAGCCACTACTTCCATGCAAAATATCTCCCTCCAAAATTGCTGTCCCTCATTGAATGTCCACTCCCTCCATACCAGCGATGTTGATTTGGTCAAAGTTGACCCAGTCCACATGTTTCATCCCTTGTTCACACATATGGGTGCTTTATTCAGCCAATTATTTGTCCTCCATTCACATTTGGAGTGATTTATTCCTACTAAATAGATTTATGGGTCTCTCTACCCACTTATTCTTCTATCTAAAGGAAAAAATGAGAATTTAATATTCCAATTAGTTGCACGCTAATTTAGGAATATTACAATCATCCCCTCCCAAATGTTACTTGTCCTCAAGCAACTGCAAGGATATAACTAAAAAATATAGGGGATCTCCATTCCCATGCGGGGCTCCAAATCCCAAGCTATCATCCATATAAAATGAGTCACCCTCCAAATTAGTAACTCATGGAAAAACATCTCCCAAATTCTTATGAGATGTATCTCCCAAATGCTCAAGTCACCCAAATGGCTCATCCCATAAGGAAACAAGAGGTCCAATGTAACAATTATGGATTATCCAATGTTCTCCCTGAAGTATGAAACATAATAAATTTGGAGAATCTCATCTCTAATAGGAATATCCAATCCATGTGTGATCTCTTCAATCATGCCCACAACAATGATAAGGACATAATCAACATATGGGATCATAATCAGAGTCATACTATCTGCCATGTGTAGTACCGGAGAAGGAAAATGGTCCCTCAAGTGCAACCAATGTAGTTTTACTCCTAACTACATCAAAATATGGTATGATGAGTGGTTTCCCAACCACTTTCTTGCTGCCCCAATCCTTTCACATGCTTGGACAAGGTGTATGATGTCAGGTGCAAATTGAGCACACCCTAAATAAGACATAATATCCCAAAAATATCCTAGGGATTGGCCATTATCATCACTACTTATGGTCCCAAGTAGACCATGAAATATATAAGAACGAGTGCCCCCTCTTGGAGTAATGCCCTGCACATGAATGGTAAGGAAATAAAAATACATAGTAAGTGAATCATGATGTTCAGAAATGAAACCTTTACCATGTACTTTGTTCAAGGTAATGAAGTGGCTCATAGATGGTGTTACACCATTTTTTGGTCATCTAACCTACTATCATTAGATGGACCCAAGTACACCATGTAAGACCAATTTTACCCTAAGTAAAATTGCTCTCACTATGTAAAATAACCTAATAAACCACATTTATTAGGTTGTTTATGGTCTAAACAGGAAACCCCAAAAGGAAATATTAAACAAACCTATATTTGTTTGATTTTCCTCATGGAATAATTAATTAAACCATAATTTAATTATTATTCCTAGTCATGTTTTAGATATTATTCCTTGTTAAATATGACCAAATCATCCACAAATAATTAAATAAATCATTATTTATTTGATTATCCTTCAACCACTTCCTTAAAAAGATAAATAAATCATTTATTTATTTATTATTGACAAATAAAGGGATTTGACCCAAGTCAAATGCTTTTCCCTCCAAAAAATATAATAAAATATTCCATAAAAGGTGGATCTAGATTTGGTTAACATTATTTTAATCGTGCACCAAGATCTAGAATGACCCAATATTTTGTTATAAATAGGAGGGTTTTTCCTACCATTCTTCACCTTTTGTTGCCTATTAGATCACTCTGGATCTATACACTTGGTCACATTCTACATTATTTGTTGTGTGAGCTCCCTTTGAGTTCTATCTTTGTCTAGGTTTTCTACACCAACAAGAGAGAGAGATTCTAGATCTGAAGTGCTGAGGACTTCCAAGAACCCATCCCATTGAGGAGAATTGGAAACATCTTCTTGTTTTCCTCCCAGGTGCCCTTAATACAAAAATTCTTTCAAAAATTGTTCTTGTCTTGTCTATTGGATATATGGAGCAAAACCTTCTTTTTATTGCTTAATGTCTTTCTATGCATAGATCTGGTTTTTGCAGCTCTTGTCTTGATCAACTAACTGCAGATCTGAAGATATTGGCAGCCATATTTGATGTTAGGGCTATTAGTTATGCGTAGCTAAAGTGGTCTTTTTTCGTACACTTCGACAAAGGATTCATACTAACAACTGGCGACTCCACACGGGTTTTCAATTACGACTGCTGTCGTTTTTCATATTCCTGCATCTCCAGCTACTTCAGACCCTAGGGTTTCTTTTCAGCTTTTTGTTTTTCCTATTTTTATGTGTTTTTTCTCACATAAAACCATAAAACATTAAAATTTCTAACTTTCGCATGTTTCTGGACCTATTGCGCAGGTGACAGACATCAGCCGCAACTGAGACGACAACTTTTTCTGAAATCTGCCGCCAAGAGTGCCGGAAGTGCAGGTCACACTTTTTGGCCCAAAAATTGTGTCCTGGAGCTTCAGGTCGCAGAAAACAGCCCCAAAATTGCGACCTGAGCGAAAAACAGGTCAAAAACTGCAACCTGGACTTTTTTCTGGAATTTTTCTGAATTTTTTATGGGTTTTTCTGAAGCTTCTGTAAGGGTTCTCTAGCCTCTGTCTTAGCCCGTTTAGACCTGTTTATGATATTTTTTACTAATCTAAGTGGGAACCTAGCCCCCTAGGGCTTTAGTACCCTCCACTTTTTGTGGAAGAGTTTTAACTGTTTCAGGTGTCTGTTTTTTCAGAGTTTCAGCCCCCCCTTTTTCAGATTTGATACCTCCTTTTCAGATCCCTTTTAATCAGCTCTTCTCCCTTTCAAATCACCTCCTGAAGATTTTTTTGGATCTACCTTTAGGGCCTCCTCCTTGCCCCATCTGCTTTTTGCTGATTTCCTCCTTTTTTCCAGCCACCTTGCCTCTGCCTCTTGGCTGTGTTCTGCCCCTCTTTTCAGCAGTTTTCTCCTTTAGATCCCTGTCCCTTTCGACCCTAGATCTATTGGCCTCTTTGTAGTGTGTTTTGAATAGATTTTTTCCCTCTGTTAGACTAGTTTTGAGAGACCCGCCTTTTTGGGTTAGATTGATGCACTGTTAGCTGTTAATTTTCTGTCATTTTAGCATTATATACTGTTCTCTGTAGATTTATTTTTAGTTACGCAGCACACTTTTTCTCTTGCTCTCAAAATGAAAAGGGTTTAAAAATTAAAATTAACACACACCACACACTCACCCTAAGCGAAGAAGAGCCTGGTTTACACCGCCAGGCAAAGACTTTAAAATCAATTGACACTGCACCTATTTGCCCTTGTTTCGACATTGTACTCTCTTGATTCTGCACCTCCCTGCCTTTGTTGGTCGTTCTTCTTCCCCTTGTGCCGTGTTTGTGTTGTCACCAGTGCGCCCCCAAGGCGCACATCCCAGAGACTTCTTGGCCTTCACCCTCAGTTTCCGGTCGGTCGACCTACTCCTTCCCTCCGTCATCGAGTTAGTCCTCCTCCGAGTCTGCACTCCGACTCCTCTTCTGGTTCATTGGGTTCTCCTTTTACTTCCGGTTCTCCCCCTGTCACCTTCACTATGTCTGGTCCAGGGCCTAACGCTAGCGGTACTCCCAGCCCTAATGCCGGGACTACTACTAGCGGAACCGCCATAGGAACTACCTCGGCTGCGCCCTTGCTCCCCTTCATGGCAGGCCTCAGCCTCCCCGATTTGGACCGGTTGACAAATGACCCTATACACCATGATGCTAGTTGGCCTGCTATGCCGAAAAAGCTCCCTTCTGACATCCAAAAGTTTGAAGGCCTTGGTGGAGAAGATCCTTCAAATCATGTTCGATCTTTCCACATGTGGTGTTCATCTACCTCCATTACCAATGACTCTGTCCGTCTTCGGTTGTTCCAACGAACACTTACAGGCGTGGCTTCTAAGTGGTATGTTGATCAGGCCCCTTCCTCTCATACCACCTTTGCGACTCTTGCCTGGGCTTTTTTATCTTACTTCCAGCTTCCCCTTCATTATGACACTGGTATCGAAATTTTGACTTCTTTCTATCAATCATCTGCGACCCGCCTATCCGATCATGTCTAGGAATGGCGGAGATGAAAGAGCCTATGTCAATCCCCTACCTTCGAAGACCGTGTCTACATGGACTGGTTCCTTAGATCTCTCTTGCCTCCTATCGAGAAAGATGTCGCATCGCATTTCCCCCAAACCGAAGAAGCCGCCCTCCAACTGGCGTTAAAATATGACTTGATCTACGCCCAGACAGGTTATGTTTATACCGTTCTACCTGATCTCCCCAAACCCGGTGGTGTCAATGTACCGGGGGCACCTCATGTCGCCGACGGTATCATTGGAACTCTCTCTCATCCATATGCCCAACCTCCCGTGGGTTATGGTTTTCCTGGGGGAGGGGGCAGCACCTCCTGCACTTGTTCCCCTCCTGGTAGCACGTATCCAGGATACAACATGCCTCCTCTTTTGGCCCAACCTCCTAGTCACCATACTGTTACCCAACCCCCTTATTATTTGTATCCGCAGTTTAGTGCTCCAGCTCCTCCAGCATCAGCACCTCCACCTCCCTGGCCTTCTCAACCCCTGCAACAGCAGTCACCGCCCCCTCAGGAGAAGGTGGATGCACAGTAGGGATTCATGGCTATCCAACCACATGACAGACAGATGGCCACTCAACCTTCCCCTTCTGGTCCCTCCAATTACCATATCCTCATGATGAACTCTGATCCACCTCTAACCGTCGACCTTAACCTTCAAACTCGGTCCCATCAGTACCCCAAGCCTCCCTCTCCGTCTGTCCCCAAGTCACCTTCTTCAGGGTCTACAGAGCCTCTTTTGACATCCAATGGTCCCTTGCATATCCCTCAACCCAATGTTGCGGTTGATACCAAGATTCCTAAGGGACCATTACGCCGAAACGCTGCTTCTGGTCAAGTTGCTCATTCATATAGCATCGTAGATGATTTGGCCCAATCTCCTGCTGTCATTTCAACACTAGAACTCCTCCAGTTGTGCCCTTCCCAAAAGAAGGCTCTACTATCTGCCATGGTCGCTGTAGATCCTGCTGATGACCAAATGATTGTTTTCAATGCCCATCAATCAGAACATCCTCCCCTTCCTGCTTCCGTAGCCTTCCAAATCCCAGTCAAAATCCGGAACGCTAACGTTTCCTGGTGTATAATTGATGAGGGGGCATCCACCTGTATGATGTCCGCTTCGGTTTGGAAGCAATTCGGATCTCCTGAGTTGGCCCCTTCCACGATCACCCTTCGAGCATGGGATGGCCATGCCTCCCAGCCCATTGGCCTCTTCTGTAATTGTCCTATCACTCTTGCAGGCAAGACTGTTTGCGTTGATGTTGAAGTCATCGACGCCCCTCTTGATTATAACATTCTTTTGGGGTGTAGCTACACTTATGCTATGTCTGCTGTCCCATCTGCGGTCCACCGCAAGATGTTTTTCCCTCATAATGGAAAGATAGTCACCATTGACCAATTGACGTATCATGAGCCAAAATCTCAGGCCTCCCCTGAGTCGACCATCTCTTCTATAGCCAATCAACAAACTGTCGATTCTTTGACCAGTGTCTCTCCCGGCGTCTAAAAAGACTCCTATTCGCTTGGAACCTTCCCTGGTCTTCCTCCTCCTCCTGTCTCTGACCCCAGCTCATCGAATTTTTGCATGATACAATCGTCTCCGGCTGCTCTCAAGCAACCTGCTTCGGCTAGTCAGCAACCGTGCTCTCCGCAACCTGCTCCTAGCCCTTCACCTGTAGCTAGTATTCATGAGCCTCTTTACCCCCCTGGAATGGTTCCTCCAAGCCTTAGCCATTTAGGAGCCGTCCCACCTGGCCATTACCCCTCTAGTCAGATACCGTTCCTAGCTCCCCCACCAGGAGTGTCCACGGTACCTGTCATGGCCACCCTCTCTCTTCCTAACCTGACCCTTGGGATTCCCGTCTAGTACCTTGATCCTCCAGCCCCAACCTTGCCTGGTCAACCCAAACCTTATCTTGCTTTGACCCCGGTTCAACTGGTCCCCAGGACTTCTCCCGCCGCAACAGTGCCTCAGTCACCTCAACAGGAACCACCTCCTGTTGCGACCGCTTCGGGTAAGAAGGGCAAAGCTCGCAAGGGGGCATCAAAGGACAAGGCTGCCCCGAAAAACCCTGCCCCTCCTCGGCCTCGAAAGCATACCATCCAGTGTGATTTGTGTGATATTGTCGGTCACACCACCCATACCTGTCCTGAATTGCTTCATCTCAAGCCCATGGTTAATGTCGCGTTCCCTGAGTCCCCGGTCCCGGAAGCCTCTGTTCCTTTCACGACCGCGGCCACGAACCCCAAGACTATTCACACCAACCACCCCTGTGCGTTGTGTGACCTCCATGGCCATTACACCCACCTTTGTCCCCGCCTCACGGACTTCCGCACCTCTCTAGCAGCGGTCCGCCAATTCAAGGCCAAGCGCAATGAGTCCACCTCTCCCATATTTGCGCATTTTGCTTTGGAAAAACTACCAGACATGAATGCTCCCATTGACATCCCCCCTCCTGATGTCGAGATGACGGAGCCTTCGTCCAACATTTTCTACCTATCATCATCCATGAGACCCTCGGGGAACATTCCCTCTGAACCCTCCCCTGTTGTTTCGCTTGACCTTACTTCAACGATCACCTTGGGCTCAACATCGGTAGATCCTTTATCTACTTACTCTTCTGTCACCCCTTGTGATGATACGCATGTGAACCTCTCTTCTCATGATGATGATTCAGGTCGCTTCGCCACGTCAGGTGGTCTTTCTTCCACCAGTCACCCCATCTTCTATCACGATGACGACATTATGGAAAAAATCCCCACCCCTGACTTTATCTATTCCCCCTTACATCGAACCCATGCATTCACACCACATACACCTTGTGGCCATTACCTTGAAACCCAATGTTTGGGTAAGGGGGCACCCACATTTGAGAGACCAAGAGAAGAAATTCTCCACAACTCTCCTAGTGTATCTGGTCGTGTTGACTTTAGTACCATTATTCTTCCACATTTAGAAGAACCTCTAGAGTCCCATATCACTTCAGATCACTCTAGGGATGATACCCCTTATTGTTCCCTCATCTTCCATCAACAACCCAATCTCTTAGATATTGTTGTTGACCAACCTATGGGTTTTCTAAGCGAGCATCAGTTCATTATCTCCAAATCCTCTCTTTGGGATAGTGACACCAGGTATGCCAACCCGAAAACTTAAAGTCCATTTGCTTCATATATGCAGTACTAAAAGAGATTGGTAATCCTCCATTTCCTTTCTCAAACTGCATAACCATAACGAAAACAAATGGCACACCACATCATTAAAATGTGTTTACATTCCCCTTTTTCTAAATACATTTTGGCATGACCACACCATGCTTGGGGGCACCTATGCCCCTCAACCATAACCCTCCTCAAAATCAAATTTCTTCACTTGCAACACTCATACTAAGGGCACCATTTGGCCTCCATACTTATCCATGCTCGTGTTGATGTTCGTCTCGAGTTCCCATCTTGTACTCATGTTTTCATGGTCCCCCATTGGACCTTTACTGTGTGGCAGCACCATCGAGTCGCCCTTGTTTAGATCATCCAAGTTGAGTCATCATCGCATTCATGGAGTCTATCCCGAGTCCCTTTGTACCCCACTATAGTCCTCCATCCTTCATTGCTTGGTCTCTCTCTTGTGTCAAACATTATGGCCTTTAGTCCCACTGTCCCCTATCCCTTATGATATTGTGTCAGTCGCTGCCATGTCATTCATGCCCTTTATGCTCTAACAAAGTCGTCCATTCGCTATCGGTCCCCTCCATTCCATCATACATCATTGGTATTAGTCTGTCCAGTCGCTCTACTATTTGTTGAACCCTTAGTTAAGCTGAGAGGGGGGGGGGGGTGAATCAGTTTAACACATACATGGACTTTTAAAACTTTTCTTTTAAATCTTATTTACACCTTCATTTCATGGTCAACTTAATATGTGAGAAACAAGTATTACTATCAAACAGATTTGTTAATGTAATAGCAGATTGAATATGAGAGCAGCAAGTATTAAGCAGATGAGATAAATCACATCAACACATAAACATCATGCACAGAGACACCAGATATAAGTGGAAACCCATAAAAGGAGAAAACCACATCTTATTATTGTTGTGATGCAAAGGCAAGCTCCAACTCCCTCTCACCATTGATTTTCTGTAGGCACCAACCTACAGGAGGCTCCAACCTCAATTCTGCAAGCTACAACTTGCAAGGAAGCTCCAACTCCCATCAATTTTCTACAGGCACCAACCTACAGGAGGCTCCAACCTCAGTCAGCTACAATTGACATTTTATCAAGCTACAACTTGATGTGGAAGCATCAACTCCCATCTATTTTCTGCAGGCACCAACCTACAGGAGGCTCCTACCTCAGTCAGCTACAACTGACATCTATCAAGCTACAACTTGATAGGGAAGCTCCAACTTCCTTATTCTTTCAAAAGAAAAACACTTGCTGAATTTACCTTGGATATCAGCTCTGTTCTGTACTTTCTCTTCTGCTGTTCATCGACTCTTATATCAGACCTGCATCATATCTGCTCAGCCCTTCCTTCTTCTCTTCTTTTCTCCTCAATTCTTCATACTCAGCATTCTCTATATTCACACTCTCTGACCTCTTGCAGCTTTCATATTTTCTTCAACTATCTTCAATTCTGCTGCACACTCTCTCCTCTTCTCATTCTGTTTTCATCAATCTCTCCTCTTGGATATTACCCCCTTTTTATACAAGATAGCTTCATGACTATTTGTATTCTACTGGGAATTCGAAATGGATAGTCATGTCTCTTTGCCTTCTGCCTTCTCATCTCTTTTCAGCTTATTCAGAAAAATGTAACTGTAGGTGCTTATTTTAATATTACAGTGGGATATTTGCTCTCTTCCGGAGACTTGCCAATGCATCACAAACAATAAAAACAATTAAAACATTTACATTCGAATTACAATGTGAACTCCAGCTCACTCATTTTGTCTCTTGGCTTGCTGCGCATTTGTCTTTTCTCTAATTGTCTCTTTGTCCCTTTCTCTTCTCTGTATGCCTTTCTGTTTATGGCTGCTGCGTAACTCCTGAATTTATGAACTGCATTTTTATTTTATTTTTATACCAACGCTTTATATATAAATGAATCTGCTGACTGTAATTCAATCCTTTACACGCAGCAAGTGTCTTGTTGATGTGGCGAGTTCCGCAGGCCAGAACATACATATATTACAATTGTATTACATTAATAATCGCCCTCCCATTAAGCTGAGGCCCGTGGGTCTACAGACCACGCGGCATGTTTTAATACAACCGCAACCATGTTTTATATATCTCACAGAAATTATTTTATATAGACAATCGCCCTCCACCTTAAGCCTTTGGTCTTATATTACAATCCAATAAATCAAATCACAGCCTCTAATATATGAAGGGGTCCGGCCCCACATCTCCGTCGGCGGATCGGTGGTGTCAAACAAAACTTGCGATTGCGATTGATCAAATGGACGCGATGACCACATAAAACATGGCTCATAGTGCAATCGGGTCCGAACTTTGAACAAATGCAATCGGGGCACACAGTATAAAAGTTCCGATTGCGATCAGAACACGGATGCGATTGAACCTATTAAATCCATCGTATAATGCCATCGGGTCCGCCACTTCAATCACAACATATTACACAAGTCGTGCGATCAATCGGAAGGTTCCGATTGCGATTAAGACCCCGGATGCGATTGAACCTATTAAATCCATCGTATATTGCCATCGGGTTCGCCACTTCAATCGCAACATATTACACAAGTCGTGCGATCAATCGGAAAGTTCCGATTGCGATTAAGACCCCGAATGCGATTGAACCTATTAAATCCATTGTATAATGCCATTGGGTCCGCCACTTCAATCGCAATCGCAAGTCTTTTAATATGTGTTGCGATTGGGCACTGTTCATTGTATTTTGCCGATGAGATTGGGAAAGGACTTCAAACAAGTTTGAATTACAATTCATACCTCAATCGGGTCCAGACTTCCAATCGCAATCGCAACTCATATGTTCTCCGATGCGATTGACCAATGCCGATGTGATTTGACCGTAACTCAAATATGTATTATCCCCCGTTTATACACCCATCGGGTCCGGGCTTCAATTGCAATCGCAACTCTCAGTTGGTTGCATGTTCCGCTGCCCTTGCGATCTCCGATTGCGATTGGGGAGGGGTCCCACCTTATCAAACTTTGTTTTATGCGCTCCATAATATAAATGCCTTGGACCTTTGTTTATGTGATGCACTGCACATATATGTTTATATATATGTTTGCCGCTGGAGTGAATCGATTCCCGGAATAAGTTTGTGTTATATTATATGTATAACGCCGGTTGGAGTGTGCGATTCCCAAAATATGGTTCTGTATTATATGCATTGTATTGCCGCTGGAGTTAAGCGATTCCCGGAATAAGTTTGTGTTATATTATATGTATAACGCCGGTTGGAGTGTGCGATTCCCGGAATTATGCATATGAATGTATCTGCCGGCTTGGGCGATTCTCGGAATTTTATAACAGCTCTGCCTCTGCCTCTGCTTCTTTTTGCTACCCTGCCTCTGTTCTTTGTTGTGCCTCTGCCTGTTTCTGCTTCAACACTGCCTCCTTTGCTGCCTTTGTTACTTCTTTGTCTCTTCCTTTCTGCTATATCTGTTGTCTTAGTTTCTTTGTGCTCCTTTCTCTATTGCGTATATAGAATCCACTCCACCTGTTATACTTGTAGCACATCCTATGAGGCTCTGATATTCTACGCCTTCAATTCAATAGTTCTTTTCCTCAACTTCGAACTCCGCTACGTTACCAGAGTTCTGTTCCTCATCTTGATTTAATTATGCAGAATGAATTGATGTATTCTCCCCAACAGTGCTTCACAGTCTTCCCACTAGAATAATTGTTCCTCATCACTCTGTCTCATTCCTCGGCTACTTGTCTTATGCTCTCTTTGTTTCATCTGCTCCTTGACTGATGCTACTCCTTAATTCTCCTTTTGCTGCCTCAGGTGTTCTTCCTTTGCCATCTCCTTTGCCTTGTTGCTGCCTCAGGTGTTCTTCCTTTGCCATCTCCTTTGCCTTGTTGCTGCCTCAGGTGTTCTTCCTTTGCCATCTCCTTTGCTATCAATGACAACATTTCCAACAGTCTCCCCCTTTGGCATTGATGGCAACACATCCACCAATAATCCAATGCTTCCTCCAAGTCTTCCTCTGTCTAGCTTCTTTTAGAAGACCCTTTCTTCTATTACCTGCTTTTCCTCCCCCTTTGACATCAATGGCAAAGGGTTGCACATTTCTTAGTGTAGATTCTATCTTTTCATTTTCTCTCTCTGAGATGTGTTTATGCATTCTTCTTCTGACTTTGTACCATGCTGCTCTATATTGGTGTACAATATTTGTTGAGAGAACACTTTTGAGAATATTTTAACTTGTATATACACATTAAGTCGATATCATTCCAAAGTAATGACAACTAAAATTAGACTTGTATAATAAAAGATGCATCATTGGATCAAGACTTAAAGATTGTGAATGCTCCGAGTGACATATCAGGCTTGCTTCAACTATACTTTGGTCTATATCTGATGTAGTGTGCCAATATATTTCTATTGAGGAAGATTGCAGATGGAATATGTCTTCTTCTGCAATAGACATTTGTAGTCAAAATCTATTCCGTTGTGATGATGCCAATATATCTTCTATTGCTGTGGTTCACCTGTACTGCCTATTGTTGGTAATCTGTGCTAAACTGCTGACAGGGATAATACACTTAAAGACTGAAAGGTCCTTGTTGTTATTGTAAATAAATGAATCACACCAGAGCTTACAGCTTATTGTGAGGATAGGCAATATATTTCAATATAAGAGACTAATGACTTTCACTGCTTACACACTCTTCCAAAACAACCCCTGCAAATCCTTTGTGCTTGAGGTTCTTTTGCCATAGTTCTTTGATCTTGAGGACCTGTATCATATTGCTGTTCCATGATAACTCTTGATATTCTATTGATAGATATGCGACCTGTACCTAGTACCAATTGATATTACCTTGATAAACCATGCAGAGATTTCATTTTAGCTTGCACATGAACCCATAGTTTCCACTATTGATCTTCCCATTGTTCACACCAACAATCATCAATATACTAAATCTGATCTTGGCATCATTAACCTGCTACTTATTTTGTCATCCTGATTTGAAAGAATGTCACTGCATTTTATTTTCTATGACAGTTCCAGAATCACTACTGCTTTATACACTGCTTTATATACCAATTCAACTGTTACCATGGCTTCTTGATGCCTTTTAATAATCGCAACCAGACTTCATAACAAACCTTTGAAGATTTGAATATACCACTCGCTTTATAGTTCGCCGCCCGACCTTGTATTAATACTCCATGCTTTGAAAAAAAAACTTTATAATAAGACTTTCGGACTGGCCCACCTATGCACCGTACCTCCTCTATCTTCCGCGCACTTTTATTAAACTTCGCGTATCTTCATCGAATAGTCACCGCCGGATGTCCCCTTTTCAAATCAACGGTCCTGAGAAATTCCGCTCGGTGTCCCGGTACTGACTTTAACTTGCGAAATCGCAGGTTAAACGGTGGCTTCCAATACCACCTATGCCACGTGTCAACAATCTTATGGAATCGCTAGCCCTCTAGATAATACTGCCTCTGTACCAAAAGTGGTGCGAAATAATCCGGAAACCATAAGTGGTTTTGCTATAGTGTTTCACCAAGGTTCCGGTCTTCTTTATTAAATAGTCGTTTTTCAGTATATTATAATGATTCGAACCCACTCACGAAGGTTTCGCTCCACCATTCACATTGCGCATTTGACTATGGTTCCGCTTCACCATTCACAAACCTTGCACCATACATAACCTTTGCCGATTTCCACCATACATAACACGGTTTCGATTATTCTTATGCAGAGGTTTCTTATGCATTTCTTATAAATATTCTGCTACAGGGTCTCATTCATACGGAATTCTCGTCACAGAATTTAACTAGTCAAATGCCTTTGCTTCCTCTGTTCTCCTTCTAACAATTTTGCTGGCTATTGTGAGTTTCAGATGGTCTTCTTCTTCCATAGATCTCTGTTAGAGAAACTTCCTTTCTCTTACTGATCTCATAGCTGTTATCATTCCAAGGAGATCTTCTTAGACTACTTTCATGGGGTAAATATATGAACTGCTCTCCCCCTGAGATGTTGCTTCATATTTGTCACTGGATGGAATTTTGCTTTGCTTCCTAGAGCAGCTCCCCCTGAGACTATGGCGGATTTATTATGTTATTGAGATGATAGGCTCCCCTTTTCTCTTTTCTTTCCATACTCTATTGGGGTTCATCATAATGTCTGCACTCCTTTCTGATTCATAGTTTTGTTTGATTGGATTGGATTTCATCATCTGTATGGAGTTCTTTAATATATATGGCAGTTTACAGTCTTTAGCTTTGTGACCATGCTTGAGGCATACATAACATCTTATTTGACCAAGGTGCATTTGAGCTGATGTATAATATTTCATTCCCCTTTTTGAACATAATTTACAATCAACATATTTATGTCCAAATTCATTGCATGCATAACAGTAGCCATGGAAATGATTTGTGTACCTAGTGGAAGATTGTCTTTTCCCTTTGCTTGCTTGAGGGGTTCTTCTCTTTTGTTGCATCTTTTGTTGGTTGGAGTTGATAGACCTTCTCTTACATTGTGCTGCATTATGTCCTGGTTTATGACAAGAGAAACATGTGCTATTTTTCATAGGAGGAAAGAACCTCCTTTGACAACTTCCAAATTTATTCCCTTCATTCTTTGTCTTCTCATGTTGTTGCTTGGTTATGTTTGTTTCTTTACAAATCTTGTTCTTGCTGGCTTCTTCTTCAGTGGGAATCTTCTGAGATGCTTCATCTTCCTTTGCTGCCTTTACAAAAATGACATTCCTTTTATCTTCAATCTTGGACTTGCTGGTTTCCCCTTCATATCCTATCCCAGCCTTTATGTGAGGTGGTCCTTGAGCATTGAGAATTTGATCCAACTATCTAGAGCTTTTCATTAGAGGTGTATTCATTAGTAGTTATCTTTGGGCTTTTTCTAAGTTCTTTCTTAGGCTCATCACTTCTTCTTCCAATCTTTCACATTCCTGACTTTTCTTTCTCATTTGTTGCAGCAGAGTGTCTTCTATCTTCCTTACTTCTTCAAGGTGTGTCTTCAGGCCAACAATTTCTTTCTTATCTTCAAATTCTCTCTCATCACATATTTGCATCACTGTCTTAAGGTCTTTGTTTTCATTCTTCAATCTTTCTATTTCGGTCAAAGCAGTGTCAAGTTTGGCCCTTTCTTCAGCTGCAATTTCTTCATGGTTCTTACTACCATTCACACTAGCAGGTACTTCATTTGATTGAGAATCTTCTTTTTGACATGAATTTATCTTTTTCTTAATTCTCTTATCCTTCTTGTCAGTGCAGTCCTTAGTGTCTACTCCATGTATGAAGTGCAGTCTATCCCAGATTTCTTTTGCAGAGGTTAAATCCATTATCAACTCAAGGTCCTTGTTATGAATATTGTCATATATCACACATTTTGCCTTAGCATTCCTCTGTTGTTCTTTCATTGTGGGTGAGTCTGTGCAGTAACCATCACAAACAAGCTTCCATACCTCTGGATCATCATCCATAAATCCTGTCTTAACCTTATCTCTCCATTCAGGAAAGTTAGTTGTATTTAGCACAGGTACATTTTGATAGTCCATGACTCAACCAGATCTCCTTCAAGCTATTAAGCTTACACCAAAGGAACTGGCTCTGATACCAATTGTTGAACCCTTAGTTAAACTGAGAGGGGGGGGTGAATCAGTTTAACACATACATGGAATTTTAAAACTTTTCTTTTAAATCTTATTTACACCTTCATTTAAACTTAATATGTGAGCAACAAGTATTACTATCAAACAGATTTGTTAATGTAATAGCAGATTGAATATGAGAGCAGCAAGTATTAAGCAGATGAGATAAATCACATCAACACATAAACATCATGCACATAGACACCAGATATAAGTGGAAACCCATAAAGGGAGAAAACCACATCTTATTATTGTTGTGATGCAAAGGCAAGCTCCAACTCCCTCTCACCACTGTTTTCTGCAGGCACCAACCTACAGGAGGCTCTATCCTCAATTCTGCAAGCTACAACTTGCAAGGAAGCTCCAACTCCCATAAATTTTCTGCAGGCACCAACCTACAGGAGGCTCCAACCTCAGTCAGCTACAACTGACATTTTATCAAGCTACAACTTGATGTGGAAGCACCAACTCCCATCTATTTTCTACAGGCACCAACCTGCAGGAGGCTCCTACCTCAGTCAGCTACAACTGACATCTATCAAGCTTCAACTTGATAGGGAAGCTCCAACTTCCTTATTCTTTCAAAAGAAAAACACTTGCTGATTTACTTTGGATATCAGCTCTGTTCTGTACTTTCTCTTCTGCTGTTCATCAACTCTTATATCAGACCTGCATCATATCTGCTCAGCCCTTCCTTCTTCTCTTCTTTTCTCCTCAATTCTTCATACTCAACATTCTCTATATTCACACTCTCTGACCTCTTGCAGCTTTCTTATTTTCTTCAACTATCTTCAATTCTGCTGCACACTCTCTCCTCTTCTCATTATGTTTTCATCAATCTCTCCTCTTGGATATTACCCCCTTTTATACAAGATAGCTTCATGACTATTTGTATTCTACTGGGAATTCGAAATGGACAGTCATGTCTCTTTGCCTTCTGGCTTCTCATCTCTTTTCAGCTTACTCAGAAAAATGTAACTGTAGGTGCTTATTTTAATATTACAGTGGGATATTTGCTCTCTTCCGGAGACTTGCCAATGCATCACAAACAATAAAAACAATTAAAACATTTACATTCGAATTACAATGTGAACTCCAGCTCACTCATTTTGTCTCTTGGCTTGCTGCACATTTGTCTTTTCTCTAACTGTCTCTTTGTCCCTTTCTCTTCTCTGTATGCCTTTCTGTTTATGGCTGCTGCGTAACTCCTGAATTTATGAACTACATTTTTATTTTATTTTTATACCAGCACTTTATATATAAATGAATCTGCTGACTGTAATTCAATCCTTTACACGCAGCAAGTGTCTTGTTGATGTGGCGAGTTCCGCAGGCCGGAACATACATATATTACAATTGTATTACATTAATAATCGCCCTCCCGTTAAGCTGAGGCCCGTGGGTCTACAGACCACGCGGCATGTTTTTATACAACCGCAACCATGTTTTATATATCTCACAGCAATTATTTTATATAAACAATCGCCCTCCACCTTAAACCTTTGGTCGTATATTACAATCCAATAAATTAAATCGCAGCCTCTAATATATGAAGGGGTCCGGCCCCACATCTCCGTCGGCGGATCGGTGGTGTCAAACAAAACTTGTGATTGCGATTGATCAAATGGACGCGATGACCACATAAAACATGGCTCATAGCGCAATCAGGTCCGAACTTTGAACAAATGCAATCGAGGCACACAATAGAAAAGTTCCGATTGTGATCAGAACATGGATGCAATTTGCACATATTAACTCCCGCATATAACAGGATCGGGTTCGCCACTTCAATCGCAGCATATTACAAAAGTCGTGCGATCAATCGGAAATTTCCGATTGCGATTAAGATCTCGGACTCGATTGAACCTATTAACTCCATCATATAATGCCATCGGGTCCGCCACTTCAATCATAGCATATTACAAAAGACGTTCGATCAATCGGAAAGTTTCGATTGCGATTAAGATCCCGAACGCGATTGAACCTATTAACTCCATCGTATAATGCCATCGGGTCCGCCACATCAATCGCAATCGCAAGTCTTTTAATATGTGTTGCGATTGGGCACTATTCATTGTATTTTGCCGATGCGATTGGGAAAGGAATTCAAACAAGTTTGAATTAAAATTCATACCTCCATCGGGTCCGGACTTCCAATCGCAATCGCAACTCATATGTTCTTCGATGCAATTGACCAATGCCGATGCGATTTGACCGTAACTCAAATATGTATTATCCCCCGTTTATACACCCATCGGGTCCGGGCTTCAATCGCAATCGTAACTCTCATTTGGTTGCATGTTCCGCTGCCCTTGCGATCTCCGATTGCGATTGGATGAGGGTCCCACCTTATCAAACTTTGTTTTATGCGCTCCATAATATAAATGCCTTGGACCTTTGTTTATGTGATGCACTGCACATATATGTTTATAAATATTTTTGTCGCTGGAGTGAAGCGATTCCCGAAATAAGTTTGTGTTATATTATATGTATAACGTCGGTTGGAGTGTGCGATTCCTGGAATATGGTTCTGTATTATATGCATTGTATTGCCGCTGGAGTTAAGCGATTCCCGGAATAAGTTTGTATTTGTTATATCTATAACGCCGAAGTTGGAGTGCGAAATTCTTAATTATGCATATGAATGTATCTCACGCTTGGGCGATTCTCGAATTTTATAACGGCTCCCACGCTCTCGCCTCCGTCGCTCCCGTCGCTCCGCCCGCCTCTCGCTCGCTTCTTTTTTGCCGCCCTCGCTCGTTCTTCGCCGTGCCTTCCGCCCTCGTTTCGGCTTCAACACCGCTCTCGGTCGCTTACTTCTTTGTCTCTTCCTTTCTGCTATATCTGTTGTCTTAGTTTCTTTGTGCTCCTTTATCTATTGTGTATATAGAATCCCCTCCACCTGTTATACTTGTAGCACATCCTATGAGGCTCCGATCTTCTACGCCTTCGATTCAACAGTTCTTTTCCTCAACTTCGAACTCCGCTACGTTACCAGAGTTCTGCTCTTCATCTTGATTTAATTCTGCAGAATGAATTGATGTATTCTCCCCAACAAAGGTTTTCCGTCAGCGCCTTCCACCAGAATAATTGTTGCCCTCATCACCGTTCATTCCCGCCTACTTGTCTTATGCTATATTTGTTTCCATCTCGCTCCTTCCCGGCGTTACTCCTTAATTCTCCTTTTGCTGCCTCAGGTGTTCTTCCTTTGCCATCTCCTTTGCCTTGTTGCTGCCTCAGGTGTTCTTCCTTTGCCATCTCCTTTGCCATCAATGAAAACATTTCCAACACTATTTTCTCTCGTGCCTTAGTTGAGGATCTCTCATTGCCTCACCCTGCGTGCACTTCCTTCTCGTCGACATCAACTCCTTCATTCCGGTGGCCACTGCCCAGGGCGTGTACCTTGGTTCCATCTTCCACTCTTGTTCGGTGCCTCGGATCAGGCAAAGGGATCTCTCGTTTCCCTTTGACTTGATTGTTTCTCCAGCTCCTTTCAGCATGATCGAGATCCGTATACTTGATGGTCCAGTGATCCAGCAGCAGCTCTTGATGATTCCCGGGTGTGTGTGAGATGTCTCACCCCTCATGAGGGGGTGGCCCTGCAGGTAGCCCCCCACATGCCCGGATGACCTCTCATTGGTGCCTCTGATGTAGCCCACATATTTGATGAGCATGGCAAGAAGCCGCTGGAAAAGGCTGCAATTATTGCATGTACTGTCACTAGACTTGTGAGCCCTTCCCCGCTTTGGGGGGCATTTGGGTTGGGTCATCTCATACTCTGATATTATTTTATAAGTCCCGAAGTCATATCTGCAGCACATGTATATGGGATCCCTCATTGTATTTCTATCTGGCTCATGTTTATGCCAGCTGTACTTTATGGTTCGGTCCCTTGTTTACTGGACACACTATTCTTTTGTACTTTGTCTCGGCGGGCATAGGTATGCCTCCCCGCCGCCTTTAGCACAGGTACCCTCTCATAAAAAGAGACTTGTTGCACCTGTAAGTCTCGTCTCCTCAGGGTCTAGTTCTTCAGCACATTAGTCTACCTTACATCTCTCTCTCCGACTTCCCTTTTGATGTCTGGTGATTGAGTTCTTACAACGTACTTCGGTCATACAATTTTCTCCTAACACTCGCACGCTGGGGGGCAATCTGTTACACCATTTTTTGGTCATCTAACCTACTATCATTAGATGGACCCAAGTACACCATGTAAGACCAATTTTACCCTAAGTAAAATTGCTCTCACTATGTAAAATAACCTAATAAACCACATTTATTAGGTTGTTTATGGTCTAAACAGGAAACCCCAAAAGGAAATATTAAACAAACTTATATTTGTTTGATTTTCCTCATGGAATAATTAATTAAACCATAATTTAATTATTATTCCTAGTCATGTTTAACCCAAAACAAAGAAATTAATTAGATAAACCTTTATTTATCTTATTATTTTCTAGGAATAATTATTTAAATCTTATTTAGATATTATTCCTTGTTAAATATGACCAAATCATCCACAAATAATTAAATAAATCATTATTTATTTGATTATCCTTCAACCACTTCCTTAAAAAGATAAATAAATCATTTATTTATTTATTATTGACAAATAAAGGGATTTGACCCAATTCAAATGCTTTTTCCCTCCAACAAATATAATAAAATATTCCATAAATGGTGGATCTAGATTTGGTTAACATTATTTTAATCATGCACCAAGATCTAGAATGACCCAATATTTTGTTATAAATAGGAGGGTTTTTCCTACCATTCTTCACCTTTTGTTGCCTATTAGGTCACTCTGGATCTATACACTTGGTCACATTCTACATTATTTTCTGTGTGAGCTCCCTTTGAGTTCTATCTTTGTCTAGGTTTTCTACACCAACAAGAGAGAGAGATTCTAGATCTGAAGTGCTGAGGACTTCCAAGAACCCATCCCATTGAGGAGAATTGGAAACATCTTCTTGTTTTCCTCCCAGGTGCCCTTAATACAAAACATTCTTTCAAAAATTGTTCTTGTATTGTCTATTGGATATATGGAGCAAACCCTTCTTTTTACTGCTTAATGTCTTTCTATGCATAGATATGGTTTTTGCAGCTCTTGTCTTGATCAACTAATTGCAGATCTGAAGATATTGGCAGCCATATTTGATGTTAGGGCTATTAGTTATGCGTAGCTAAAGTGGTCTTTTTTCGTACACTTCGACAAAGGATTCATACTAACAGATGGGCCTCCTCTCACTCCTAATGAGAAAGGAAGTGGATCTGATAACTCTACCAAAGAGTTATGTCTCTCCTCATCCTCCAAAAAATCCATGCATTTCCTCATATGATGGTACATCTCCTCTTTGAAGCCTTCACAAAAGAATCCCTCCAGGATAGTACGGTATGCTCTTATAAAACTAGTGGGTTTGGAGAGAAAACCCTCATATGATGCATGTAGTAGTTTCTCCTTGAGCTTAGAGGTGATCCTACTATAAAAATAGATGACCCCAGCTCTCACTGCATATCTCTCATTTGATAACTGGCCATCAAGTACTCTGCACGAAAAGAGATCCTTGGAGTATTCCATCAACAGTTGGGATCTCCAATAAGGGTCAATACTCAATAATGACAGTGCTACTAATCTATCATGTGAAGCACTTGCCATGTTTCTGCCTTCTTCTTTGAAATCTCCCATGCCAAATTCATACACCGGGATGTTGCAATCTTACCTCTGCTACTCCTCCTACAGCTGCTTATGCTCTAGTGAAGGTTGAAGTTTTTTGAGGTTAGCCTTCCATGGGAAGCTATCACCTATAAAAAAAATTCTGAGTTTGGCCAATGTAAGGATGAGTGCCCACCAACCTCTACCATATGTGGAAGATTCCTCCCTATGTGGAAGTATCTTATGATTCTCCAAAACCATGGAGTGGTCTCCTTGCACCATGATGGTGCCATCCATCCCTGAAACATCTTTTCTCAACACAAGATGTTTGGTGAGAGTGGGTAATATTGATATTGGGAGAATAGCTCCCTCCTCCTTGAGCCTACCCAAGAATCTATGCATTGTACCAAGTCCTCCCAAGGTTCTCACCCCTTTGGGATCTATGAGTGGTTCAACTTGTTTTGAGACATCTCTCATCAACTCATGATCTAGTGGCCTCCCAGGTGGAATGCCTCCATGTACTGAGACATCAATGTCTAGAGTAGACTGAATATGTGAGTGGACTTATTTTTCTTTTCTCTCACTGTGAAAATCAGTCTGCCTCTTTTGTGCATCAACCTCATGAAATAGATAGGGGTGTGTGCTCCTAATCACATGATGTTTTCCATCCTTCCTATCTTCTTCTTCCATCTATAAGGTCTCACAATACATTAATGCTGGCACATGATGCTCATGGATTGTGCCCTGATCTCCACATGTTAGATCCTTTGGAAGTCCTTGCAAAGATACAAGGGCTCCTCTAATTGGAGAAATTTCTCCATCTCCCTTTCCATGAGGTACTAAATCTGCTCCTGATGTGACATCGATGTTACCTATTGCTTGCTCTTCCCCTTCATCATTAGTGGAGGATACCTCTTCATAATTAAGAGGTCCTTTGTATTGATCCTCTTTTGAAAAGGAGATCTCTATGTCTTCCTTTTGAGAAGAGAGCTCTTCCTGAAGTGGGGATATTGCCTTTAGCAAGGTATTCTGCAATTTCTAACCCCCTCAATAGCATTCTGGAATGGAGTTGGGCTTATGGATCCTTCCAACTCATAAAAAGGTTTTGTTTTTTTAGGCTTGGCTAGCTCAACCAAGGATGTTTCAGAATGTTTTAGATAAAACTTTTTCACTAACTTCCTAGTGAAATTTTCATAAGTAGATACATTTGCATGATTTAATGAAGAAGTTTCATAAAACCACCAAGCATAAGCCTTACCTTCAAGATGCAGCACTGCTACTCTAATGGCTTCCTCTTCTGAAACTTGGTGTTGTTGAAAATAGGTGTCTAGCTCCTTCACCCAAGCCTTAGTTATGCATTTAGGTGACCCATCAAAAGTAGGCAGAAAAAATCTACCCAAGGCATGCTGCTTGCCCCCTTTGCTTCTATTATGATTGCTAGGTCTTCTATTCTCCTTGACCTTGCAAAACCATTGGAAGTTTAGATGATCTTTGAACCTTTGAGATTGATATTCATACTCTTGAAAATAATCACCAAGAGTCTCCTCCTTTGGTGCATCTTCTTCCTCCATCTATGTTGCTGTGAATGTAGGCATGGTAGAGCGTTGTAGATCTAATTGTGTGGCTAAATGATCACACCTATAATATGAAGAAATGGAGCTTTCTTCATGTGTAAACCCTTTAGAGGAAACTTCATGTCTTTCCCTCCTCATTCCCTTGATTTCTCTATTAATCTTAGGTATAGTTTGGAGAAGAAGTTTTGAAAAATTCCTTCCCTCCATTTCTCCAATTAATGGAGTCTTTCCTTTTTCTGTTTTGTAGATCTTCTCCTTTTTGTGAGAAGATTCTTCATCTTCTGATAACATAGATGCAATGTCTTCACAGGCTGAGCCAAGATTATGCTCTGATACCACTGTAATATTCCTAAACAGGAAAACCAACAATATAGCACACAATAATGGAAAGTATCAAAAAATTTCAACACATTACATATGCGCCAAAGATAGATCCATGGTATGATTTATAACAACAACAAATAAGTACAAGATCTTTGGGATCAAGTCCCTCAATCTAGGCAAGAGAAGCCTCCAATGCCTAAAAGAACCAAAACATGTAATACCACTACTATAAAAAACACTGAAGCCAAGGCAACACAGTTTTAGTGAGTATAACTATAGCTGAAAATTATAAATAAATGGATCTGATAATACACACTCAAAAAAGGCTAAAAAATAGGGATCTAGGCTCCCACACACTTTTCCTAGATAACCCAGGAAGGGTTTATGGAAATACACAAAATACAAATGGTGATTTAAAGCCCTAGGGTTGAAGAATCACTACAACTAAAGCACATAGAGGAGGTGGCTGAAACTGATGTAGATCTGAATGGCACTCCTCCAATAGATTCTCTCAATGAAGGGTTGATCCCTCCAATGAAGATCTATCCTCCCAAATGTGGCAGTAAACCCTCCTTTGGATCTGCTCAATAAAATGACGCAGTTTGAGAGTGAAATTTCACTGTAGGATATGGTGATGCCTTGGCCCGATGCCAAAATATGATATGAAGCACAGGGACCTTCCTTACTGATATCCCAATGGAAAGAAGGCTTCCTCCACTAAAGACAAGCTCAGAAATGGCCCAATGAAACCCTCCACTGCTACACCCTGCAACTAAGAAAAACTCTAAACAGAAACTGCGTTGTAGAAGAAAGCTGTAGATTGGCCTAATGAAAGAATGTGAAAATAATTCTCAAGAAATTCTCCTGAGTGGGCACTCGAATTCCCCCAAGGATGAAGGTGGGATTCTCGCTTGGGAACACCCTTGTGCTAAACAACACTGCAATCTCAGTTAAACAATTGAAGAGAGCCACAAGTCATAATAGACCATAAGCAAATAATAATCCAAACATGCTCTCCATGGCTTCCATCCCCTTCCTTATATGCTTGGTGAGATTCCTCACCTTGGGCCCCACTTATTAAAGCGAGTACTTCCATGCAAAGGATATCCCTCCAAAACTGCGCTGTCCCTCATTAAATGTCCACTCCCTCCATACCAGCATTGTTGATTTGGTCAAAATTGTCCTAGTCCACATGCTTTATCCCTTGTTCACACATATGGATGCTTTATCCAGCCAATTTGGTGTCCTCCATTCACATTTGGAGTGATTTATTCCTACTAAAGATATTTATGGGTCTCTCTACCCACTTATTATTCTATCTAAAGGAAAAAATCAAAATTTAATATTCCAATTAGCTGCATGCTAATTTAGGAATATTACAAAAGAACACCTTGCATGATCCCATCGAAAGCTTTGAACCCTCCAATACGAGCCTTAAACCATCACTAAGGCTATGGGAGATTTTTTTTTAGAGATAATTATCCCCCCATTCCTTGGTTTGCACCTAGTATTCAATGTGGACCTCCTTCAACCGTACTTTCCACCATTTCTGGACACATCAAACATTTTTGAGCACTGACACTAACAAAGATCAACCTAGACTACATGGAACATGCCACAATTTATCGAATCACGGTCACATAGATAAATAAAACTCACCAACAGAAGATACAACTTTATCGGGTTGTCAAAGTTGGTCATCTCCTACACCACGGAAAGTGGCTCATTAGGGATCATGTTTAGTAGAAGTTTCACCATCTCATGCAGGCACTCAACACAATGGGCACCATTGCTCCTAAGGGGGATTATATTCCCAAATTACGACCCCAGGAAGTTGGCATTCCAATTAATCCCAACGAGGTCCACAAAAGTTTTGGCACTTCATCTCCTAGGGTTAGGTTTTTGTTAGAGATAAGATATCATCACTCGAGATAGTTTTTTTCTCTTATGTATGTAAACAATTTTAAGCAATTTCTATTTATTAATTGAATTTTTGTTTCACTGCATTTTTTTGTATGGGTTTGAATTTGTATTTCATTTTTTTCCTTCATAAATTTGGATCAATGGCTCTTGTTTGTATATAGTTGTTTTTATATTTGTAATATGATTTTTGATGAAATTGTGTTTTTTCATTATTTAAATTGTATTTTTAAATGCATCTGTAAATTAAGTACATTAAAAATCTCATAAATCACTTAAATTGTACAGAATATATGATTAAAAATTAAAATTCTAATAAATCTTTATTAAATTTAGATAAAAATTTACTGAAAAATATATCAAACTAAACTCAAAACTTAAAATAAATAAATTGCCATATAAATTAACAAATTTTTAGGAATTTAATGAGAAAATAAAACACAATTAATTTAATTAGGAACTAGACATTGGAATGTTTGATATATTTTATACCACCACAGATAGTGACAATAAGTCTCATCTTTGGCTGATTGATTGATTAGACTGGTATTGTGATTAACCCTTTTTTTCACGCAAACTACAACAATATCTTGATATTAATATGAATCAAATATACTTGCAAAAAACATGACACGACTATGAGTAAGAGACCAAAGAGGGTTCATCAAAATTACACAACTCAAAATTGTTTAAAAAACCACTAGAGAAACTCTCAAGGGACTAACAGGACATTCATACATATACAATTCGTATAAGCTTCTAGCCTATTCTGAGAATTGTGCAACACATAAGAACAAATGAAATAACATATTTTAATATGTTTAAAAGATACTAACCAAAGAAGAGTCAGTCCAATATGCATATATCTAACTCTTGAAACATGTGATAAAAAAACTATTCAAAAAATGACTTAACATAATCGACTAGTTGTTAAAAAAAGCTGATAAAGGCCAAAGAAGTGGCATTCTCCTCTAATCCAATATTCAAGGGAGATTAGTCCCTTATGAAGTTAGATCCATTTCCTTAAAATAATATAAATTTTTTTATTGAAATACCATGCTCAACCAAAAAACTTGGATGCTTTGAAGCATATATTTGACAAGAACCAAACATCCTCTAAGGGGTATGCACCTATAGCACCAACACCCAATTGTCCTTTCCACCTTCTTAACCAACCAGGTATAGTCCTCCTCCATGTAGTTATCTGGATTTAGATAAAATAATAAATATTTAAAACCTTTGTCCAACTCCTCCATTTTGTAGGGCCAGAATTCCTTGATCATAGCCATGATCAAGGCTTCAATATCATAATGGAGGAAAATAGATTTATTAAGGTTGACTTACATTCTTGTTTCCATACAGAAAGAGGAGATAATTGTTTTGTATGCAAGTCATTCCTCGAATGAGCCATCTCCAAAGATAAGCATGCCATCAATGAAAAGTAAATGTGTGATGATTGTTTTAGTAGAAATATGAATACGTTTGATACTTCCAACCATTTTTACTGATGAATCAAATGAATTACGCCTTCAAAAACCATAAGAAAGAGAAGAGGGGACATGGGGCATCCTTTTCAGAGATCTATAGAGATGTGAAAGAGCTCAGTTAGGGAGCCATTGATTAGAGCTACAATTTTTTCCTAGGAAACACAATCCATGACCCAACTGGTAACAGAAGTTCTCAGACCCATATGAATCCAAAGCATCTTGAGAAAATCCCAATTAACCTTTTCATTGGCATTTGAAAAATCCAATTTGAAAATTATGGCCCTAATATTTTATACCTTTATAAAATGTAAGCATTCTCGAGTTATGTTGATAGCCTCATGAATATTCCTTTTCGAGAGGAAGCCAAATTGTTCCTTCAAGATATTCTTGGCTAGATTCTCCTTCAACTTATTTGAAATAGTTTTGGAAATGATTTTGTATACCAAATTGCAAAGGGAAATGGGTCAAAGGAAAAAGCTTTGGATGCCTTAGGGATCAAAGTAATGTACGTGTCATTCATTGCTTTACTTACTCTTACTTTGAACTTTGATTCCTCAACAACCTTTAAAATGTCATCACTAAGAAGGTAAAATAAGTGTATAAAAAATCTAGCTAAACAACTGTCTGATCCATGAATTTTATCTTTAGAATTTTTTTTTAAAGAGTTTTCAACTTCCCCCAAAGTGACCTGTCTACCAGTATATGCAGCCTCCTCCTCAGATAAAAATAAAGGGAACTAATTGATGACATGAAAGTAGTATAATAAATTATTGACAAATGGTTTCTTGAAAAGAGACAAAAAGTGAGAAATCATTGCCATTTTTAGATATTATTGAGATGAGATCATATTTCCATAAGTCCCATTAAGCTCCCATATGGAATTATTCACTTTCATATAAGTGGCATACTTGTGAAAAAATTTCATATTGCCATCCCCTTGAAAAATCCAATTTTCCCTACTCTTCATTCTCGAGGACTCCTCATTAAGCCTTAAAATGTGTAGTTTCCTCGACTAGAGGTTGCACAGGTGAATTTTGACATCTGACAAGAACATGTCTATGAAGAAGGATCGATGGAAAAAGTTGTATTCCTATTCTATAGAAGAAACTTCAACATTCAAATATTTCTTCCTTGCCTTCTCCCATCTAATCACTACTTTATTCAACATGTTTAACTTATAGGAGAGGGATTCCATATAAAAAGAAAAAAAATTCACTTCTATCTTAGGCCAAAAACCTTTCGAAAGATTATTAAAATACATATTCTTGAGCCATGTATGATTAAATTTGAAGGGATAAAATGGTTTTGAATTTTTAAAGTCAAGCTCTAGGAAAATAGGCATGTGACTAGAAATATTATCAAAGTCACTAAGAGATCTATATTTATTGATGGAAGAAGCCATATTTTAATCCATTAAGAAGCGATGAAGCCTTTTTACAATCACTTTGCCACCTACCCGACCATTTATCTAAGTGGGGGTAATAAGAGAAGGAAAAATATCAATCAAATTCACATTTTGGAACAATTTTGTGAAATGAGAGGCTAGAGGGTCCATCCTAGATCTATTGCCCACGACCTCATTATCCCACATAGTCATAGTTATATTGAGATCTCCAACCAGGATCAACTTGTCGCATACAATGAGGCCACTAAGGAAGAAGGTGTCCCATAGACCTTTTCAATCTTTGTATGGGCCATAAACATTTTAAATAGTCACTTGAAAAGAGAAGCCCATCAAATATACTTCTAGAAAAATTCCCATATTCAACATAAATGCATTAAAATATTTCTGTGAAGGATCCAGCTAGACAATCGATAAACCCCCAAATTGGCCATTTGCATCCAATGCACATACACACCACCCAGGGAAAATTTTTGAAACGAAATCCATGGCTTTAGCTTATGTAATGTTCCTAATTAGCCCAAGATAATAGGAACATTTCATTTTGTCTCAATGTTATGTATTCATGAATAAAATGGAAAGGAGGACATGAAAAACTCCTAAAAATAAAAAATAAATCAGTGCCCATTGTGAACAGAAGCAAATCAGGGCTTTCTTAATAAAAACCACTTGTGTGTGAACACGAATTGAACCACTTTGAAGACCCAGTGCATTTCTAGAAGAAGGATCCAATGTGAAAGGTGTTAACTCAATTGAGGTGGTTGAGGGTTTGTGCACACCCTCAAGTTATAAAAGGAAGGAGAAGGCTCTTGTTATGGTTGTTGATCAGATTTGGAATTTCGAGTTGCATTGAGCAACTCTTTTCTCTGCACTGTTTAGCAAGAGAAAGAGAGGGTTTCCTGTTTAGGAAATCTCCTCCCTTCCTTGAGAAGCTCTTGGAGGGAATTTTACTACATTTTCTACTATCCAGAATTTTTGGCCAAGCTCCACCTCTAGTAGCAGCGTTGATCCTGTTGAGGGTTTTGCAGTTGCTGTGAGTTGTAGCAAGTGGTGAACTAGATCTGATCTAGTTGTTTTGGAGGAGATTTCTCTCAGGGAGGGTGTCTTGTGACCACTTGGAAGAGGATATCACTCTTGTATCTTGATTTCAAATCTGTAAATTTCATCTATTTTCATATTTGGTTCACGCTACAACGCTTCCCCTTTGGGTACTGTGTTATTTCATGTGTTGCTGCAAGTATTATTTGATTTTCCCTTTGTAATAGATCTCAGATGATTGAGGCTTGCCTCTCATATTGAAGATTCACATTGTATCTTGCTGATATCTATTTCTCAGATCTAATATGTATTTTAATAAAAATCATCTTCAGCTATTTCTGGAAGTTTTTGCAGTTCCATGTATAAAAAGTCAGATCTACAATTTCTAGTGCATTATTTTGTTAAAACCCCAAAGGGGACTTGTAAAAGAGGCTGAGTAGTTTCCAGATCTGGTATGGATCTGATGTTACAGCCATAGATCAGCCATATATATGATCTCCATTATTCAACTACTGAATCACACTTAGAGGGACGTAGTCCATTCATTTCTGCAATTTTGTAAATGTTGGAGATGTCTTTTCTGAATAATTTCTGCTCTATTGTTCATGTAATTTGCTGTAGATTAAAGGAAGAATACTTTATATTTCTGTTCTTATGTATATTACTAAGCTTTGGAAATTTTAAGCTGACCTCCTATGATTACTTGGCAAAACTGCGCAATTCTGGTCGCTGGGTTTTCTTGTTGCAACAACTCTTCTCTTTAGCTAGTCAGCTTCGCGGGAGATCTGTTTAGGGGACTTAAACTCATTTTTTTTTCCTAAAATTCATAACATAAGTCCCAAATAGCCTAAGATATGGGAACCAAGCCCTGACCTATGTTATTTTTGCACCAAATTTCTTATACAGCGTTCTCACTGAGCCTCTCGCTGATTTTCCTGAAGAGGAAATTTCCCGCTTCTTCCTTGTTTGGTTTTTGCTCCTATTTTGGATCCACTCTTTAGATATTTAGATATAGGGATAAAAAGGGCTTTAAAATCAATTAGGAGTGTTTTATTTCCACCCTTTCTGTGTTACACCTATTTTCTACAGACAGAGTCTGAAACGGGCTAGGTAGCCTCTGGATCTCACCCTCTCTTTAGAGGTGACATATCCAGTAAAATCCCCTTCAGTCTATCTATGGTTTAGAAATTTCTGGTGTGTTTCCCCTTATTGTGAACCCATAGTGGAATATATTAATATATTCCCTACTATTCCTATTCTTCCCATTTTGGTTCATTACAGTGGTATCAGAGCATGATCTCTGGCACAGCCTGTGAGATCAAGCTATCAGAGAAGTGCTGAGAAGAAGCAGAAAGTGGAAAGAAGAAAGAAGAAATATGAAAGCAGAAAGAATGGAGAGGATGAGATTACTCTCATCTCTTTTCAAATCTAAGAATAACATCTCTAAAGAGGTTGTGCAAGAAGAAGAAAGAAGAAGCAGTGAAGCTCCCAAGGAGTTTCAAGAAAGAGAAGATCTTCCAGTCAGATCTGCAAGATATGTGCATGAGGAACATCCAAAATCCTCATCTTATGGATATGTGCAATCATCCATATCATTAGAGCCTTAGAATTTTGTTAGTTACTCCTTCATGAAGAGGGAAAGAGAAGGAGTGAGTTTATCAGATGCACTGCCAAGGGTCAGATCTCCATTGGGTGAAGGGTCCTCTCCTCGAGAGGGAAGATGCAGTGAAACCTTTATGAGGTTTCAAGAGAAAGAAGAAGACATGGGGATCACTCCTTCAAGAGAAGACCAATCTATAAGGTCTCATATTGAGGATGAGGAATGTTCCATATCTGAAGAAAAGGCTAGGGGTGACAGCGCCGACATAGCAGGAGGACCTCTAGTACTGCATGAAGAAGAAGAAGGAGAAATTGTTCCAAGGAGAGAAGCTCTTGAATTTTTGAAAGGAGTTCCTAAGAATATCACATATAGAGATTATGGCACAATCCATGGGAAACATGTGCCATACTTATCAAATGGTGAGATCTTGAAGATTGCAGAAGACAGAGGGAAGGGCAAGCTTCAAATGGTGAGAAAATTTTTCCCCTTTGTATTTCAGAAACATGTTGCACAAAGAAGGCTAAAAGATCAATGCAAGAAAAGAAAGGACATATCAGTTCCTACATATTCTCATGATCTATGCCTTGATGTCTCCTTACTTGAAGGAATTCCACCAAGGAGTTACCATGATGAGCAGAAGAGAAAAGTGTTCCCTCAACCTTGTGCATCAATGTCATCTCTTCCCAAGGGGGAAACTATCACAGCGCTGGAGACTTTGGGTAAGATGCATGCTTATGAGAATCACATTTCATTTTATGGTTTCATGTATTTTCTTACTTCATATTTTCAGCCCATGACTCCCAAGAGGAGTGTTATACCATACCAGCTTCATGGCCAACTATGGGTCAAGATTGTTCTCAAACATGGCCAGTCCCTTGATGGGCTAAGGGAGATTATACACCATGATGTGTGCTGTATTAATGCACCAAATATAATTCTCACTTTCAGCCATGGTGAGATGAAGGGAGTAGCAAGTAAGTGGCTTGTGAACCAATTACAACATTCAGATTTGATGCAGGAAAAGGACAGCCTGCGCTGGGTTTTGCTGGGTGAGTTTAAACACTCCCCAAAATCTCTGATTTTCTTGTCACATGCCTTGTATCTCAAGAGGAGGCTGCGTAAGAATAAGGCATGGGTGTTTGGTTTGACAAGGGAGAGGTATGGACACCACATTATTAATTCCATGTCCATACATTTACTTTTTCCTACCATGCATGTGCATGTATTTCTGTTTAGAGTGCATTTTAAAATCATGTATGTACTTGGGCTTGGGAGAACTTGTAACCTTCTCATGGGTTGGAATAAGGAGAGTTGTCCATATCATATTGAGGCCCCATGCATGAGAGGAGGGATGACACATTGGGTGAATGTGTTCAGGGTGAATGAAATCTCCCAAATTCATTGGTATGTCAAGGAGAGGATGGAACTTTATATGACTACTGCATTGTGTATGATGTTTCCCTATGAAAAAGGTCATGTATTGAGTTGGTATCATGAATGAAAGTCTCTCACATGGAGGGGATTGGAGCATGATATGTGTTTCTTGAATTCCATTCAGCCAACAATCATTATCCTCTATCATTTCCAAGCTTTGAAGAAGCTTATTCCAACAAACAAGTGGTGGGATGGCTACTTATTTTTAAAGCAACATGGGAAGGGGAGCCTTCCAACATACACCTTGAGAATATATTGGTGGAAGGGCTCTAAAAGAGGGATAAATAAGCATTGTCAAAGAGGCATGGGAATTGTAGAGGTTGATCAACAACATGACTCTTTGGGAGAGTTGAATCAACCCACTCTTCCTTCTATGGAGGGAGGGAATAGAACCATGCACCTCTCCCTTAATTGGAGAAGAATTATTGGTGAAGGACATGATCATGTTATACATGTTTTTATTTATGATTTCTTGCATTCTTACACCATGTTTTTGCAGGCCAAATATTACAAGGATAAATGATATATCATGTGAGCCTCTTAGCCAATTTTGGGCTCCAAAATGTTCTGATTTGAGCCACTCCCTTGAGAGGAAAAGGGGGATTTTTGCAAAGAGAAGAGTGCTGCCCCAAAGCACCAGACATGCATCACACTTTCAGCCATGATGATGTGGCATGGGCATCAAGAATGAAGGATGGCATGTGCTTCATGAGAGGACCACTCTCCATGTATTTTCTGTTTCATATTCCAGAGAGAGCATGAGGCAAACCATTTTTGTTTCATATGATTTACTGTCTCCCTATCGAATGAGCTGTTTGTATCCCATGAGAACATTGGAGGAGAAAGACATGTATGGATTGGTGAGCACTTGGTCTATGGAGATAGCTTATCTTATGTTGGTGTTACCAAGGAGGAAATTTTGCAGCACTCACCTTGCAGTTGCTTGAGGGCAAGCAACAATTTTGGAGGGGAGGACTGTAATGTTCCTAATTAGCCCAAGCTAATAGGAACATTTCATTTTGTCTCAATATTATGTATTGATGAATAAAATGGAAAGGAGGACATGAAAAACTCCTAAAACTCAAAAATAAATTAGTGCCCAGTGTGAATAGAAGCAAATCAGGGCTTTCTTAATAAAAGCCACTTGTGTGTGAACAAGAATTGAACCACTTTGAAGACCTAGCACAGTTCTAGAAGAAGGATCCAATGTGAAAGGGGTTAAATCAATTGAGGTGGTTTAGGGTTTGTTCACACCCTCAAGTTATAAAAGGAAGGAGAAGGCTCTTGTTATGGTTGTTGATCATATTTGGAATTTCAAGTTGCATTGAGCAGCTCTTTTCTCTGCGCTGTTTAGCAAGAGAAAGAGAGGGTTTCCTGTTCAGGAACTCTCCTCCCTTCCTTGAGAAGCTCTTGGAGGGAATTGTAATGCATTTTTCACTATCCTGCATTGTTGGTCAAGCTCCACCTCTAGTAGCAGCGCTGATCCTGTTGAGGGTTTTGCAGTTGCTGTGAGTTGCAGCAAGTGGTGAACTAGATCTGCAAGATCTAGTTGTTTTGGAGGAGATTTCTCTCAGGGAGGGTGTCTTGTGACCACCCAGAAGAGGATCTCACTCTTTTATCTTGATTTCAGATCTGTACATTTCATCTATTGTCATATTTGGTTCAAGCTACAATGCTTCCCCTTTGGGTACTGCGTTATTTCATGTGTTGCTGCAAGTATTATTTGATTTTCCCTTTGTAATAGATCTCAGATGATTGAGGCTTGCCTCTCATCTTGAACATTCACATTGTAGCTTTCTTATATCTACTGCTCAGATCTAATATGTATTTTAATAAAAATCATCTTCAGCTATTTCTGGAATTTTCTGCAGTTCCATGTATAAAAAGTCAGATCTACAATTTCTAGTGCATTATTTTGTTAAAATCCCAAAGGGGACTTGTAAAAGAGGCTGAGTAGTTTCCAGATATGATATGGATCTGATGTTACATCCATATATCATCCATATATATGATCTCCATTATTCAACTGCTGAAGCAAACTTAGAGGGACGCAGTCCATTCATTTCTGCAATTTTGTAAATGCCAGAGCTGTCTTTTCTGAAGAATTTCTGCTCTATTGTTCATGTAATTTGCTATAGATTGAAGGAATAATCCTTTATATTTATATTATGCTGTATATTACTAATCTTTGGAAATTTTAAGCTGACCTACTCTGATTAATTGGCAAAACTACGCAATTCTGGTAGCTGGGTTTTCTTGTTGCAACAACTCTTCTCTTTAGCTGATTTTTAGCTAGTCAGCTTCGCAGGAGATATGTTTAGGGGCCTTAAACTCATTTTTTTTTCCTGAAATTCATAAAATAAGTCCAAAATATCCTAATATAGGGGAACCAAGCCATGAACTACGTTATTTTTGCACTAAATGTCTTATACAACGTTCTCACTGAGCCTCTTGATGATTTTCCTGAAGAGAAAATTTCCCGCTTCTTCCTTGTTTGGTTTTTGCTCCTATTTTGGATCCAATATTTAGATCTATAAATCTAGTTATCCCAAGGTCTTTAAAATCCATTAGGAGTGTGTTATTTCCACCCTTGCTGTGTTACACCTATTTTCTACAGATAGAGTTTGAAACGGGCCAGGTAGCCTCTGGATCTCACCCTCTCTTTAGAGGTGACATATGAAGTAAAATCCCCTTCAGTCTATCTCTGGTTTAGAAATTTATGGTTTGTTTCCCCTTATTATGAACCCATAGTGGAATATCTTAAGATATTCCCTATTGTGCCTATTCTTCCCATTTTGGTTCATTGCAGCTTTGAACACCATAACTTCGTAAAAAAACCTCACAGAGGGACAATAAGTCTCTATTAATATCCTAATGGAAAGGAATTTGGAGTTTCCCCTGAACCCCCCTAATGTTTAGAGAGATATAAATAATTTATTATCTCGAAATGAGGGCTCTTGTGCTCTAAGGGACCGAGAAGAGGAAGAAATAGAGGGGGAATTCAAGGACATGCAAGATCCTCGAGAAGAGCCATCCCTAGCTTATGTACTAAATGTATTAGGTCTAACGAAGATTTTTTTTTCTGTCTCACACTTTAATGTAGGTCCAGATAGGTTCTTGATGACATAATAAATTACATTCTCTTTGTTATATGGTCCACCCTGGACTAACACCCCAATGATGGATACATCTGTTGTTGATAGGTATAGGGTATAGTCCTTATTGTGGTCGAGTGGGATAATTAAAGGAGCTTGAGATAATGAAAATTTTAAATATTCAAATGATTTTTGAACCTGTCCATCCCATTGGAAGGGAATATCTTGACGAAATAGGTGCAGAAAGCCCTGTGCACAAGTAGCATAGTTCAGGACAAAGCATCGTAAGACGTTGGCCTTAACCTATAGGCTTTGTAACTACTTTAATTTTATTTGAGGTGGAACTTCCTTAATGGCCTAGAATTTGAGAGGGTAAAATATAATACCTTATTTGGAAACTATAAATCCTAGTAGTCTCCCAGAATTGAAACAAAAAACATACTTGAGAGGGTGCAAGCATAGGTTATATTGTCGACATATCTAAAACACTTGGCGGATATCCTCCAAATGGTTAGCATGCTTCATGGATCGTACTTTGAGGCTGTTCAAATAGGTGAGGATACGATGAGAGAAGTCATGGAATATGTAATTCATGGCCCATTAGAAGGTGGAGCCAATGTTTTTAAGACCGAAAGGCATAAGCTGGTATGCTAATGTACCCCAAGGATTTGGGAATGTGCTTTTGTATTGATGCGTATAGAAAATATGGATCTGGTTATAGCCATACAACCTGTCCATGAAGGATAGGGCCTGAAGCTCAGCATAAGCATCATTAACTTGGTCGATGAATGGCATAGGGAAATTGTCTTTGGCAGATGTTTTTTTTAGATCTCAGAAATCAGTACAACTCGAATGGTGCCCTATTTTTTCATGAAGGTTATAGGGTTAGAAACCCAAGACGTATAAGCGATAGGATAGATAAATCCAACTTTGTTGAGTGTTATCACTGGAAAATCATACAAGAAAATGTGACATTATTTAATGTCAAGAAGAAGGATTTACAGGGCTGAGAGACATTAGGGAATCTAAAAGTATTTAAAAAATATCTAAGGTTTGAGGAAAAATCAAATTGCCTACAAGAAGGACTAGTCAAAAGTTCCTTTGCGTGCAAAAGTCTTCGACAAATAAGCCTTTGAGCACCTTTTTCCCCAAAAAGCATGCAATCCTGGGAGTGGCAGAAGTCACTTTCTGGGACCACAAGGCACACTCCAGGACATTGATTTCACACTTGAAGTCACCTAAGGACAACCGCCCAAGCTTCCCTAGGACATCAAGGGAGCACACAATGGAATAAATGTGGTACAAAATGGAATCACCCTCCTCCCTTGGGTCACTATCTACAATTTACCAAGAGAGGGAAGGAGGATTTGAATTCTCCTATAAAAGGCCACCAAGAGATGAACAAAAAGAGAGCACATTGTTATTTTGGCCAGAATTTCCCCAAGAAATACCAACAGTGTGTGATCAGAGAGAGAGGGGACTTAGTTGTTGGCCATCTAACAACTCCAGCCCACCATAGTAGGGAGAGGGAGACTTTGCACCAAGGCAACTCAGAAGTAAAGACATCCTTGCATCGAGACTTAGAACCCCTAGTTCTAATGGTCCCTTGGAAAGTGGGTTAAAGTTTCATCCTCATTTCCTACCAACACTCAATAAGAGGGGACGTAAGTGCCACCATTTGGATTATTGAAGTTGTTTGACTCTATTTAGAGCTTAATTTGTGTTATTTGTTTTAGTTTTAGTTTAGTTTTAATGTTTGAATATGCATGCTATTTATCTATGTAGTATGTTTATGTTCTAGCATGTTCCACTAACTTTCTTGACTCCATATATTGTCTTCCTGTGACCAATAACTTAAGAGGGAAAACCAAACCCCTAAATTTGGTGTGATTTCATAAATACGTGAACCAAACACACTAACACAGGATTGGCGACTCCACTAACTTTTATTTCCAAGTTTATGCAGTTGTGCATTTTTGTAGATACCTCTGTCTTTGTTGTGGAGTTGGGCTGGAATTGCCCCCTTTCTCTCCTTCATTCCCTAGTTCATCCCAAGTGATAGATAGAAGCAGAAGAGCTCCAAAAAATTACATTGCAGGAATTTTCACACATTTCTCACAGACAGGCGCGCCCCAAGGCACGTGTTAAGAGCTGACCTGCGTGTAGAAATCGCACCTGTTCCAGCCTTTTGCGAGAAAAAAACAGAATGGGAATTTTCTCCAATATTTCCATCTTTTCCTACTTGTAAAAGTGCCTGTCATCCCATAATACATCTGCCAACACTAGTTGAGGTGCCCCACAGCTTTCTAAATCTCACTCTTAGCTTCTTTTAGTAGGCTTGGTGTTAGTTTTATTTCAAGTTGATTTTTGAAAAGTTAACACATAGTTTAAGTAGGAGGAAAATTAACTTGAATTTCAAAATAATTTATGTTTTGAAAATTTAGGTACCAAAACACCTAGATAATTAGCCAAAGTAAGTAGCCCAAGTTCACGCATGCTTAGCTAGTTATTTTTTCTAGTGTAAATGCCAAGAGTTTAATTCAATTTTTGCACTAGGATTTCGAGACCAGGATTGAATTATTGATATAAGAGAAAGTAATATCTGCTACCTTTTCACCCTCCCGTGATCCTATGCAAGAATATGAACACTTTCTATTCACAACTCACCATATCCCTATAGTTGATCACATACATTAACTAGGAAAAATTGAAAGCAGTCGATATCCGCGCATGTTTTTCTTTTGAGCAAGGAAAAATAGAACATAGTTTAAATAGGGGATTTTGAAAAGGATAATCGCATATCCATACGTTCAAACCATGTGCTTGTTAAATTTTTTCTCACACACATCCACACACTAAGTAAAGAAAAGACACCTAAAAATAACTTAACAAAGCTGACTAAATTCTCCCCACAGAGGCCACAAAAGAATTTATAGTATAGGTTAGGATCAAGGGGGTAGGCATCCAATAAGCTGACTTGATCATTATTCATATTGAAACATAGAAGTTGAATGTTTAGGGAGCTTTCAAATCCACCTATTAGCCCATGGAAAAGAAAACCTGAGCGTGACAGAGACCCAATTCAGAGGAGGTTAGGCTTAGGAACAGTGCGTGCGGTATCAGTTGGGGCTACCTGACCCGACTGATACTCGACACTATTAGCTGAAATACCAAGAATCCAAAGACTTGAACAGTCATGTGGGATGGTGGTACTTAGTGGCCAAAATTATGGCATCCTTTCCCTATAGGTGACGGTGCAGGAAAGCACTAGATCCTCTACCCTTACCTTGGTGGATTTTCTTCGGCTGACTGGGGGTGTCACTAGCTCTTACGAGACATTGTGTCAACACTCGCAAGATATCTTCTCAAGGCCCAGTTACATTTGAGTGTTGGAGAAAGATTAGGTCTTCTAGGATTTCAGTATCATACGCAAACAACAAAAAACCATTTTTTTTGATTGAATGATCACATAGGATTAATCTAAGGGGATAATTTATTTTATTTTTGCTTTGTTTTATGTATGCGATCATAATTTTTCTTTTATTAAATCTCTATCCTCTCAAATATTTCCAAAGCCATACGTAGTCGACGCCAGAATGGACCCAACGAGACCTCATAAATCTAGACATATTTTGGACCTCCCCCCATTACTGGAAAGGGTTCCATGTCTTTCACTATTTAGGCATCAAAGACAGAACACTGCCACCATTATTGGTTCATCCTTTATTGGGGCATCCTTAGTTGGGAACCTTGGTCAGTCTCCCAATTCCACACCACACACCACTCCTCCCACAACCCCTAGAGGGCAGAGGAGTGCTACCCATTCGGGAAGCCAGGTGAACATACATCAGGGTACGTCACAAAAAAACCCTATTCCTAAACAAAACATTGTGTTTTCACAAGTGGCAATGGATACAAACTCGCAGTCACCTTTTCTAGCTTTGTTAAATCTACTAGATTTAACCAAGTTGACAAATGAACCCATTACACACAACATCATATGGCCTCCCATTCCCATGAAGCTCCCTTTAGGCATTCCAAGGTTTGAAGGAAAGTAAGCGGAAGTCCCCGGAAAGCATGTTATGACTTTCCACCTGTGGTGTTCCTCGAACAACATCGTTGATGATACTATTTGACTGAGACTATTTCAACGCACTAACCAGAGTAGCAGTGAAATGGTATTTGGAGAAACCATCTGCTACACATGGAACCTTTAGCGCCCTCGTCACCGCGTTCCTGACCTATTTTCATTTAATCATCCACCACGATTATAGAATTGAATTAATGACCCACTTTAGGAAAATCCCCGCCGTCCATATCTTGTACGATCTCCACGAATGGCGACGATGTCGTATTTTGTGCAAAGCCAAACTTGATGATCGAGTTCTGTTAGAATTTTTCCTGAAAACTCTCACCACAGAGAGTTCGAAGGATGTGGCACAACAACAACCCATATCCGAAAAGGATGCCATCAGTAGAGCCCAACAGCTCGAGCTGATCTATACGTAGTCTTTGTATATTTATAATATCCTACCGAATGCCCCGTGCCTGCAAAATTACAAATAATTTCCAGGCACGTCAAACTCTGCAAATGGTTTAATTGGGTCACTGACCCAAAGTTACCTAGGAAACAATGTTCAAAACCTTAGCTACATGTATGATTCTACCCAGAAGTACCACAACATGGCTACCAAAGTCATCACATGCGTCCGCAAAATTTGACCAGTAGGGTGTCATCGTATCACCATTAGCACGAGGGACCCTATCCTCTGGCTCAGGGGACCCAGTACGCAGATAGAAATATTGGTGAAAGAGCTCCACCCCAATAGCCATTTGAAAACCAAGGGCCGCATTATGCACATTCCCCAACACAAGACCCGCCTATGCATAATAATGCACAGGTGAACTTTGTGCAACCTTCCCAAAACCAACTGCACCAACCATATAACCAAAAGAACTACCCTCCTAACATGATTAAGAAAAAAGGAAAAAAAAATTCTAAAGGAAATCCTGGGCAGGGGGGAAACAACCAACAACACCCTCCACAATCTCAGGCTGGAGGCAACTCCAACCGAAATAAAAACCAGGAGCCAATCAACTCCCAGAGGCAAAACAAGATGCCACCTCTCCGAAAAAACCACTCTTGTTAAAGTTGTGGTGAGTATGGCCATTACACTCACCACTGTCCTGACCTCCCGGAGTTAAAGAAGCTGCAGAGTAACTGTGGAAAAGGGGGATCCACCCAATAGCTAGTAGTCATGCAGGATCCCTTCCCCCATCAAGGGACAATTAACACATAGTAACAAATTCCCGAAAACTCTGGAAAAAAATAAACCATGAAATCTAAATGACTGGCGAGGAAATGTTTTTTCAAACATGGAATAAAAACTACGACACCCCACTAGACACCAACATGTCAGGGGCGAGTACCAGTGCACCAACATCACCTTTGACCATATCGAAGATGCCTATTGAACCTTTGCCAAATATGACTAAGGGACCAACTAGGCGAGTAGTAAAATATTCCAAAGCAGCCCATAACTATAACATTGTGGATGATCTAGCTCAATCCCCCGCTGCTATGTCAACTTTGGAAGTATTACAGTCATGCCCAAAGCAACGGAAAGCCTTTATTTTTGCGTTAGGTTTTATCGACCCTGCTGATACACGCCTAATGGATTTTGATTTAGAAAAATCCACCCCTAGGCTTCCTTTAATGGTCGCCTTTCAGATAATAGTATCAGTCCAAAACATTTCCATTCACTGATGTGTCATTGACGAGGGTGCATCCACATGCATCATGTCAAATAACTTTTGGTGGAAGTTAGGGTCTCCCGAGCTAAAGCCATCAGACATCACGCTTAGAGCATACAACGGTCGCCCTTCAATCCCCGTCAGTCTCTACCAAAACGTAGCAGTCTGCTTAGCCGGAAATATGGTCCTTATAGACATTGAAGTCTTGGACACCCACTTGGACTACAATATACTCCTTGGTCAGAGTTATATGTATGCCATGTTAGCAGTAGCCTCCTCCGTCTTCTAAACTATGATGTTCCCCCATGAGGACCGCATAAATGTGTGGCATAGTTCATCCGATGAACGAAGACGGCCTAGAGAATCCATCAAGAAATAATTCCATCAATAATTACATCAATAAATAATTCATCCATCCAGAATATGAATCACGCACCACCCATCGAGAATACGTCCCTTGAAATCCATCCCATGAAAAGAAAGTCCAAATGTAGGCATGCAGGCATGCATAATGCGCACTGGATGATGAGGATCGATACCTACCAGCATCACCGAGGAAGTGGAAGTTGGAGTCAAATAAGGATCATTACTGTCAACCAATTGATGCATAGCGAAAAGCGGCCCCTTACAAATACCAATTTCATTCTACCCTACGTAGATAAATCCACGGACGCGCTTTCATAGTATCAAGAATATGGCCCTGACTAGTTCAAACCGTCATCCATCCTAGGATCATTCCTAGGGGATCCATGCATTATACCTGAGTCATCACCTGATGTCACAGGAGCTTCAGTGTGCATGATGTCAACATAAAGCACTGAATCTAGTCAAGACACAGACACGAGTAGTAATGACACTGAGTCCTCGGCTACGATAGCCTCTCTAGCCTACGCCGCTTCCCAAACCCCTTTCCTCTACCCCACAGCTGGTTTCGTATCCTAGCAGGTTTTGGCAACAGTAGTCTTACCAAACATATATTTCACCATACTAGTTTGTCACCTCGTCCCCCCTACTGGGACAAGAACCACACAAATCACCGCCACGGGGTTAAATCCCCCCAGTCCTGAGGAGGCCCCACCCATAGAGGAAACCATCGAAAAAATCCCCGCAAAGGAAATTCCCATTGCAAAACCGATGATTTGGGCTCAGAAAATCGAAAGAGGAAAGAGGGTGGAGACTCCTGCCATACAACGAGGATCACCTGGTTGCGCCATATGTGACGTAGTAGGTCACCCTACCCATATCTTCCCAGAGCTGCACGAACTAAAACCGCTCCTTGGATATGAGGCAGACATCGCAACACCCAGTTCCTGAAAAAAAGGAACTTGGCACCAAAGGTAAAGGCAAAGCATTGCGTACCAATCACGCATGCGCTATTTGCAACAATTATGGGCTCTATACCCATAATTTCCTAGAAATACCACGATATAGGGACACCTTACATGCCATCGAGCGATACTATCAAGAGGATTCCTCCACCTAGTCATCTGGAGATGAACCTCGTACCATCCTGTACCTGCACGAGGAATGACAATCACCAAAAAGACTCTCGTTCATATTTCCCCCTCCTATCATATGCTGTGCTAGCAACCTATAAATATAGGGTTCATAATTTTGACTTGAATGATGATAGTCGTGTAAATATGTAAAAACTTTGCTTTCTGCTAGGTGTTTTCCCATATTTTGTAAAAAAATAAAAAAAATATATAGAAGAGCAAAAAGAGGGTAAAAGTCCTAAAAGAAAAATTAAAGGACTTAGAAAAATGATATACCCCAAAAGAAAAAAGATGAATAAAACATGAAAGTGTGCAAGTCTAAATGCCACTACTTTTACTTTTTGCAGATGATTATGGCAGAGTGTCAATAAATGCCATAATCCATGATGAGTTGAACAATTTAATCTTGACTTATCATGTTTCAATTTTACTTGTTTTAGATAGAGAATAAAGAGTTGTCAGACAATTTAATCCTGAAAATTCAGTAGTTAGGTAGAGAATAAAAGAATTCAATAGTTTAATCTGGATTCTTGGATGAAATAAGTTTAGAATTAGATAGTTTTACTGCTTTCAAAAGAATAAAATGTTGTAAGGTTTCTAGCTCAAATGTACCTAATCAAAATAGAAGAAAAAATGTTAGGAGATATGATTAGGTAGGCAGAAGAAGGCGGGAAATCCATTGTAAATATCTTTCACCAGGCTACAATAACTAATTTCCCCTCCCCATAGCTATTTGAAATTCTAGACTATCAATCAAAGAGGCTCACGACATTTCCCTGACTTCTGTTGGGACCAGACCCAAGGCTCAATGACTGACTAGTTGAAAGTGTTAAGTTTCTATATTAATCCCAGAAATCACATCATTTTCCTTTCATGCATTCATTATCATGAAAAATCATAAGTAAAGATCCCATTTTTTACCTAATGATGCTCAAAACCTCATTTGATTAACTTCCTACATCTCATGAAACATAAAACCCTCAAAATAGCATTTTATCCTAAGGTGAAGTGATGGAATTATCATTATGAAAGCTTGGCTTTAAATCTTCACTTTTCTTGGTTACAATTGTATGTTTTGAGTATTCACTTTCCCCTGGTCATATTAACACTTAGCTTATTTATTAACACCCTATAAAAAGTCCTAGTCCTATTAATATAACTCCTTTTTATTAATTATCCAAAAAAACCCCTTATTATAAGCTTTTTATGTCAAAGTTATTAATCACATGTTTAAATTAAATGCCAAAACTATCCCTTTGACATAAAAACTAACCATATAAGTATTCCTGCCCCTATAGTAAATAGACACCTCCATAGTCTATTACTATATAATAAAAACAATATGCAAAAAACACTTTATACATATTTTATATATGTTTAAATCAAAAAAGATATTCCCCGATCCCATTTCCTGAATAAATTATTCTTCCATGTAAATAGCCTCACACTATATACATTAATCTTAAACCTTGGTTAACACATTAACCCACCTCATGTGCTTTTACCTTATATATAAATTTGGTTTATGTACATGAATCCTTTTTCTAAATAATGTAGCCTGGTGCCCCCACAAGTTATCCATAGCCACCCGATCAATCATAAACTTCTAATCCAATGGTCCTAAATTAACGCGATACCCAGTTGACATAACCCACCACTATATTCCTTTCCTAATGTCACGTTAAACCTAGACCGTAGATCTATCCTCTCAGATCAACATCTTATATTACATCCCGGTCCCACTTACCTTTTCCCGCAGCTTAAAAAGAAATCTCGACTATTCGTATCATCTGAACAAATCCAACGGTGCGCATTCCATATCGCCCTCCGAAAACGATCGACCAATGTTTATTAAAAGTTCTGATAAAAGATGTTTTACAAAACCACCCTATGATTTGTGTCTGATTGTTATTCGATAGCGTTCATATTGCCAAATACAGCTTACCACTAAAAGCCAACGCGAAAATTGCTGACGGTTTTTTCATTTGAAAAAAAAACCGCCTCCCGCCTTTGGATAAGATCCGCATTGAATGCGTAAATAATAAATATGAATCAGAGTTTAAAAACCTTTGATTTATGATTTCTTTTATATATATCTATTTGTGCATTCCCGACTGATAAAACTATGCCCGACTATGAAAGACCTTTCGCCCAATCTTCAAGCCTATACCCTAAGAAAGCTAAGTTTGACCATATTTCCACTGTGAAGACCAATTAAGCCACTTGATGCACCTGTAAGCTGGACCTGGCCTCACATTCAGCCTCAACATCAGAAACCATTTCAATAAGCCAGATATCTACATTTAAGGTATTTTCCAATAGATTAAAGCCTGCAAACTCAATTTTAAACCATCAATAATTAAATCAAGCTTTCAATTAAAAGATCTCATCGAGAGAAATTGCTTGAAAACACCAAAAAACAGGCCAAACCCTGGCCAATTTTCCCAGAAAGCCCTGTTTTTGACTGTGAACCTTTTTAAAGCCAATTTCCTCAATTTTCACAGTTTAAAGATTAAATTCAAGGATCTGAACAACTAAAACCTCTGAATTACCCTCATAATCCCTGTTTCAATCAAACCCATTTAGAAAACCTCTGTTTTCTGTTTTATGCCAGTTTTACATCTTCAGATAAACCTAATTGAGCAAAAAAAAGCCCAAAAGAAGCCATCCTTAGCCTAAATTGCTCAGTTTCATCTCTGTTAAAGTAAATAACTCTTGCAAACAGTCTAATCTTGCAGTAGTTACCCAAAATGCCTAAAAAAAAAACAGAGTTAAACCTCCACAAACAGATCTCATTCCACAGGTCTTTCAAAAGCCTTCAATCACCTCCCTGCAGATGTAGATTTCATTAACAATTTTTTTGATTTTTGCAGGTTATCATTAGAATATGGATTTGGGCCAACAGTTTCAAAACTAGTTGACAAAATTGTTTGCTCCAAAATCTCAGATTTTAATTCAAAAGCTTCATTCAACAAACAGTTTGTATACAAAGAAAGAATAATATAAAGTCAGAGAAAGATCATAATGATGAAATGTGCACAGTGAATGGTAAAAGTGAAATGAGAATTCATAGGGACAATTAAAGAGTATCAGTGGTTAAAGTGTATCAGGTAAGAGTCAGAGTGAAAGTTTAAACAAAGTTACAGAGCAGTCAAGGTAAAATAGTAAAAGTAAAAACAAAGTCAGTAATGGTAAAAAGAGATGACAATATTTTCACCAACACTGAATTTTATCCAAAGTGAAAGTAAAACAGTTAAAAGAACAAAAAAGGTGAAAAGATGAAAACAAAACAAGAAGGAACATTTTTGCAGAAATTCATGTTTAAGCCATTGTTTTGCAGAAACTAATGTGACCAATCCAAGATGAATTTAGAAAAACTGAAAGAGGTTTATATTCTTAAGGTCTTCTACTACAAAAACCTCTCTCATTTTTCTAACAACCATTATTTATTTGGAAATATTAAACAATATTGGAAAACATTTTTTGCAGAAAATTCATGTTAAGTCATCATTTTGCAGAGAATATTGTGGCCAATCAGAAATACATTTTACAATACTGAAGGAGGTTTTTGTTCCTAACAGACTCATCTAAAAAAAAATATCTCACTTTTTGCACAGGTGTTATATAAAGAAAGATACATGCGCATCTTTACAGCCTATTGTTCAAACTCTGTAAAACTCTGTTTTACACATCGTTTTGCAGAGCCTATTGTGAACAGTTGGCGAATCATTTTAGGAAACTGAGAGAGGTTTATCTCAAAAAAATATTTATCTATAATAATTTCTTTCACTTTTTACATATCTATTTCGGATTGAGAAATACAAAGGTATCATTGGACCCCAAGTTTGCAGAATTGCTGGAGCAGAATGCACAAAGAAAGGAAACAATTAGTGACTTGGATGCCACATCATCAACTATGAGTTGGATCAAATTTGAATTCTCCTCTTTGTCATCACCTATCCATAAAAAATAGTTCCAAATAGATGCATTAGTTTGAGTGTCCTTTAATTAAGTTCTATTTATGTAAAACAGTTGGAGATATTTGGAAACCAATCTTGATATTTTTTCAAGATATTTTAGTTTAGAATTAGTATAAAGACTTCACCCTTTGAAGTATTTTGAGGGGAATAAAATTTGTCAAGACTACTATAGACATTTTTCTGAATACATTGGGAGTTTGTGTGAGTCGATTTGTAAAGCAGCAGACTGGAACTAAGTCAAACAGACATCATAACTATGGATTCTTGTGCTGATAAGATAAGTCAAGTATTTTCCTATTTTCACTGTTTATCTTTCTAAGTTCCATACATACATTTACATATTTTCTGTCTTAAATGATTGAATAGGAAGGTTTATACAGGATTATTGTCAAAATCTCCCTATTTTTTACTAGTTATTCATTTATATGTTTTCTACTGATATCTAGACTTAAGAATACTTAACTGCTCTTAGTCCCTTTTGACCTCTTTCTTTCATCTTCTTTTCTGTAACTTAAGGATTCTTCATCTCCCTTTTGTTCAGATCTTACCATTTCATCAAAAAGCCTATTTTCAAACCCTTTGAAGGTCATCTACCCTGCCCTTAGTACATTTTCTCTTTTGACCATATTTCCAAGCTCTGCTTGCCAAGAAATTTGACTCCATAGCCCAATGGTTTGGTAGATATCTCTATGGTTTACCTTGAAGTACCTTTTATTCCCACCAAAAATTCAAACCAAACCAATTTCCCAATCAAACCTAGCCTAAAATTTAATCCAAAAAAAAGTTAAATCATAAAGAGAGATCCCTCTCTGAAATTTAGGAGGGCTAGATCCTAGATTTCAAAAGTAGGTTTGTGGTTACCTCGGACTATTTATCTTGAACCTGGAGAAATTACTGAGTGATACCATAATGACGACCATACTGGGGAAGACTAAAATTTTCTTCAGAAATATTTTACAGGCTCAGATATGATCTATGATGGTGGACAGTGATCAGACACACAAAGGTTAAAATCATCCACCTAGCGACTCCAAATCAATTTCACAATCAAGACTCCATTGGAAGAATGAACCTCAAAGAACAATATGGAAAGATTAGGATTTCAACTTGGATCCTAATCCAAGACATCATGTTCTTTTTCTTTAAGAATTTTTTTCAATGTATATTATATTTTATAGAAGATATTAGATTAGTTTTTAATTATTTTCCTTTAAAGATTTTAAATAATAATTCTCCTAATCTCTTTGAGCAGCTTTCTTCTGAATCTAATGATGATCATTTTCCAATTAAGAAGCCTCAAATAATCAAGACTGATCTTGCAATCCCTGTACATATTCCTGTACCATATAAAGTTCCAGATAGATATAAGCCCCTTATTTTACCTCTTATACTCCATGATTTTCCTAAAAACTATTACAAACATCTTCCTAGATTTGATGCAGAGAATGGTATCACTGCCCAAAAACATATTCAAGGTTTTGAGAATTATTTGGATTTATTTGAGATTGATGAAGATGATGTTAATCAGACATTTTTCTCTTTCTTTGCAAAATAGAATAAAGAGTTGGTTCAAAAATCTTCCTAATGCTAGCATCTCAAATTTCCAGCAGTTTATCAAACTTTTCCTTGATAGATGGATAATCAAAGTTAATCCTTTTGTGGTCATGGAAGAATATAATCAATTAAAAGGACATCTAAATGAAACAATACAACAATTTTCTAATAGATTTAATCAAGTTTATTATTCAATGCCAGAAAATATTAGACCTCCTCATGATTTAGCTCTCTTGCATTATCCAAGTGCCTTTGATCCAGAAATAGAATTTCGGTTAAGAGAAAGAGATCCAAAAACACTTGTACAGATGCAGAACATTGCAGTTGATGTAGAAGTTAATCTACAAGTCAGAGAGGAAAAGTTGAAAGCAGAAGAAGAGGAAAATAAAAACATTGCAGAGTTAAAACTCAGCCTTTTGGTAAGAAAAATAGATGAAATAATACAGGAGATCACTATGAAAGATGAATTTTTTATTCAAAATCACCATGAAGAAATAGAAGAGGTTGATAGCCATGAACAAATTCCTTCTAATTCCAATTATCATAGATCAGAAAATGAATTTACAGATCAATATGAGGAAGAGGAATCTGCTAATCTAATGTGTATGTTTGATTACATTCCTTCTTTTGATGATTTGCCTAAGTATGATCATTATGATGATATTTATTAACTCCAAACTCATGCTAACTTTACAGAGAAATCAGAAGCTAGTTTGTGGGGTGAAGAAACTCAGTTTCAGCAGATTGAAGACAATGATTAGCCAATACAGATCAGCCATGAGAGTGAGGAAGAAAAAGCACAAAAATTGGAAATAAGTGAAGGTTCTTTACCTCTTTGTTTTGCTTCATTTAAGTTCATTATAAAAAACTTTCATGCCATTAATAATCAACAATATTTAGGAATTGTGATTGACAAAAAAGAAGATAATGAAACTATTGATCAAGATATTTTAGTTTCACAATTACAATTATCAAATTCCATTGAAATAAATGATCAAATGACACAAGAAAGTTCCATACCACTATGTTTTGAACCATTTAAGCTTTTAAAGGAAATATGGTATAACATATTTAAAGAAAAGGATGAGAAACTTGTTGAAGTTTATGAAGTCCCATGGAAATCTATATGCCATAGGTTGCAGCAATTTTCCCAAGTTTTTCAGGATCCAATAGTAGATATGTTGAATATTGAAAGCATTCAAAGCATTCCTCTATTAACTAACTATGAATTTCAGAATCAAGATGATAAAGGTTTCAACAGTCAAACATTACAATTAGTAGGAATATCATCACAAATCTTATCTGAAATTTTGCAAGGAGATAAAGATGAAAATAAAATTTCAGATTCATGGCATGGAGGCCATCCAGAATAGATGTACAATTGTTTAGATCAGTTAAAAATTAGTGTATATATTTTGGAAGATCCTTTTGTACAATTTCTAGAGTCAACAAAGGAAATCAAGTGTTTCCTTATCCTCTCATTTGTTGACAAGTTTCTAATAGGTTGCAGAAGTACAGTTTTGATAATCAACAAGCAAATGCAACAAAATCTATCAAAGTACATAATGCTTGAATGGTTGCATTGGCTATTTCATTTTACCTAACCAGCATTTGGACAGCTGATTAGAGTAAGTAGGTAGGATTTTAGCTTATTTCAGTTTTCAGTTAGTTTGAAATAATTCATTAAGGTTTGAAGCCAAGGAAAAGGCCCTAAAAAATTAATGATTTAGTAGTATCGTTTGAAGGTTGCAGCTCCTTTTAGTCTCAGATCAAATTTCAGTTTGTAGAAAAAGGTGTAAAATCAGTTCAAGAGTTTTTCAGTCAAAACATATGCATGTTTGGGATTGGCCCAATGGATCAGGCTACTAGTCGACGGTGTTCTTGACATCTCACAAGGAGATGCGATCCCCATGTGAAGCCGATGTTTGAAACCTATAAATATAGGATTCATAATTTTTACTTGACTGATGATAGTCGTGTAAATATGTACAAACTTTGCTTTTTTCTAGGTGTTTTCCCATATTTTGTAAAAAAATAAAAAAATATATAAAAGCAAAAAGAGGGTAAAAGTCCTAAAAGAAAAATCAAAGGACTTAGAAAAATGATATACCCCAAAAGAAAAAAGATGAATAAAACATGAAAGTGTGCAAGTCTAAATGCCACTACTTTTAATTTTTGCAGATGATTATGGCAGAGTGTCAATAAATGCCATAATCCATGATGAGTTGAACAATTTAATCTTGACTTATCATGTTTCAATTTTACTTGTTTTATATAGAGAATAAAGAGTTGTCAAACAGTTTAATCCTAACAATTTAGTAGTTAGGTAGAGAATAAAAGAATTCAACAGTTTAATATAGATTTTTGGATGAAATAAGTTTAAAATTAGATAGTTTTACTGCTTTCAAAAGAATAAAAAGCTATAAGGTTGCTAGCTCAAATGTACCTGATCAAAATAGAAGAAAAAATGTTAGGAGATATGATTGGGTAGGCAGAAGAAGGCAGGAAATCCATTGTAAATATTTTTCACCAGGCTACAATAACTAGTTTCCCCTCCCCATAGCTATTTGACATTCTAGACTATCAGTCAAAGAGGCTCAGGGCATTTCCCTGACTTCTGTTGTGACCGGACCCAAGGCTCAATGACTGACTAGTTGAAAGTGTTAAGTTTCTATATTAATCCCAAAAATCACACCATTTTCCTTTCATGCATTCATTATCATGAAAAATCATAAGTAAAGATCCCATTTTTTACTTAATGATGCTCAAAACCTCATTTGATTAACTTACTACATCTCATGAAACATAAAACCCTCAAAATATCATTTTATCCTAAGGTGAAGTGATGAAATTATCATTATGAAAGCTTGGCTTTAAATCTTCACTTTTCTTGGTTACAATTGTATGTTTTGAGTATTCACTTTCCCCTAGTCATATTAACACTTATCTTATTTATTAACACCCTATAAAAATTCCTATTAATATAACTCCTTTTTATTAATTATCCCAAAAAACCCCTTATTATAAGCTTTTTATGTCAAATTTATTAATCACATGTTTAAATTAAATCCCGAAACTATCCCTTTGACATAAAAACTAACCATATAAGTATTCCCGACCCTATAGTAAATAGACACCTCCATAGTCTATTACTATATAATAAAAATAATATGCAAAAAACGCTTTATACATATTTTGTATGTTTAAATCAAAAAATATATTCTCCGATCCCATTTCCCGAATAAATTATTCTACCATGTAAATAGCCTCATGCTATATACATTAATCTTAAACCCTGGTTAACACATTAACCCGCCTCATGTGCTTTTACCTTATATATCAACTTGGTTTATGTACATGAATCCTTTTTCCAAATAATGTAGCACGACGCCCCCACAAGTTATCCATAGCCGCTCGATCAATCATAAACTTCTAATCCAACGGTCCTAAATTAACGCGATACCCAGTTGACATACCCCACCACTATATTCCTTTCCTAATGTCGTGTTAAATCTAGACCGTAGATCTATCCTCTCAGATCAACGACTTATATTACATCCGGTCCCACTTACCTTTTCTCGCAGCTTAAAAATCAATCGCAACCGTTCACATCATCTGAACAAATCCAACGGTGCACATTCCATATCGTGCTCCGAAAGTGATCGACCAATGTTTGTTAAAATTTGCGCGATAAAATCTGTTTTACCAAACCACCCTATGCTACATGTCTGATTGTTATTCGATCGGGTTTGTATTTCCAAATACAGCTTACCACCAAAATCCAACTCAAAAACTGCTAACGGTTTTTGCATTTGAAAAACAAACCACCTCCCACCTTTTGATAAGATCCACATTGAATGCATAAATAATAAATACGAATCAGAGTTTAAAAACCTTTTATTTATGATTTCTTTTATATATATCTATTTGTGCATTCCCGACTGATAAAATGACGCCCGATTGTGAAAGACCTTTCGCCCAATCTTCAAGCCTATACCCTAAGAAAGCTAAGTTTGATCAGATTTCCACTGTGAAGACCAATTAAGCCACTTGATGCACCTATAAGTTGGACCTGGCCTCACATTCGGCCTCAACATCAAAAACACTTTCAATCAGCCAGATATCTACATTTAAGGTGTTTTCCAATAGATTAAAGCCTACAAATTCAATTTTAAACCACCAATAATTAAAACAAGATTTCAATTAAAAGATCTCACCGAGAGAAATTGCTTGAAAACACCAAAAAACAGACCAAACCTTGGCCAATTTTCCCAGAAAGCCCTATTTTTTACTATGAACCTTTTTAAAGCCAATTTCCTCAATTTTCACAGTTTAAAGATAAAATTCAAGGATCTGAACAACTAAAACCTCTGAATTACCTTGATAATACTTGTTTTCAATTGAACCCATTTAGAAAACCCCTGTTTTCTATTTTATGCCAGTTTTAAATCTTCAGATAAACCTAATTGAGCAAAAAAAAGCCCAAAAGAATCCATCCTTAGCCTAAATTGTTCAGTTTCATCTTTGTTAAAGTAAATAACTCCTGCAAACCGTCTAATCTTGCAGTAGTTACCCAAAATGCCTAAAAAAAAAACAAAGTTAAACCTCCACAGAAAGATCTCATTCCACAGGTCTTTCAAAAGCCTTCAATCACCTCCCTGAAGACCTGGATTTAATTAACAAATTGTTTGATTTTTGCAGGTTATCATCAGAATATGGATTTGGGCCAACAGTTTCAATACTAGTTAACATAATTGTTTGCTCCAAATTCTCCGATTTTAATTCAAAAGCTTCATTCAACAAACATTTTGTTTACAAAGAAAGAATAAAATCAAGTCAGAGAAAGATCAGAATGATGAAATGTGCACAATGAATGGTAAAAATGAAATGAGAATTCATAGGGACAGTTAAAGAGTATCAGTGGTTAAAGTGTATCAAGTAAAAGTCAGAGTGAAAGTTTAAACAAAGTTACAGAGTAGTCAAGGTAAAATAGTAAAAGTAAAAACAGAGTCAGTAATGGTAAAGAGAGATGAAAATATTTTCACCAACAATGAATTTTATCCAAAGTGAAAGTAAAATAGTTAAAAGAACAAAAAAGGTGAAAAGATGAAAACATAACAAGAAGGAACATTTTTGCAGAAATTCATGTTTAAGCCATTGTTTTGCAGAAAATATTGTGACCAATCCAAGATGAATTTAGAAAAACTGAGGGAATTTTATATTATTAAGGTCTTCTACTATAAAAACCTCTCTCATTTTTCTAACAGCCATTATGGATTGGGAAATATTAAACAATATTGGAAAACATTTTTTGCAGAAAATTCCTGTTAAGTCATCATTTGGCAGAGAATATTGTGGCCAATAAGAAATACATATTACAAAACAGAAGGAGGTTTTTGTTCCTTACAGACTCATCTACAAAAACCTATCTCAAATTTTTTACAGGTATTACATAAAGAAATATACATGCGCATCGTTACAACCTATTTTTCAGACTTTGTAAAACTCCGTTTTACACATCGTTTTTCAGAGCCTATTGTGAACAACTGGAGAATCATTTTAGGAAACTGAGAGAGATTTATCTCAAAACAATATTGATCTACAATAACCTCTTTCACTTTTTACATATAGATTTCTGATTGAGAAATACAAAGGTATCATTGGACCCCAAGTTTGCAGAATTGCTGGAGCAGAATGCACAAAGAAAGGAAACATTTTGTGACTTGGATGCCTCATCATCAACTAAGAGTTGGATCAAATTCGAATTCTCATCTTTTTCATCACCTATCCATAAAAAATAGTTCCAAATAGATGCATTAGTTCAAGTGTCCTTTAATTAAGTTCTATTTATGTAAAACAATTGGAGATATTTGGAAACCAATCTTGATATATTTTCAAGATATTTTAGTTTTGCATTTGTATAAATACTTCACCCTTTGAAGTATTTTGAGGGGAATAAAATTTGTCAAGACTGCTATAGAAATTTTTCTGAATACATTGGGATTTTGTATGAGTTGATTTGTAAAGCAGCAGACTGGAACTAAGTCAAACATACATCATAACTCAGGATTCTTGTGCTGATCAGATAAGTCAAGTATTTTCCTATTTTCACTGTTTATCTTTCTAAGTTCCATACATACATTTACATGTTTTCTGTCTTAAATGATTGACTAGGAAGGTTTATACATGATTAGTGTCAAAAGCTCCCTATTTTTTACTAGTTATTCATTTATATGTTTTCTACTGATATCCAGACTTAAGAATCCTTAACTACTCTTAGTCCCTTTTGACCTCTTTCTTTCATCTTCTTTTCTGTAACTTAAGGATTCTTCATTTCCATTTTTTTTAGATCTTACCATTTTATTAAAAATCCTATTTCCAAACCCTTTGAAGGTCATCTACCCTACCCTTAGTACATTTTCTCTTTTGATTATATTTCCAAGCTCTGCTTGCCAAGAAATTTGACTCCATAGCCCAATGGTCTGGTAGATCTGTCTGTGGTTTACCTTGAAGTAAATTTTATTCCCACCAAAAATTCAAACCAAACCAATTGCCTAATCATACCTAGCCTAAAATTTAATCCAAAACAAAGTTAAATCATAAAGAGAGATCCCTCTCTGAAATTTAGGAGCGCTAGATCCTAGATTTCAAAAGTAGGTTTGTGGTTACCTCAGACTATTTCTCTTGAACCTGGAGAAATCACTGAGTGATAACATGTTGCACGCTATGCGATGAAAATGGTCACTTCATTGAATAATGCGCAGCCCTGGAAATCATCCACATATGGTATCCAATAGAACAGGTTTATTACGTTGGTTTGCAGGCATCGCAATTCACATGTCCTTTATGTGCCGACAACCACCTTCTAGAAAATTACCATTATATCCCATGATTTCTCTTAGCGCTGGCTAGTTTACACTTAGCGATAGTCCACCTCTCTCAAGAATATGGCACAGACTTGGAATCCATGAATAACTCTACAACCCAAGAAGATGTGACGAGTAGAACCACTCTCTTCCTGTCAGCGGAAAAGAGACCAATCAGGAAACCCTTAGTTACCCCCAAACGCTCTCTATAGAGAATACCAACATGTGCATTATGTAAAATGCCCAATCATGTGGTTGCCACTTTCCCTGATTTAGCAGAGTTACGATGCTGGTACCCTGCCAGAACACAAACTGAGCATGACAAGACCCCCATATCTAGGCTATTTTTCCAGTATATCAAGGAAATCACTATGGACAGCGGTGTACCTATATCTCACAAGTTCTTCCTCTCATTTATATGATTCATACAATATAGAAGAAATAGGACGATCTCCTCAAACGATATAGAAAGTACATCACCCCCAGGCCAGCAAGCCCACACCCACATCGGTGTAATGGGAAAACTAGGATGGTGCACCAACCAAGCATGACCCAGGTCAAACCTAGGATAACATGCAGACTATGCAACTTGATTGGCCACTGGGTCAATCAGTGCAAAGAACTCAAGCACCTTGCAAATAGTTTTCACGCAGTCTCGTCTCTCCCACAGAGACTTCTCTCCAACCAAGATAAAATCATGCGTACTTATTCCTGGCTTTGTTAACACTTTCACCATACAATTAAATGTGAGAATCTCCCCAAGCTAAGAGAAGAAAGAGCAGCATTAAGTCTACACCCCCCAAAATATTTAGACACACCCAAGCCAACAACACAGAAATGGAAGCAGAAGACCTAATATTCTACTGCAGATCCTTTCCAAGCATCCACATTTGGGTCGAAGAGTAGTGTTGATTCCCATGCAATATACTCAGTTGGCACAGTGGTACCATGCACCATTTGCACTGGCCATAACCATGAACCAGAGGCATGCCCATTAATGGAAGCATTCAGGCACCTCTGCACCAGGCACAATTTTCACCAACAGGAAAATGACCATCCTAGCAGGGGACCCAACCTTGCGTCTGCGCCCTCTCCCATCACAAAGATTCTCCCCCCACCAAAAAATGATGACATGATACACCATATATGATTCATATCGTCATGTATCGGAACTATGACTCGGGCTGTCTACTCATTTTCCATAGGTGTCGAGTCAATGGCAACTACGGGAGTAGCTATCCTTAAGACAGTGCATACCCTATCTGTCTAGACTCTGTCGACCGCATCTGGTTCCACCATGTCAAAGATGGAATCCTTCTCGTGTCTATCAACTAGCTCCATGAGGATTTAACCTCTTCAGCATAACCTTGCATAAGATCAATCCCCATTAGGATCCTTATTTCATTAGGATGAGGACATCCTAGAGGTAATGACGGAGCCAGATTATCCATGGGATGCAATGCATCACCGTTCTCTCTTTCTCCCCAGGCACATGTTCAATCCTGACAAGAAAAAATAACAAGAGATATATGTGATTGAATCAAAATATTTCCTCCCATCATGAAAAGTCAATTGGTTCAAGAATCCCATCCCAGTGCCTGATGCGTTTAAGGAAGGAAATGTGTCAAACATCTCACCTACTGTCAAGGTGAACATATCCCAAAATCCTGGAAAGGTCGAAGAAATCTCACTGGGGGTAGCATGCTCTCTATAAGAAATAACCTCTTATACCCAATTGCTGCAAGAGTATCGAGATATCTTCGCGTGGGACTACTTAGAAATGCCTGGGCTTAGTCCCACTATTGTAGAGCACCATATTGAAACTTGGCCCGATGTACCTCCAGTGCGCCAGAAATAGCGTCAACTGCACCCATCAAAGGAAGAAGCAATAAAACAAGAAATCAAAAAGCCTCACAAAGCCAGGTTTATCTACCCCATTGCTTATACATCTTGGGTTTTCAACCCTGTTCCCGTCATGAAAAACAGGGCACTAGGTGTGTTTGCATTGATTTTCGAGATTTGAATAAAGATTGTCCTAAGGAAAATTATCCTACCCCATTCATCGACCAGGTCATTGATGCTTTTGCAGGTCATGATGCTCTCTCCTTTATGGCTGGATTCTCTGGGTACAAACAAATTCAAATCTGCCATACATACTGGTACAAAACCACGTTCACCACCCCCTGGGGCACATTCACATACAAGGTAATGCCATTTGGCCTAAAGAATGCTGGAGCTACTTTATAGAGGGCCATGAAATATATATTTCATGACTTGACACACCTTATCCTTGCCTACTTGGATGACCTAACCGTCTGCTCCAAGAAGCGCTCAGACCATATCGAGGATCTGTGATTGGTATGCCAACAATGCTGTCAATACAACCTACACTTGAACCCTCTCAAGTGTTTATTTTGCATCACAGCAGGTAGACTCTTAGGTTTTATCATGTCCTAGCAAGGGATTTGCGTGGATCCCCTCAAAGTCCAAGCCATCAAAGAGGTACCTCCACCTCAAACCCTCATGTTATTGCAAAGTCTGCAGACAAAGGAAAATTTACTGAGACGCTTCGTCCCAGATTATGCCACTTGTGCTCAAGGGTTCCTGCGCCTCCTTTGCCAAGGCATCCCATTCAAATGGCATGACCACTCCCAACAAGTGTTCGATGTGTTGAAAGAAACATTGTCTTCAGCATCACTCATCAGTCCCCAAGACTATAACAAATATTACATCCCGTATCTATAAGCCTCTGAGTCCGCCCTGGCCAGAGTTTTGATCCAGGAAGGCCCAGATGTGAAGGAGAATGTAATTTATTACGTCAGTAAAACCTTATCGGGCCCAGCATTAAGATATGAGCCTGAAGAAAATACTGCCCTAGAATTAATACATGCAGTCTAGAAACTTCACCACTACATCATCTTAAAAACCACTACGGTCATCGCGGATATTAATCCCATCAAATATCTGCTCACACACCGCCTAATGAACCATAAGTATGCTTGCTGGATAGTCACTCTCCAATAATACGACTTGCAGAGTCTCTCCCCTAAAAGAAAAAGGGCGCTTACTTTAGCAGAGTTCATTACGGACCTCCCAAGAGATACCATACGATCACCAATAAACAATTCGTTACTAGATGATCATCTCTTCTTCGTAGCAACCAACGACCCTTGGTACGGAGACATTCTCCTCTTCCTACGAACTCAAAATTTCAGACCTCATCTCACTCAAGATGACCATCGGCACATACGCCATCAGGCCCCTCGAAATCTCCTCATGAGAGACGTTTTGTACCGATGGGGCATCGATACCATTTTACATCGATGCCTCACTCACGATGAAGCGGAACAAGCCCTAAATGACTGCAATAGAGGTGCTTGTGGCAGCCACGTATCTAGAATGGTCACTGCCCAAAAATTCATATGGGAAGAATATTTCTGGCCCTCCCTATTTCACGATTGCATTATAGCAGTTAAGAATGCGAGCAATGCCAATGATTCTCTCATAAGGCAAGAGCCACTCCCGCTCCTCTGCACCTTGTCATTGTCACCGATCCCTTTTGTAAATGCGGAATCAACTTCATGAATTGTAACCTTGCATCGTTTGGCAATCATAAATAAATCATAGTGCCTGTCGATTATTTCACTAAGTTGGTAGAGGCCATGCTCACATACGATAACACCGTAGAAAGCACCGCTCAATTTTTGTTTAACCACGTGATCGCCAGGTTCAACATTCCCAAAGAGTTAGTATCTGATCATGGGAAACACTTAGAGAATGAAGTTTTTGAGGAGCTATCTCACCACCTCGGATTCACCCACGAATTCACTTCACCATACTACCCCCAATCCAATGGGCAGGTAGAAGCTGTAAACAAAGTCCTCAAAATGATGTTACAATGCATGGTGAATAACCATAAAACCAACTAGCACAATATGCTCTTCTTCGCCCTGTGGGCATACTGCATGGGTGTGAAGATGTCCATTGGTTTCACTCCCTTCCACTTGGTATACGGGGTCAAAGCCGTGATTCACATAGAATGCGAGATCCCGAATTTGCATGACGCCATCGAACTCCTCGATGATAACCAGCCTCTAGAACAACGCCTAGTACAACTAGAGCTCGCCGATGAAAGCCGACGACAATCATTCAACATAACAAGGCCCAAAAGAAAAGGGTAAAATCATCATTCGATCACCACATCAAGCCACGCTCATTCACCGAGGGAGAATTTGTTCTCCGCTATGATGTCGCCAAAGAAGCTCTAGGTCAAGGAAACTTCAAAACCTTGTGGAAAGGACCCTACATTGTAAAACATTGCCTCCTCAAGGGGCATACATCTTGAAGGAACCGAATGAGACATACCTCAAAAACCTTGTCAACGACCTTTACTTCAAGAAATTATACCCATAAGGGACAAGGACGCCCTACCCTAGAGTCAACATACACAAACCCAACAACTTTAAAATTTTTGACCAAAAGACTTGTTACAAAACACGCTCGAGTGTCACAATGGATTACCAACCCGAACCTTATTTCATATTTTTCGATGGAGCATCACGATGATCTCAAATTTTAGCAGCAACCGCCTGGGTCATCTATCACCCTGACCGATTAGCACTATGCACCAATGGATTGTGCATCGATTCTACAACAAACTGTAATATTCCAAATTTTTCCCGCAATAAATTGGAATATTAAATTTTGCTATTTTCACTTAGGAGTTGAATAATTGGGTGAGAAGGCCATTCAAAATAAAAACATGGACAAAATACCTCTAGTATGAAAGGGGATCAGCCTTGGAACTAGATTTCACACCCTCATGTGTGAAAGGGGACATTTTGCAAAGAGGCTTGGTTAAGTTTGACCAAGTCAAACAACGCAGAGGTATGAGGTGGAAAGCACCATATGGGACAATGCAGAGAAAGAGGAGGTAATATTCCTTGAAGGAGGAAACCCTAATAGAGTGGGACCCATGGAGAGGGAGCTCTCATGTGTTTAAAAGGAGGGAAAGGAAGCCATTGTTACTCATGCATATGATTATTGATTTCATGTCTGCTTAGACATTTCTGTAATCCTGGCTGTTTAGCTGAGTTGCTGTGCTGCTTAGCACAAGGATTTCCTGTTTAGGAATCCTTCTCCTTTCTTGAGAAGCATCTTGAAGGATTTGTACTGATTTTTCTCACATCTAGGCTTGAGGCCAAGCATCCTCCTCCAGGACAGCGTTATTGCTGTAGTAGCATAATTCTGTGTTGCAGGGTGTTGTAGTGAGAAGTCACAACACCTCTTCCATTGCTTGTTTTTCAAAGGGAGAGTCTTTATTTCCTTTGGAGGATCAGTTTGGAAGCTATCAGAGCTTATTTCAGATCTTGGCACTTGGCAAAATCATTCTATTCCACTTACAACGCAGTTACCCTCTTAGACTGCATTATTTTCATGGAGCACTTACAATGAGGGATTGCAGGTTGATTGGAGGGTGAGATCTCAAGTGTAAGGATTAGCCTTCCACTTAGGAGATCCGTTGGAGGAGGTCTACTTCAGATTGTTGATTATCTATAGCCTTCTCTATTGAGTTCCAGATTTGAGTTGCATCAGCTACCCAACAACTCCGACATTTTTTCCATTTTGTATATTTCAGCCAATCCTTTGGAGGATTGATGTATTATTTCTTCTAAGGGTTAGAGCTTTGCTCCCCTATTGTATTTGAGCCATATCTTGTCATATATTTTAGTTATTATGTAATATGGAGCAATACCTCTTATAAACTGCGTCCTCTTAGCCTGGGTTTATGCAGAAATAGCATTGGTCTTGTATTTCATGTATATATCTTGCTGAGGCTTGCATTTCCTTTCTTGAGTGGATGTTTCCTCAAGAAATTGTACTCTTTTTATTGCTATAACATTATTTTATGGCTATAAATATATTCTTGTCTCACAGCTCATAAAATAGCGCTGTTGATCTATTGTATGTTCATGCATTAGTTGCAGTCCCTCATCAAGCATTTTCAGAGGACATCTAGTAGTGGGAGATCTGTTTAACCACTCCAAAAGGATTTCTTTGGAGCCTCCTCTTGGATTTAGCACTTAGACATATTTTTCTAAGGGATCTAGGTCCTGGTTTCAATTCCTGTAACAACCATTACTAGAAAATGCATTTTCCAGTCATGCCTTGCTAGCTGTTCCAGATTTGGAATATTACAGTGGTATCAAAGCTGCTTTCTTGGCTCAGCCTATGAGTCTAAGCCAAAGAATATCAGAATGTTGAAGAAGATTATATTTCTCTCATCAGTGTTCAGATCCAGAGAAAACCTCTCCAAGGAGGTCAAGAAGAATGAAGAAATAGAAGAGGAAGGACCATGCACTTCCTATTATCATCAAGAAGAAGATAAGCATGAAGGACACTTGGATCATTTGATTCTAAGTGATTACCTTGTTGAGTACAGATCTCAACCTAGAGCCTTCAAGGAGACTCTATATTTCCCTCATTTCATCCAGTTGAAGGAAGAGAAGAGACCCTGCAGTAGAAGAGAAATCAAAGGCAATAGATTTCTGTTGTCTACTTTTGATGGGTTATCTACATCAAGAACTTGGGTGAGAAAGTTGGAGGAATTTTTCCTACTACATCCTATAGCAGGGAAAGAAGTTGTTGAAATATCAACACTGCACTTGGAGGGTGAAGCCTATATTTGGTGGTGCAGCCACTTGAGCCATGCAAGGGTAAAATTTTTTGCAGAGTTTACTCATAGGTTGATCAAAACCTTTGATGGAGAAAGAACAAAGGAGGAAGAGCTCACACCACTTGAGGAGCTTTGTCCTAACGCTGTCCCACTCATGGAGGAGTAGCCACATGCATCAACAGTTGGGGAAGCCAAAAATTTGGAGGAAGGAACTCTTGCAGCCCTACAAGAAGTTCCCAAATATCATCAAGGTATGAAAAGATTTCCACAATCTATTGTTGCAGCACTTTCTTTTGATAATTGTGGAAATTTACTTTTTCATGACCAAGGGTCAAATCCCATTGCTACTATAGAGAAACTTGGCTGCACTGCACTGTGAAACATAGAAACATTCAAGGAGGAAAAAAACCATCATTCTCATGAGCCATTGTTGGATTGCATATCACATGTGAGGTTGGGGTTTGAAGACTTGAAGGAAGATGTTATACATCTTGGAGTGAGAAACCCTTTTTCCTTTCAAGATGACACTTTCTCAATGAGCTCCTCTTAGCTCAAAGAGGAACTTCTACTTTCACCAGATCCAAAACATCATTGGTTTTGGCAGACTATTGTTGAGAGGGAGGTCTCAAGGAGAGATCTCATTAGAGGTGCACTTCAACACACCATGGAGTGAAATGATTTTATTCCTTTCTCACGGGAGCAGATAGAAGATGGAGGACATCTTTGGATGGATAACATCTCTCATGCTTGTGTTGGACATCCTTTGAGCCATACACATCATGATGGGAGGTTTTTTCCTACCACCTATTTGGGTCCTTATGGGGTCTCATTGATCCTTGAGAAGATTGCATTTCAAAATCCCATGAAGTGCAAAGACAGAGATTTGGTTTGGGAGGATGGTAGCCCTCATGGGAGGAGTACCAAGATGAAGAGAAGGAGAAGGCATCCACAAGTGGTTGAGTGGATGTGGTTGATGAGAAAGGAGCTAGGAGGCTACTTGCAAATTTATGATATCAGGCAGCAGGAGGCTTGGCTGCACTGGTTACTCTTGAAAGATTTTGGCCATCCCTTGGCCTACACTCTTCCTAAGAGTACGAGGAAGGAGGAAAGATGGTAGGATACTTGCATCATTAGGTAGCATAGAGTATGGATGAATGGTTTTTGTATGAACTCCATATCCTACATTATGTTTTCATCACATGATTTGTATGATGGAAGTATGGGGAGGCAGCAAAATATTTTGTTTCTTTGCTTGTTCTTGGGAGAGCAAGAGTAGATTTGCTCTCACACTTTGCATGATGTTGCAGCAGGAGGAGATGGCATTTTCTCCTTGATATATGATTATTTGGAAGAACTTCCATCTTGGGGAGTATTCCATATTTGTTTCAACATCATTAGAGGAGTCTTTGACAAGGAGCATGTTAAAGAATAGAGCTTTGTATTGACAGGAGCTTATTTACATGAGCTTACAACACTGTCACTTTGGAGTAGAGATATATGGGTGAAGTGTCCCCAGGATCACTTCACTTTGGATGAACTTGGTGAAAAAGGAGGAGGTGAGGATGATAGAATAGTGGATAGAGGCATCTATCACTATGACATATTCTTCTTGACTTGGGTTTCCAAGCATGAGGAGGATTATTTTCTTGTAGCACATGGTTCATTCATCTTCATAGCATGCAAAAACATTATGGAGAATTCACTCATGGATCCATGTACCATTTCACTTCCGGCATATGGTAAGAATTTTGTTTATACATTCATTGATTTTCATACTCTTACCATTACTATGCAGTGCATTGCTTCACAAGAGGGCAAGCTTTTCATATTACTCCATGTTCTTAGTTGGGCCAATCTATATGATGGAGGCAGCCATATTTTATGTGGCATTGGGAAAATGTTTTATTATCACATGTATGTTCAGTTGTTTCATCGAAACATTCACCATATGAAGACATGCATGATTGACCATGTAAAAAGAAACATTTTTCCTTGCACTTTTCTCAAGCAACAGCTTGTAAAACTGCACTGTACACATCTAGGAGACTGTTGGTATCCTCAAGCACCACATGAAACCACCAGTATTTCCTTCATTTTTTTACTGATCATGAATTCATTTGTTGATATGGATCATATTTGTATGAGAAGCATGATTATGAGAAAGACACATGAGTTGGATGTGTCCTTGAGTGGGGAGAATTCCCACATTTTCTGCACTACATGCTCTAATGGGAGCATGGAAGGAGATATGGCCACCACAGCCACATGTTTGTTCTCTTTTGAGGTGGGCCATGAGATTGATATTCATCCATTGTATAATCATGGGCAAGTATTTGATCATGTATTGATGACATATTCAACCATTTACTATTCATTAGTAGATGAGATGATTTTTGTACACTGCTTGCCACACTATTTTCTGGAGTTTCAGTGGATGAGACTGCACTATGTCCTATTGAGATATTGTTTTTATCATGCATTATCATGTGAAATTTGTAGCAAAATTCTCATTGGGATACTCTATGATGACCATGTCCTATTCATCATGGATGGATTATTTTGGGCAAGCTTGTTCTTCATTGTTGGAGGAGAACTCTTTGGAGGATTATTCTTCACTTTGCCATTTGAGGGCAATAATTTTGCAGCCTAGGATCAGAACACACTCTACAATTATCATAAGTAGAGAGAAGGACAGCATGAGGTAGGCTATGATGCTTACCATGTTCAGATTTTCAGCCCACCTTCATTTCCGGAGCTTGAGGTGGAAGGAGATTTTTAGCAGTTGCCATGTTGGGAGGTGACTCATTTTGTTTGGATGATTTATTGGGGATGGAGGATCCACATGGGGAAGATGTTGCTCATCACATTTCAGACTCCATTCCTTGAGTGGAGACTTTCCATCTCTATCCTTGCAGTTTCTTGAGGACAAGCAACATTTGGGAGGGGAGGACTATAATATTCCAAATTTTTCCCGCAATAAATTGGAATATTAACTTTTGATATTTTCACTTAGGAGTTGAATAATTGGGTGAGAAGGCCCATTTAAAATAAAAATATGGATAAAATCCCTCTAGTATGAAAGGGGATAAGCTTTGGAACTAGATTTCACACCCTCATGTGTGAAAGGGGACATTTTGCAAAGAGGCTTGGTTAAGTTTGACCAAGTCAAACAACGCAGAGGTATGAGGTGGAGAGCACCATATGGGACAGTGCAGAGAAAGAGGAGGGAATATTCCTTGAATGAGGAAACCCTAATAGAGTGGGACCCATGGAGAGGGAGCTCTCATGTGTTTAAAAGGAGGGCAATGAAGCCATTGTTACTCATGCATATGATTATTTATTTTATATCTGCTTAGACATTTCTGCGATCCTGACTATTTAGCTGTGTTACTGTGCCGCTTAGCATAAGAATTTCCTGTTTAGGAATCCTTCTCCTTTCTTGAGAAGCCTCTTGAAGGAGTTGTACTAATTTTTCTCACATCTAGGCTTGAGGCCAAGCATCCTCCTCCAGGACAACGTTATTGTTGCAGCAACATAATTTTGTGTTGTAGGGTGTTGCAGTGAGAAGTCACAACACCTCTTCCATTGCTTGTTTTTCAGAGGGAGAGTCTTTCTTTCCTTTGGAGGATCAGTTTGGAAGCTATCGGAGCTTCTTTCAGATCTTGGCACTTGGCCAAATCATTCTATTCCACCTACAACGCAGTTACCCTCTTGGACTGTGTTATTTTCATGGAGCACTTACAGTGAGGGATTGCAGGTTGATTGGAGGGTGAGATCTCAAGTGTAAGGATCAGCCTTCCACGTAGGAGATCCATTGGAGGAGGTCTACTTCAGATTGTTGATCATCTATAGCCTTCTCTATTGAGTTCCAGATTTGAGTTGCAGCAGCTTCCCAACAACTCCGACATTTTTTCCATTTTGTATATTTCAGCCAATCCTTTGTAGGATTGATGTATTATTGCTTCTAAGGGTTAGAGCTTTGCTCCCCTATTGTATTTGAGCCATATCTTGTCATATATTTTAGTTATTATGTAATATGGAGCATTACCTCTTATAAACTGCGTCCTCTTAGCCTAGGTTTATGCAGAAATAACAATGGTCTTGTATTTCATGTACATATCTTGCTGAGGCTTGCATTGCCTTTCTTGAGTGGATGTTTCCTCAAGAAATTGTACTCTTTTTACTAATATAACATTATTTTCCAACTATACATATCTTCTTGTCTCACAACTCATAAAATAACGTTGTTGATCTATTATATGTTCATGCATTAGTTGCAGTCCCTCATTGGGCATTTTCAGAGGACATCTAGTAATGGGACATCTGTTTAACCACTCTATAAGGATTTATTTGGAGCCTCCTCTTGGATTTAGCACTTATACATATTTTTCTAAGGGATCCAGGTCCTGGTTTCAATTCCTGTAGGAACCATTACTGGAAAATGCGTTTTCCAGTCATGCCTTGCTAGCTGTTCCAGATTTGGAATATTACACAAACAATTAGGCATAATATGACGCTGTTATCGGGCTTATGTGCAACGCCCTCCATCAAGGCATACGCCACATGCATATCTACCTCAATTCCCAGTTAATAGTGTCGCAGTTAAACCAAACATTTGAGATACGAGATTCACATCTATTTAGAAAATATTTGCATGCCAAAAGATTAACTAGACAATTTGACTACATCACATTCACACATGTACCAAGGAGTCAAAACGAAATAGCTGATCGCATAGCTAACAATATTCTAAACTGGAATGCATCTCGAATAAACCATCATTCATAAAAAACAAAAAACATATATGTCCATCATCATAACATAATCCATAAGCAGAAATAGGGGGCACACCATGTAGAGCCGCAAAAAATATCTCTCATATATATATCAAAATATATGTGCCTGAGTAAAAAAAAATAGTATCCCTAACCCATCGGTCAGCCCAAAAATATATACATATAAGTCTTCAAAAATAGGGGATGCATCCTCATAATGGGTGCTTTCTCTGTGTACAAAAAATACTCTATGGTGGTGATTCCCCATGCAAAGCACCTGGACCCACTGCCGCTCCTGGTACCACTACTAGAGACGCCGTCAACACTGAGACCACCACCCAACATAAAACCAGTCGATAGTCCCTCTCTCGGGCCCTTAGGGTCTCCATCCATACCTCCTCAAGGTCATCTAAAAAGCCTTGAGATGACATCCCTTGGGTCAAGCGGTCCACTCGATCCTAGGCATCCTGCAGAACTGACACCTGCATGGTCAGCTCAGTAGCATGAGCCTTTGCCGCATCCGCACAAGCCTCTGCTGCATCGGCACGAGCTCGCTTAGCCATAGTCTCGGCAGCAGCCAAGATGCTGCCCTCCCCTAAAGGGTCAACCTCACCACCAATTCCCCCACCCTGAGGCTGTGCAGGAACTCTTCCCATCCCCCCATGAGCTCCCCGATCTCTCCTAAGAGGATCATGGCCAACTAACCGAGCTACAGGGCGACCAACCTCACCAACATCTGCAAGAGTAGCCAAAAATATGTCAGTGTCATCATAGAAACACATATAAACAAAAATACTCAAATAAATGTAGAAAACATAAAGACATACCTACTAGCCCCCAAGCATACCCAGGAGGGAGACCCATCTCTAGTTTCCCCCAAAAGTCCATCCCTGCATATGGGAAGGGTAGGAACATCTAGGGGTTGGCCTCAAAATAGGCCTCAGTAGTGGCATTCCAATAATTCCCCACCATAACACCACCTCCTTGAGGCATCACGAGAGCCCAACTCCTCATACGAGGCTCCCATGCCCCCCCAGCAGGAATGACCACCACCAGTCTCAGCGGCACCACCCGCTCGTACATGATGCTGCACAAAATACTGGCATAAGAAAAAAACTTCGATCCATCTCAGATCTTGTAAAGCTGTGCCAACATCTCATCCTAGCATAAACTGGAAAATTCAAAAAAATGCCCGGCCCTTAGCCGACGCAAGACTCCAACCTGCGGGCCCGATGCTCGATGCGGAGCTGACGACCCTGCTAGTCGCACAATAGCCTCGAGAGCACATCGCTCGACCAAATCTATCACCAATGCAATGGATATGCACCCCTTTGTAATGGGCATCCCACCATTGTGCCACATCTGGAACTGCTCAAATCCACCCTCCCAGAAGGGAGTGGAAACTGCAGCGCCTCACCCTGAGGCAGCAGCTTGGTCACAAAGTAAAAATCCATCTCAGGACGGATAGCAAGGTCACACCCACGTAGAACAAACACCTTGCGCTGCCTGTTCCAATGCTCGATCAGGTAATGCAGAATTCGATCCTGTGATCGAAGAAGGTCGTTCTCCACAAATTTTAGGAGACCCCATTGCGCCAACTGTTGGCACGCTTGACCATCGATGGCTAAAGTAGTACAGAGCTCGTGCCAATCCCACTCCCTCCACAACATCCTATCATCCAAACAGAAGCACATCAACAACATAAAAACATAAAATAACAGGCAAAATGTCCAAAAATTTGGACAAATATTCCTCGGCCTTTTGCGTGCCTATCCCTAAGACATGCGCGCGGAAGGTGCACCTATATTTCTCACAGGCACACAGAAGGCACACAAAGCCCTAATTTTGCATGCAGAAGGCACACTCTTACCCCGATCACCCTTAAAACCCAGGGTAAAACTAACTCATAATCCATACAAACTTGTATTTTATGGACTCCGACATCCTCAGACTGAAAAAATTAAAATGCAGGATGTCATGGAGTTTACCTGGGGATAATATCGCTAATCCCTCATACTCAGGATGACCACAATGGCAATAACTGCTTTGAAGAAGCCTCTGAACTCTCAATACTCAACAGACACAAGTGAATTGAATTAGGGCCATCTTCGCCTATATATCTCCCTTTTAAAGAACTTTGGAGGACCATAACGAGAGCTCAGAAGGCCCGATTACCAGACCAAAAGAAACATGGTGATCAGCACTCCATAACGCCCAAAGGCGATGCCACACATTCGCACCCCCAAAAAAATAATTTTTCAACGCCGGCAGGTATGCCCTCTCTCATATTCTTTTTTAAAGCACATGTCTTTCAATAATATTTTATAAAGAAGATGCTTTCACTTGGGGTAGTTTTTTTTGCAGGTAGAATGAAAACCATCCACAACCCCATCCAATAAAAGTTCCAGAGGAGGTATCATTCTAACTCCAGCATGATAGAGTCCTAGAAAAAAATTTTCATATCCTGACATCATTTCTCCATTAGATTTCATCCATAGGTTCCACACATCTGACTGTGTTTATCATCACCTCGCCTTGCACATGATAAGAATTCTCGTTGGTCGGTAGAGCCTCCCCTCCATGGCGCTCATCACCCAAAGTAGACCATAACTTAATTTCATTCATGAACTAGTTTAACCACTGAAAGGTGCTCAGGTCAATATATGGAGGAAGAACTTCAAGAGAAAATATTGGGTTGCGTCATACATAAATAAAATTATACGATGAGAGTGTATCTAGTAGATATTATTGCCCAATAACGAATGACTTTTTGTAGTAGATTTCTGTCAAAATCTATTGTTAATTGAAAGTCTTTAGGTTAAGATACTTAACGAATGGATCATGGTACCCCCAAGGGAAGTCGAATCCTTGTTGCCTCCTTGAAAGAGAGATGTCCTGGGCCACTAGACGATAGGGGCCACCAATCCAATATTTATAATATGAAAGTGGCCAGGAATTTGTCAATAGTATGACCAATCACAAACAATAGTGACGCCATGGCCATACCACTGTAGTCAGGGAAGCACCTCATGCCCATTCACTCACCATGAATAAGGTAAAGTTTTACCATATGAAATAAAACCCCTTTCTCGAACAACCATGTTGTACAAGCATATCAAAAGCACACTATTGTGCCTCGCATTTGGCCCACCATAACTCCATCAACATAATCCCACCTGCGATACTTTTTCATCTGCTTCATCAACCTCACACATGAGACCAACCAATGCCCCCCCCCCCCCCCCCCCCCCCAACCCTTAGCAAAACACCTTCCTCACATCATTAGTGAGTGAACACTTTCATGTTTTGGGGCACCCGTCTCTATGTTTTGTACAAACCAAACCCCATTATTTTGTTCTTTTGGTAAGTGTACAAAGACCACAAACGATGCATTATTTCCCCCACCCACTCATTCATTTTTTCTCCCATGGCAGCAGTCCCTGACCACCCTTGGTCGGAGTATACCACCGTCAGGCAAAAGCCACTATGACATTCATAACCAGATTATACCCACCCTGGAAGTCCTACCGACTCTAGGGATTTCCCCATCATAAATAGTTATGACTGTCGCCAAACTGCTTTTCATACTTTGACCTTGGGCCACTGGATCTCCATCATCAGTTTTCTATCACCCCTTACCATCATGTCTGTGTTAAACCCATCACATCCAGAATCTTGATCCTACATATCAGAAACCACCTCGTTCAGTTGAGGCTTCCTTTTTGTTGAATTCAGCACCTCTTTTCCAAAAATGAAGCGAAATCTTGGATCGTCCCTCTCCATAAAAGGGACATCCTCGGGTGGCACTGTGGGAGACATCATTGCCCAAAAATGTCATCAATCCTCCTGACATTTGACTACAACACAATATTTCATGTCAAGATGGTATCGTACCTTACAACCATTGCACTTTGATCAAATTCGTCGAAGACCCGTGCCTTTTTAGGCATCTCTGTCAGCAATGCTTACATGGGAGGTCCCAGCCAGTGCCTATGTGTACAATGCACATTTACATGCCATATCAAGTTTACACAAATGGGTACCACATTCCACCTATTGTCAAAGAAAAAACGCCCCTGAGGGCATCAACAGTCGTGGTCATTAACCAACAGATCACTACCACATTAGTGACACAAACAGAACATGTATCTATCAAAAATATTTATTTAAATAGCCAAAGCATCACGAGCATGGGACATGCCCGCCTTATAGAAAATTTGTATACATTGTATTATACCATTTCTTAGAGGGATCCCACAGGACATGGTCATTCTTCGACCTGGTGCAGGGTGTCTCCAATTTCGAGCTACATGCAGGTCTCTCTCTCTCTACACACAGTATACAGAAAAGAAACACTAATGTATTTTGGCTATACATTTCTTCCTAGACCTCACACATTAGGGGGAAATTGTTATCACTGGAAAATCGTACAAGAAAAGGTGACATTATTTAATTTTAGGCAGAAGGATTTACAAGGCTGAGAGACATTAGGGAATCTGAAATTATTTAAAAAATCTCTAAGGTCTGAGCAAAAATAAAATTGTGTACAATAAGGACTAGTCAAAAGTTCCTTTGCGCGCCTTTTGCCCCAAAAAGCGCGCAATATTGGGAGTGGCGGAAGTCACTTTACGGGACCACAAGGCACAATATAGGACATTGATTTCACACTTTAAGCTGCCTAAGGATAGCCACCCAAGCTTCCCTAGGACATCAAGGGAGAACACAATGTAATAAATGTGGTGCACAATGGAATCACCCTCCTCTCTTGGGTCACTATCCACAATGTACCAAGAGAGGGAAGGAGGATTTGCATTCTCCTATAAAAGGCCACCAAGAGATGAAAAAAAAGAGAGCACATTGTTATGCTGGCCAGAATTATCTCAAGCAATAACAACAGTGTGTGATCTGAAGCAGAGATAGAGGTGACTCAGTTGTTGGCCATCCAACAACTCCAGTCCACCATAGTAGAGAGAGGAAGACTTTGCGCCAAGGCAACTCGGAAGTAAAGACATCCTTGCATCGTGACTTAGAACCCCTAGTTCTAAGGGCCCCTTAGCAAGTGGGTTAAAGTTTCATCCTCATTTCCTACCAGCACACAATAAGAGGGGACATAAGTGCCACTGTTTGGATTATTAAAGTTGTTTGACTCTATTATAGCTTTTGTGTTATTTGTTTTAGTTTTAGTTTAGTTTCTATCTTTGAATATGCATGCTATTTCTCTATCTAGTATGTTTATGTTCTAGTATGTTCCACTAACTTGCTTGACTCCATATATTTTCTGCCTGTGACCAATAACTTAAGAGGCTATTGGCTCGAGGGGACCTGACCCAAGTTCAGAGATAAGGTTTGCCAACAAACCCCTATACTACTGGCACTTTCGACAGTGACTTGCTTGTGCAGGTCAAAGTCTCACCCGAAGCAGTACGGCTGGGTGCTGGAACCAGGTTTCCGCACCCTGAGAGAGGATGGGTAAGCTAGGCAGAGCTGCGTCCAGCTTGATAATGACCAGACTGCCTATCCCAGAGTTGGATCTATAGATCCCCTTCGAATCCATGTGCGCAGGGTAAACTATACCTACTGTACTCAACAAATCATATGTATTTAACCTAGTAGTGTAGTATTACAGTCATCCTCGTAAAACAGAACAGACTAAATGTAGAAGAAATACTTAGCACAGTACTTTCGCAGCTAACACATAGTATTCATAACATATTAATTATCAAAGATTCACATCAGCAATAAAAATACATTCAGCTACGCAACAACCTTACTCATTCATTAATCCTGTAGTTCATTCTTACAATACCCAAACCCGACCTGCGCACACAGCAGCAGGGTCCGCACACAGCTGGACGTGGGATCTCCACGCACACAACCAACAAGAGTCCTTTCCCCAAAAACCCAAACAGATCTACTAAGCCATAGTTCGCATCAATATCTCCTTACCTTCCCACCTTACAATTCAAAATGTTCCTCTGTTTATAACAATATAGCCTGATTTTTCCTATGGTCCTCAAACCATGGTTTTCAGATTATAGGTCTACCCTTTGACCCATTACAATGCTTTCCAGGCTTTGACCCACCCCAAAACCCTTGTGCTAGACTAAATATAATAAAAAATATAAAAAATCGGACCAGTTTCGCAGCTCGTAGGAGACCCTGTTCCAATAGTCCCCCAACACAATCTTGTGACTCGTCCCGAGTCACTGTGGTGGTGTGGTCTCTATCTACGCACGTAAAGTATTAAGGGCTGCGATCAGCAGAGGTAACACTTCTTGACTCTGGGCAGTAGCACTTTGTACGATATCTACAAGCTTCAGGGAGGTCGGTCCTTCAGGAGCCGTGGTAACCCTCTCCAATATCTGGTTCAGTTGCACGATGGCATCATGAGCACCCTGAGATATCTGGAAGGCAGCATCACCCCATGGATTCAAGCGCTTTATGATGGCATGCTTGGAACGTCAGAGATCCACAATCATGTCTTGGAAGGCATTGCTAGTTTTCAAGAGTGCCAGATGCTAAGCAGGGATGAGGGAGGGCAAGGTAGCTTCGATCTGATCGAAAGAAGCTTCCTTCTGTCGTAAGTCCTTCTTGACACGCTGAAGCATCTGGTTGAACTGGACCATTTTCCAGAGATGAATGGCTACCTCGAGCAAATGAGTACCTAGAGTAAGATGTCCTATAATAATGTCCGTAGCTTCTGTTATCAATGCAGCACATTGTGCCCGTACCTTCGGGGGTATGGTAGGCTATGCTTGGGCCTGGAACACGGTGAATTGGTGGGCCATTTGGGTCTTGAGGGTCTGTACTTCGGTTCGAGATGCCTTGAGTGCTAAAACCAAGCCTTCTATGGTAGCCCAGAGCGGAGCTGATGCCCGGAGTTCATCAGGGATCTTTGTGTCAAGTTGGTGAACGACTGTTTCGAGTTGTGCCATAAGGGAGATATCTTCGGTCTGGCATGTGAGGAGCAGTGTGGCCACATCGAGTTGTTGCTGCATGGTCCGGTCGTGATGATGGATCTCTTGCAGCATGATGGTTTTTAAACCCTATAACGCCTCGCGGGGCAGTTGCGCCAAGTCCACTTGTAGTTCTATAGCTGTTGGGAGGTGGTCACCGACCAAGACAGTGCTAGGTAGTGAACAAGTACAGATTTCGTTGGTAGGAAGCCTGGAATTGCATAGAAGTCGTAGTGTATCCCTATACTGCTTTATACCCCGGGGGATGGAGTATCCTTGTTATTCAACCCTTTCATGCGCAGGACTATTTGCGACTCGACTGCGTCAGTTTTCATAGCGAGATGCGGCAGTTGCGCATCATCCTTCATGGCATCTTTCGAGCCCATTCGGCTAGGGCTTGCAATCATCCCAGTTTTGGAAAGGTCGTGAACTTCTGTCGTGTAGCTTTGGCACCATTCTGCACAGGGTTCAAAGTCAATTTTCCCTGCAGGGAGCCAGAGGGCAATCAACTTATCAATCTCGGCGTCCCCAGACCCTCTCAACACAATGTCTGCAGGCGCTGGACTGGTAGGTGCCGAAGTGTTTGGAAGCTTAGCGACTGCCATAGCAACAAAAGGATAGGTTTCCAACTTTGAAAACTTGCAGACAATGGAAGTAGGTTGATTGGGTATGAACAGAATGCTGAAGGTCTAGACAATCAAGCAGCATAATACTACATACAAATTATAGAGATGAGATGGAGCCCTAATCAGAGTTATCCTTTCTTCCTTATAGTGCTTGTGGCTATCCAACGGTACAGTGAATCTAACTTGAAACTTACCATCAAAAAAACGGTAGAAACTCACAATAAATTGCTGCATTAATTGCCAGCTGCCTATTTTCCGTAACGGTAATATTCCCTTGCTATCAGAGTGTAGTGTTATAACTGTCACCGCTCGCACCTGATAGCCTTCCCACAGATATACTGACCTCGGACGAAGTATTCATGCTGCCTACGCATCCCGAATTATAGTCGACGTCGGTTGTGTGGTAGTGCGAGGAAGTTGTAGCCTAACCAAGCTAGCAACCGTGTGCATCCTGTTTAGCGCCATGGTTGGGATAGTTTGGGGATCATTCGTTCCATCCGTGCGGCTAAGGCTGAAGTATTCAATCCTGTGTGGTACCTGCATTCCCCATGATTCAGATGCACTATACAAGCATGGTCTAGCCTGAGTCAAGGCATTAGTGTGCTGCAGAGCTATGTCGAGCTCTCTTGTGCCTTCCACCATCCTAAATGTTCACAGAAACTCGTCCCGCCAAGTCTCCCAGTGGCGAGTGCGTTGATGTAGCTCCGCGTCTACATACCATGTAGCTAGATGCAGTCCCAAAGCATGGATAAATAGGTCGACCCATTCTTTTGGGGTTCTGTCATCCCACTGTGTTTCCCGTGTGAGAAAATATCTATGTGGGTATTCTGACCCAAGGAACTTCTTGAGCCGTCTCCCAGCTGGAGCTTCAAATTGCAGGATCATCTTATCCCGACATTCCTCCCAATTGCGAAATTCCTTCCCATGCGGATCCCACCAGTGCGCAAGTGTTCTGCGTAGGGCTAACTTAAGGGCCCATAGCCTGCGACCCTTGGGGAATTTGGCTTCGAGTGTGCGTAAAAATTCCCTAATGTCACCTAGATCCCCAAAGTAGGGCAGGTCTCATACCTCAGAGGAGATGTAGTGGAAGTTTCTGGTGACCCGCAGAAATCGCAGTGCTGAGACCTCATGCAACCGACCTTGCCAATTCTCTAGTTCCCCATCAGAGTCGGAAAAGCATTCACTGTCTTTTTCCTAGCAGAGCACTCCTTCTGCTGTGGGGTTAATCCAATCCTCATCCTGCAGAGTCAACTTGTAAATGTGATCTACTTCCTCCTCATCATGCACTGCCTCTGTATACCGCACACCTTCCACGGGATCCAATGGTACTATTACTCGCGTACCGTTATTTTAAAACACCATGCTTCGATTTTTGAGATTGATAACACCCCCCATATCGATAGCCTAATCCAGTCTGAGGAGCGTAGGGTAGGGGTCTGCATCTTCTATGATCTCCATTACCTCAAAATCAGCTTGAGCCCTTACACCCGTGATGTCTACCGTGATTTTGGGCAGCCTTCCCAAAGGGATGATCTTTCGTTGATTTTCCATGCGCAGCTAGATGGTGGACCATTCCAACTTAGGTTCTCCTATTATTTTCCATGTTTGTTTAGGTAACACTTTCGCATCGAATCCAAGGTCCAAGATGACCTGATCCATTTCGTAGTCACCAATTTGCGCAGTCAATCGCATCTCTCTTCCGGTGCATTTTTTATACCGGTATAGCTTGTGTACATCCTTGGTCCCTGGGATCAGATCAGGCCGCGCTGTGCAATTATTCATTAATTCTTGAAGGTTCTCCACAGCCTTTGGGTTACGTAGCAGCTTCATACATGCCTGCAGGAAGGGCTTAACCCCCTCATTTTTTTAGGGTGTGTCAGCACCGGCGCAGTAGCTGCTTCTTCCTAAGCGAAGTCTGGGTCAGCTACGGCCATTGTTTCTTATCTCTTTTGCATATTTGATCTTCCTTGATAGGTCAAAGGATCCCTGGCAGCCTCTTCCTGTGGTACCTGAGTGACCATTCCTTTGCGCGTTATGACTTTGACACTTGGGTCTACATTCCTTAGCTTGGCTTTAATTCTCTTCACATTCTGCGTAGGGGTGGGCTGCTTTTCCTACATTATTGCTGTTAAGATTAGGAAATCTTTGACCACATGGTCCAGCTATCTGCAATATTTGGAGGATTACCTTGTGGGATTTGGGCAGTCCCTTGCAAAGTGTGCTACTTCCCCATAGTTATAAGAGATTAGCTGTCTGCGTCCTCGACCTGTGCTTCCTCCCCGACCTCCCCTGCCCCTAGCTGGAGAGCCACCGAAGTTAGCAGGGGATCTGGGTGACACAAGGTCTGATTGCACGCTATACAAGTTTCTGCGATCTATCATTAGATCATAAGTCTGACAGTTCTGCTCAACCTGTCCCACCGACCGGCAGAATCTACACCATTGTTGCTTCAGTTCCGAGACGTACACACCTAGGCAAAGGCAATGGTTCTTATCATGCAGACCTGCTTCACAATAGTCATCACACCATAATGCAGATCCGCTTGAGCCTGGCCGCCATAGGTTGGGTTCCCCATTTGCTCTTGGATGCACCGGATTAAGGCCTCCTGCCTGCGTGTAATCTGCTAGTAGTAGGCACTGATCCTTCATATGTCCAGATGCTCGACATCATATGCACCATAGGTCTATGCTAGCTCCTTTTCCTCGTTCCCGTCGCAGGTTATGAATCTCCATGTGCATAGCTCTGAGCTGCTCCTAAATTTTTTGTACTCCTAACGAAGTATCTTCTCCTAGCGCAGCTTCTAGTTTCATAGCGACTTCCACAGCTTTTTCCTGCGACTCGAAGGTTTGATGACTCATTGGTATGCGCAGGTGAGGCAACAACATATCCATGAACCATTCTGTATGTTGTCGATCATCGTACTCTAATCCTCCTTCCCTAATTGTTTTCTTTAGTCGCTGGTCAGCTTCCCACACTGACTCAGATGCTCCTTGTTTAAATTCCTTCACGTCTGCTACTAGCTGAGATTAAGATTTTGGCTTTTGGAACTATTGCTTCAGCGCATCCTTTATATCTTGAATATATGCATTCCCATTCTGAGATATGTATCGCATATACCAGTCCAAAGCTCTTTCTTCAAATGCCAGGGACAACTGCACCCTCTTCACCGTATCACTTACCACATTTTGCGCAGTCCATACAGAATCTGAAACAAACCAAAATCAATCCATATCCTCATCTCCTACCCCCTTGAAGGTAGGTAGTTTTAGATGCGCAGCCATATCGTTGTCCAGCAAAGGTGGGGGTATGGGCGAGTTCGATTTCTTACCTTTGCGCGGCCTGGACGATGGTGTAGCTGTGGGGCTCTGCACAACTGTTTCATGCAGAGGGCTATAGGTAGATATTCCTCCTTCAAGGTTGGTTTGATAGTACTTACCACTTCGTGTCACACTCTCGCTTAGATCTGAGGTCATTCACTCGGTGTGACTACACAGAATACCCTTCTCGCACAGTAATATCTTAATCAGCAGGGGTAATGTCTTCAAGAACTTGTCGTGGAAACCTTTAAAGAATATCCATTCTACTTCAGAGTATGAGATGAACTGATCAATGGAAAATTCTGTCACAAATACTCCTAGCACACTATCCACCCAGTGATCCATTATGTGAGTGCTGGTGTTATCAATCCTTTCCAGTTGTTGGATCAGCCCTGGAGTCCACTGAGTGACTCGTTCTTCCTTCCAACACTTTTATAACTCTATGAGACTCGCCAACCACTCCTGAAGCTCGATTACAAATGTCACAAAGAAAATTTCGTAGCTTTCTATAAAGACGTACCTGTTTGTCCAATTTTCCATTGTTAACCTCGTACTGCGATTCTCTTCAGGAGCATTTGTTGGCTCGAGGGGTCCTGACCCAGGTTCAGAGTTAAGGTTTGCCAACAAACCCTTATACTACTGGCCCTTTCGACAGTGACCTACTTGCGTAGGTCAAAGTCTCACCCGAAGCAGTATGGGTGGGTGCTAGAAGCAGGTTTCCGCACCCTGAGAGAGAATGGGTAAGCCAAGAAAAGTTGTGTCCAGCTTGATAATGACCAGACTGCCTATCCCAGAGCTAGATCTATAGATCCCCTTCGCATCCACGTGCATAGGGTCAGCTATACTTACTGTACTCAACAAATCATATGTATTTAACCCAGTAGTGCAGTATTATAGTCATCCTCATAAAAAAGAACAGACTAAATGTAGAAGAAATACTTAGCATAGTACTTTCGCAGCTAACACATAGTATTCATAACACAGAAATTATCAAATATTCACATCAGTAGTACAAATGCTTTCAACTACGCAACAACCTCACTCATTCATTAATCCTGCAATTCCTTCTTACAATACCCAAACCCGACATGTGCACACAGCAGCAGGGTCTGCACACAGCTAGACGTGTGATCTCCGCGCACACAGCCAATAGGAGTCCTTTCCCCAAAAACCCAAACATATATATTAAGCCATAGTTCGCATCAATATCTCCTTATCTTCCCACCTTACAATTCAAAATGTTCCTCTATTTATAACAATCTAGCCTAATTTTTCCTATGGTCCGCAAACCATGGTTTGCGGTTTCTAGGTCTACCCTTTGACCCATTACAATGCTTTCGGGGCTTTGAACCACCCCAAAACCCCTGTGCTACACTAAATATAATAAAAATTATACAAAATCGGACCATTTTCGCAGCTCGTAGGAGATCTTGTTCCAACAGAGGTAAAACCATACCCCTTAAGTTCGTGTGATTTCGTACATACATGCACCAAACACACTAACACATGGAGTTTATATGTTTCCTATTTGATTGATTTTGCCTTAGAGGGATGTACTTAACACTTTTTTTTTTTTTGGGCAGGATGGGCATCAGGCCACATGTCAATACAGTGTTCCACAATGGTGGGACTGATGCCTGGTATCTTAGCGTGATCGCATGAAAAAATATCCATGTACTCTTGGAACAAGGTTGTGTATGGGGTTACCTCTTCTGCAGAGCATGTTTTCCTAGGGAGATCTCTTCGAATTTTCCAGGTTTATTTGAAATGTTTACCTTAATGGTAGGTAAAATATTTGGCATGTTCCCTTACTGGGATGGGATTTATGAACTAATATACTCTTCCTGATGTTAGGAGTAATTTATATTATATGGCACAAATATCGTGGATAGGTGTGTTAGTAGGCACACATGCTTTTTCAGGTAAAAAAATGAACGATGGTGCATGGCATATAATTTATGTTCTGTAATATCCCAAAATGGGACTGTCAGCAATGCATGTCTGAAAAATGAATTTTCCAGAAATGGATGATACAGAAATCCAAATCATCCCTTGGATCCCTTAGATTTGACAATCTAAGACCAAAATCCAAGAGGGGATAAAAAACAAATCAAACTAGGTGAGGTAAACAAACCTCCCACACTTAGTATGGCTTGAAAAATGCCCAAAGAAGGGACTGCAACAATACTGCTCAGAAAATAACACAGTTTAAGTGAAAAATAGTAGGAGGCCAATATGGTGGTTCAAAAATAGCTTATACATCAGAAAATTATATTTAAAATGTGGCCCATACAATGTACAAGAGAAATATGAAATACTTTTATGAAGAAAACCTCTAGAAAGAGGTGCTGCAACAATGTATTAGACTGCAAAAAGGCTTGACAGTGTTATTTTAAAGAGCTGCAGCAGCTGTATATTACAATTCATATCTAGAGCAGATCTGTGTACAAAATATTAGATCTATATCAGATATGTACACTAGAATAGATCCTCTACAAATTCCCCTTGGGGTTTTGAACAAAACATGAAACACAAAGAGTAGATATGAGATCTAAAGTTGCAGATCTGCAGTAATATTTAGAAATTTCTGAAGTTAAGTACAATAGTAAGCAGATCATATATGTATAGAAAATGGATTAGATCTTTAATCCATGGATCACCACGGTGAAGGGAAAAACCCCAACACTAGATATCTCTCCTCCAAAAGTGTGTCAAAACACCCTGCGATTGTACACTTGCAAATAACGCAGTCCTGGAAGGAAAACTGCGCTGTAGGCTCCAGTACTAGTTTGGCCTAATGCCAAGATCTGAAAATACAACTCTAAAGGTCTAATACTCTCTTTTCAAGGGGATAGAAGTCTTTCCCACTGAAAATAGGCACTAGATTGGCCTAGATCTGAGTAGATCTAGCCTCCACTTGCTGCAAATTACAAGGACAACCAAACCCTCAACAGGATCTGTGTTGTAGTTGGAAGATGAGCTTGGCCAAATGCCTGATAGGGGACAAGATTACCAAGACTCCTCCAAGAGCTACTCTATGGAAGAGGTGGGATTACCGATCAGGAACACCCTAGTGCTGAACAACACTATTCTCAGCTAAACAACAAGAGAATGATGCATGTCTAAACAGACAATATATTTAGAAATATAACATAACCAACAACCTTCTCTTGATGTCCTCCTCTTCCTTTTATAAGATAGAAATCTTGCCAAATGCTAAACCATCTCAATGTTTTAGCTCCATTCACATGTGTAGCCTCCAACTAGAATTGTGTTGTGCATCTAGGAGGTTCATTGCATCTAGATAACGCTGTTGATTTGGTCTTGTTGACCTAGTCAAATGTCTGCATCCCTTTCACACATAAGGGTGTTTTATTAAGGCATCATAGATTTAGCCTTGTTCACATGGGGAATTGATTTATTTTTCTATTTAGGAGTCTTATTAATCCTCCTTTACAACTTTATTCATGAAAACAAAAACAAAAAACAAAATTGAATATTCCCATTAGCTTGGGGCTAATTGAGAATATTACAGTCCTCCCCTCCAAAATGTTGCTTTTCCTCAAGAAACTGATAAGGTAAGTGTTGAAACTCCTTCCTTCCTCCATTAGTGACACATTCAAATGATAAGCTTCCTCCATGAGCTGAGTGTTCACCAAACCATCCTTCCATGAATTGTTTCTCCCATGTCATCATGAGATGTACAAATTCCATCCCACAAGGAGTCAAGATCTCAACTAAAAAAAACATGGTTGAACCAATACTCTCCCTGAAACACGTAGCATATGATAAATGGAGAGTCTCTATCCCATGTGGTACATACATGGCTTCCATCCTCACTCCATACATCCCCATAAAAATTACAAGTATATCATCAATGTATGGGAGCAAAACTATGTGCATAAAAACAGAAAGATGAGAATGAGGAGTTGGGTCATAATCCCACATATGGTACCAACGTAGTGCATATCCTGCTTGCCTCAAATCAATAAATGGTAAGTGGTTTTCCCACCACTTACTTGTTGCCCAAGTCATCTCACTATTGCTGAAGGTGAGAGATATGTTTGGTGCTTTTGGGAAGCATCCATCATAAAATAAAATCTCCCTTTGCACATCAAGGGAGTGGCCAAGTTCATAAATTTTAGTGGCCCAAAAATTGCCATGAGATTTACATGATACATTAATACTTTTTGAGTCATGACCTGCATAAAAATGGTAAAAGAACATGTACAATCAAAAAATGAAACTTTCTTTACATGATCAGATCTTTTACTAGCAATGTCTCTCCTACACATGGAGTTGTGTAGGGATATTTCTCCTCTTTCAAAAGAAGGAAGAGATGGCTGAAATGACTCTTGCATAGAGTCCCTTGGCTGCCCCAACTCCACATAGCTCATGCATTATTGAAAATGCTGATGTAGTTCTTCTTTCAAGCCTTCCCAATCAAAGCTCCTCATGACGATGTTGTATATCTTCATGGAATGCATATGGCTGAAACAAAACTCTTTGTATGCTCCTTGTAGTATCTTATGCTTGAGATTAGAAGCTCTAGAAAAAAATATTCTTCCATGATGATAAATGACTCCTCCTTGGACTAAGTAGCCCTCTTCATGTAGCTAGTCATCAAGTATCATACATGTGTGAAGTTCTTTGGAATAATCTACTGGCAGTTGGGATTTCCAATATAGATCTACACTGCTCAACAATGATAGCACTGATGATACATCAAAAAAAGTGTCTGTCATGTTGTTGATCCTCTCCTTCACATCTCCTATGCTAGAGGTGTGTGTTGTAAGGTTGTTCCTTCCATTCTTCTCCTCCCATAGCGCAAATCCAAAAAAGATAGTGGGTGATGATGATAGGGGAAGAAGATTTCCCTCTTCCTTGAGCTTATTCAAGTCTCCCAGTGCTATAGCTTTGTTTTCAAGTGCTCCAATCCCTCCTAGATATAATTTTGGAGCAGAAAGTTGTGAGGTATTCCCCACAAAATCTGAATCAGGTGGCCTCCCAGGTGGTTTTCCACTAGATAAAGAGGTTTCAGGGACCATCCTCTTATGCATAATAGATTGGATCCTCATGTCCCTGTTTCCACAGAACAATTTCAGCTCTGTTTCATGTGTGGAAGTATCATGAAATTTTGAGACCCCTCTTAGTGGTGCAAGAGTGCCTCTGATTTGAGCATTTGCTCCATTCTCTTCTCCTAGAAATAGTGGATCATCTTCTGCTAGGTCAGCTTTGTGATCCCTCCTTTGCTCTGTCTCATTTTCTCTTAGCATAGACACATGCTGCTCATGTCCTCCATATGGAAGATCCTTAGGAACTCCTTGCAAAGATGCAAGAGCCCTTTTAGTGGAAGCAATTGCTTCATTTCCATATCCCAATGAAAATAGATCTCCTCCTGCTATCACAACACTGGAGGATATTCTCTGCTCTCTTTCTCCCTCCTCATTAATGGAGAATGCCTCATCATTAAGAGACCCTTTTCCTTGGTCTCTTCTTGAAGAAGGAACCCTAATATCTTCTCCTTGAGAAGAGAGACCTTGTTGAAGTGGGGATTTTTCCTTTGGAAAATCATGCAGCAGATCTTGCACCCCCTCAACAATGTTCATAAATGGAGTTGGCTCTATGGATTCTTCCAACTCATGCAAAGATTCAGATTTCTTGGGCTTGATTTGCTTTCCCCAAGAAGTTTCAGAATTTCTTAAATCAAATCTTTTCACTAGTCTCCTAGTGAACTTTGCATAAGAAGAGATATTTACACCTTTCAAAGAAGAAGACTCAAATAGCCACCAGGCATAAGCCTTACCTTGAAGATGCAGCACTGCTACCCTCATGGCTTCTTCTTCTAACACTTTATGCAGATGGAAATATGTGTCAAGATTCCTTACCCAAGACTTGATTGAGCTCTCAGGTGATCCATCAAAAGTAGGTAGAGATAATCTACCCAAAGTGTGCTGCATGCACCCTCTACTTCTACTGTAATTGCTGGATATTTCTTCTTTAAGTTGACTGAACTATGGGAAACTGAGATTCTCCTTGAATATCTCTGATTGAGACTCATATTCTTGGAGATAATCACTAAGAGCTTCCTCCTTTGGTGCTCCTCCTTTTCCTCCTTCCTTTGTCAAGAAAGTAGGCAAGCTCCAGTGTTGTAGATCAGATTGTGTAGCTAAATGCTCACACACATAGTAAGAAGTACTGGGGCTTCCTTGATGTAACAATATTCTTGAGGGATCTACATTTATTTCCCTCCTCACTCCCTAGATTTCTCTTTTCAGCTCATACATAGCTTGAGAAATAGTTTTAGAGAACTCTTCTCCTTTCAATATTCCAGATAAAGGGGTCTTACCTTTTCTTATGTGTCTTCAGTGTAATCATACTTCTTCTTCAGTCTTTTCTTTTCATGAAAATACATATTGGCTCCTTAGAATGCACAGGTTGTGCCAAGATGATGCTCTAATACCATTGTAGTATCCCAAAATGGGACTATCGGCAATTCATGTCTGAAAAACACATTTTCTAGAAATTGATGCTACAGAAATCCAAATCAGCGCTTGGATTCCTTAGATCTGACAATCTAAGACTTAAATCCAAGAGGGGATCAGAAAAAAATCAAACTAGGTGAGGTAAAAAAACCCCCCACACCTAGTATGGCTTGAAAAATTCCCAAAGAAGGGACTGCAACAATACTACTCAGAAAATAACGTAGTTTAAGTGAACATCAGTAGGATGCCAATATGGTGGTTCAAAAATAGCTTATACATTAGCAGATCAGATTTAAAATTTGGTCCATACAATGTACAAGAGAAATATGAAATACTTTTATGAAGAAAACCATCAGAAAGAGGTGTTGCAACAATGTATTAGACTGCAAAAAGGCTTGAAAGCGTTATTTTAAAGAGCTGTAACAACTGTATATTACACTTCATATCTAGAGTAGATTTGTGTACAAAATATTAGATCCATATCAGATCTGTACACTAGAAGATCTCCTCTACAAATTCCCCTTGGGGTTTTGAGCAAAACATGAAACACAAAAAGTAGATTTGAGATCTAAAGTTGCAGATCTGCATTAATATTCAGAAATTTCTGAAGTTAAATACAATAATAAGTAGATCAGATCTGAATAGAACATGGATTAGATCTGTAATCTATGGATCACCACGGTGAAGGGAAGAACCCAAACACTAGACATCTCTCCTCCAAAAGTGTGCCAAAACACCCTGCAACTGTACACTTGCAAATAATGCAATCCTAGAAGGGAAAATGCATTGTAGGCTCCAGTTTTGGTTTGGCTTGATGCCAAGATCTGAAAATGTAGCTCCTATTGATTAGCGGTTATCATTGATGTCAACCCAAGTAGCACCAGTGGCTAACCCAATATTGCATGGGAATTTTGACCTACCAAATTAATATATTCTGGGTCAATAATTAATTTGATGGTTTCTACTTATCGAGATGTTTCCGTTGATAAATGGCACGCCATGTAATTCTTCACGGTTTGAGAGATATTCATGTTTGAAGTTTGTACCCCCAGTTAGTGGGCTAAAACCCCATGGGGTTGGGGCATGGGTCATTGAAAAGTCATAATTAATATTTTTTAAGCTCCTAAAATCCCTCCCACGTTCACTTGTTGAATCCCCTCTCAACCTAAGCATTTATATAAATTGTGATCCTCATTTCCTCCTTATGCAAGGTATTTCGCCATCTGAAACAGGTCATCGTGGAATTTGTGCTCCAACATTTTTTCTACAAAGGTTCAGAAGCTGAAATTTTTATGAGGTGAAGATGATATCCTAAGGAAGCTGTTGTAAAAATTTCAGATCAAGGTGCGCAATATTTTGGAGATATGATCTGTGGAATTCAGGGTTTTTGCAGGCTCCTGAAATTCATCTCAAAGAAGTGACCTTGGTAAATTCGTCATAACTCTCTCTCTGAGTATCGGATTGGAATTCTGTAAAAAGTGGCTTGCAGAGTGAAATTAAGAAACAGTGACATGTGGAATGTTGTACAAGTGCGCTCTGCTGAAACAATCCATAATTAGGGCATTGTGAGAGATTGGGTATAACTCTCTCTTGAAGAATCCAAACTGGGTCAGACTTGTGGCATTGGAAAGATGACTCAGAGGAATATTATAAGACAGAAAATAATATATTGAGGGTTTGAAATAACAGGGATACACCAGATTCAATATCGAGCTCCTAGAAGGCAAGAAAAAGGTATATCATGTGTTGTCAAGGGTTGCAAAGGACCAGACTTTCTACGGCAGCAAAGCAAAGCAAGGTGCAGCAGAGGGTAGCATGAGAAGAGCAGAAATAAAGGTGCATAATAGCAGCGAGAAGTTCATCATATGAAGTTTTCAAGTGGGCAGCATTGCATACAATCATTGTAAAGGTATCAATGTACTTAGTCATTGTAAATACACTATTGTACAAATTGTACTAGTATCTATCTGCCAAGAGTTGAAGAGGCAGTGTTGGGAGGTCTAGGATCATCATTAGGTGGTTGTGTCAAAGTTGGGGTTATGGTATAGTATATATTATTTTTCTGCATCATTCTATATCATTGTAAAGTGGACCATTTTCCTTGGTATGGGAGTCCATTCTTCTTTTATTCTTCTATAGGGTGGTAGGGTGGTGCTACGGTGAGTTGTAGCTCATTGGGTGTTGGGGCATCCGTTCAGTTGACTACTGAAGAATCTCAGGAGTTGGAGCATCCATCTAGTGGGAGCTAGAGAAGAATGCTCTTCTAGATTCTAGGAAGTTGGAGTTTTATTTTCAATTGGAGTTGAATATTAAAGAATTATTAGAAAAGCATTAGGTGGGTTTTGTCCCGGAGTGGGTTTCCACCTTAAAATCTATGTGCATTTGTGTTCCTCTTTTTTGCTGCTATCATTGTACAAACAATGATAATAATTGAAGATTAAATAATGCTCTAATTGAAAGGAATACTGATTCACCCCCCCTCTCAGTATTTCCAACAGCTCCAAAGGTCTAATACTCTCTTGTCAAGGGGATAGAAGGCTTTCACACTGAAAAGAGGCACTAGATTGGCCTAGATTTGAATAGATCTAGCCTCCACTTGCTGAAACTTACAAGGACAACCAAACCCTCAATAGGATTTGCGTTGTAGTTGGAAGATGATCTTGGCCAAATGCCTGATAGTGGACAATATCAGCAAGACTCCTCCAAGAGATACTCTATGGAAGAGGTGGGATTCCCGATCAGGAACACCCTAGTGCCTAACAACACTATTCTCAGCTAAACAACAAGAGAATGATATATTTTTAAACAAACAATATATTCAGAAATATAACATAACCAACAACCTTCTCTTGATGTCCTCCTCTTCCTTTTATAAGATAGAAATCTTTCCAAACCCTAAACCATCTCAATGATTTAGCTGCATTCACATGTGTAGCCTTCAACTAAAACTGCGATGTGCATCTAGGAGGTTCATTGCATCTAGAGAGTGTTGTTGATTTGGTACTGTTGACCTAGTCAAATGTTTCCATCCCTTTCACACATAAGGGTGTTTTATTAAGGCAACCCAGATTTAGCCTTGTTCACATGAGGCATTGATTTATTTTTTTGTTTAGGAGTCTTATTGATCCTCTTTTACAATTTTATTCATGAAAATAGAAAACAAAACAAGATTTAATATTCCCATTAGATTGGGGCTAATTTGGAATATTACACATGGCCTCTATAATATCTTCATCGAAGTGAAAGAGATTATCTAAATTTGAATTGGATATTGTGAGGCCTTAAGGAGGGATTTTTCACCTAGCAGTGTTGGTCGACAAGCAAGAATATGATTCGGTAGTGGATGTCATAGAACCAAGAGAAGTTGAAAATGTGTATATGGGATGGGTGTGCACCGTCGGTGGTGTTGCCACTAGTATGGTAGGTTTAGTGGTCTCAAAAAAAATAATAATGAGAAAACAACACAAATTATGGTTCCTATGGATGATGAAATGAATTGTATGTGATGTTGTGTGTCATCAACATTAGTTAGGGGAAGAATTTTTGTAATAGTGGGAGTAAGTTATTGCAACCTTGTTGGTGTACAATGAGAAAAAATTTCTTCCCTAATAAGAGGTTGACGTTGAATCCTAATATTTCTAAATGTTTGCAACATATGAAATGCTTATGTACTATGGGAATTACATGTGCAAATGTTGCACACAATGCTAATACTAACTGACTAGATAGTGTGTGTGTGTGTCGGTACTACTCATAGTATAAGATGACCATGCATCGTTGACATCATGAGATGGGGAATCCTATGGTGCTTTCCACCTCTATATATTAGTATTATCATGACGTGAATTCCTAGTGCGGTTTTGTCTCGAAACTACTATGGATGATCTAAAACGAGGAATGTATTGACACTTCCTCGTATGATGTGATTGAGAGAAGATGTGACAATAACAACATGCATGTTTCTCTTGATTTAAGAGATGGATTTGAGGAATCTGGACCACTAAGCTAATATGTATTTAAAATTACTCAATTTTGATTTACTAGGTGGTTAGGTCTATCGCATAGGGTGCATATGAGGGGTGATTTTGAATAGGCAGCTTGAGGGCATTTGGTCTTTTTTCCCGATCTAGATTAGTCATGGTGAGAGGAGATTAGCTAAACTATCAACAGTATTATTCATTAGAGAACTTTTGAGGTCTAAAATGGGTCTCCTAAGAAAAATGTGCAACCAAAATAAACTTTACAAAAACCAATAAGATTCAAGGTGATGATGTCAACCATGGGGGAAGATTCACCATTTTTGGGGTAAAAAAGTAAAAAGATTAAAGATAATAAAATAATGAAACTGCTTTTTGAACTTGTATTTTCAACTTATCTCCCTAAGGCGTTACTCAAATTTTGAGTGGGAGTACTCATTGGATGAAAATTTTAATTCCTCATCCAAGGAGTACCCATGTTTCATACTTTCTATGGATCCTACTACACGAAAAATGAGAAATACATGAAAAAATGTGATTGCAATCATGTTTATCATGTATTTCTCATTTTTTGGTGTAGTAGGGTCCATTGGAAGTATGCAACATGGGTACTTCTTAGATGAGGAATAAAATTTTGCATCCAATGAGTGTTCCTACTTGAAATTTGAGTAAACCCATAGGGAGATAAGTTGAAAATACGAGTTTAAAAAGTAGTTTTTTATTTTTTCCTTCTAAAATTTGATGAGTAATCCAATCTTACTTTATTATTTCCACTATTATTTTATAATTTCCTTAGGAGGCCCATTTTATACCTCAAAATTCCCCTAATTTCCTCAACCACACATAAGATGGACCTAGATGATTCATCCCCTTTTGGCACAGTGTTTTCCGATGATTCAATGTCATATCTGACTAAATCAGAGTTTTCAGTGATGAATCAATGCATGAAATATAACATAGAGAGGAATCGGGCAAGATGAGGGAAGTTCCGCACATGATGGTAAATTGTACAAATCTGGAAAGTATGACTTCTATGCTTGTAAATGTTGCTTTGGGAAACTTGGTTAACCTAATACCATCAGTTGAATTTCCATAATTCAAGGAACTGGGTAATAAAATTGTGTGGTTCATCGCATAAGGCACATACCAGGGTAGGAGGTGTAGAATATATTTTCCTTCTTGTATTCTGGGAGGTTGGGTGAGAGGGGTATGAGCATGACGCTGGTTCTTTTTGTACATAAAGGATTATTTTGGATTCATCATTAACTAGCTGCGAGGTCGGTATTGATGCAACCTCAAAATTGTGTTGTACGAGTGCAAAAAATGCATCTCCATATCAAGGGATTTCAGGGCATGATGACTGTAATTTCTATATTTCACACAGATAGCGCATGCATGGTTGGTCCGTAATGCCTTGTTATGTACTGTTATGACCTTTCCTCTAATTGGTGGATGTTGGAGCAGGGTCCCCTGGGTAAAGCATTTTTGGATAAATTTTGGTTAAGTTTTTGTTTTAAGCGCTGCACGCAGATATCAAGGGGCTTTGGGGTGGGTCAAAATCCCTTAACTATTGTAATGGTTAAAAGGGAAAAACATGAATCTCAAACCATGGTTTGAGATGATGGTATGTGTGAATTTTGAAATATATAAATATGTAAGAGTTGAGTGAAGAAAGATATATATGATATGATAGATGAATAGATCGATAGATGCTTATGTTTTGATTTGAGTTTTGGGTCGGTCTGGGTAGAAAGACTCCTGTTGGCCATGTGCACGGAGACCTAGTCCTGAGCTATGTGCACAGACTTTGTTGCTGTGTGCATAGAAGGGAAAGATTGTATTGATTGAAGATATCTTAATAAACAAGGCAATTTTTGTGAACTTTGAATTTATATGATTGTAATAGTGATTATCCTAGATTTGTTATGCACATTATCTGTTGCTTATTATCGATCTGAATTTTTTCTTTTGAATGCATATGTGTTTCCATAATTGATAGTCACTTTGGTACATTTCATTTATGCGCAAGTATTGTTCAGATTAATTTTTAGATCTGAAGTATAATAATCTTTTTGCGTAAGGGTTTATTCTATAACGATCTATAAATATGTAAGGGATAAGTCTGTTTGTCACTATCTAGATGCGTGCAACTACATTACTATATGTATGAAATTAGATCTAGATCATTGAAGTTGTGCACATGGAAATAGGTATTAGATCCGTTAGATCTCAATCAAAAGCTCCCTCAGGGTTCAAAAACTTGGCTCCATCACCCCCCCCATACTACTGCGGGTGAGACTTTCATTTGCGCAAGCAGATCACTTCCAAAAGGGCCAGTAGTTGGAGGGTTTTTTTGGTTGCGCAATTACTTTGAACCTGGGTTAGGACCCCTCAAGCCGAAAGTGGAGTTGAGGTCATGGTCATTTTTGGGGCATGCAGAAGAGTTTTTAACTCATCTAAGTCGGGGCAGATGTTGGTAGGGTGGCTGACTATTCTGCACAAAGAAAAGAGTGGAAGCACATTGGAAGACTTTGGGGTGTCCACCTTCTTCCCTTTTTTTACTATCCCTCTTGGTGGCATCGTCTGGTGTGAATAAAAATGCTTCCTGATATATGATGCCCTCCTAAGGGGCCTGAGTAATGATACCTGTCAAGGTGATACATGAGTTTCTTAACATGTCCGGAGGGGCTAGATATCAGACTGGTATCATAAGAGACATGTTTGGAAACGTAAGTGTTACCACAAATTGGTGCGAGATACAACTAGGTGGAGAGTATAAAAAGGGGGTTTGGGTGATGGCATATGGGAGGAACGTCGAGTCAGTAGTGGCAACAATCACAGTATCAGGCACTGGTTCTTGAATCAATTGGGTGTTTTATGAACTCATTATGCACACTAAAACTCATGTGGTTGTTGGAACATATTCCAAAAATAGAGGGGGTTATCTAGGGTACATACCAAGGAGGGTGGACGATTTAATTTTTCCGGGACTTAACTCAGTCTAAGTTGTGATTAGCTCTAGAGAAGATCATGCATATGATAGGATGCCCTCAGGGGTGATTAATGTCTTCTTCTCGTAATATGTGAGATGGTAAACTGTAACGACTTTCCCTTCATGTGGGAACATAATTACCCTAAATACGGAGGATGTCACTGCAGTCATTGAATATATATATAACTCCAACCAATAAGGATGTTATAATCCAACTGTGTGTCCAAGACTTCAATGTCAATGAGTACTATTTTTCTGGAAATATGTACAAGAATTTCTTGGTATAGGCCTAGAGGGGCTGAAGGGCACTCGTCATATGCTTTAAGGATGATGTCAGAAGGTTTGAGTTCTGGAGATCCAAGATTTTTCCAAACTATATGTTATGACCCAAAATAATTTCAAAACATCATTGTGTTAAGTTTGTTTTTGGTCATGTTTCAAAATTGGGTTTATAAGTCAATTTAGGATTTGATCAAGGGTAGGTTAGATTTTCATACGTTCAAAGCTCATCCTTAAGTTCAAATAAAGTCTTTTTTAAGGTTCATTCATTGTCAAATATCCATAATTTCCATTTGTAGGTAATTTCCTAAGGTTTCATGTTAAAAATGGTCAATTAGCCAATAAACCTCGTTTTCGTAGTGCCACTAGCTCAAAAAAGTTGATTTGCGCTACGAAAGCGCTAATAGTTTCGTAGCGCAAACAAGGAAAAATACACTGTCGGCACTACGAAAGAGCGGTTTCTAAAATATCTTATCATTTGAGTTGAAATATGTCAGAATCTGTTGGGAAATGGTAGGATAGTGGTATCATGAGTCAGATAATGATGAGATTCAGTGTACTTACACACGTTGCAGTCATGATGGTCATGATAGGGTATGAATGAGGCATCATTCAGTTATGAGATGGCATTTTAAATTCAAAATCTTGCCTAATTGGTCATTCTCATTTCCTTTGACTCCATTCAAGTGTATAAGCTTTGAAGTGTCAAGCCAAACCTATGGCTGTTCCATACAAAGGTTCTATTCATCCTTATCAAGCAAGGTTGTTGTTTCTCATTTTCAAGCGAGGCTGTTTCTGTTTATCAAGCGAGGCTGACAGGTTTTTTTATGAAGCATGGCATAAGAAAAGAAATTCAACAAAGGGGGACACTGCTTGAGACATGAGCCTGAAGATATGAAGGCCATAATTGAAGACCCAACAGTGATGGAGGCATTCAGAAGAGTAGGTTGTCTTCCGTTTTGTGAAACGTTGCAGGGTTGCCACACACAGTTGTCCAAAGAATTTTCCTTGAACTTCAATGGAACAAATACCAAGGTTGGGATGCTAAGTGTGTCAATTACACCAAAGATTATTGCAGTTGTGAAAGAGATACCAAGGGGTCAAGAAACTTGGTTTAAAAGTTTCAAATTTGATATGGAGCCATGAAAAGAATTCATGAAACATGAGTATGCAGATATGGACCTCAATAATGCTATCCCTAGAAGCTAAATCAAAGACACTTATGCAAAGCCATTGTTCAACATTCAGAGGTATTTTACATGTGAAAGTAGATATCATAAGGTTTACACATATCATTTCAAGTTGCTCCTGCATTTCACTGGTAAGAATTCTCTTGATTTTCCCTTTTACTTGCATAGGAGTCTTGCAAAAATGGCTAATAAAGTACAAGCCAAATCTGAAGGTTGTGAAACATCTTTGTTTCATCATGGTTTGATGAAGTTATTGATTTTGAATGAGATTTATAAGATAGGCAGGGATTGGTCATCCTTTTTGTTTATAAATGGTTTTGTTTTGGAAACCTTGACTCTTGCTAGAAACCCTAAAACTAAAGGAATTCCATCACTACCAGTAGTAGAGTCTAGTCAACCTGTGGTTGCAAAACCAAAGGAATTTGCAAAACTTAAGCCAAGGAAACAAGTTGAGAAAAGGACAGAGCAGACACAAGTTATTGATACACCAAATCCATCACCCGCCAAATAGAGGTCAAATATTGTCAAATAGGCAAAATAGAAACAAGATGTCAGCAAGCAGGAAATAAAAAGAGTAACAAGAAGCCAAGTAGTGGCATTAAAAGGAAAAAAAATTGCTACAGCTACAGAGGACAACCCAGTGATAAAGGGAAACTTATATGACATCTTTCATGCTATTGACATAGAGGAGACACCCATTGTTCAAGCTGAGTTCATTGGAGAACTCAGAAGATGAGCATCAACAGAAGAAGGCTAAGTCTGCAAAGAAGCTTGAGTTTGAGGGTGAAAATGCAGCCTTCATCTTTCAAGCAATAAAATTGATAACTAGGCATGCTAAGAAAATCAAGGAAGGTAGCAAGGAAGCTCAAGAAATTATTGAGATAGCTAAAGCCCCTGAAGAAGTGGTTGATCTCTCATCACCTACAGTAAAGCATGCAGCTAGCAGAAAAAAGAAAGGGAAAGAAGAAATGATAGATTTTCAACATATTTAGGAGAAATTGAGGTTGGAAAACCAAGAAATTTTTGTGATGAGAAAGAGGGCTAGAAAGCACAGTATTGAGAAAGAAAAGTTCAAAAGAACGAAAGCACTGTGGAAAGGTAAAACTGGTTCTATTTTTGAAACTCCAAGCAGTGCAGAGAAGTTTTTCACATGGACAGTCCCAACAATAAAGGAAGTCAAATTTGTCAGAGTAATAAATACTCAATTGAGAGCTAATAACAGGAGACTTAAATATCAAGTGGAAGACTTGGAGTAGCAGCTGAAATTGACTCAGGATAAGTTAAATAACAAAGGTGTTAAAATGACAATCATTAAAGAGTCAAAAGCTAAATTAAGTGAAAATGAAGAAAGGACCTCATGAAGGCTGAAATGACTGTGTTTTCAGTTCATATGACTTTTTGATATGATGGAATTAGTTTATTTTGACTTTTGGTACATTTTCAATTTTCATTTTAGAAATTTTTTAACAAAACTACTCACTTAGCAGTTTCGTAGCGCAAACAATGTAAAAAGGGAGAAAAGTGCTACAAAACTACTGTAGCATTTTTTTCTTTCCCTTTTCAATCAAATTTTGTGGGGTAAAAACATGAATTAAGAACTAAAAACACTGAGGAGAATGTATTTAAAGATAATTAAGTTAGTTTTTGAGGAAAGAGGTCAAGATTTTGAAGAAAAAAGGGTAAAAGAGAAGCGCTACGAAAGGCGCTACGAAACTGTGTTGTTTTCGTAGCACAGTCTATTTTAGTCTATTTGAACAGTTTGGAGATGGTTTTGGACAACTGTAGCTTAAGGAGGAGGTTTTTCATGTGTTAATTCAATTTCTAACAGCTAAGGAGCTTGAAATAATGAAGTTCATGGTGGTCAGAATGTTTCAAGAGTGTAAAGGATCCTATGCCTAGAAAACATGGGATTGTTTCCTAATTTGATGGAGGTCGGCATTATCGTCATAAAGATTTGAAACTTATCATCCAGATTCGACCATGTGTGAATACACTTGGAAAATGATGTTATTTAGTTTAGATAAGTTTGTTATGGATAGAGATAAGGAGTTTGAATCCTATTTGTAATAGGACTGTTTATTAGATCAACTGTATTTTTGTAATAAATACCATGTCATATGGTTGTGCAAGGTTTCAAGAGTCAGGAATTCGATGTATCTAGCACAAGATAAGATTATATAATTTTTTAAATGGTCTATAAAGGACAAAGAAGTTGAATGTACAGGGGTTGGACATTTTTTGGCAAAAGACTATGCTTATTGTAATTGACTGGTTTTCTGCTAATACAAAGATTTCTACTTAGCCAACTTGAGATTCAGAAGGAGTTCTAGTGTTTTCTTGTTCTAATTACATCTTTTATTATCCTATTGCATTGGTGTTTGTCTATGCTACTCAGAATTTATCTTTGATGCTCTGAATTCCTATATAGATAAACTGACTGTGTTTTTTACAGTTTCACATGTGTACCTCTTGACTAAAACTATGATGTGCCTCAACTTCCATGTTAAGTAGATTTATTGGTTTACTGAAACTATTTTGACTCCATAAGCCCAATGTGTACTTTCTGATGTGATTTTAAACCTACATTTATCATCTATCTGATTATTACCCCCACATAGAGTTAGCCATCTATATTTTCATCAAAAATCATTAACCCTTTGAGAGAGCCCTCTCAGGTTGAGGAGGCTAAGCCTCAATCAAAAGAATGGTTTGAAATAGTTACATGAGATTGATTTGATTAGCAGCCTGTCAGGTCCAATTTTGTGATAACATTTTGGTGCGTCTGCCGGGAGCCTGAAGATTATATTTTCCTGAAATTTTGAAGCTGAACTTCTGAGGGTAGCAGGAGCTCAGAAAGCTTTTGGAGGCTGCATCTACCTTGGTGACTCCATTCAAAATTTATATGATCATAGGTGGCTTCGAGAAGGAGATACACAAGGAGTAATCCTGACCCAGATCCACCTACCATCGTGGATAATCCAAACATCATTTCTAGAGGCAGTCAAGGAATTTTTTAAATATCAGGTACTCCATCACATTCGAAATCCTTGTCCTCTAAAATTTTAAGAAGTCTTGAAGATAAAAGAGTTGATGATAAAATTCAAGAGGTTTAGTTTAGATCAGAAAGTGGAAAAGAGCTAGCTGAAATTGTCTTAGACTTGCATAAAAGAGGTATTGATACCTCAGCTCTAGTAACACAGGAAGACAAAGAAGAGTTTTTGGGAAGCTCTTACTTCTGAGTTGTTGTTGGGAAAAGAGTCTTTAGAAAAATTACAAGAGCTTAATCCTTTTGAAGTCTTGTTTAAAAGAAAAGTTGTTTTACCTCTTCCAAATTGGAGTTCAATTTTTAGTGGACCACGAAGACCAAACAATCCTCCTCATAGTAGTTTTTCATCCTATATTTATACCATCCCTAAAGCTACTACAGTCCCTTTAACCATGGTTGGAAATATAACTTCTCCACCTGCTGCACCTACTAGATATTCCCCTCTTGTTCTTCCAACTGTCTTACATGACCTCCCAATAAAATATGTTGCTAGAATCAAAACTTGGGGAAGTGATGAAGACATTACGGTAGAAAAACATGTGGACCAATTTAATGATTTTATAGACAGGGAGGAGGTGGATGGAGAAGATGTTAAGTTGAGGTTATTTTCTCAGAGTTTTACTGGTGAAGTTATGAAGTTATATAAATCCCTTACTCTGGGAAGTATTCATAATTGGAATGAGTTTGAAGATAATTTTATGAGAAAATGGGGAAATATAACTAATCCAGTACAATCCCTCACCGAGTATACCAATTTGAAAATATCTGTTGGTGAATCTATTCAAAACTTTTCAAAAAGGTTTAATAAGGTGTATGAATCTCTTCCTGCCCATTTGAAACCACCACAAGCTTTAGCTCAGATGAGATATGCTAAAGCTTTTGACTATGAGTTTTCTATACTACTGAGAGAAAGAGAATCCCCTTCACTTTCTGAAATTCAAAATGATGCAGTGAAGGTGGAGGTTAATTTGATAGAAGCTAAAAAGTCAAAAATGGGTAAGACTAAGGTGAAAGAAGAAGAGAAGCCTTCCTCCTCTACCTCTCAGGATAAGCTAGATTCAATGATGAAAAGAATGGAAAAGTTGATGGATAGATTGGCCCTTGGGAATACCTCTGCTCCTCCTGCACAACATGAACCTCAATTTAGAAACCCTCAGTTCAGGAGACCTCAGAATCAAAAAATACCAAGGGAAAACAGAAATTAGCAGCCTGATCCTCCAGTGAGACCTCCTTTCCAAAAAAACTTGGTTGATGAAGAAGATGATCTTGAAATTCTTGAAGAGTATATTCAATGTTTAGATATATAAATGTCTAGAATTTTCTTGAATAAAGAAAAACATGATCAATCAGACCAAAGAAATCATGGAGAGGAAACATTAGATTATCTAAAGGGGTATCAACATGCTATTTTTGAGATGCAAAAACAATACAATATCAGAAATAGAAATGTGCCTATCATTGCAAACAAAACACAACCTAAGAAAGATACACCTAAGGTTGCTGATGGTAAGAAAGATGCTCCTAAGGTCGCTGAAGGTAAGAAAGATACACCAGATCTTCCTCCTATCAAAGAAGTTGAAAAATCTGTTTCTGTTTTTAGCCTTGAGAATGAAATTTCTAAGATTAAAATATCAGTCCCTTTTAGTGAGATTCTCAAGGTAAATTAATATAGAAGTAGGATTGTTAAAATGTTGAATTCACAACCAGGAGCTTTTGATATCTTGAATGTACTAGAAGATCATTCAACCATATATTTGGGTCCAAGAATAGAAGATGAACAGAATAAAGAGGTGCCTCCTTTTTATGTGAGCCTTAGCATTAATGACATGACATTGCATAATGATATGTTGGATTCAGGGGCCTCTCACAATATTATTCATAAAGTAATCATGGAAAGAATGGGGTTAGAAATAACTAGGCCATATAAAGACTTGTTTTATTTCGATTCGAAAAGAGTTCAATGCATTGGCTTAATTAAGGATGTTGTTGTTGGTCTAACGCAAGTTCTTGCTAAGACTGTGGGCATGGACATCATGGTAGCAGAAATTCCACCAAATTTTGGTATTATATTATCAAGGTCATGGGCAGCGAAAATCAAAGTTACAATGCATATGGACCTTAATTATGCCACCATTCCTATTTTTGGTGAGAAAAGAAGACTGTATCGAGAGACAAGAATGGCCTACATGGTGAGGAGGAAAGACAAACCCCAAATTTTTCCAATTTATGCTCTTGATACTGAACTTGGTTCTGCTATTCTTTTCAATGAGTTGACTAATGAATCAGAAGAGGAGAGGAAAGAAGAAAATCAGAGTTCTAAAATTCAACAGTATGAAAATCAGCAAATAGAAGATCAACAAGTTAGCGATAAGGAGGTGGAAGGTTGGTGGCCATTGAATTTTGATGGATCAGCAGGCAGAGAAGGAGCAGGAGTAGGGATTTGGATCACAAGTCCAATTGATGAGAGTAATTTCTTTTCCCATAAATTGAACTTTGATTGTACGAATAACATGGCTGAGTATGAATCCTTGATTTTGGGCTTAGAGGTTTTGAAAAGAATGAATGCTCAAAACATTTATGTTTTTGGAGTGTTAGCCATCAGTATTTTTTACATGTTAGTGATGACTATATCTACAGCTAAGTTTTATAGAAACTAATTTACTTATGTCAATATGTCATCTAGAAAACCCTCCTAAAACTCTTTTTGCCTTTCTACTTTTCAGTCCACCCATGTCAAAATCAAAACCTCATTATCCCTATCCTATCTAGCTTCAGCCCTACCGGTCTGCCCATCAGCTTTAAAAGGCAAATCCAAATCTGTTTCAAAAGTATCCCCTATGTTAGGAAGTGGCGCTTTAAGGCATTTTACCCTTGGCAATAATCAAAAGCCAAAAAAGCCTCCATCTACTACATACCAACCATGATTGACTTCCCACTCTACAAATGAAATTGACAACATCTCTAAGTCGCGCCACTTACACCCCTAGGCCTCAGCACTGCACAAACCACAGTCTCAAGCTGATTATTAGGTATTTCACAGTGTTTTATGGATTCTGCAAATAACAGGAAATATAACTTCATCTCAGGAGAAAATTCTTGAATCTACAGTTAGAGGAACAACTGCTTCTAAATGTATCATGAGCCTGAGATATGTCTGCAAAACAGAAAGTCACTCATCAAGACCTTGCAGTTTTCCTTCCAGCATGAAAATCACAGTAAGAAAAGGACACCACTGTCTCAGCAAACTGGTAAATTGTCATGGCCCAGAACCTCCTTCATTTACAAGCAGAGGGTTAGGGCGCCTCCTTCATCTACAAGCAGAGGGCGCTGGCCAGTATTGACTTAAAGGATTGCAAAAGCCCAGGTCTGCCTTTTACTGAACAGTGAAACAACAACTCCAGGTTTTCTGAGCGAGTGATGATCATAACAGGGATAGAGCCTGAAATATGCAAGTTCAAAGGAAAACAGAGTTTGGTCTGATAAAGGAGGTCATTTGAAGTTTTCAAATTATGTGAATTGTTAAACTTTAGAAAGGCAGGTCATTAGTAAAAATTCCAATCATAAGCAGCCTGCTTGTCCACAAGATCAAATTGAAGAGGCGCTGACAAAACATGTCATTACACAGGCAGAAGGAAAGGTGTTTTGTTTTTCAAAAGGCACTGACCTCCATAGTCACAGAGACTATCCTTCAAATAATTTGTCATGAGATAACCAAAACAAATGATGACATTTCAGTCACCCTCAGAGCAGTACAGTGAGACAATGACATTTTGGCTAGGGTTTTTCTGAAGCATAGTGGTGATTGCAAGCAGAGGTGACAGTATTGATGTTCTTTTTAAGTTGGTTGCTTACCATCATAATCCAAGCAAATCCTTGTCATGCAGCATTATCAAATAATCTCCAGATACTTTGCTCAGTAAAGGGCCTCCTCCATTTATGAGCAGATGGCCAAAGCATTGCAGGTTGTTGAAAACTGATTGATCTAAAGTGCAGTGGAAAGATACAAAGAAAGTAAATAGAAGTCATTGCACAGGTAAAATATAGGGTTTATGATTCAAAAGTATTGTTTTTCCTATGGAAATGTCTGTCAAATTATACCTATAGTGGACAGGAGACAATATTGATTATATGCAGGTCATTGATACAAAAAGGGCGGTTTCCTTAGAGGAAGAGGCCACACAGTCACCTCACTGTCCCATGCCAAGAAGTCTAAAGGGAGCTTCTTTTGAGTTAACAGAGAAATATAGTATGAAAGCATGCAACCAAAAGATGACACTTACAGTCCAGGGAGAAGCTTACAAATCGCCTGGAAGCAGCAATTATCAAACAAATTGGAAAAACACAGGCCATCTTCTGTTAAATGACAAAACAGTTGTCAAGGCTTTTCAAAATGCTCTTTGACACATTCTGAGTGATTTTCTTTAAATTATCACCAAGAAGGTAAAACCGTCGACAAAGTTGAGCTATGGAATGGTTCTATTACAAAAAGGTCAATGCACTGGTCAAAGCAAAATGATAATTGTTTCCAAGAGACCTGTTCTTCTTGCTTCATGATTTCCTCCTTTCAGAATATACATCACAATTAATGGGAGGCATTTCAGGTTTAACTCCCAGGATGGACATGGTGAATAAGTATACCAGTTTATGTATAGGCAAAGAAGTTGTTTTCATGGACAGTCAGTGTTATAGATAGTTTGAAACAAAACAAGTTTCCAGTATTCAATAAACAGAGTTTTGGTATAATGTGTTGTCAAGCAGAGGAATGTAGTAAGAAGTGTCCTTCTTGAAAGATCATAGCAAGCTACGAGAAACTGCAGCAAACTTGGCATCCACAGTAGGTAAAGGTCTGAAAGATAGAGAAATAACATAGAAATTTGTCAAAGCAAATTGACAAGGCAAAACCTACCCTTTCGAAATTAAGCGGTTCTCGGGGTTTTTTCAGGTTTTGAAAGGGGTTACTCTACTTCATAAATATACGACATCATTGAACACGGTGGCAGCCAGAGATGGCATAAAGGTTATTGAGTCATTTTCAAAGTTTGAAGTTCGGTCGCCTATGATTCCGAGTTGAAATTACGCCAAGGAGTATTGTGAAGAAGGGTTAAAAAGACTGTTTTCACCTTACAAAACCCAACCGAGAGTTCATATTACATTTAAAATTATTGACCGTTGGGAGTTTGTTAAGTCGAGGGGGAATGTGCACTTTTAAAAATCACAAGTAAAATTTTCCTCCATGTTCTCAGCACCACAGCAAAGAAGACCGGAGCAAGCTTTAGCATTCTGCACATAGTTTCAGGGTTGAGCAATCGCGCGACGGGCCTGGAAAACCGCACGACGCGCCTGGGGGCGATTTTACAAAGGCATCTCGTGTACGCGCGACGCGCCTGTACAGTTGCGCGACGCGCCTGTACACGCCCGACTGCCCGACCCGACAAGGCCGCCCGTTGGTAAATTGCGCGACGCCCTTTCACCACAAAGTGCCGCTCAGTTTCTTTGACCTCCAACGCGTTTTCAGAAGTGAATACAAAGCTGCTCCAAGCCTCTCCAAGGATCTTCCAACGATTTCAAAGAGGTATTTTGAAATTTGCCTTTGAAATCTTCGAAATTTTCCAAGGTGATAAAGGTGGTTTTTGCATGAGCATATCTGTTGAAATGACATTGTTATCGTTGAAGTTCATCAAAAATAAACCCTGTTTGTTTGGGATTTCCCACTGACCTCTGCTAACACTTCAAATGCCTTTCAAAAATCTGCCATCTTATCCTATGGACAGAAAACCCTGACTGTGTTTGTTGGATTTTCATAGACATTTGAGAAACTGGTTTTCCAAAGTGTGGAGGAATTTTCCCAAGGAAGACTAGTATGCTAGTTTAAAAGAAGTCTTTACTGTTGAAGGCAACAGAGCATTGATTACCCTACTCAATCACCGAAAGACAATATTCTCTGTATACTCTGTACTGTGTTCTGTTCTTTAAAACCTCAATGCCAAGTGGATTTTCAGAGGTCATAAAGGCTTTCTCCCAAAGATGACTGATATTCCACATTGAAAAGGGTCTTGATTATTGTGAAAAAGGGAATCTCTCACAGCCTTTGCTCAAATATTTTGGAGCTTTTAAAAAACCCTGTTATCTCTGCTTTAAATATGAATCTGACTGTATACTCACATCAAGGTTAAAATTATGAGCATGTTTTTTGTTTTAAAAGTGACATGCATAGAGAACAATGAAATTACAGTGGGAGAAAGGGTTATTGGTCAAGAAGAAACTTATAGGTTGAAGCTCCGGAGGAAGGTTGTTCACACTACTCATAAAGAGACAGTATTCACTTTATTGTTGGTTGACTGCCTTGTGTTGTTCAAATCTTATTGACAAGTTGCTATCCATCCAAGCAGAGGTTTTTCTAACATAACCAGAGGGTTACATTCATAAGGAGCCATTGATTGTTTTGAAAGGAGAAAACTCACATAACCTCTGCCTAAAAACTTTGGAGTCTTTCAAACTCTGTCATCTTTGCTCAGGACTGTTACAGTGACTGCTTAAATAGCACCAAGGGTTGATTTCACATATGCAAGTTAGTTCAATATTGTCACACTTATACAGGGCAGAGTTTTTTTTTATTGCAAAATTTACTATGGAAAGGAGTAAGAGGTATTGAGTGACATCTTAAAACTCACAAGAACAGGGTGATCAAAGCACTTCTCACAGCAAACCCCTTCTAGCAGTCTGCCCTTATTTTCACTATATTATATCATATTGAAAAATTGTTTACTGAGATATTTTCAAGGTGTAGGGCCACTTTCTGAAGAGCAGGGTTTTAATGATTGATTTTTGCCTTGGAGACACAAATACAAGTGTGTTGATTGGCCTCTAACAAACTCACAAGAAGAATGATTTCTTAACACTGTATACAGGAAATTTACACAGCGATCTGTCTCATCTTTACTATATGGTGTCCTATTGAGGAATCTGCCTGGCTGAGGTACACTCAAAGGTAGAAGGCTAGTTTTAAGAGAACAGGAGGTTGTGTATTACAAAGACACTTGTTGCAAACCATCCACCTCACATTGTCTCTCTGTCAAAGCAGTCAAGTGACACAGTTTGATTCCAGCAGGGCATTTTTACACACAGTGAAGGCAGTTTACCTCTTCCAAAGCATTTTTAGGTCAGAATGCCTCCAAGGCAAGACAACAGGAGCGGTCCACATAAAAGATATGAGCCCATCTCTACAGAAGATATTAATGCTCATCCATCTGTACTTTTCAACTTCCATGAAGTAGGCTGCCTTGATTTCTGCCAGAAGATAGAAGAAGTCAAGAGTTTTTCACCATTAACACACTTGTGCGCCCTGAGATTCAAAGAAAAACACTTCCAAGTGGCGGGTCTTGATTTCAAAATTTCTCCAAGGTATGTGTCCAAGGCCACCAAGATCCCGTATCATGGCGAAAAATGGTTTAAACAAGCTCATCTTGACTTAGAGGATTACAAACCTTTCATCAAGCCTGAACATAGAGAGGCTGTCACTGCTATCTTCCCTTTTTCATATCTCCTTGACAGCTATGCTCCGCTTATGAAAGTCATCATGAAATATTTCACTTGTGAAGGGAGGTTTAATCGAATTTATGCCTACCATGTCCGATTATTGATGCATTTTACCAGAAGCAGGCAACTAAACCTCCCTTACTTTTTGTTCAAGAGCATAGAGAAGATGGCATCTACTGTCCAGAAGAAGGCCCCACCTCTGCAAATCCCTTCCCTTTTTCATCATTCTTTGATCAATATTATCTTCCTGCACTAGCTAGAGAAGAAAGAGGTGTCATGGGATTTATTCATCAGCCATCCAGATTTTGCTACTGTTCCTCCTGCCCATATTTCTCCTACTCAGCCTGTCCATCGCCCAGTGCCTTTGTCCAGTAGGCCTACTCTTAGAAGGCTCAGGATGTCTACAGGACAGTCAAGTCAACAAGAGGAAAGAGATGAGCAGCAGCAGTTAGATGATGAGGAACAGCAGTAAATAGAAAGTGAAGGATAGCAGGTCCAAGATGAAGGACAGCAGGTACAGATTGATGAACAGCAGCAGGTACAAATTGAGGAACAGCAGCAGGTGCAAGATGAAGAACAGCAAGTTGGGCAGGAAATTGAGACACCTTTTGAGCCACAAATTGAACAAGGCATTGATGAAGAGCAGCAAGCTAATATTGGCGAACAGGGGCAGCCAAGTGAACAGCCAAAAGAAGATATCCACCAGCCTCAAGAAGAGCAGCAAGTTCAGGAAGATGTTAAAGGTAAATCAGTTGTGCTTCCTCCTCTCAAAGTAACAAAGCTCAGCACAACAAGGAAAAGAGGGACTAAAGCTGCCACCCTAACAGTGACAAAGATTGTTCCTAGCAAGAGGAAATTGCCCAAAAAGACACCTTCTAGCATGCCAAGGAGGAAAAGCGCCAGATTGGCTTTCAAAGGTAAAAGAAAAGTTGGGGAAAGTACAAAGCATGGAGGTGAATTAGCTATTATCCCTATCCAAAGCGATGATAGTGACAATGAGGCCCGCCTTCTTGAAAATATATTAATCCATAAGGAAGGGCAAATTGAGGCATTAGAGCAAGATCTTCAAAGGGCAAGGAATTTCAACCACTTCTTGGAGATTGAAAACAAACAAATGAATGTGCACACAGCTGTTCATGAGGCACGGGCGATTAAGTATAAGAAAGAGGCAGCTAAGGCGCAAGCAAGAATTGAAGAGCTCATTGGTGAGTTTGATGATGAAGAGGAGGAAGACCAGCCTAGGCGGAAGAGGCCTAGGACCATCGGGCTTAAAAGAGCCTTGGAAAAGAAGAGAGCAGAAGAGCAAGCCCAGCTCCAAGCCTTTCCTCTCACTGCACTCCTTGAGCAGGAAATTGAGGAAAACAAAGAGGCTTGGCTTGAAAGAGCTAACAAACATTTGGAAATGAAGCTTGAGAGGGCGAATAGAGATTTAGAGCTACAGAGGAAGAGGACACACCACTTCCAAAAGCTGAATCAGTTTGCCCGGTGCAAACTAAAGGCAGCACAAGAGAAATTGAAGAAGGTAAAGGGGAAGTGCCTAGCACAGAAAGAAGGGAAAAAAATATCAGCCCTTGATATTTTGACCTCAGCTTCGGAGCATGTTGCTATGGACCCTTGAGGGTCATGCATGCCAATTTTGGGCCTTTTTCGGCAACTTTTTGTTTTTTGGCATTTTTTGGGTTTTTGGCCGAAAACTCATAATTTCGCCATTTCAGTTTGATGAGTTGTCAAGGGAGGAGGATGATACCGATGGATGGCATAATTCCATGAGCAGGTCTCCAGCGATTTTCAGAGAATTTGGAGATCATTCGCCCCCTCAAATTGGCGAAAAATGCCCTCTTTTTGCACATTCTGCCCGCCATATCAGCAGTCTGCTATTTCCTGGTTTTTTATACACAGGTACAGTTTTGGATGACTTCCAGGCCTCAGATTGAGATGGTTTCAGTTGTGCCGGAAAGTAGACACAGAGAGATTTCCAACGAGCCATCATGAGCCTCATTTTGACATCGGGAAGGCTGCCTATTGCCTCCAGCAAGTTAGGGGACCCTTTTCAGGCATAAATATGAAGTATTTTTGTAATTTTTGAACCTCAAAAATCTGCTTTTTCCAAATGTGCGTTTATCTATTTTTATACTTGGGAAATGATGTAAAGTCAATATAATTTCCATTTTTAGCAGTTTTTTAGATATTTTATGGGATATTTTGTGCCTTGGGCTTTGCAAAGCCTCAAGGACAAGTTTAGATATTTTGACTTGGCCAATGGGATAGCTAGTTGCTCCATGAGGTTTTCCTCCCTCAAGCCTATTTATTCCATGGGTTTCATTGTAAATGAGAGGCTGAACTTGAGAGAAGAATTAATACATTGGTCATATGAGCTTTGAAGAACAAACTTGTGTTATGATTTTTGGACTGCCTCTTGGATGCTTTTGAGGAATGATGAAGGATTGTTGATGGATTCCATGACATGGTAGAATGGTATAGTTTTTCTTTCTTTGTTGTTGTCTTCTAGTTTTCATTCATGATACATGCTTCTTGCTGCTATAGATCAGTAAAGATTAGTTTTGAGATATGCCCATGGAGGCACCTCAAAATTCCTGAATCTTCATAGCTTGATGTTTTCTTCTTCCTTAGTTATGCTAAAGAATTCTTAACTGCTCTTTAGTAACTTAAGGATAATGTTTGCTAGTTTTATTTACAAGTTCTATGCATGTTGAGTAGGATGTATGGTGTGCCCTACCTACCTATAAGTTGTCCATAGTTCTGTCCATAAAACTTTCTCTTTGATTGATTTGTTGATCATCTTGTTGAACCAAGGAGGCCTAGTCCCGATCTAGCCCTTTGCCTAAAACTATGAAAGCTTGTTTGTCAAAGTGCCCAATGACTTAGAGACTATGTTTAGGCGTTTCGGCATAGTTTATGAGTTGTTAGTTTGTCTTATGTGTTTTTCCCCAAAGTCTGATAGCCATTTCCCGAAGTTAGAGGGTCTTATACCTCTATGTATGGCTGGAATGTTTGATTTCTATGTATTAATTAGCTCATAGTTACATTTAACATGATTAATGGCTTGCTATAAAATGTTTATGTCTGCTATCAACTAGTTATACTTGAAATCCCTTTGTCTTTCACTAACTTGTTGTCCATTTAACCCATTTTGCCCAAAGATCCCTTCTACCGTGAATCAAATCGGCCCTACAGCAGCCTTACATCATCACCTCATAGCTTCCTTGACCTGTTTGACCCCATAGCCCAATCTATCTACATCTTGTTATCCAGTTTATGTCTTTGATCAGTTTTATCCCTTACGAACTTAAAAAACCCCAAAAAATCAAAAACTCACTTCATAACTAGCCTAATATCAGAACACCATAAACAAACACACCGATATCTTTTGCATATAATAGAGAGAGCCCTCTCTGAGTCCAGGAAGGCTAGGTCCTTGGGCTCCAAAGCTTGGTTTGATGTTACATCGTCATTTGGCTCGCCAATCGGCCAAATCACGGGAACCTAACATAATGGCGATCACGGTGGGACTTTGAGTTAGTGACAATCTAAGGACACCTTAGAACTCTAGAAGTCCCTTATTTTCAAGAATACCTACCAGTGAGCCACCTCATCGCCACCCTAACATAATGGCGATCACGGTGGGACCTACTGAGTACATGATAGTCTAGCAAACTCTTATAGACTCTTTTGTCCTTTAGATACCATAAACAAGCAAGCAGTCCATAGATCCATTTGAAGTAAACTCTTTTTGTTCTCATCACCCTAGCAAAGTGTTGAAACAAGTCTAGGATACTTTGAACCATAGGCTGCACATAAAACTCAGAAAAAACCACAAAAAATACTCCTTTAGATTGGTTTTTGACAGTACTGGTGGTGGACCATACAAGTATATCTCAAAACAACTGATAATCCACCTGGCGACTCCACTAAACTCTAGTAAGCCTTACTATTTTACCAAGCTCCAGGCTACTATCTGATAGACCTATCCCATCGCTCACTAACATAGCGGGAGATGGTGGGACACTGAGTACATAATATTCCAGCAAACTCTTATAGACTCTTTGGTCCTTTAGGTACCATAAACAAGCAAGCAGTCCATAGACCCATTTTTTAGAGTAAACTCTTTTTGTTCTCATCGCCCTAGCAAAGTGTTGAAACAAGTCTAGGATACTTTAACAAACCACAGGCTGCACATAAAACTCAAAAAATCCAAAAACATTCTCAGATTAGTTACTGGTGGTGGACCATAGCTATCTTCACAAAAACAACCCATTTCCACCTGGCGACTCCACTAATCCATCCCTTTTATTTTTGACCATCCTTCACCTTAGTAAAGCTTTAGAAAAACCACTCATCCAGAACATTAACCAGTACCATTCTCTCTAAACCCTGGATCTAAATTCTGGCTTCACGAAGAATCAATACCAGAGCTCATCCAGACCCAAATCCCCCTATCATAGTAGATGACCCAGAGAAGATTCTGTGGCAAGCTTCCGAAACTGATCATCTAGCTACTGGTAGATCCATCCATAGAACAAGATCTGTACCTAAACATCGCACTATCCTACTAGATTCACCTTTGGAACTAGAGTCATCATAAACTCTTCCCAGGAGCAAATCATTTAGTAAGATAAACTCTGACGATCTTGAACCCCTAAGCCCACCACAGAGTCCTATTAGAGAAGCTTCACCCACCACTCCTCCTGATTTCCAGCTTCTTTATCAATTTGGCTCCTATCATCCCAGATCTGCTCAAAACCAGATCACTAGTCCAAGTTCATCCGCCACACCTGGTCAAACCACCACTGTTCAAACCACCTCATCTCAGCCTACTAGTCCTCATCTTGTACATCATCCATTAGCTCCAGTCATGGCAGCCTGGTATGCACCTTTGGTGTTGCCACCGCCTTTAGCTCCTCTCCCAAACAAATATCAAGACAAGATCCCACACTTTACTGGAGAAGACACCACCACACCTCAACAGCACATAAGTAGGATGAATGATGCTTATGAATACCTAGAGGTACAAGACGAGACTGTCAGAATGAGAATATTCGCACAAAGTCTTGGTGGTGAACCCAAAGCATGGTTCAAAAGCTTAACTCCGAACAGTATCCATGATATCCCAGAACTACATCAAGTCTTTAGAAATAGGTGGGAAATCCGAAGAAACCCCATTCAAATCCTGTCAGAATATAACAACCTAAAGCGGGAAAATGGGGAAAGTGTCCAAGCTTACTGTACTAGGTTCAACCGTGTATATAACTCCCTCCCACCTCATTTCAAACCCCCACTTGGTCTAGCCTTGGAAAAATTCCCCGAGGGTTTCGATCCGGACATGACATATCACCTGAGAGATAAGGATCCCCCTACCTTAGAGGAAATGCAACAAATAGCCATAAAAGCAGATGCCAACTTAGCTGAAAAAAGAGCTAGGACTAGATCGGAAAGAAAGGTCACCTATAAGGATGAGGGCCCCACTTCATCACCTTCCCTAGATCCAAGAATAGATGACTTAGTCAAATCCATGGCCAAAATGTGGGAAAAGATAAATGAAAAGGCGCCTATTAGGGACAACCAGCCAAACCCTCCAAACAGAAACCGAAACCAAAACTTTAGGAGGGAACAACCTCAAAACAGACCAAGGGAAAATGACCAACAGATTAGGCCACCATTCAATGAAAACTATGTGGAAGAGGATGATAGGGACTCAGAACCTCTTGATGACCATCATTTAAATCTTGTAGGGTCTGATAATGAGAGTGAGGTGTACCTCACAGAAGAAGAACAAGCGTTCTTTTCTCCTGATCAGGATGAGACCAACTATGAAGATCCCGATGACCCCGCCATAGAGTTCCAAAATGCTATTATAGAAGCCCACAGGCAATATGACCTTAGAAGCAAAAGAAACCAAGATAATGTCAAGAAAGGTAACTCTGATACTGCTAAAGCCCCAGATACCATCCTTAAGAAAGCATCAAGCAGTGACAAAATCAAGGTTGAGAAGACTGACCAAAGCAAAGCTAAAGTTATCCAGACTAGTCCTCTCTCGGATACTCCTGGTACTTCTACAAAAGTCACCGAAACTACTATGGCAAACAAAATCCCAAAACAAAGTCAACAAACTTAGAACATAGACAAGGTCGTGGCTGAAAAAACTGAAACAAACATATCTAAAATTCAGCTACCTTTCAGCTTTGAAGGCGAAATCGCCAAGATTAAGATCACCATGCCTCTTACTGAACTCATTGCCCAAAACTCTTATAAATCCCAAGTACTAAAAGTCTTGAATCTAGGGAATGATGCAAACACTGTTAATCTCACTGATGACACTCCTGAGGTATTGTTTGGTCCAAAGGTAGAGGGAAAATTCCAAGAGGGAACTACTCTTCCATTCTACATTAGCCTAAACATCCACGACCAAATCCTCCACAATGCCATGCTAGACTCCGGCGCCTCGCATAATCTTATGCTGAAGGTAGTAATGGAAAGACTAGGCCTGGAAATCACAAGACCATACAAAGACTTGTATTCATTTGATTCAAGTAGAGTCCAATGCCTGGGTTTGATCAAAGACCTTTGTTTTAGTCTGGCCCAAATACCCGCGAAACACCTAATCATGGATATAGTGGTGGCAGACATTCCTCCCAAGTACGGGATGCTTCTATCCAGATCTTGGGGAGCCAAACTCCAAGGGAATATCCAACTGGACATGTCATATGCCACCATTCCTGTGTTTGGCCAGACCAGAATACTCTACCGCGAATCACACATGAAATATATGATTAGCAGTCAAGATAGGCTAGACAACATTCCAATGTGTTCCTTGCGTTCCGACCTGAACTCTTTCATTATGCATATTGATGAAAACATGGAGGAAGAGTCAGAGGAAACTGATGTAGACTTAGATCCACCACATCAGCTGTCCCTGGTGCCTTATGATGAACTAGACACTCAAAACTACCATGATCATGAACAGTTGTGTCTTGAGGAAAGTAAGTTTTCCCTTTCTGAAGTAGGATTAGAACAAGAAGCACACACTCTTATGTACTATCAAGCAAATTGCTCTAGTTTTAGTCAAACACCAGCAGTGACTTGTGGAAACTTCTTCCGGGTAAAGGCTTTAGAATACCTACACATCATAAACCTATTTGGAACCCGGGAGCAAGGGAGTTTAATGTTTCTACCATACCTCAAAGATTTACCATCATGTGACCCTCCTTCTGCAAATGAAACTTTGACCATAACCTCAGCATCTCAACATCTTGAGAAAATGCCAGATAAACTTCTTATGAGCAAGGATGACAGTTGCAATCCCAGCATACCTGAACTACTGAAATTGGCTCATATTCTGTCTTTTCATGAAGAACTTAGAAATGCTAAAATCAGAAAGCTCATGCAGAATACCAATTTCTACAGAAAAAGCAAGGGAAACTACTGTGTCAATACCTTCCCCTCAAAGAACAGCTTTGACAAGAGAAAACACAACAATCTGAAACAAACTGAAATAATCAGGGATAAAACAGATGGCCATAGAGTCTTCTTTGATTTTAGAAGTAATACTGCATATCCTTATAACAGAAAATATGCTTTTTCGACCCAAGACCATGATTTACCAAATAAAAGTGCTTTTAATCATGTGTTTTTGCAAGATGATGTTTCAGGTCATAAGGTTCCATTGCAATGTAGACAGCTTAAAGATTTTTTCAAGTTTGCGGGAGGTAGATCAGATTTCAAGTTCAAAATTGCAAAACCACCTAATGTCAGAAATCTGTTCATGAAGGCCATGTTCCCAGTTTTAAATTTCTTCATTTTTGCATACCTTGATGATGTCATTATCTATTTTAAGAATGACCAAGAATACATGCATTACTTGAGAAAAGCATACAGTAAGGAAAGGAGTGGAAATCAGATATTCAAAGAAGTACAAAGGGAAGATACCGGGCTATTCAGAGATTCTTGCATGAATCCCTATGTCATGTTAGAGAGAGAGAATTTCCCAAATTTTTCTTTTCAGGAGTTAAGTGGGCCAAGGGTGAGAGGAGATCCTTACGAGGATAAGATGCTTAAATTCCGTCATTTCCAAGATTTTTGAGTTTGGGACACTTTCATTCATTGTACATACCATTGTTTGAAATTTTGAAAAGATAGAAAAGTCAAAAACAGTAAAAGTCAGGAAAGTAAAAAACATTAAAAAACAGAAAAGAGGGCAAGTGAAGATAGAACAAAGGGCCCATGTTCCAAAAAATAGTCTTTCGGAAAGCGAGCAAGCTTAAATTCCGCTACTAGTACTTCAATGTCTTGTTCAGCTATCTAGCCTAATCATAGCTGAGCATGTTTAAATTTATTTGCTGATAAGTTAGTGAGTGCCAAGATAATCAACATTGTGTAAGATTGACTTATCACAGAGCTTAGATTAGGGAGAGATTCTGGTTCCACATGCCTAAAACAGAACCAAAGAGAGAAGCGAGGGATGAAAAACACATTGTACATCTTAGCCCTGCTTGTCTAAGTTTCCTTTTGTTGCAGAATAACATTTGTGTGCAGCTTGTCTTTTATGCCGCAAATGCATGACAAATCAGACTGCCTAATCCTGATTTGATCATTTTTAAATTTCACGTTGTAGATTAGAGAATGAAATCCTGTCAAACTGCTTAATCTTGACAGTTGATCTAGCATAGGTAGAGCAATGAAGGAGTTCATTAGTTTAATCTGAACTCCCGGCAGATATAAGAGTAGAAATAGATAGGTTCATTTTGCAAAAAGAAAAATGTACATTGTCAAAGGGCTGCTAGTTCAAATGCGCCAAAAAGAAGAAAAAATGTTAGGAAAGATAGTGGGGTAGGTAGAAGTATCATTGATGTTAATCATGCTGTCAATTTTTCAGAAATAACATCAAGAGAAGGGTAAATTTTGCGCCAATGGATAAAGGCACTGGTCTTCATAAGCCAAAGATCTGAATTCTGGACACCTCCTGACGAGGAGCTGCCCTCCCCAAATGGAGCCACTGTTAGCCATCAGTATTTTTTTAAGTGATGACTATATCCATAGCTGAGTTTTCTAGAAGCTGAAATCCATATGTCAATCTGTCATCTAGAAAACCCTCATAAAACTTTTTTCGCCCTTTTACTTTTCAGTCCGCCCTTGTCAAAGTTAAAATCCATTATCACTATTTTTCCTAAGCTTCAGCCCTACTGGTCTGCCCATCAGCTCTAAAAGAAAAATCCAAATCTGTTTCCAAAGTCTCCCCTATGTTAGGAAGTGACGCTTTAAGACATTTTACCCTTGGCGATCATCAAAAAGCCAAAAAGCCTCCATCTGTTACAGACCAACCATGACTGACCTTTCACTCTGCAAATAAAATTGACAAACAGCTCTAAGTCGCGCCACTTATACCCCTAGGTCTCAGCACTGCATAAACCACAGTCTCAAGCTGATTAGTAGGTGTTTCACAGTGTTTTATGGATTCTACAAAGACAGGAAATACAACTTCATCTCAGGAGAAAATTCTTGAATCTACAGTTAGAGGAACAGCTGCTTCTAAATGTATCATGAGCCTGAGATATGTCTGCAAAACAGAAAGTCAATCATCAAGACCTTGCAGTTTTCCTTCCAGTATGAAAATCACAGTAAGAAAAGGACACCACTGTCGCAGCAAACTGGTAAATGGTCATGGCCCAGAACCTCCTTCATTTACAAGCAGAGGGTTAGGGCGCCTCCTTCATCTACAAACAGAGGGCGCTGGCCAGTATTGACTTAAAGGATTGCAGAAGCCCAGGTTTGCCTTTTACTGAAAAATCAAACAACAACTTCAGGTTTTCTGAGTGAGTGATGATCATAACAGGGATTGAGTCTGAAGTATGCAAGTTCAAAGGAAAACAGAGTTTGGTCTGATAAAGGAGGTCATTTGAAGTTTTCAAATTATGTGAATTGTTAAACTTTAGAAAGGCAGGTCATTAGTAAAAATTCCAATCATAAGCAGCCTGCTTGTCCACAAGATCAAATTGAAGAGGCGCTGACAAAACATGTCATTACACAGGCAGAAGGAAAGGTGTTTTGTTTTTCAAAAGGCACTGACCTCCATAGCCACAGAGACTATCCTTCAAATAATTTGTCATGAGATGACCAAAACAAATGATGACATTTCAGTCACCCTCAGAGCAGTACAGTGAGACAATGACATTTTGGCTAGGGTTTTTCTGAAGCATAGTGGTGATTGCAAGCAGAGGTGACAGTATTGATGTTTTTTTAAAGTTGGTTGCTTACCATCATAATCCAAGCAAATCCTTGTCATGCAGCATTATCAAATAATCTCCAGATACTTTGCTCAGTAAAGGGCCTCCTCCATTTATGAGCAGATGGCCAAAGCATTGCAGGTTGTTGAAAAATGATTGATCTAAAGTGCAGTGGAAAGATATAAAGAAAGTAAATAGAAGTCATTGCACAGGTAAAAGATAGGGTTTATGATTCAAAAGTATTGTTTTTCCTATGGAAATGTCTGTCAAATTATACCTATAGTGGACAGGAGACAATATTGATTATATGCAGGTCATTGATACAAAAAGGGCAGTTTCCTTAGAGGAAGAGGCCACACAGTCACCTCACTTTCCCATGCCAAGAAGTCTAAAGGGAGCTCCTTTTGAGTTAACAAAGAAATATAGTATGAAAGCATGCAACCAAAAGATGACACTTACAGTCCAGGGAGAAGCTTACAAATCGCCTGGAAGCAGCAATTATCAAACAAATTGGAAGAACACAGGCCATCTCCTGTTAAATGACAAAACAGTTGTCAAGGCTTTTCAAAATGCTCTTTGACACATTCTGAGTGATTTTCTTTAAATTATCACCAAGAAGGTAAAACAGTGGACAAAGTTGAGCTATGGAATGGTTCTATTACAAAAAGGTCAATGCACTGGTCAAAGAAAAATGATAAGTGTTTCCAAGAGACCTGTTCTTCTTGCTTCATGATTTCCTCCTTTCAGAATATACATCACAATTAATGGGAGGCATTTCAGGTTTAATTCCCAGGATGGACATGGTGAATAAGTATACCAGTTTATGTATAGGCAAAGAAGTTATTTTCATGGACAGTCAGTGTTATGGATAGTTTGAAACAAAACAAGTTTCCAGTATTCAATAAACAGAGATGTGGTATAATGTGTTGTCAAGCAGAGGAATGTAGTAAGAAGTGTCCTTCTTGAAAGATCATAGCAAGCTACGAGAAACTGCAGCAAACTTGGCATCCACAGTAGGTAAAGGTCTGAAGAAGTAAATAACACCAAGGCTGTCAAAGCAAATTGACAAGGCAAAACCTACCCTTTCGGAAATTAAGCAGTTCTCAGGTTTTTTCTTGACAGTTTTAAAAGGGGGTTACTCTACATCATAAATATCACCAGCATCATTGAACACGGTGACAGAGATGGTATAAAGGTTATTGAGTCATTTTTCAAAGTTTGAAGTTCGGTCGCTTATGATTCCGAGTTGAAATTACGCCAAGGAGTATTGTGAAGAAGGGTTAAAAAGACTGTTTTCACCTTACAAAACCCAACCGAGAAGTTCATATTACATTTAAAATTATTGACCGTTGGGAGTTTGTTAAGTCGAGGGGGAATGTGCACTTTCAAAAATCACAAGTAAAATTTTCCTCCATGTTCTCAGCACCACAGCAAAGAAGACCGGAGCAAGCTTTAGCATTCTGCACACAGTTTCAGGGTTGAGCGATCGCGCGATGGGCCTGGAAAACCGTGCGACGCGCCTGGGGGCGATTTTACAAAGGCATCCCGTGTACGCGCGACGCGCCTGTACACGCCTGACTGCCCGACCCGACAAGGCCGCCCGTTGGTAAATTGCGCGACGCCCTTTCACCACAAAGTGCCGCTCAGTTTCTTTGACCTCCAACGCGTTTTCAGAAGTGAATACAAAGCTGCTCCAAGCCTCTCCAAGGATCTTCCAACGATTTCAAAGAGGTATTTTGAAATTTGCCTTTGAAATATTCAAAATTTTCCAAGGTGATAAAGGTGGTTTTTGCATGAGCATATCTGTTGAAACAACATTGTTATCGTTGAAGTTCATCAAAAATAAACCCTGTTTGTTTGGGATTTCCCACTGACCTCTGCCAACACTTCAAATGCCTTTCAAAAGATCTGCCATCTTATCCTATGGACAGAAAACCCTGACTGTGTTTGTTGGCTTTTCATAGACATTTGAGAAACTGGTTTTCCAAAGTGTGGAGGAATTTTCCCAAGGAAGACTAGTATGCTAGTTTAAAAGAAGTCTTTACTGTTGAAGGCAACAGAGCATTGATTACCCTACTCAATCACCGAAAGACAGTATTCTCTGTATACTCTGTGCTGTGTTCTGTTCTTTAAAACCTCACTGCCAAGTGGATTTTCAGAGGTCATAAAGGCTTTCTCCCAAAGATGACTGATATTCCACATTGAAAAGGGTCTTGATTATTGTGAAAAAGGGAATCTCTCATAGCCTTTGCTCAAATATTTTGGAGCTTTAAAAAAAAAACCCTGTTATCTCTGCTTTAAATATGAATCTGACTGTATACTCACATCAAGGTTAAAATTATGAGCACGTTTTTTGTTTAAAAAAGTGACATGCATAGAGAACAGTGAAATTACAGTGGGAGAAAGGGTTATTGGTCAAGCAGAAACTTATAGGTTGAAGCTCCGGAGGAAGGTTGTTCACACTACTCATAAAGAGACAATATTCACTGTATTGTTGGTTGACTGCCTTGTGTTGTTCAAAGCTTATTGACAAGTTGCTATCCATCCAAGCAGAGGTTTTTCTAACATAACCAGAGGGTTACATTCACAAGGAGCCATTGATTGTTTTGAAAGGAGAAAACTCACATAACCTCTGCCTAAAAACTTTGGAGTCTTTCAAACTCTGTCATCTTTGCTCAGGACTGTTACAGTGACTGCTTAAATAGCACTAAGGGTTGATTTCACATATACAAGTTAGTTCAATGTTGGCACACTTATACAGGGCAGATTTTTTTAATTATTGCAAAATTTACTATGGAAAGGAGTAAGAGGTATTGAGTGACATCTTAAAACTCACAAGAAAAGGGTGATCAAAGAACTTCTCACAGCAAACTCCTTCTAGCAGTCTGCCCTTCTTTTCACTATATTATATCATATTGAAAAATTGTTTACTGAGATATTTTCAAGGTGTAGGGCCACTTTCTGAAGAGCAGGGTTTTAATGATTGAGTTTTGTCTTGGAGACACAAATACAAGTGTGTTGATTGGCCTCTAACAAACTCACAAGAAGAATGATTTCTTAACACTGTATACAGGAAATATACACAGCAGTCTGTCTCATCTTTACTATATGGTGTCCTATTGAGGAATCTGCCTGGCTGAGGTACACTCAAAGGTAGAAGGCTAGTTTTAAGAGAACAGGAGGTTGTGTATTACAAAGACACTTGTTGCAAACCATCCACCTCACATTGTCTCTCTGTCAAAGCAGTAAAGTGACACAGTTTGATTCCAGCAGGGCATTTTTACACACAGTAAAGGCAGTTTACCTCTTCCAAAGCATTTTTAGGTCAGAATGCCTCCAAGGCAAGACAGCAGGAGCGGTCCACATAAAAGATATGAGCCCATCTCTACAGAAGATATTAATGCTCATCCATCTGTAATTTTCAACTTCCATGAAGTAGGTTGCCTTGATTTCTGCCAGAAGATAGAAGAAGTCAAGAGTTTTTCGCCATTAACACACTTGTGCGCCCTGAGATTCAAAGAAAAACACTTCCAAGTGGCGGGTATTGATTTCAAAATTTCTCCAAGGTATGTGTCCAAGGCCACCAAGATCTCGTATCATGGCGAAAAATGGTTTAAACAAGCTCATCTTGATTTAGAGGATTACAAACCTTTCATCAAGCCTGAACATAGAGAGGCTGTCACTGCTATTTTCCCTTTTTCATATCTCCTTGACAGCTATGCTCCGCTTATGAAAGCCATAATGAAATATTTCACTTGTGAAGGGAGGTTTAATCGAATTTATGCCTACCATGTCCGTTTATTGATGCATTTTACCAGAAGCAGGCAACTGAACCTCCCTTACTTTTTGTTCAAAAGCATAGAGAAAATGGCATCCACTGTCCAAAAGAAGGCCCCACCTTAGAAAATCCCTTCTCTTTTTCATCATTCTTTGATCAAGATTATCTTCCTATACCAGCTAGAGAAGAAAGAGGTTTTATGGGATTTATTCATCAGCCATCCAGATTTTGCCACTGTTCCTCCTGCCCATATTTCTCCTACTCAGCCTATCCATCACCCAGTACCTTTGTCTAGTAGGCCTACTCCTAGGAGGCTCAGAATGACTACTGGACAGCCTAGTCAACAAAAGGAAGGAGAGGGCAGTAAACAGCAGCAAGAAGAAAGGGTTGAGGGACAGCAGCAGATAGTTGATGAAGGACAGCAGGTCCATGATGAGGAATAGCAGCAGGTCCATGATGAGGGACAGCAACAAACAAGAAATGAAGAGCAGCAGTTACAAATTGAGGAGCAGCAGCAGACAGCAGTTGAGGAACAGCAGAAGATGCATGATGAAGAACAACAGGTTGGGAAGGAAGTTGAGTCACCTCTTGAGCCACAAAATGGACAAGACAGTGATGAAAAACAGCAAGCTAATGTTGGCGAACAAGGGTAGCCAAGTGAACAGCTAGGAGAAGATAGCCAGCAGCCAGTTCAAAAAGATGTCAAAGGTAAATCAGTTGTTACTACTCCTCTCAAAGTAACAAAGCTCAGCTCAGCAAGGAAAAGAGGGACTAAAGTTGCCACCCTAACAGTGACAAAGATTGTTCCTAGCAAGAGGAAATTGCCCAAAAAGACACCTTCTAGCATGCCAAGGAGGAAAAGCGCCAGATTGGCTTTCAAAGGTAAAAGCAAAATTGGAGAAAGTACAAAGCATGGAGGTGAATTAGCTATTATCCCTATCCAAAGCGATGATAGTGACAATGAGGCCCGCCTCCTTGAAAATCTCCTCATTCACAAGGAAGGGCAAATTGAGGTGTTACAAGAAGACCTTCAAAGGGCGAGGAATTTCAACCACTTCTTGGAAGTTGAAAACAAACAGATGAAGTTTCATGCAGCTATTCATGAGGCAAGGGCAATTAAGTATAAGAAAGAGGCAGAAAGGGCGCAAGCAAGAATTGAAGAGCTCATTGGTGAGTTTGATGATGAAGAGGAGGAAGACCAGCCTAGGCAAAAGAGGCCTAGGACCATCGAGCTTAGAAGAGCCTTGGAAAAGCAGAGAGCAGAAGAACAAGCCCATTTCCAGCTTTTCCTCTCACTGCCCTCCTTGAGCAAGAAATTGAGGAAAACAAAGAAGCATGGCTTGAGAGAGCTAACCAGCATTTGGAAATGAAGCTTGAGAGGGCGAACAGGGATCTTGAGCTGCAGAGGAAGAGGACACACCACTTCCAAAAGCTGAATCAGTTTGCCCGGCGCAAACTAAAGGCAGCACAAGAGAAGCTGAAGAAGGTAAAGGGGAAGCGCCTAGCACGGAAGGAAGGGAAAAGAATATTAGCCCTTGATATTTTGGCCTCAGCTTCGGAGCATGTTGCTATGGACCCTTGAGGGTCATGCATGCCAATTTTGGGCCTTTTTCAGCAACTTTTTGTTTTTTGGTATTTTTTGGGTTTTTGGCCGAAAACTCATAATTTCGCCATTTCAGTTTGATGAGTTGTCAAGGGAGGAGGATGATACTGATGGATGCCATAATTCCATGAGCAGGTCTCCAGCGATTTTCAAGGCATTTGGAGATCATTCGCCCCCTCAAATTGGCGAAAAATACCCTCTTTTTGCACATTCTGCCCGCCATATCAGCAGTCTGCTATTTTCTGGGTTTTTGCACGCAGGTACAGTTTTGGGGAACTTCTAGAGATTAGATTGAGGTGATTTCAGTTGCACCGGAAAGTAGACATAGAGAGCTTTCCAACGAGCTATCATAAGCCTCCTTTCGACACCAGGAAGGCTGCCAATTTCCTCCAGCAAGTCAGGGGACCTTTTTCAGACATAAATATGAAGTATTTTTGTAATTTTTGAACCTCAAAAATCTGCTTTTCCCAAATGTGCGTTTAGCTATTTTTATACTTGGGAAATGATGTAAAGTCAATATAATTTCCGTTTTTAGCAGTTTTTTAGATATTTTATGGGATATTTTGTGCCTTGGGCTTTGCAAAGCCTCAAGGACAAGTTTAGATATTTTGACTTGACCAATGGGATAGCTAGTTGCTCCATGAGGTTTTCCTCCCTCAAGCCTATTTATTCCATGGGTTTCATTGTAAATCAGAGGCTGAACTTGAGAGAAGAATTAATACATTGGTCATATGAGCTTTGAAGAACAAACTTGTGTTATGATTTTTGGACTGCCTCTTTTATGCTTTTGAGGAATGATGAAGGATTGTTGATGGATTCCATGACATGGTAGAATGATATAGTTTTTCTTTCTTTGTTGTTGTCTTCTAGTTTTCATTCATAATACATGCTTCTTGCTGCTATAGATCAGTAGAGATTAGTTTTGAGATATGCCCATGGAGGCACCTCAAAATTCCTGAATCTTCATAGCTTGATGTTTTCTTCTTCCTTTGTTATGCTAAAGAATTCTTAACTTCTCTTTAGTAACCTAAGGATAATGTTTGCTAGTTTTATTTACAAGTTCTATGTATATTGAGTAGGATGTATGGTGTGCCCTGCCTACCTATAAGCTGTCCATAGTTCTGTCCATAAAACTTTCTCTTTGACTGATTAGTTGATCATCTTGTTGAACCAAGGAGGCCTAGTCCCGATCTAGCCCTTTACCTAAAACTATGAAAGCTTGTTTGTCCAAGTGCCCAATAACTTAAAGACTGTGTTTAGGCGTTCCGACATAGTTTATTGAGTTGTTAGTCTGTCTTATGTGTTTTCCCCAAAGTCTGATAGCCATTTCCCGAAGTTAGAAGGTCTTATACTTCTATGCATGGCTGGAATGTTTGATTTCTATGTATTAATTAGCTCATAGTTACATTTAGCATGATTAATGGCTTGCTATAACATGTTTATGTCTTCTATCAACTAGTTACACTTGAAATCCCTCGTCTTTCACAAGCTTGATGTCCATTTACTCCATTCTGCCCAAAGATCCCTTCTACCGTGAATCAAATCGGCCCTACAACAACCTTGCATCATCATCTCATAGCTTCCTTGACCTGTTTGACCCCATAGCCCAATTTATCTACATCTTGTTACCCAGTTTATGTCTTTGATCAGTTTTATCCCTCACGAACTTAAAAAACCCCAAAAAAATCAAAAACTCACTTCATAACTAGCCTAATATCAGAACACCAAAAGCAAACACACCGATATCTTTTGCATATAATAGAGAGAGCCCTCTCTGAGTCCAGGAAGGCTAGGTCCTTGGGCTCCAAAGCTTGGTTTGATGTTACATCGTCATTTGGCTCGCCAATCGGCCAAATCACGGGAACCTAACACTGTATATAGTCCCTAGCATGCCCTGGAACACCTTGGTTGAATGCATTGACATACATTAGCACTTGACACTATAGTCCCTAACATGCCCTGGAACACCTTGGCTGAATGCATTAACATACATTAGCACTTGGCACACTATGCCACTTGCCATGTATTGGGACCTATTATTAGTGTGTCTAGCATGACCCTTTTCAAAAAGATAAAGTCCTAGCTTATTAAACCTCTTATTGGTTCTTCCTTTTGTTACCTTGACACATATTGACATACCCTGGCACACTGCACCACATCCTTAGCACCTAACATGTATTGGCATATCTTGGCACTATTAATTGGCACATGATATAATTATCACACCCTGGAACTCCCAAGCGCACACTTTGGGAATTCTTAACATGCCTTGATATTCCCTAGCATGCCTTACCAATGCTTAGCATACCTTGTCACTTCCTCCTTGGCATGACAATAACACTAACCATTAACACTAGTCTCTGGCAATACACATTCCTCATATTCATTAACTTCCATGAATTTTTACCTAGTGCATTCTCCCTTAATGTTTTTTCCTAGTACTCCTTAACACTCATCAACATGCATTATCACTCTCTAGCACACCTTAATTAGCACACTTCAACATTCCCTTCCACTTCATAACATGCATAACACTAGTCCCTAACACATATTGGCATTTGGCATGTGTTGGCGCTTGGAAATTCTTAGCATGTATGGAATATGTTGAGATGCCTTGGTATGATTTAGCATGGTTTAATATTAAATTTATTTGTGATGATCAATTGTTGGAAAGTAGATGAGAAGCAACAAAGTAATACTTTGCACTTACAATGCACTAAGACTTTGCACTTGGCACCTATTGCCACCTAGTGTTGGTGTGCCTAGCATGCCCCTCTTGGAAAAGGTAAATTGATGACTTATTAACCCTCTTATGTGTTTAGTTCCTTGTAGTTTAACTTTTTTCTCCCTTTTGTTGTCTTGACAGTCCCTAACACACATTCACACAACCTTAGCTTGCACATCTTGGCATGCCTTATCACTTGGCACATCTTAGCATGTTTGACATGTATTCCCACTATCTGGCACATCAAGGGGGTGAAGAGAGATGTAGTCCTAAAGTAGGTCAAGTACGAGGGCCGAGTAATGGTTTCTAAAGGGAGGTCATGATCATCCTCCAAGAGCAAGATCATCATGTGAGGGTTCAGAAGAATATTGCACACCTTAATGGTCGGTTTGCGCTAGGAAGTAGGATGGAATATTGTTGGTTCTCTTTTAGCAGATTGAGCTTAAGAGAGGTTTCTCATGAGAATATGGGCATGTGATTTCAATGGTGTCTTTGTGTGAAGGCCGCATCAAATTCTGAAATGTTGAAATTTGCAACTAGAAATAGTGAGATTGGAAACTAGAAAGAACAAAAAAAATGCACCCACACTAGTGAGGAATTTTGATGCACCAGGAGTGAGGAATGTGGGGCATCTAATTTGTTTTTCCCTTAAATAAATTGGAAAATAAGTTTTAATTTCATCTCATAACAACTTGTGTCAGTTAATTAATTCATGATGACCGAATTAGCTCAAGAAATTCGAGTTGAGGGTCTAATATGAGGCATTTAGAGGGATTCTAATATTTTTGGGGTCTAGTTGAAGTTGATGCATTAGTGGGGTGAAAATGTAATTAACTCAATTAAATGAGTTAAAATCAGTTTAACTATTTCTAACTGAGTGATGAGCTAGTGAGAGGTCCAGTGAATTAAATTAGATTTAATTCATAATGAGTGATCAATTAGATAATTGATAATTCACTATTAATAGTTGCATGCATGTCAGTTTCGAGGAATACCCAATTGAGACAAAGGTTAAAGGGAACATAAATATCAGTTGTGTTTAGAGAAAAATTCCCATGTAAAATTATAAAGTCATTGGGATGCCATGATGGATTGCGCAATCAAGGAAGGTTGATTTTCCTAGTTAATAAGGAGTTGATTCCCTAGGAATTGCATGAGCAAGGCAGGTTGAAGTAAGGATGATAATTGTCTAAGTACTAGATCGAGTTTGCCTAGATCAACATGAGACAATTGACAGAGTGCTGGAGAATCTCATGAGAGATTAAGCATTGTATTGTTTCATGATTCCTTGACTTAATACACAATAGAGATAGAGGGGTTTTGATTAGTTTCTTTCCCCAAATACATCATGTTGTTCTGCAATTGATAATTTATTTCTATTACTTATATTTGATTGTGCGATCGTGTTTTGTTTCCATAAATTGTAGGAAGGATTCAATATCTTGTTTTAGTAGATTACAAGATCAAATTGAATCTCGTTGGTTAGATTTTCTACATGGTATCAGAGTAGGAATTTTTTGGGCAGCGAGTTTGTAGAGAATATCTAAATATTTGGTGTAAAATGTTCGAAAAAAATAGAATATTTGGATTCCTTGCAAAAATATACCCAAATGGAAAAAAAAATCGGTCAAATCAGAGCTCGGATGAGGGAGATATCATCGATTTAAAATCAACTCTTTTTAAAAAAAAAAATTTAACTTCGGAACAATTACATTGTGCACGAGTCAAGAACCTATATGCACTTGAGGTACCAAATGCATGAAAATCTTTGAGGAGAAAGGCAGAAGTTAGAGACATGGTGGTTTATAGGGAGCATAAATTACCTCTCAACATGCATCCTCATGAGAAGTAGTCTTAGAAGGTTGTGGAGTAGTTGCCACAATTGGAGAAGCAGAGAGGAGACCAAGTGGAAATGTCCACTCAAGTAGAGACCTCCATGAGGGGGAGATTTCAAGCCATATGTGAAGAGGGAGTAGCCATACCTTGAGGTGTAAGGTGGGGTTATGTGTAAACATAATCCCAAGATAAGAAATTTGGGCAAGGTCCATTGAGATGGCGTGTCTCATGGATCGAACCTGGCTATGAGGAGCCCACAGTACAACAGCAGTAGGAAGGATCAGTTAGATTGATGTATTCATATGTCAGCAAGACAGAAATCAGAGTGACAGATGTCAAATACTAGAGCACAAATAGAGTTAGCAACAGTTCAAAGGGCACGAATGAAAATTTCAGCAGCAATGAAGAGAATCCTGTACTAGACAAGTGCAGTAGCTAGTAGTAGTCAGAAGACTCTGATGAGAGATGCATTATACTGATTCAATATTTCAGAGGCTATTCAGCTTCAGGATTTGCAGGTGCAAACAACACTAGAGAAGTGTAGCATGCAAAACATTCCAAAGGTATCGGATAGGAATAGATTGAATTCCTTTCTTGTTGAGAGGGAGTGTTGAAATTTGCAACAAGAAACAGTGAAATTGGTGACTAGAAAGGACAAGAAAAAATGCACCCACACTGGTGAGGAATTTTGATGTACCAGGAGTGAGGAATTTGAGGCATCTAATTTATTTTTTCCCTTAAATAAATTGGACAATAAATTGTAATTTCATCTCATAACAACTTGTGTCAATTAACTAAGTCATGATTATTAAGTTAGCTCAAGAAATTCGATTTAAGGTGATAAAGGTGGATATTGGTGGCCACCTGCCTATTCCACTTGGGCCCTCGCCATTGTCTCTTTCAGTTTTTCAGTTTCCTTAATTATAGCACAATTTACTATTTTTGTCAGTTTTTCAGGTCCTAAACTTTTGGACCCATTTTGAGGCCCCAAACAATGTTTTTTGGGCATGGAAGGTTTGGGGATTTCATAGAAATTGTATTAGCAGTTGTAGTCCTCTGAGAGATCTTTCTAACGAGGTATCATGTGCATCAAATGAAGATCATATGACCAAGTTACGACCCCGGGAATTTGTTTGGCCAACTAACCCCAACAGAGCCCATAAACTCTTGGTGTTACATCTCCTCAGGTTAGGGTTTTGGTTGTTTTGGGTTTTATCTTAATTTAAATAATAAAAAGACCCTTGATCCTTATTGTAACACAGTTCAGAGGAATATAACTATTAGTTGTATTTATAGAAAATTTCCCATGTTCCATGATGGATTGTGCAATCAAGGAAGGTTGATTTTCCTAATCAATATGGAGATAATTCCATAGGAATTGCATGAGCAAGGCAGACTGAAGGAAGGCTGAGAATTGGCTAAGTACTAGACCAATTTTTCCTAGATCAATAGGGGACAATTAACAGAGTGCTGGAGAATCTCAAGAGAGATTAAGCATTTTATTGTTTCATGATTCCTTAACTTAATACAAAATAGAGATAGAGGGTTTTGAGCAGTTGCTTCCCCGGATACATCTTGTGTTGTGCGATTGATAACTTGTTTCTCTTACTTATATGTGATTGTGCGATTTTGTTTTGTTTCCACAAATTGTAGGAAGGATTCGGTATCTTGTTTTAGTACATGATTACAAGATCAAATTGAATCTCGTTGGTTAGGTTTTCTACATGAAATAGAAGAGAGGATTGATACCATATTGCCTTGTGGTGGTTAGTAGGCTGCAAGGTCTGTGATAAAGGCCAACATAAATGGAGGAGGGCTTGCACTATAATTTAGAGCCATAACAGAAGTCAACACAGGCGTAATATTGACTGATTTAACCCTAGTTTGAGGATCGACATTGAGATCTGAATTTCATGTCAAGATTCAGTCAAAGAAATGCCTAGAATCTATGGATCCATATGAGCTAGGTCGAGTCTCTTATGGAGGCAAGAGTCATGTTTTTTCTATGTATGGATAGGGTTTTTTCTACAACAATTATAAGTACATAAGTAGAATGCCCTAGTTAGGACAGTTTCCTAGCATGTTTAGTTCATAAGGTATGACCTTAAGACTGTGACAAATTTGTGTAGAACAAGATGGGTTTTGACCCTTAGAGCGAGGTTTATTTATGCAATAAAGACTGCAGATCTGGAAGATGGTTTGCAGATTTAGTATGTGTGAAGACAACATATCCAAAGGAGGGTGGAACCTGAGCAGAAGATTGAGCATGCAGAATAAATGTGCCATATGAAGAATGGAATGACATGCAGAGGAGTTGATTTTTGTGGACTTTCCATAGAGTTTTAGACAAAGATCTGTAGAAACCTATAAAAAATTAGTGAATGGACTGTTAGTGGCTGATTTGTGACCCTATTTCAGTCATCTAGAGATTGTTAGAAGTATGATAAGAGGAGTAGTTCATATTTGTTCATAAATTGGACAACAAAGATCAAATTGTCAATACACAAGAACAACGATCTTGAGAGGACTCAAACCATTGTTAGGTGGCGGATTTAAAGAGCCCTAGATGAAGACAATATTGTGGGCCCTAGATCAGTAAAAGGAATTGACTGTGGTTTGGCAGATTGATGATAGGCCAAGTATAGTTGGAGGGTTGTTAGGTTACTATCAAAGAAGAGCCCTGACTCTTGTTCTAGTGAAGGAAAACAAAATTGGTAGATGGGCAGGTGTATAGGGCCTAAATATTTGCAGACTTTGAAGGACTAAAGTAACAGTCAAGTGGGCCAACCAACTAGCCCTAGTTCACTATATTGTAGAGGATTGATTTAGTGAGAAGAAGGGCAGCCTCCACAGCCCTGGACTTCTCATCTTGGAGCTGTAGTCTGGAAAAAGTGAGCATACCAAAGAGTTGTTCACAAATGGAATTGTGAACAACTTGTTACCACTCAAACTAGTAGTGGATCTAAAAGGGGTTCCTAAGAGGGCAACTGCTAGGACAAGGGAAACGATGGAGGCTTAGCCCATTGTCACCACAACTAAGGCTCCTTGCTCTTCATGGAATTTCACCGATGGGTGGAGTCCCGGTAGTTTAGGAAGTCACTTGTAGAGTATAGGTAAATGAATAGGTGGGAAGTGACCCTCGAAACCCTTTCCCTAAGATAAAATAAAGAGTGGGACTTGCTTTCCTTTTAAGCAAGGGAATTATCTTCTAGGGAGAGAGGATGGGGATTGAAGGGTTGAGGGAGAAGAATAAGACTTATGAAGGAGGTTGGGATCCCTCATATGGTGGAAGGGAGGCCTTATCCTTTGGGAGGTTGCTCAAATGTAGGAAATAAGAAGCCAAAGGAAGATTTTTGATGTTATTCAGTCGAACAACCCATGATGACTACGCTCACGAAGTGGTTGGGAATGGAAACTTTGCTTCTATTTTATAAAAAAATCCAAAACCAGCTCAGCGCAGGCAGTCCACTGGGACAAAGTGCCAATGGGCGCGAGGCCGAGTGTTAATTTATCTATGGGCGCGAGACCATAACTGCCTGCTAGCACCGACCCAAAATCATATGTTTTTGAGAGCCTGTTCTAGGAATAGTCAAAAGAGAAAATGTTCTTCTCATGGCAAGGCATGCAATGACACTTTTTGCAAGGCATGACACTACATAGAAGTCATAGAAATGGACCTCCAATGTTCGGGATGGGGATTGCAGGGACAGTGACAAAATGTTGTTTAACACTTAGTTTTAAGTTTGATTGGGTGGGTATATTACTCTTATGTGATAATAGTTTCAGTTGGTAGTAATATTTATAATGATATCAAATGTTTGGCATTTTATAGTAGCACCAAGCCAAAAAATGTTGGTTTGTTATTCCATAATACATAAACACAATAATATTCTCATCTTTCAGTCTAAATATTTTAATGATTTAATATGCATGCCAAACACCAACCTATAAATGAGTGATTCAACCCTGGATAGAGTTATGCCAAAGTTATAAGTAACATAAATTGAATGCATCAAGAGTTTGAAATATTCCTATAATCATAATCTTACCCTACATGGACATCTCTATGTAGCTTAAATACCAAAGGTATATATGCTAGAAGCATAGATTTAACATATTTAGATCTACATACATATTCTTTGAGCCAAAGGTGATTTAAAAAAATATGGTCTATTTGGTTATTTGGGCAAAGAGTGGTATCTATTAGTGGTATATGCTCTACCAAAATCATCAAAAAGGTACATCAAGCCTCATCTTTTGAAGTTCATGGCATGTAGGTGAGGAATGAAACAAAAAGGATGCAATTCCAGTGAGATACTTAAAACTCCCCCAACCTCACTAGTGAATCTCTGCCTATGAAAATATTTATCATTGTAAATCATATATAAACAAGTGTATCAAATCATATCTAATTCAACTGTAGATATATCTAAAATTGAGCTAGACATGTGGTCATAATCGTTTGCCTAGAAACACAGCAATTGCTTCATTACCTTACATGTTAGATTTACAGAATGTGCATTATGTAGACCTTATTATGGACAACCATGCAGAAAATCATTTGATTTCTATAGTTTTAATATCGAAAAGATCCAGGGAAGAGAACAGCCCAATGAGTTCCAAGATTTTCAGATCTAAAATTGAGCTAGACATGTGTTCCTAATTGTCTGCCCAGAAACATAGCAATTTCTTAATTACCTTACATGTTAGATTTATACAATGTGCATTATGTAGACCTTAGTATGGACAACCATGCAGAAAATCATTTGATGTTTATAGTTTTAATATCCAGAAGATCCAGTGAAGAGAAAAACTGAATGAGTTCCAATATTTTCATCTTCACCATCTGTGGATAACATAATCTTGCTATCAAATGGAATCCATATGCATCAACAACCCATGGAATCCCACAAAGAAAAATAAGAGAAAAATACACACAATGAACATGACAAAATCCTTCATAATCTTCCTAGAAAATGGAATCATTAATCCATGATGCATGAACAACCCCATGGAATCCCAAAAATCAAAATAAGAGAAAAATTCACACAATGAAAATGAAAAAATCCTTCTTAGTTGCCCTTCCTTTCAAAGGACTCAAAATTTATTTTGCATTTTGGAGAGAACCTAAGCATTAAATTTATAGAAATTTCCTCCCTAGTATGCTAAAAGTCCTTCATATAATTGACAATAAGGACAAAAATGAAGAAAATTTGAGCCATTAGAGCTGTAATGTATAATCAATTGTTTAAAGGATTAAGAACAAAATGAGGGAAATTCAAGTAATGATATTTCTTCTTTTGAAGTCAATATGTATCTCTCTTCACCAAGTTGGCTAGCCAATTCCCATGGGGAGGCATGGTCAGATGATTTTGGATATTCCTACCATATAAACTCTCCATAATGAATTCTTGATGGTCTATGAATAATTCAAAATCAAAACGATTGGGAAGTCTTCACTATGCCCTCCAACTTGACTCCAAAATACTTATACATGGGCAACCAGCTTTAAGTCAAGTGTGATTGGCTGCCTCCATCATAAACTCAAGTTAGATTTTATATTTTAAACTTATATTATATAGTTATAGCAATGTCTTCCTCCATTGGACCAAATGAGAGAGGAGAACACATATTCCATAAATGCATTTACATTTTAAAAAGTAAATAGTATACATTTAATAAGGAAATGAATAACAAGATTTTTTATTTTTTTAAATCTCCCCTGCCTAATCATAAGGTGAGTAAGTTTCTCTAGAAGGATGAGATCTTAGATAAATTAATTAACTAAATTCGTACCAACAAAATTACAACTAAATGTTCAGTAAAAATTTATTTCACATATCATATAATGTCAGAGATGTTGTGATTTGAACGGTCTTATCAATGAGATTACTTAATGTGAAGGTTGGTGTGAAAATGAAATTAATCCTATGAGAATTATTATTGATAATGGGATTAACATTAAAAAAAACCAAAAGACCAAAAGTGTTTCAGTGATACTAAGAAACCTATTATCTATATATATTTTTTAGAGTTCACTTTTGTATTTAAATATTTCTTTAGAATTTTATATTAAGAAAATGATATAATGACCTAGGCTCATAGGGTTTGCAATCGTGTTTCAGTATTCATTTTAAACATTTATATATGAGTTTTAAAGAATATACATTTTGAAAATTTATATATGGGCGTTAAAGGATATAATGATCACAAATTATAATGGTTAAGAATATATGTTAGGGTATTTAAAGAGAAAGCAAGCTTTATGTATGATGTGTAACCTATTTATGAATCAGAGATGAGCAATTGATCATAATCAACCTTGGTGTGGCTCTTTTTGAAGCATTTTCTTTGAACCTTCGATTCGCTAAGAAACCCAACAATGATTTAAATGGTTCTAGGAATATAAAGTTGGCATCTCATGTTTCTTTGCAAGTGGAAGCAACCCCGCGGGAAGCCATGCAGAATAAAAATAAAGTTCACATGAGTGGGAGAGGTTTATTGTGATGAGGGAAAAAATATTATTATGTTTTGAACCTCTTTACATGATTATTATTACAGTTTTTGGGAAGGCGGTAAACAAGTGCATGAAACAGTTCCAAAGATTGATGGGTTCGTCCTCCTTATTGAGAGACACAATAGATTATATCGTTGTCCTCTAAACATAGATAGAAGTAATGCAATATTTAGTGAATAAGTCTCATGTGCATGCCTAACATGTGGTTTAAAGTTTTGTTTTATGCCTAAAAAATCTAGTTTACTTCTATGCCCCTTGGAGCTACTAAAGGATATGTATTCCTATCAACGATTGTGTAGCCCCCATTTCTGTATAGTTTTCTATCCCCATCCTATTGCCTTACGATGTTTCCTTTGCAACATGTGGTGTAATTGCTAGTTTTAAAACACTACAAAATAAGATGTATATCATTATTATTTCATATACACAAAATCACAAAATTCAAAATATATTTTATAGTAAAGGAGAATGTCAAGCAAAGAAACATATTTATTTGGGAATTTATTTGTTTTTATTTTTATTTTTAAATTTAATGAATATAATTATTATTTGTTTGTTTGTTAAGTTATGTGAGTTCTGGCATGTTTAATTTGTGGTTTGAGTCTCCACGATCTAAGGGTATCTAAGCTCTCTAAATTAGGCAAGAATTGCATCCGACATGAGACACACTAGCCTTTATTATGGTTGGATTTTTTCCCACAAAGTTTCAAACCAATGATACAAGTCACCTTTACACCACAGAGTGCATTAAAAAAACACTCTATCACCATCTGCTAGGCTCAATAAAATTAATTATAAATATATTAAAAAATAAAATAAAAAATATCATATAACCTACTAATTCTCGTGAAGATGAACTATATTAGCTCGTTCAAAACTCATTAGGAATATATAAGATTTATGTGATGGATTGAGAAGACAAACCTCGACATAATTCTACTCATAAGAGCCTCCATTCAAATATCATATAACCCATTAAAATATTTGTATAGTGATTTTAAAATTGGATATCATCCTTTCTTATTCAAATAAATTTATTATAAATATTATTTAAAGAACAAAATTAACACCCCCGATGGGGGTGATCATTTAAGGGGCTAGTTGGTGATGCATTGGATTGTGGAGCTAGAGGGACCTCCACACGCTACATGAATGTAATGAATGGGCTTAGGAACCTGCATCCTACTCCTCACGAGTTGAGTTTAATATGACACAAGGACCAACAAGAAATCATTCGTAGGCATTAGGCGATGAGGAGAGAGTGCCGAGAGAGAACGAGGTGTGGTTTGTTTTCGTCCTGGCTCAAGTGGTGGCTTGGGGTAGCAGAATAGGACAAGGCCGTTGAATGTTGAATGCGGAAGGGAGGGAAATTGAGGCTTGCATCCAACATGGCCATGGGATCGGGGACATTTTCTTTATCCGACGTAATGGTTTATTTGGTCTTTGGCCTGGACTGTGTGGGTCGGGTGCAGACACAGAGTTTTCCTCAGCCCAACTTATTCTTTGGTTAGCCCACACTTCACTGGATCACCAGTTGGATGGGGCAAGCAGTTTCAGGTGCCTTTCCTGGGGATGTATGAGCTTTACGGGCCCTGGGGCTTGTGCTGTGTCTTCCTACATTTTCAATACTCGTCATTGTGGTGTTGGTGCTCGGGACTTCAAGATCCTTCTCAGTTGGGTAATCGTGTTCAACAACTTTGGAATTGTCAGTGGTGTGTTATTTCAATATTTTCAATTCAATGTCTAGTGGGGTATTTCTCAGGGAAAGTAGTATGCAGTCCATGGCAGTGATGCAGGTGGTGTTGGAGTTGGTAGTATGCCTCGATAGAGAGGGCGAGTCTATAGGGGGGTGCTGGGCCACACATGGATGTACGCTAGCTAAATGGGGAGCCTAGCTCAGACTCTGAGTCGATTGAGAGTTACCACTCCACTACAGATATGGCCCTGTCTCCAGCTCACTCATTGAGCCACGTAGAAGTCTGGTCACCTTGGAGTCCATCGCGACCCAACTGGATCACATACATCTCAACATTGATACGCTGAGGGAAAAAAGGTACGAGGACATAAACAAATTGGTTGCCTATATCAATGACCTCGAGCATGTGCATAATGAGACCTTTGACTCTATGGAAGGACTCTGGTGCCAACAACAATGCACAAATGACCATCTTCACACCTTGGAGAGTTGAGTGGAACACATTGATTACCATATGCATGAACGTGATGCTCTCTTTGCTGCTCTTCGAGTGTTTTCTCCCAATCTCCATCCTTAATGTGTAATTTTGAGATTTGTAATTTTTCTCTTTTTGTGTCAACAATAACCAAAAACAATGATTGTCTTGGCTCCTCTTCAGGCTTCTTACTTTTCAAGGAAAGATTTGTTCCAGCTCTTAAACCAATCTATATTACTATATTTTGTTGGTGGTAATGTATTTTTTTGGCACTTATGCTATGATAATTATGCTGGAAGCATTATCTTTGCTGGAGTGGGGTAGGGTGACACTGTTCACCCCACCCAATCACAACCTTTTCTCATCGCCCTTCTGTGCAGTGCAGAATTGACAAGTGTAACCATCTTGCATTATATAAGATATCTTTTGTTGGTGGTAATGTATTTTGTTAACACTTATGCTATGATAATTACGTCGGAAGAATTATCTTTGTTGCAGTGGGGTGGAGTGACACTGTTCCCCCACCCCAATCACAACCTTTTCTCATCGCCCTTTTGTGCAGTGAAAAATTGACAAGTGTAACCATCCTGCATTATATCAGATATCTTGACACCCTTATGTTCACTGCAAAATTGAAAAGTGTAAAATTTGTATAGCTCAGACTGTTGCTCATCCATTCTGTCTTAAAATACGCACCACAAGCTTTCATCCTGTTCATTGGTTTATGTTTCGGGAACCCTTAAGAGTATCAATGAGCCCCATAAATGATCAGGGTTTTGGGAACCTAAGGGCTTACCATGGAGGCGAATAGAATGTGGTTTTGTATTTTACGAGCTTGAGGGAAATCAGGTTTCTTTAGTCCACATGTTTGCAGAGATACCAGATATTCTATCATTTCTAGACTTCGGTTTTAAAACAAGAGGGCCTATCGTATACAAGGCAGGAAGTCTGCTCAAGAATGCATCGATTATATTTGGTTAAAAAAGAGGACCGCCAAGGCAGCTCTACGTGCCAAAGAGAAGAAGTTGAATTGGTAAATTCAATGGGTGGGATTGATGAGTCAGAAATTCCATGGACAATGAGGAATTGGCAGTTCTACGCCATGATTTGTCATTCATTTTTATTTTTTTTAACAGATAGGAGAGTCATGGCTAGGAGGACTACTAGTAGTTTGGCACTACTTCTTTATTTTTACAAAATCCCTACCATTTTTCTAAGCTCTGCAAGTCATAAAGCACTGGATCTATGAATAGCTCAAAGTGAGATTTTGATTCGATTCATTTGCTTTTAGTACCCTACAACTTATTTTCTTAAGAGTCTTGGATCTGTGGATGGACTAGACTAAGTTTTTTACTTCATTGTTTTCAACTGTCAAGATGCCATGCTACTAGATATTTAGTACCGGGTTTCACTAAGGTCCGCTTTGTCTAGTCACTGTTTTTCCGTACTTGCGAAGTGAGAATGCGTGAGATCTTTCACATACAGACAGGTTTGGGGAAGTCATATGCGATGATCATGGGATCGATACCACTGGAAGGTATAGTAGAGATGGGGATCTTCAGTTGGAGAGGATTAATGTGTACTAGAATGAGGCCAACGGGGAATGCTATGTGCCTAGGGTTGTGCTCGTGGATTTGGAGCCCGACACTATGGATAGTGTCAGGTCTAGTCCCATTGGCAAGATATTTACACCTGAAAACTTCGTCTTTGGCTAGTCTGGTGCTGGTAATAATTGGGCCAAGGGCCACTATACTGAGGGTGCCGAGCTCATTGACTCTATTTTAGATGTTGTCAGGAAGGAGGCCGAGAACTGTGATTGCTTGCAAGGTATGTGGATCTTCTCCTCCTCCTTTTCTTTGGATTGATTATCTGAATTATCTAGTACTGATATTATAGATTTTACACTTGGCATGTATTAATTTTCTTACTGCAAAGTAGCTGTGAAAAATTGTTAGTTCAAAAGATGATTTATGCCCTTTTTAGGGCTTATAGGTTGAAATTTTAACATATTGTCTCCAGTGTTTTAATTGTAAAGTATATAGTACCTATCCAGACATAGGGATGGTACTGTTTGGCTTGAATGGACATAAAATTTGGTCTTAAAGGGAAAATCCACAAGTTATTTAAAGATTGGAATTTTACTGAACACTGCCTTTTCTAATGAAACTGTATTTCTATAGGAGCTGTATCGTTCGAAAACTTAAGTGAAGCCATAACAGCTGACTTTCCTATTGAAATGGTATTGTGTAAAAAATTAAGCTATAAAAATGCTCCTTTGTGGCCTAGGTCTTCTATTTGGAGCTGTATCATGTAAAAAAATCAAACGAAACGGAACGAAGAGAATATTTTACCTTGAAAATCATCTGAATCCTAAATTGTCTACTGAGTCAAATTGCTCAGACATTACAGTGGAACATTTTGAAAAACTTGAAAGGAACAATTGAAGTTAGGACAAAAACTCTTGACTTCTAAAATTTCCAAGTTACTCAAATTGAAACCAACCCCATTATCTTAGTTTTATCGACTATATTTTAGTAGCAGTTATATGTTGCATTTTTCATGCACTGCTTTTATCAAGCCAAGACCTTGTGTGCTATCTTTTATCAAACTAAGAGTTACATTGCACATCATGTTAGGGACTCTGATACGTGCAATTTTAATCTTATTCTATAGCTCTTACAGTAGTGCTTAATCTGCATTTAACAAATCTCGCTTTAAGATATTATGCCCAAACTTGCTTTACATTGATGGGTAGAGCAAAGTAATGTTCCACTAACTTTTTGGAAGGCAGGAGTAGGGAAATGCATTGGGGGAATTTTAGGAAACATCATAGAGGACGTCATTAAGGTTTTAGACATGGAGGAACCCCACCTAAATTACTAAAAACTAAAACATATGAAAACTGAAATACAAATAATTGAAATTTTATACGTATCAATATTCCAACAACACACATCATTACACATAACATAATAAATAATAAGTGATACATGCAGTGATATAACATAAGTTTTAAGATAACTAATCTAAGAACATGTCAAATGACAAATAAACATCATTTCTCAAGGCAATGCCCCATTAGTCTTTGCATCCAGTGGCTGCACGAAGTTATAAGGACAAACAACAAAATGAAGGAAATGGGTAGGTTGAGAGCTACATTCTTAAGAGAAAAATATGAAGAGGAAGCTTTCATTGGCATAACTTGGTTAACCACCCATCCTCCGAACTTCCGAAACCCTCGTGATGGCAACATAGTCATATTACAGAGCACAATGAACTGAGCTCAATATTTGAGATTTTGGACAGAATTCTCAACAAGAGTGTGGGTGTAGTGATCCATCAAACTTGGGATGTTCACTGCCATATTTTTGTGCTGAGTGGCAGAGTATCAAGGATGCTGCTGAGAAAGCAAGAAATATGGAAAGAGTAGAGGGAGATGAGGTGGGCACAACACCATGCACTGAATTTCTAAAATCCCTTGGATTGAGTTGTTACTTATTACTTATGGGGTATGTACATGGTTGCCCATGATTGGATATTTCATTTGCATTTAATACTCAAGAAGTTTCTCAAAAGATTGCAACAGCTCTTGGCAACCTGTTGGTTCTAGATTTAGTTGAATCCTGCAATATCCATGTTTACACCAACTTTATTCCAAAGTGTTGACTCCCTTTGGTTAAAGATGATGCAAATGCATTGACCTTAATTATGTTCCATAGTCTAAAAGTCAACAATTCATGTAATCAATAACATGTCCATTTCATACGTTTTCCTCTTTAATGTGAGATTTTACACCCCATAAATTCACATTCATTATGTACCCTTACATGTAGCACAAGATAATTCACAGCTCCTCCTTTCGGCGTTCCCTTGCACCCCGGTGCAATTTCTAGTATAATTACGCGAGAGGCATTTTCTTTGTTGGCTTGGAGTGAAAAAACACTGTTCACCCCAGCCAATGAGAAGCCTTTCTCATCGCCCTTCCAGCCAATAAAATTTAGACATGTGGCACCTCTTCCAACCAATGAAAATCTTCCATTTGGCCTGTTACCAATTGTTATTTTGAAAAATAAGTTTTAAGATCTTAAATGTTTGAAAATAGGGGCATGAGAGAGGCTGAGAGGGTTTGGAGACTAGGGTTTGTAGGTCTGTGTTGAAGGATTAGAACAGGGCAATAGTGGAGGCGGCGGTGGAGGCCGAGGCCTCAATAGTCAATTTCAAAACCCACATTTGCGAAGTTTGTGGTGACAAGTTCAAAACCCACATCAAATTCCAAAAGCACTGAGGTGAAAAGTTCAAAACCCACATCAAATTCCAGAAACACTTCAGGGAGAGAGAGCAACTCAAGCGGTTGAGGCATCTTGATTCCTTGAAAGGGAAGAAGAAGGATGCTTTTAGGGCTAAAATAGTACCCAAACAATATAAATATAGGGAAGCAGACAGACAGGTTTTGGTGCCCAAGGTGGGCTCTAGGCTTGCAGGGGAGATTAAGAGAGTAGGGTTTTGGGTCATCATGGTGTCCGATAAACCTTTAGTTTTGTCCCCGAAGGGTTCGAATAGAGAGGTTATTAGATAGATCAAATTGTATAAGACTGTCACCATTCATTGCAAGCTATTTGGGTCCAGGGCCTTAAAACATGTTACTGGTAAGGTAGAGGTATGCCAAACTCTGTAGCCTGCATAAACTTGTTGGCAGTTTTCCATGCAATTGATTGTGATGGAGATACAGATTTGAGAGGCGACGACAATTAGTTATGGAAGTGGGTATTGCCCGTGATAATTTATTTTCTACTAACCATAAGCTGGAGAGCGCAGTGAGATTTCCAACATTTGATGGAATTTCTCCAGTCAAGATGTTTTGGTTCAAGTAAATTTCTTCTAATAGAGGAAGCCAAAAAATGGAGGGAGGAATGGTTCAATGGGTCTGGTGAGAAAGTTGGAATAGAGGGACAAGTATGAGAGCTTTGTGAGTCGACCCACTTAACACTACTGAGATGATAGAGAACAGAATAGCTGACACGACACTGTTTTAAGGGAAAACCCTTGAGCAACTTTGATAGTTTTCCCTTCCTATGAAGGTCTTCCTTTTCCCATCGTTTCTTATTCTTGAGTATTTCTTTGTTATCTTAGGAAAAGTTTAAGAGAGTGGAATTGATTCAGGGTTACCTAGTGTTGCCAAGCGAACGGCCATCAGGGGTTTGACTTCAGGTATGTCAACGCTACCAGTATTAAGGCATTTCTCTTTTGTTTTTTAGGAAGTATCAGAATTTCTATATACCCAGGCTCACAACTAGATAGATGCAGAGACTCTTTTAATAGAATAAGAGGACGATCTAACGAGTACCCAAAGTCTCTCGTACCCCTAAGAAAAACCATAATAGACCATAAAATAAAAACTGAAAGGAGCACAGCCATGAGAAAAGTAGTCTTGATTTTTTTTTTTTTGGTTGGTTTCTTTTTGAAGCTACCCAGTATGAAGTGAGTCTAGATATTTTTTAGGCTTAAATACTTTATGGTATTTATAATTTTTCTATAAAATCTTTCAAAGTGTGGGTTTTCATTTCTTATGGTTGGGTGATTTTCTTACCAGGTTCGTGCAGCACAGACATGTATGCCCCGCCTATCAAGATGGTGAAAGTAAAGATTTTGTAGGCAACTGCTGGTTAATTTTATGTTAGGGTTTTTGTAGTGAATGAATGGTATGCACTTACGTTTTCTTCAGTATTCATATTTTGTTTCTGTTCCCTTTATAATTTCAAGGGCTTACATGTTGAACTTACAGTTGAAAATTTACTTTCCAGAATCTGGGTAGTATGATGTGTGTGTAGAGTCTTATAAAAGTGAATTCTCAAAATAAGGGTTTCAAGGAATATGTTTTTCTTCCTTTTCAAATCAATGAGATTTAATCCTGAAATTTTCAGGGCTTTATATGTGGCCTTTTGTGGTTTCAACCAGATCCATTTTAGACAAAGAAGAAAGTCACACTAGCTACAACCATGGCTTTGGTGTACTTTGAGCCTTCTAATTTGCATGGGTGTTTGTTGTGTATTGCTTGTTCTTTTTCAATTACGTAACCAACCTGCAAATTAAATTTTCCTACCTTCCTTATGAAAAGACCATTAGCTTTGTTATCAAATATTGAAAAAAGGAATTCTAACTATAATGCCTTGAATTACAATTTTCCTAGTTCTACGACCTGTTTGAAAATGGTGCAGTCAAAAAATTGCTCAACGACCTACAAATTACAATGATCTGCATGATCATTTGAAAGAAGAAATATTGTCGTTGCTTCTAGTGGAATGTGTGTGGAGATTTCGTAATGGAATAATCTCCCGTCATCACACAATTTCATCAAAAAAATGTGGAGAAAGAAGCCTCCTAACGTGAACATTTATATGCCAGAATACCCGACTTTCATTGAGCCTGAATACCCGTTTATGTGCTGCGTAGGCGTTGGGGATCGTGCGTGTTTTGTAACTAATGATTTTCTAGTGATAGAGGTGGTTGTTTGCAATATTGGTGAAAAGACATGGAAAAGTCTTCCCAACTTTCATTTAGGTGAGGAAATAGAGACATGGATCAGTCTTTCCAGCTTTCATGGAACTGGTCACAAGGTATGGAAAGGTAGTGGTATGGCCTTTGAATCAAGTCCTGACATGAAGGTTCTATGAAGCCTGGTATGCATTCTTTTTCAACATGATTTCTCTGTTATTTAGGTCTAGATTGGTCTCTCCAAAGTTGCCTTGCCTTGCAATGTTCTTTGATATCAATAGTGATACCAGCTTGTTTTATTTTGGTAATTAAAATATGTTCCTTTTATTGATTCAAAATTTTTAATACAAAATCGGAGTGCCCACAACCAAATCCCCTGTTGTGGTTTGGAAGTGGCCTTTAGAGCTTTAATGCATTATATTCTAGACATCTTTCCAATGGCATGATATGACTTTCTCCACTATATATTTCTACCCTGTAACAAAATTTGACCTCCTTATAGTTCGATTGATTTGCTTTCTAGAGATCAGATTGATAGCCTTTAAGATTTTATTATCTTGATGGTGCCATCTTGCAACCCATGATAGACATTTTCATAACATATGAAAACCTTCTTAAACAACTTCAAAACCTTCCCTGGATTGTTGCCTTGGGCCTTTTTGCTTCATTCTTCTCTCTCAATCACTGCTGTATTTGCAATGTATGTACTCTATTTTGTCTCTCTTTCTTCATTCTCCTTGCCTTTTCCATCCCTCCTTGACTTCTTTGCAGCCATTTTCCAAAAATTGGTTGGATGGCTTTTTTGTCTTTCTCATCACAGTGGGATACTGGGGATTCCTCAAGTTGTACAACCTTGATTCCACTTCTTTTTTCTAGTCCCTTGATTAGAGCTCCATTCTCCAATATTTCATTTGCAGGATTGATGCTCCATTCAGTGTGCTTGTATTGTGCATCATCATACCTTTTCAGCCAAGTATACCACTGGCTAGCTAGAATATCTTGAATGTGAATCCGAGTCCAATGTAGCCAATAAAAAGACCTCCAAAGTCTCTGTTTAGGATTCTGGGGAATGGATATGTGAGGAATACATTGGGGATTCTCCTATTCTTTATTTGGGTTCCCACTCTGCCCCTAGTCTTGAAGATTCTTTAACATAGATTTCAGCAAGATGCCTATTCTGTCTACCACCTGCTTCGTAGGTTGCTCCTCATATCTTCCTCTTTTGGAGGAGATCTTTGCAACCCCTTTGAGAATCAAAGTGTTCGGCTCTACACATTTTCCTTTCTCGCACTAAAGAAATTTTCCCTTTTGTTCATGACAAGGCTCAAGCAATCAAAGAAAAGCACAAAGCCTCAAGCTTGTCAGGTAAAGGAAAGATGAAGCATGGAGTGGTCTGAACTTAAAAAAAATAAACAATGACCAGTCAATTGGAAGGATCATACAATATAGAAAAACTGTGAAGCAACACCAGGTGGAAAGACACCTCAAAAGTGGAGTTAAAACTATGAAGTTGCACTGGATAAATAATACGACCTACCCTTAAAATCTGAATCTTCAAAACAACTGGGCACAATGTTAAACTATCAAGGAATACAAGACCCAACCGTTTTGGAAGAACTCCATTGTACACTTGATTTAGAATCCCAAGTCAAATAGAAAGGCAGAGGCCCTAGGCTATTAGTTTGGTGTGCTTTGTATCTACAATAATCTATTTTGACTATTCATCTTCTCTTCCTTTAGAAATAATTAACCTACAAAGATCACTTTTTCTCATATTTCGATTTCCCAATGCTCTTACAGTATTCCATGATTCTGTTGAGTGCCATCAAGATACCAATTCTGGTTTATGCTTTCTTAACCATGATTGATTTTGATGTGTCACTACGAGCTTGGTTTTTTTTACAGAAACAGATATTTTGCATCACCTCTTTAAAAAGGCTTTGGCCTACCCTGGAGGCAAAATTTTATAGAAATTCTGATGGATAGAAGGTGCGGAGTACCCTCTTCAAACCTAGATAAATCAAATCTGTTTCAGAACTATTATTGTTGTCCCTAATTTTCTGTGTTTTTGTATTAGGTAGACAAATTGTCCTCCTAAAAATAAACCCAAAAAAACATATATTTGCTAACTATTTTGAAAAAAAATCTTCACATTTTGCTTCCTTGTGCTATTTGTCCCTTGAACTTCTTCTCCTGCCTGCAATCCTTGCCCATCCTTGACCTTCTTCTGCTACCTGCAATCCTTTCCCATCAATGTTAAAGTATCCCTTAGAGGAACTCCACTGCACACTTGATTTAGAATCCCAAGCCAAATGAAAAAGCAGAGGCCATAGGCTATTAGCTTGGTGTGTTTTGTAATATCTACAATAATATGCTTTGATTATTCATCTTCTCACCCTTCAGAAATAAATTAATAATTATCCTACAAATCTTACTTTTTATCATATTTCAATTTTCCAATGCTCTGACACTATTCCATGATTTTGTTGAGTCTTATCAAGATCCCACCTCTTGTTTATGCATTTCTTAACCATGATTGATCTGGATATTACACTGCGAGCTTGATTTTTTTACAGAAACATATATTTTTCATTACAACTTAAAAAAGGCACTGGCCTAACCTGGAGGTAAAATTTTATAGAAATTCCAATGGATATAAGGTAAATCAAGATAAATAAAATCTGTTTAGAACTATCATTGTTGCCTCTAATTTTCTGTGTTTTCGTATTAGATAAGCAAAATTTCCTTAAGAATAAACAAAAAAACATATATTTTACTTATGTTCAATTATAATTAAATAGTTATATTTTATCTATGTTGAATTATAATTAATTATAGTCAATGAACAATTAAAACTATAATAATTAATGGATTAGTGATAAGGGAATATTGGTTAGTTGATTAATGGTTTAAGGAATTGTGAGTTAAGGATGAATCATTAGAAAATGTGTTGGTTATTACATTAATGGTGAAGGGTTCAATAGATCAGTGGTTTGCTTATTGATTTAATGGGTAATAAATTATGTATTAAAGGGTTTATGGTAATGGATTGAGGTTATTGGATTAGTGGTTTATGCTTAACTTAAATTTATGGTATTAATGAACTAGAGACTAAGGATTTAATGGCTTGGTGTTCAACTAGGATGAATGAATTAGGGAATTAGGGAGTTAGTGAGTTAAGCATTAGGTGTTAGTATGTTAGAATGTAGAAGTTAACTATATTGAAAACAATTCTTTCCAACAAATTGGAATTCCTAAGCTTCTAAACACTAAAATATATTAAATATTGTCTTGAAAACAAGTCTTTTCAACTTATTAAACTAATTCACTATACTTATAAATGTGGGATTGTCACATGAACTTGGGCTTCTAACATTGTAGATGGTTGCTCATTTATTGGTGTCACATGTAGATGATTGTAATGGTCGTATAGGTTCATTGTAAAGGCTTATGACTGTAAAAATTCAGTGCTCTAAGAGAGATATTGATCTTGTGTTCGCAACACTACAGTGCTCAGCAATTGGAATCAAATTTATAGATTAAGGTATGAATGCACAGCAAATAAAAGGCATACCATCCACTGAAATATTTTAATTTTAGCAGAAAGTATGATGTATTCACAGTGGACAAATATTAGACAGTAAAATATATGATAGAGAATTGCAGTGCTTTGGAAATAAAATGCATGAGTCAACCTTACATAATCTGGAATTCTCCAACACTTCCAGACTATGACTACAATTTACCTATGCAAGTTTCTTGATTATCATGCTGTCTTCTCTGTTGCATTCTCCTCTGTCTGTCTTTTTTGTGACAATTTTTGTTGTATCATTATATCTTTTTATATTATTTAATTAAATGTATTCAAGACTTCTCTATAGATAAAGGCTAAAAGGAATTTTTTCTTCCTCAAGGGATATTCATAAAGTAAAGGTTAGTTAACCTTCCTAAAGTACTATTCTACTGTCCTGACATAGACAGTAAGACCAAACCTTGCTTTGTAGGAGATGCAGGTCTATAGGATATGTGAAGATTAACAAAAAATCTAACATTCAGTATATTTATCTTGCATGTTTTAGTTGATGTATTTCCTATATTTGATATCCCTTATAACCATGATGAGTTGTTTGCCTCTTGTTAGAAAGGGGTAATTCAGGGATAATTGCTACACAAGGCCTTAGGCTAACTTGGAATGTGTGTTACTGGTTTGTGAGCAAATTTATGAAGTTTCTCAATTTAAAATTTTGTTGTTTTCAACCCAATGTAACTTAGTGTTACTGCTACCTGATTCAAGAAAAAACGAACTTGGATAAATAAGCTTATAGTGCGTTGTATGAAGCTTTAAGACCCAAATTATTTGTTGAAGCCTAAATTTTATATTACCATGTTTTGATTAAAAATCTAGAAATATATGGTAGCGTTTTTTTCCCTGAGCTTTACTGTGTTATAAAAATCCTTTTGATGATTTCTGTTTTGAATCTTTATGTTTCTGCAGTAAAATAAATGCTATAAAAGCACCTGATTGGCATGATAGCATGGTTGAAATTGGAAAATGGTCTTGTTGAACCTCATTCAGAGGTTATGTTTACATGGAATTTACTGGTCCATTTCAAGTAGCTTCTCTTGATTTAAAGCTGTGGTAACCCTTTTTTGAATAGTTTTGTTGGTGCAGTATAGCTAAATAATAAAATGCTATAAAATCACCTCATTGGCATGATAGGATTGTTGAAATTTGAAAATGGTCTTGTTAAACCTCCATCATAGGTTATATGGTTATATGGAGTTTACTTGACCCACACCTGTGATAAGTTATAACCATCGGAGGCTTTGTAATGATATCTTGAATTGAGTTTCATTTTTGTTTTTCATATATTCCCTATTTCTTTTCAAGTTGGGTTTTTTTTTATGTCATAACTTAATTTTCAACTTGTATGGTTGTCTGGGGCTTGGCATAAGTTTTTGGCTAGTTACATGTTTACATAGCAGCTGTGTGAAGGCAAAAAACTATTCTGCTTCATATTTGTTGTAACTTGTTTTATGGTGCATCTACAAGTTGTAATTGTCAGTGCACAAAAATTCTAGAAGCACATCAATTATTTACACACAACAGAAATTTAAACAACACAGAAGCCATATTGCCACTACATAACCATAAGCTTTATTTTCATGCAATATTCATGCACAAACTTGAGGGCCAAGAGCCAGTAAGAAATTTTTCGTTTCAAATTTATGCCTAACTATACTTTAGGAACTATTTAAAGTGTAGAAAAATTTGGAACATTAAGAAGCCATTAAATAGTTAAATAAGCCACCTTCTCCAGCAAATGTGAATCAGTGGTTCAGACCTTGACTCCATGTTGACCTATATCAGTTCCCAAATAAAAATGTGTTATATATCTTGGCAACCCAAATTAACTTAGTCATTGGTTATGAAGGCACCATGTGGTGATTATGAATGTGTTGGAGTTGATATTCCTTTGAGAGGCCCCAACATGAATCCTGGACTGTTTATCTCTCTCTTAGGTAATGGTTATCAAAGTCTAGTGACTATCAAGAATACAAGGTAAGGGAGTTGATATTCCCTTGAGAGGTCCCAACATGAATCTTGGACCATTTATCTTCCTCCAAGGTAATGGTTGTCAGAGTCAATCTTGCCTCTGCAAGTGCCACACACTACCTCCCAACTAAGAGGACACATGTGGCTTTTCAACCCAACAGAAATGGTTACAAATCACAATTGTTGAGAATGTAACCCATTCAAAACGTGATGCAACCCTTGGTAGTGTTGAACAAAACCATAATTCTATATAGCGTATGATCTCTATAACTAAATCCTGATCACAATATAAAAATTCTCATATCAGTTAAGATCAGTGAAGAATCTATCAAAATCTTAACTGGAAACAAAATTTGTTTTCGGCTGTGAGGATTGCCCATGAACCAGTGAGGCTCCTATATCATTTTGGATACTATGAAATCCATGTTTACATTGATTCTGCAGTCAGAGGGCAACACCTCATGTGTGACAGATCATTACAGATCATTCTCAATATTCGTACTGATACAACAGCTAGCAGAAATGGGTGATCATCGAAGGCATGGAGTGCGGTGGATAATTTCTGTATAGTATATATGATTAGCCTCTTGTTCTGGCACTAATTACTGCTACAGACCTAGAATTCCACCCTTTGGAATGGTGGAAAAATCTTCTTGTATGATTTAGGTTCTAGGGATTCCAGCATTTTCAAGGCTTGTGTTTGTTTAACTTAAATGTGCAGCATGTCTGTTAAATATATGCTATATTTTATTTTAAACAATGTTTGGCCATAATGGTGTTTTTTAAGTTTGGTGGACTGTGTCAGTTCTGGTGCTACTAGACTTTGCTCTAATCTTTAAAGTGATTAATAGCTATGAAAGTAATTTCTGTATTGAATGATCAGTGCACATGGTCCCCAATCTTATCAGTCAATATGTTTCATCTCTTAATTGATAGAAATTACCTTTGGGTATGTTTTATTGATAGATTTGATGAATCACAAAATTGTACTCCAAAACCTACCTCTCCTAGACTAGGAGAAGCAAAAATATCGGAAGAAGAAAAAGGAAAGCAAGGGATGAGAGGTTTGTTCTTCCAAAATTCAAGAATTTATTTTCTATCTTCAGATTCCTGAGATTATGATGATGCTATTTTCCTTATCTTGTGTGTGTAATTTACCGTCAGCTTAATTTGCTTAATATTTTTTCCAAAATTATGATATGCATTTGTTTTACTCCAGAATAATTGGAATCTGACAATGCCCAAATTATTAGACAGGTTTGGACTTGCTTTGCGCTCATCTGCTGATGATGAAGCAAAGAAGAAAGCATGTTTGGCTAGATTTAGAGTAGATGTGAAATCTGCTTCCTTAGAAGATGACAAGAAAAAAGCAGGGGCTACAAGGTAAACTCTATTTCAATGATTGTCTCTGAAAGTATTATTTGTTTGCTTTGTATGTTATGATCAAGATCATATTTGTTTCTTGCCTTTGTGCTTTTCATGAATCAAGTTTTAATTGGAACTTTATATATATGGAAGCATACCCAAGGGACATTCCTTGTGTGATATTGAAAAATGATTGTAAATTGTCTGTTTATCTCAGGTTTTCCTTGGAATTGGATGGAAGAACTTTAGAGGTAAACAAAAAGCTAAAACCAGACCTGGCAGGGACTGTGGAATCAACATGAATGGTGAGTGTAAGTTCCTTAATCCATAAATCCTAATTTAGTTCGATTTTTGTTGCATGATACAAAGAAACACAACTGATTACTTTATTTATGATTCAGGTTTGGGATTCCAAGGCAAATATGCTCTTCCTGTTGTAGCACAGCACAATTAGGCAATGTTAGATACTGGATATGATAAAAAATAGGCTAGTGGGGCTACAAATTGCATTAAATTTTGGTTGAGGATGAATGCCATTTTGGTAAAATCATTAATTAGTTTTTCTTTTATGTTCTGGTTAGCTTTCTTGTTTCTGGTGTCTTTCTTTGCTACATTTTGGTGTCCTTCTCATTTAGCTTTACTCTTTTATTCCTCCTTTTAATTTAATATTTGCAGTGCTTACATTTACATGGAATCTTATTTGTGTTTGAAATTTTTTTTGTTATTGTTGTGGTCGCTTAGGTTTTAACCATATATTTTAAATTTTAAAAATTTTTCTAATCTACAAGGTCAAATTGTCTTTGGTTTTGCTTTGAATTGCTCACCTATCCACCTTCTATTGGACTTTCTTGAAATGACCTGACTAGATTGGAAATGTCAATTGACAAGCAAAAGTAATATGATATAGAGGATTTGAACCAGTGTGTGAACTTCAAAATTGATGTTTTGCTAGTCACTTAATTTATGTGGTGCTTCACATTCTCTGACTGGTGCTTCTAATTTTTGCTATTGAAATCTGCTGAAATTTTATTTTCGGTTAGTTCACTTTTCATTAGTTATACTCACTTTTTCCTTGTCTTATTTTTCTTTTCCTCTATTTTTGTTAGGTTCCCTGGCTTTTCTTTGTCTCTCTTTTGTGAAATTTTTTCTTTTTTTCTTTTCTTTTCTTTCAATTGCCTCTTTTATTTAAAGAGTAATCAGTGCCTTCATGTGTTTTTGGTCATTTTAACCCCAAAGCATTTCATTGTGGTTTCTGCATTTTCTTGGTTGATGGTAGGATTTTGGGATCAGTTTAATGTTTTACTAGGCTTGCTAATAGTATTTTAGGAATGAAGCTCATTTGACCCACATAGACATGTAGTTTTGTGTTTTACTTAAAATGGCAGGTATGCAAATTCCTCATCATACGATCTAGTTGGAAAGCTTATTTGGTCAAGGGGGCCAGGCAAATGGAAACTATATTTGGTCTTCGTTTTTCTTAGAAAATGACAAAATGCAATTTCCTTTTTTGACTTAGGTGAATGATTCATTTTCTCAAGATGGCCATATGCTGTATAGATTTACAATTGTAAATGGGCGACTTAATTGTATATGATATTTTGATAAATCTTATGTTCATCTTGATCTCGGTTAGACTGTGATGTAGTATATTTTGCCTTTTTTTCTGAAACTTTAAAATGTGGATTAGCTATCAACTTTGACCTGAATATAGTTGTCCAAATCTATTTAGTGTATACAACATACCGTGCTGACTATATTTCCAAGGCCGTATTTTAATATTTTGTGAATATTGCAGGTTTGGCATGTTTCGTAGGGCATTTTCAAATGTGATAGTTTTGAATGGTCATTATAAGTGTGTTCCACTGCACATTTCATTTTAAGCTCGGATAGATTCCTAAAACATAGAATTTGACGTTTGTGAGTGAAAAAAATAGGATTTCAATGACTAGGGGTGCAATTGTGAATGTGTCACTTTCAATTTTTGCCAAACCTAAAACTTCAGGTTCGGAATTTGGAAAACCTAAAAAAAAAATTGAAATTTGCCGAGATTCTGTGAATGTCAAAGTTGAACCGCAAACTTGAGCCCAAACCTGATCCAAATCTAATCACAATTTGAACCTGAAGCTGAAACAGATCAAACTTGAACCCAAACGAAAACACAAATTTCAAAGAAAAATATTTTTTGCAAGATTTATGTTGAAATATGACCTTGGTAATTTTAATGTCTTTTCATATGTTTGAGAGAATATGTAAAATGTTTTAAATTCTGAAACAACCAATCAACAATTCTGCCATATCTGTAAATATAATAGTTGGTCAACGAGAACCTTATCATTTTCTTTCTTGGATTCATGTTTTTCATCTTTTCAAGGATTAAATTAGTAAGGCATTAATAATTTAATTATGGTTTTCATTGTTGGCTCATGTTATTTGGGACATGCAGGTCACATTGTACCATCGTACTCACAATAAATCTTGAACGATGAAGTGGCTGAGAACGCCTTTTAAAGGTTCAAGTCACAAAGTGTTAGATGGACACTACGTAGGGGTGCATTTGGAGATGATAATGTATTTTTGCATGTGCCCTCTAATGCCACGGTAATCCCTAATTCATCAGAGTGTATTGTCTTTTAAACTTCAATCTTCTATCTGTTAACTTTAACAAAGTTGATTAATTTGAAATTGTATTTTAGTGGAAAAATTCACTACTTTTTGGTGGAATAGTTCATAAATTATTCTGATCTTTTTTTGCAAGTGTACTAGTCAGAGGGTTCTTAGTTATTTTTAGATACACTTTTCATTATTTGCTTTGAATACTTCTCTAGTGCTTTACCTTCATATTTTATCTCTTGCACAATTTCTTCTGAGTTCCATGTTGTTATGTTTATTGGCTGTTTTTGTTGAAACATTTTCCTGAGGTTTTGCAAGGTAAATCCAAATGCAAAAAATACTATTTTACATACTGAGATTTGTTCAAGACATTGTTGTGTAATACTTGAATTTCATAAATCTAGATTTCTATTTCGTTATCTATATCAATATATAAGAACAGGTTCATGGATTGTTCATATTTCTCAAATTGTGGATTTTTTCCTTTCCTATTGCATGTTGTTTTATATTGTTATGTTGTGATTCAAATTTATAGTTGTGCTTTCCAATTATTCTCCTACATAGTGCATGCTTTGATAGATTATATCAAAATTCTTACCAATACAATAACATTGATTTTTGTATGTGGAAATTTTTGTTCAAGATGGTCCATTACATAATCAAGATGAGGAGCTGGATCATGGAATTGCACTTTCTCTTTCTGAAGAACTAACCAAACCAGATGGTATATGATGGAAATTTCATTTTTTTACAGTTACTTTTAGCTTAATTATATCATTTAGTTCGATGCTTTTCATATATTCAACTAAATTTTTGTTGCTTAACAAGACTTTGTCATTTCCATGTTTTAGTGAACCTGTTTATGGTTTGATACTCTCATACATCTTTTACCAAGTTACATGCACCCTCATTAGAAAAAACAAGAGAATTTTGCTTGCCATGACTATATTTCTTTGTCATTGTTGACTTAAGAAAGTCTTTTAGCTGAGAAGCTAGTTTCAAGGTTATGGCATAACTTGTCATATAAATTGAACATAAGCTATATCCAAAATGTTAACTTGTAAAGTGCTTAGCTGGTTTTGGGCTCTCCATTTAAAATCTACTTCAGTTTGAACTTTGAACGAGTTGTTCCATAGACTTGAATATTAAGATATTTTGGCGTAAGGATTAAAAATTAGCCTGTAAGGTCTCTTAGTTATTCATTTATTTTATTTGAATATAACATTTACCATTAAATTAGAACCACTCGGCACAAATAGGTCATAGATCAAGATCATACTTTGTAGAGTGTCGTAGAATAAAAATAGGAGCAAGGACACTGAATTCTTTCAGTTTTCCTGGTTCTTATTCCTTTGGTGTATCTTTGCACCTTTAGTGGCAATTTCTAGTTTAAAGTCTAATTCTTTAAAGGGTGCTAGCTCAATGGAAGAGCACCTGCTTTACAAGCAGGAGGTTGGTGGTTCAATTCCATCGTGCTCTGATATTCATATATAGGGAATGACGAAGATTAGTTTTTGGTGACAGATGCTCTTTTGACCATCACCAATGAGCTTATGGTGACATCTTTTGACCCTCACCAAAATATGAAATCGTGTCGATCAACGAACGCCACCATATATACGCATCAATAGTGACGACCATTAAAGGTCCGTCACCATAAATCGTTGTTGTTGATATGAAATGGTGAGGGTCATTGTTTGTCATTATAGTCAATATTCGCGACGGACCTTGATGTCACTAATGAGTTTATGGTGATGGTCAATGAACGTCGCCATATATATGCACCAATAGTGACGGCCATGAAAGGTCCATCACAAAAAATCGTCACTGTTCATATGAAATGGTGATGGTCACTATCCGTCATTATAATCAATATTCGTGATGAACCTTGAATGTCACCACAACACATACTTTTGGCGACGCCACCTTTGGTGACGTTCAGTTTTTTGGTGATGGAGGCTATTGTCCATCACCATTGCTCATATGAAATGGTGACGGTCACTATCCGTCACTATAAATCATTATTTGTGACGGAACTTGAATGTCACCACAACATTAAACTTTTGGCGATGCCACCTTTGGTGATGTTCATTTTTTTGGTGACGAAGGTTATTGTCCGTCACCATTGCTCATAGGAAATGGTGACGGTCACTATTCGTCACTATAAATCGTTATTGGTGACGGACCTTGAATGTCACCACAACACCTATAATTTCGGAGACGCCACCTTTGGTGACGTTCAATTTTTGGTGACGAAGGCTCTTTTAACCCTCACCAATGAGCTTATGGTGACCATTTTCGCCCCTCACCAATGCGCTTTTTTCTTGTAGTGGCGAGTGCACGATTCAAAGATCGGATGACTAAAAGACTAAAAAATACCTCTAATTTATAAGATAAAATACCCAACGACTATTTAAATTGATCCATGTCAAAGTAATCTCATCCGTTGAAAAGATTTGATGATCTTTTAATCTGGACCATCGAAATTATAAATTTGAGGAAAAACGAATTTATCATTTAATTCCATTTTAATTAAATCAAAAATAATATTTTTGAGTTCATTACCTCAGAATTTTTACTTTCACTTAACCACCAAGGCCCAAGGGTCGAAAACTTCTTGAAATTCTCAATATTACCTTGGTCTGGGACCTTTAAATATTCATTTTTTAAGGACCAACAAATTTTTCCTTTGAAGAATTTTAACTCACCTAGGAATTAAAATTAATTAAATTTCTAGCTTAGGATTTTTTATTAATTTGGCTAGAAAATTTAATTAATTTAATGAGAGGGGATTTAATTATTTTTTCCAACCCTCTTTACATAAGATAAATACATTTAGACACATGGAGGGGGAGTACCCATTTGTATAGACCTTCAGAAAGCTACCCAATTTTGTGACTCAAAACATGATCTAGTAGACCTAGTAGCTTGTAATAAAATAATCTAGCCAATTAGCTAGGATTATTCCCAAACTACTTTTACAAAGACTCGATAGAAAACACTAGGACTCACTTAGCATCTTGATGAAAAAATACCCCTAGCTTTGGGGTGAGTCTAGAGGGGAAAACTCTGCCAATCACTTGTGTCAAAAAACACAAGCAAATTAGTGAGACAAAAAACCTCCTAGGATAGAAATCGTCACCAAAATACTAGGCTTACCTAGGTTGTTACATACATGGTGGTCTTACTTAGATAATTTACATAATAAACATGCAGAATGGGTTTACATCATTCATAAAATAGTCGAATGATGATGGAAACTGAATGGCGTGAACACGTTGAACATGATGAATCCCATTTGAAAAAATGGGAGTGTACTACTATCGGGTTGTTGACAAAGTGTGGTCAACATCTAGCTCTACTTGGGGACATGTTGCTTCACCAGAGGAATGTGAGAATCCAAAATCTATATCCAAGAAATACACAAAATTACATAAGTAGTGTCCATCCAAATATCATCATATAACATTAAGAACATGAAAAATAGAAGATCTTCTATCATTTATTATTCTACTTAACATGAAAAGTAAATCTACTCTAACTACAAAAATGAAATGCTAAAATAACAAGGTGTAAGGTTAGAGATACAATACAAAGGATGCCCTGTGGCATCAAATGTGCTCAATATAGTGCATGCTGAGCATTTTCCTGCATTCAAGCAAGTCTATAGGCTTCTTTTCAGATGTGCCATTTCCAATATTGCTAATTGTAGGACTCTGTCTTATCTGAATGTCAAGCTGCTCTCAACCATCAGACAAATCAAAATGCTTACTTCTTTTCTGCTTTTTTCTCTTCTTCTTAGTGGGTTGCGATGTCAGTAATGAGACCACTGTAGATTTCTTGTCCTTATCTTGAAAATTCTTGTACAAAACATCTGATGAACCTGGATTGGGACCAATCCTATTCTGAATATACTATGTTAAAGGTGACACATAAGCTTGGTCTTTCTTAACGTCCTTTGTAACCATAGTTAATTTTTCCTTAATGGGAAAAGTGACCTCCCTGTGATGAGATGGAAATTTCTTCAGCAAACTCGGGAGCCTATGATCTGTTGACAAATCTAGCTTGGGTTGGAAATTTTGCATGTGTGATCTTTCCATTTTTTCCAACTTATTCAGAATAGCAGTCATTTGATAAGCATGCTTAACATTAAAAATAGTAATTTCCTTTGCATGACTCTATTCAATAGTCGAAAAATTGTGTTGAAGAGACATCTGATTAGAATGATTAACTTTCATCATATTTAACCTGTTTTCCATGACATTTATTTCCTGTGCATGAGTTTCTTTAATGGCATTTATCCTATTTTGAAGATTGATCTGGTTAGCTTCCATGTTTTGAATCAGTTTATCATTATCTTCTTTCATGGCCATGAAGATATTTTTCATATAGTTCATCTCCTTGATATGTTTTTCTTCTAAGGCCAATAACCTGTGAAGTTGGGTTACACTTTTTGCCCTTTTTTGAGAAAAAAAATTCATTTTTTTCGGTTCTTCAACATTCTGCAAACTATAACAATTTTTCTGTTTAGAATTTCATTTTGCGATAAAAATAAAAGTTGTCAAAAATTTTGTTAGCTTTCTATTACTTAATTTTTGAAATTTTTTTATGCAGATTTGATATGTCAACTTAGCATTTCTTTGAGTGTGTGTTTCTTAACAATCAAAGGCTTCATAAGAATTCATGTTAATACACAATGTTGTATTCATTGAAAAATTATGTTTTTGAGAAAATAAAATGTGTTACAACAATCTATACAGAGTCTACTCCGGTTTCATCATACTTACAAAGCCAATGGATGCATATCATAATTACTAGAATTTTTTGAACTGGTCCAATATGAAAAAACTGCATATTTTGGATATGTTTCGCGATGTAACAAATTCCTTAACATATAAGTCATAAACTAAAAATCTAAAAGCTACCCATTAGAGACAATGGACCAGTGTAATGCCCCATAATTTTTTCAATTTTTTTTACAATGTACTTTGGGAGATATAGAATTTTGATTTCACTGAATCACAATGACCCTTAGAAATTGTTTGCACCCATTTTATTATAAAATTAATTAAAATTAGTAAATGTTTATGAAATTCCATAAAAGTTATATTTCCTGAAAGCAGATTCAATTCTGAAAATTCTTGTCTTGGTTCTGATAGTTAATTCAGAATGTTTCATGGAGTTTAATCAGTCGAAAGTTGCAGAAACATCAAGTTGCGTGACTGGTGACACGCTAATTTGGCTGAAATTTGATTAAAAGTTCAGCCGAACTATTTTTTGCGCCAACAGCCCATTAAATATAACGACTTAATAGTTCGGTAAAACGATTACTTGAAGTTAGGCTGAACTTTTAATCAAATTTCAGCCAAACTGTAATCTAATTTTTTGTCAGCTGGAAAATTTCGCGACACTCATTGTAATTTTTTACCTTTGGCTCACTGTGCTCTTGATCAAGATTTGAAGCATTGTGAGCTTGTTGCACCTGTGCATGCAACTGACCTTACCCAGATTGGCATAAAGATGGAGATGAATCCCCATACTTCAGAAAATTTCGATTAGATTGATTAGTTAAAATAGCTTTTTCAATATAAGAATCTCCAAATCCATCAAGTTGAGACAGTTGTGCTGGATTAACATATCTAAGATCTGGAGAACCACAACTTACTATCTGGTAAAGGTTGTAATGAATAATTTGTGTTGCTTTTATTTGGACAGGCTATTACACATGCACACGAGAATTGATTGGAATGTAATATGCTAACATGTAGGTATTCTGATCTTCATCAATATTCCAAATGATACTGCCACATGGGTTGATGGACTGGAGGTGAAATCTAAGCTACCTGCTCCAAACCCATACAATGTAGCCCATATGACCTAAGATCTAATATTTGTTGTGCACTCTCCAATTCATATTGTAGTATACTAAGCTTTCCATGACAGTATAATGACTCTAATCTTGGTAAATTGGTGTCATTAAGTTTCGTATCACCTTGGTACATTGAATATGGGTGACTTTGTAGCTAGATATCATGAAGTTGATTAATGAGAAAGTCTAGGAATGTCCTAGTTGTAGTATGCTTATATTGGAGCTCATGGTAAGATGCCAAAAAAGAGGATATAGATGTTCCATAATTTGTTATACAGTGGCCCTCTAATGGATCAACTGTACATTATGATTAACCATAACCACAGATACAACATCCAGGACGTATAACATAAAATTTATCTTCGTTAATGATGGGATATAGTTTGTAAGAGTTATAATCTTAGATGTTGAAGGATTTAAAAATGTTTGAATTTTAGTATTGTATGATTATAGTCATTAAGTGATAGTTGTAATTACAAGGATAAGGTTTTGGTGATATAATGCAAGGATTATAAGGAATAAGGGTTGTAAAGGCTAAGCATTGTTAGAAATATGGATTAGAAGGCTAGGGGTTTTAATGCAAGGATTATAAGGACTAAGGTTGTAAATATTAGGGATTATTTGAAAGATAGGTTATAAGGTTATATTAGGGGTTTTAGGGTTTAAAAATGGATAGGGATTAAAGGTTATAAAGTTAAGGGTTTATGATGGTAAAATGTTAAGAGATATAATGGTTATAGTTTTATAGTTATGGTTTATATGTATTAAGGAGTATAGCGATCAAGTGTCAATTATTATATGTATTGGATGCTAGAGAGGTAAATTGTTTTAGAGGATAAGCATTGTAATCATTAGGTATTAAGTGTGGTAGGGGTTATAAGGATTGGGTCTTAAAAGTTTTAGAGGAATTACGGTTTAGGATTAAATTTCATATGAATTAAAAATAATATAGGTTCTATGTTAGAGGGATTAATGAATATATAGCTATTGACAGGGAAAAAATTCCACCTTGCCAACAAGGGGGAATTAACCTGATTGTAGGTCGCAACTAGAATTGCTCTTGTTTGGAATGTCTAATCCCAATGAGTTTTAAGAACTGTTATAAGGGTTAGGGGAATAATGAGTTAGTCGTTAAGGATTAGGGATTAGGGGCTTATTGGTTACGAGAATAGGGGCTTAGGGGTTAGAGGTTTAGGGTTTAGGGGTTACGGATTGGGGGCTTAGGGGTAGGGGATTTAGGCACATTTAGGGGTTAAGAGAATAATGAGTTAGTGGTTAGGGGATTAGGGATTAGGGTTAGTGGAATAATGAGTTAGTGGTTAAGGGGTTAGGGATTGGGGGGTCAGGCGTTAGGGGATTAAGGTGCAATTCAAGGTTAGGGAAATAATGAGTTAGTGGTTAAGGGATAAGGGATTGGCGGCTTAGGGGTTAGGGGATTTAGGTGCAGTTAGGGGTTAGGTGAATATTCAGTTAGTGGTTAAGGGATTAGGGGCTTAGGGGTTAGGGGATTTAATAGTTAAGCATTTTATGGGTTAAGGGTGAGGGGATAATGGGTTATGGGTTAAGCATTAACATTTTAGGGGTTTAGGGGTTAAGGCTTTATGGGTTTAGGTGTTAGTGGTTTAGGGGCTTAAGGGTTTAAAGGTTTAGGGTTCAAGGGGTTAAATGCATTAGGGTTTTATGGGTTTAGGTGTCAAATGGGTTAGGGGTTGGGAATTAGGGTTTAAGCGGTTAGGGGATAAGGGTTTAAAGGTTTAGGGTTTAGGGGGTTAAATGGGTTAGTGGATTAGGGGTTTAGGGGTTTATGGGGTTAAATAGGTTAGGGGTTAAGGGTTTATAGGTTTAAGGTTTAGGGGTCAAATGGGTTATGGGTTTAGTGGTTTAGGGTTTAGGGTGTTATATGGGTTAGGGGTTTAGGGGTATAGGGGTTAAATTGGTTAGGGGATGGGATTTATGGTTTAAGGGGTTAGGGGTTAAGGGGTTAGATGTTTAGGGTATAGGGGGTTAAATAGGTTAGGGTATTAGAGGCTTAGGGGGTTAGGGGATTTAGCTGTTAAGGATTTTAGGGGTTAGAGGTTAATGAGGTTAGGGATTAGGGGGTTAAATGGGTTAGGGGTCAAGAATTAGGGTTTAAGGGGTTAGGGGTTAAGAGTTTAGAGGTTAGGGGTTTGGACTTAGTGTTTAAGGGGTTAGGGGTTAAGGGTTTAAATGTTTAGGGTGTAGGGGGTTAAATGGGTTAGGGTTTTAGGGGTATGGAGAGTTAAATGGGTTAGGGGTTTGGAATTAGGGGATTAAAGACTATAGGGTTTTTAAAAAACATCTTTACAATGTGTACTATATATTTAAAATAAATTGTTGCTATTGTGATGCTAGTTCGCCCAAGTCAACTTTGACTTTTTCAAAGGGAAAGTTACTGTTCCACAATGGTATTTTCATATCCATCGGTATATCGACGCGCATAACGTGGATGTTGTTATAGCAACGTTGTCTTCTATTACTGTGGCTATTGTGACACCCTAGTCGGGTTCGTCACAATAGTGACGCTTTTTCATAGTGTCACGAGAGAGACAACGTCTCCATCAGCGTTGCAAGAGCGACACCACGTGGCGGGATTTTAAAAATTGACAAAAATTGGGGAACTTTCCAACAATACGTCAAAACTATCAAAACTAATGTGTCGAAAAATTGACCATATGTATTAGTGGTTACTACAATATAAGAAGAATCCTTTGCATTTTTTTCTATTTCTGAAAAACGAAATTTTCTTCCAATATACAAATGTTGCAACCTGTCGAACATCTCTTTGGTAGCCTCACATTCATTCACATGTATGCTATCATATTTTGAAAGACTATTCAAAATAATATTTAGATAAGTCATTAGATTCATATATAAATCCATATTCAATTGATATCAAAATATCTTCATCAAAAAATAAAAAATATCAATCCAAATTCACTCTCCAAGTTGAAAATTTACCTTCATGAAGCACTAGAATTTCTTGTTGATCATTTTCCAAAAATTTCCAAAAATTCTAGAAACATATCTAAGATCCAATCTCTAGCGATCAAATTGCACCCAAGATCCCTTCTCTGATACAAATTGTTGGAAATTAGATCACTACTGAGAATGGGGGGTGGTGACTTAATAGCGATGATAGTTTTAAACTTTTATTCCAAATTAGTATTATTTTTAAACATGCACAAACTAAATCACATAAGAAAATATTAGATCATCAAACACAAATAGAACCATTCAAGCATTCAACACAAAGGACACAAATATTTCTGGTGAAAAACCATTCTCTGGGAAAAAAACCACCCTGCTGCTACTGCATTCATCAATATAGTTTATTATATGATGAACAAATTATACATGGATTTTCTTACACCCATAAGCTGAAATATTCAACTTCTTTCCTAGTATGTTGGCACCTATCAGATAGGAAATTGTTTCTCTCATGAATCTACGGACTACCATGCACTAAAGGCCACCACATCCAATGATCCTCTCCCAACTTCCATTAGAATATCCAACACATATTGGATGGAGAAATTTGTTCCTTCTACTAAATCTGCCAAGTCATGGTATACTCTGAAGCCTTTGTGCCTTCCCTTCCTCCATGTTAGCATCCTTTTAGAATATTTCAAATAAACTCATAAAATTGATCAACATGAGCACTGCAGCAATGTAGCACAAAGAAAATTAAAATAAAAAATATTCATCACCAACTGGAGAACAATATCCTAAAAAATCTACTCCAATCCATACATCAATTCCTCACCCACTACATAAATATAATGGATGAAACATACTTCATTTCACTACTTCTACAAATAGAAACTTCCTCAGAAAATATGAAATACCACTCACAAAACTTGCATACTCTTCTCGAAGCTCACTCTCACTCAACATACCTGGAGAACCAATGGAACTACCAATGGGTTTTATGCAATATATGGATGAAATCAAATGCTCAAATCAATAATTACACAAAACTACTGGGCTTCACAATTTTGTTCAAATGTTTAATTAGATCTTGATTCAGCCCATTTACTCCATCCAACCACTAACTCTACTTTCCATTTGATATTTTCAACTTCTCTTAACATTTGGAGGTCCCACAAACATTTTCGACCATAAACTGAAAATTTTCGACACAAATGTCACTAAAGCACAAAAATTAGCTAATCAGCATGAGAAATCAAGAGAAAAAAGCATAAAAATGCTCAGTTGCATGCACAACATTGTCTAGTTGTGACTTGAACATCTCAGTCGCTTGCATAGGTCTATCTACAAGCAATTGGAGCTTTTTAACCACTTCCACAAGCTTGGATCCATGTGACTGGGGATAAGGATGGAGAAAACCAATAGATATATAGTCCACAACCTCTGCCAACTAATGGAACAAACTGTTTAGCATTTGATCACTCCTTCAAATGTTTGTATGAAGTCTACAACTGATGAAATGGGCTAATACCAATTCAATGACTTGCAAGACCTATTCTTCCAACCTTAGTACCAACACCAACATTTGTAGCTCCTCAAGCAGCAATCACAACCTATCTAAACATCTCCAACACCTTTAGCGACATATCTAACTCCTATAACTCCATCTGCAGGCTCGTACAATATCAACATAATGTCAAAAAATTGCCTCCAATACTAATAGAAGCACCTCCAATGCATAAAACCTCATATCCACACATGTAGCTTACTCTAATGTCTCCAAGACATGTAGATGCAAATCCAACACCTATAGCAACACTCCAAAAACTTGCATTAGTAGCATCTCCAATCAACATAACATGTCAACCTCAACTGAGTCATCACATGTGGAATTCATCTCTACTCAGTATTCACAACATCATCTCCACTAGGCCTAGTCATAAGTATGTCAACATCAATGCCAACCACTAGGATCATCAAGCCAAACACACATCACACATGACTATGACAAGTATGACCATGACCATGACCATGTTGATATCAATTCCAACAATACTTTATTATACTAATGGATTTTATATATTGGGAATTGTCTCTTAATCCTATGCTTTTCATAGTAATCATAAATTTCATTATATGTGTACTCTCCTCCTCTATCTTATCTAAGGCATTTAATTTTAAGATATGTTTCATTTTTCACCAGTGCTTTGTGTATTTTTCACTTTTCAAAAAATTCATATTGATGGTTCAACATACTGACCCAAACCATCCTTGTGTAATCATTAATAAACATCATAAATTATCTCTCACTTTGTAGGTGCACATATTTCTATATCAATCAACTGCAGAGGCCTTTTGTAGAATATTGGCATGAGTTGCAAACATTATTTTAAAATTGGTTATCTTGGAATTGTCTTGAACAACACCTCTTTACCTAATTTAACTAGATGATGAAAATTGAGGTGGTTTAATCTCCTATTCCCATATCAACTATGATTAATTTTACCCATATATCCACCTTCAGTGTCACCCTCTAACATGTATACATTACTTGGAGTCTTAAATCCCATAAATATAGTTTTTCCTTGTCCAACTCATTGACCACACATTCATATAACCTATATATTACTTCAATCCCATAAATATAGTTTTTCCTTTGTCCAACTCATTGACCACACATTCATATAACCTATATATTACTTCATGTCCTTGATCACACATATAACCAAGACTTAGAATATTATTCTTAAGTACATATACATATACACTTTTTTAGCCTTGGTATTTCCTTTTCCCAAGATTATTGTCCCTTTAACCATTAGTCTTACTAGTGCATTATTATGAATGGTAACATTTCCACATTTGCCTTCATTGAGAGATACAAACTAACTTATATCACCTTTGATGTATTTTGAAAATCCATTATCAATGTGCCAATATTTTCCTTGATTTTTGGCATATATGACTAATCCAAAATATTCTAGGTGCATAGTATTATTCTTCTTGCATATACTAGCATGTTCTTCATTTTTGTCTTATTGATTGGAATACACCAATTTTATTTTGAACTCATTGGCCTCACGCCAAAATTTGTCACAAATGTTACCCTCAATTTCATCCATGAGAGGAGAGAATGAATTTCTAGTTCTTATCATTTCATGGAAGTTTGGCTCAATCCTTGCATTTCTAATCTTCATGGAATTTTACGTTGTGCAATTTACCGCATTATGAGAAAAATCATGATAGATAAAATAATAACCATAGAAAATGTTTGGATACCTTAGAGTAAATATTCATTTGGGATAGTGATGAGCTCCATCATTAGGTACATCTGGAGGGGTTAATGGTCACATTTTTTCCTTATTATGTCTCTTTTTCTTGCATTTTAATTATATTATGGTCTTTTGATGCTAGTGTAGATGGTGATTGACGCTTATCATGGTTTGAGTACCTAACATAAGTTAAATGTAGGAAAATCATGAAGATATTGCATTTTTGGTGAATATTTTGCCATTAAGACTCGGAGTAGACAACAAGGAGAGATTCTAGGGGGTTTTCCTCCCTCCTTAAATCACAAAGGCAGCCAATGGATCCTCGATATCCTCTCCAACAACTCGAAATCAAAGGCAGACAAGCAAACTTAAGATGCAGTTCACGAAATCAACACTTCACTTGCCGTCAAGTGGACTCAGCAACTACTTTTTAGGGAGCTCTTGGTAGCTACCCTTTAGGTTAAATGGTGTTGTGCAATAGCTCATTAGGATTCCAAATTTGGAGAAAGCCATTAGGCTCTTCGCTCTTGTAATCAATTTTTAATATTTTCATGTTGATGTAATGAGAGTATCTTTTGAAATAAAATAAGTATTCAGATTGTGATTCACTGATATAGTTTTAGAGAGCTATGATTCTAGCTTAAGGAAGAATCCATATGACTTAGTCTCTCTTGTGTAATCATTCTTTATTTTCATGTCATTTTAGCTAGTTTTGCTTATGAGTATTTACCTAGTTTTCTTGCATTTTCATTCACTATTTTTAGTTTTCTTCCATTTTTCTTTTTTGTAGATTTAGCTTTCTTACATGTTGGTAGAATAGGTTATAAATTCATAAATTTGTGAGTCAAGCCTTGCCATATCATCTCTTTCATTGGAGCTTGAGGAGGGTAGACCTTCCCCATAGACTAAAATTGCTTTTTAGTTTATGATTTATGTGAATAGATAAGTTAGGTTGTTGGAGTTCCATGGATATGTTTAGAATGTTGTGTTATATCTCTATTTGTAGGTTAGAGTAGATTTGATTTCTAAGTTCAAGTCATATTTTCCATTTTCTTTATCATGAATTTTTCCATGTTTATTACATGAACAATTAGTTTTATTGTAGGTCCAGTTAGCACATCCAAGGGGAACTTCACCAACACCTTCAACCCTATGTTCATCAAAATCACCATCAACCCTGTTTTCGGATTTTTCATCCCTACACCATGAGAAAACCCTACGGGTGCAAGACAGGCCTCCCAATATGTTTTGATATTTTCCAAGGGGTGGGCCACATTCCACTCATCCAAATCCACCTTCACTCCACCTTCCCTACCCTTTTCACACCTATTGTTGGCCTCAGATTTCCCTTAGACTGTTCTTTGTAGCAATTCAGGACTTTCCTGTAGCACTATAGGAATCCTATAGTAGCACGTGAAGTAGCACCATTGGGCCCCTCCTTAAGCCCATACACCACCATCCACATCCTCTAGACCTGGCTAAACCACCCATACACCTTCAGCCTTACACCCATGTTTTTAAGCCTTCCATAACCCACCTCATTACTTTCTTCTCCTAGCTGCAAATCAACACATTTACAAGCATAGTTAGGTCATGATTAGTTGCATGATATAAAGCATGATAGAAAGAGAATAAAGTAAGTAGAGTGCGTTTAGACATTTGGCCCAGAAAATTTTGATTAGGATTAGTTTCATTTATGAAATTTCCATTCAACAATCTACTTAATGCAAGATGCCTAGTTTCCTTTCATTTCTTATCATAGCTTAATGTGTAGATTTATTTCATTGCAGAGTAGTTATATGTACTTTATTTTGTAGTGTAGTTTTGTACTTGCTGATCGCACCATTTATTTTAATCATTTGTAGCCCTAGGCCTAAATTCAGAAGTGTGACAGACTTCATCCATAAACCTTAGAAGTAGAACCCTTTCGTAAAGCTCGGAAGAGGATGACGCAAGTAGAATTAATATGTTGTGTATATAGCACTGTCACCTCTAATTTTGTATGAACCTATGGGATTTGCAACATTCTTGGTGCAATACCAAGGCTCACCACTTTTTGGCATCGTTGTCAGGGAGGTGTCTAGTAGATGCTTTGATTTTGTTTTAGAATTATTTTATGCTTTCCTTCTACATGTTTAAAAAATATTGAAAAAATAAAAAATAAAAAATATGATTTTCATGCCTTGTAGTAGTAGGAATACTCAAATAATTTTTGTACCTAAACCCCCCCATCACCACATATTCATCCTTCACTCTTCTTTAGTGGCTATGAGGTTGAACGCACCATAGGTGAGACTTCTAAAATTTTTGAATAACTTATTATAGAAGAAGATATTTTTTCACCTAAGGAACTTGCTTCACCTATCTCAACCATGGCTAACACTGAAGCCCAGGGATACTTTCCGATTAGAGAGGTAGATGGGGAAACTCAAATGAAAAACATTAGCCCCTCATCCCTTCCACACTTTCATGGACTTACCTCAGAAGATCCTAACACATTCATGTTTTAATTTTTTGTTTTCTGTAGGATCTATAACTATGCGTCAGATGATTATAATTTGAAGCTATTCTGATCTACTTTTAAGGATGTAGCCTTGCACTGGGTCGTGGGTCTACCTAGGAACAAGATCACTACTAGGGCACAAATGCAAGAAACCTTCAACAACAAGTACATGGACTACTGTAGGTCAAAGGAAGCAAAGGATGAGATATTCAAGATGACTCTAGGGCCTAATGAATCCCTAGAATACTATGACTTTTATTTAAACTATAAGAGAGCCAACTGTACTCTTGATCCCGAATCACTTAATTCTCTGATGGATCATGGACGAGGTGATAGAAACCCTCAATATGTTATCCTGAGGAGATATCTACCAACTTCCTTATGAAATAATCAAATTTATCTTCATGAACCATTTGAGGGTAGCTAGGAAGAAAGGTAGAGTTGGCCAAAGTACAACCAACACCCCTTCCTCTTCCACCTCCATCAAACATGACATTGGAAATATGCTAAAGGAATTCAAGAGTGACATTTTTCACACCTTTTCTTTGAAAATGGACACAATGCAGGTGAAAATGAAGCAAGAGGAAGCAAAAAGAGTGTTGGCTATATTTTTCCCTAGATGTACCAGAAAACACCCTAGAAATGAATGTCCACTAAATGTCATAGAGGTTTTCTTATTCTGTGCCGAGATTCATGCCACAGAAAAGTGTCCCTCCTTACCTAGACTCAAATCTGTAAATCAATGTGGGGAAGTAGGATCATAGCAACTATGTTTCATCAACTAGAGAGGGCCTCAGGTCCCTAGGTCATATCCATAGGGCATGTAGGGTGCACCTTACTCTTACTATCACAATAATAAGAATTCACCCATGCAACCTTGTTACACCACCACCCTTCCATCTTGGACTAGACCTCCTAGTTGGCATTACAACCCTCCATATCATCCTCAGTCTGTGAACCAACCATTTGAGGAGTATGTTCCTCAACAAACTTAGTGGAACAATCCTTCCCAAGGGTGGAGGCCTCAACATAATCAACCACTTGTGCTAATGCCTCCACCCCAACCTCAACCTCATCTTACTCATGTTTCACCACCCAAGTTTCCCCAGATGCCTACACAACCTAATCCGAACCCAAACAACAGACATGCACATCAGGTTTACAGTGGAGATACATCCTATCTAGCTTATGTTGCGGAGATAGAGGAGATTAATATCAGGTCGGGATGAGTACTCCTAAACAACCAACCTCCATCTCCACCTATAGAGGTTGAGGAGGAAAAGGAATAAAGTAACACTCAGATCTAACAACCTCCTTTTCTTGAATGCTTGATCCATTCCAGTCAGCACACCCTAGAGGAGACTAAACTTCTGGGAGAATTGAAAATTTTGTGTCTAAAGATACCACTTCTCCAGGCCATAAATAATTTCCCTATTTGCAATAGGTTGATAAAGGAAAAGTGCTTCAAGAAACCTCTGAGAAAGAAGAAGGATACCCCCACCATTAATGTAGTACAACAATTGGTCGACTTAATGTTGGAAAGGGAGATCTTTCCAAAGTACCTGGAGCCTAACAGTCCAGTTGTAGATGTGCAAATAGATGGTGTCATAGTCCCCAATACTCTGATTAATCTCGGGGCTACCATCAATGTCATGACCAAGGAAACTATGTTGAAATGCAACCTCTAAGGGACTTTGAGGAAAACCACAATAGTTATGCAACTCGCAGATTGGTCCATAGTATCTCGGGAAGGAATTTTTGAGGATGTTATGGTTTCAATTGAATCTTACGAGTATCATATAGATTTTCTAGTTCTATAGCCAAAAACCAAGTCCAATGGATATCCTCTCATCTTAGGGATACCTTGGTTATCCACTGCAGATGCTTATATCATTTGTCGAGCTAGAAACATGTCTATTAAAAATGGCCCCTTGTCTAAAAAACTGGCATTATATCCTCCAACCCAACCTTCCATTGATCATGATCTACCTATATGGTTGTAGGATGAACAAGATGAGTTATATAACAATACCCCCATTTGTACCATAGATGATGCTCTTAGAGGGGGGCAGCTTGATGAAGATGAACTCATCGACCATGTCATTCAAAACTAGTCCCCCACTAACAGTCCACTTAAAAACCTAGTCAAAGAATTTTAAAGCCAACATTGGATGGAATTGCACTCAGTCGATTCAACCTCTAAAATCACCAAGGATGTAGATTTTTCCCCATCTAGATCTCTTAAAATCAACTCAAACCTCTTATATGAAGAAGAAAAGCATTTATGCCACCTTCTAAAAGAAAACCTAGATGCATTTTCTTGGGATTACAAGGACATGAAAGGGTTTCATCCTTTAGTATGTTGACATCATATTTACAATAAGGAAGGATGCAATCTTGTGTGACAACCCAAAATAAAGATGAACCCAGCTCTAAAGGAAATATTCAAGGAAGAACTAGGGAAACTGTTGGATACAAGTTTCATTTATCCTATATCAGGCAGTGAGTGGGTATCTCCTCTTGTCCTAGTCTAGAAGAAGAATGGAAAATGGTGAATTTGTGTTGATTATCGAGAACTTAAAAAAGCCACCAAGAAGGACCATTTCCATTTTCCCTTTATATACCAAGTCATGGATGGCCTTGCAGGATAAAAGTTATTTTCCTTCTTAGATGGGTTCAGTTGGTATTACCAGATCCAAATCAACCCTGAAGACCATGATAAGACTAATTTCACCTACCCTTAGGGTACCTTTGCTTGCAGAGTCCTACCATTTGGGTTTTTCAATGCCCCAGCTACCTTCCAAAGAGCTATCTTGAGCATTTTCTCTGAGCTATTCCATGACTGAGCCGAAATATACATCAATGATTTCACACCCTATGGGGATGAATTCCAGGAAGCTCTCTCCAATTTGGGAAAAGTGCTGAGAAGGTGCATTGAAATGCATCTCTCCTTGAGCCCAGAAAACTGTGAATTCCTGAAAAGAGCAGGATTTGTATTGGGACACTCAATCTCCCAAGAAGGAATACAGGTGGACCCGAGAAAAATCCCTATTATCAAAAGGGTATCTAGTCCTCAGAAGTAGAGAGATGTCAAAATATTCTTAGGGTTAGCTAGCTATTATAGAAGATTCATAAAATATTTTAGTAAGATGGCTTCTCCACTATTTGGTTTATTGGCCAAAGATTATGAGTTTACTCGGTCCATTCTTTGTCAAGAAGATTTTGACCTCATTAAGGAAAAGTTAACAACTGGCCCCATTCTCCAAGGTCCAAATTGAACTTTGCCTTTCACATCCACACAGATGCATCCAAAAAAGTTGTGGGGGCATCATTAGAGAAGTTACAAGAAAAAATACCGTATGAAATATATTTCATTAGTAAGAAGTTTCCTAAGGCTGAACTCAATTATATTTTCAGAGAGAGAAGGAGATGCTAGCCATTGTCCATGGTATAAACCAATTTAAAAATTATATCCCTGGGTATCAGAACTTCATACACACTGACCATGCAACCATAAAATATTTAATGAATAAAAAAAATGTTAACGCTAGCATAATTAGATGGTTGTTACTATTATAGTTGTTTTACCTAACGATTTTTGAGAAACCTATAAAGGAGAATATTGTTGCAGATTTTTTTATCTAGGCTAGCTCTATCTATAGATGAAGAAGGAATGGTGGATGACCAACTTCCAGATGAACATATCTTTACTATATCAGCACTATCACCATGGTTTTCTGACATAGATAACTACTCAAATGCTGGAAAGTTTGCTCCTAATATCTCATTCAAGGAGAAAAGCAAGATCATCAGAAAAAATGCCCCTTTAACATGGATTGGGAAAATCTCTTCAAGCTAGGCCTTGATCAAATTCTTAGAAGATGTCTGAGGGAGGAAGATTTTTTTGATATCCTCTATGAATGTCACGATAGCCCTTACGAAGGTCACTTTGTTGGAAAAAGGAATGCCTTCAAATTTTTGCAGGAATGATACTATTGGCCTACCTTTCACTAGGATACCAAAAGATACACTAGCAGGTGTGACCAGTGAAAAATAATGGGGAAGCCTACACAAAGGGATGTGCCTTTGCACCCTCAGGTGGATCTTGAGCCATTTGAAAAATGTAGCATGCACTTCATTGGACCTATTAATCCACCATCTAGAGAGAATAAGTATATCATAGTATACACTGACTACCTAAAAAAGTGGGTTGAAACAAAATATGTGAAGGCAGTAGCTAAGGAAAAAGTAGCAAAATTTTTTAGGGAGAATGTGTTTTACAAATTTGGATACCCTAGAGAAGTAGTCACTAATCATGGGGCACAATTCACATCTCATCTCATTGGGAATATTTTGAGGAGGTGAAAGATAAAGCATAAGACTTCTACTACCTATCAACATGAAGTGAATCACTAAGTGGGAGTGACCAACAAAGCCTTGGAGAATATCCTCACCAAGGTTGTAAGCAGCAACATAAAAGATTGGGAAGACATATTGGTAGAATCCACTTGGGCATACAACACTACTTGGAAAACAACAACATGATTCACTTCTTATGACCTAATTTGTGGCAAGAAAGCCGTCCTTTCATTTGAATTTGAATTCAACACCTTAAGGATGCCAGCTAAGTTAGACCTAGATATATCAAATGCCCAAAAGGAGATGTTGTTGCAACTAAATGTATTGGATGAGTTTAGGATGCAAGCACTCCTTCACACAGAGGTAATTGAGCTGCAAAGGGAGGTTTGGCATGACAAGTACATTATGGAAAAGACCTTTCAATAAGGATATTGGGCGATGTTGTATGACTCAAGGTTTAAGGATTTTAAAGGAAAACTAATGAAAATATGGCTGGGACCCTACAAAGTGGAAAAATATTATGATAATGGTGCAGTTAAAATCATAACAATAGATGAGGAAAAAATTCCCATACTTTTCAATGGTTATAGGCTTAAGGTTTATAGGAAGCCCCTGTCTAGGGAAGAATTTATAAATTCCATAAACATGGAGGTGTATGCCATGGGAAACTTCGTAGTTTCCAGTGCCTCCTAGAGAAAAAAAAAGATAAAAAATAAAATAAAATAAAATAAAGAGGCATGGGTGAAAACCTCTCTGAGGCACCCTAATCCAAGTACTCCAGGGTTGAAATCCTCCATGAGGTAGTCCTAGAGCATGAAAAAAGAAAGAAAAAGAAAAAAACAGAGAATAAAATATCCTTGGGTGAAAACCTCTATGAGGCGCCCAAGGCAGGCCTCTGGGTTGAAAACCTCTCTGGAGGCAACCCACTTGCCTTCCAAAAAATAAAATAATAAGAAGAAAGAGAAAAAAGAAAAGAAAGAAAAGAAAAAATAAGAAAAATACCTAAGCACTTATGTATTTTTCTCTTTTGTAGGTTATCGTTTAATGATGGTTTTTGGGATCCAGAGGAGAAATTTCTCTTCATTCTCTCTTCTCCTCTACTTAAAAACTCCATAATCCACTCCATTATACATCCATTCATCCATTTCACCCATCATATAGGAAAAAAATTCATTTTTTTTCTAAAAACAGTAATTTCTACACGCAAATTAGGGAGCTGCGGGATTCCTGTAGCACTACAGGAAACTTTGGTAAATGCTATAGGAAACTCCTTCATGAAGGAAAAATGCTTCCTAGGGATTTATTAACTTAAATAAGGGTACCATAATTCATTTTTTTCCTACACCTACCATTCCCAAACCCTTATTTCACTCCATGCACAAGGATTCCTTATCTAAACCCTTTTTTGCACCTTTTGCAGCTAAATCATTGGAAACTTGGCATGGGAACCATTTCACTTGCCTATCCCCCACTCCATTCATTCCATGAATTCCTCCATAGACTCTATGAACCATAGCCCTCAATTTTTTAGCAAACTGAAGCAAGAAGAGGCAAGAAATAGATGGCTACACGTATCATAAATTTTCTTGTAGAAAATCTGTGTGCGACACAAAAAGGCCAAAAGATGAAGGAAAGCTAATGAGGATGATTCCAGAAGACCACCAATGGACTCTAAAAATGCAATAAAACCAACCATGGCACCTGAATACCTCCATGCAACACCTAAAAAAGAAAAAAAGACAAGAAAGGGTTAAGCATCTCACTCAGAAAACAAATAAAATTGAAGACACATCCAAGAAAAGACCAAGACTGCCACTAGCAGCTCCATATCCTTATACCAGTGCCTTCATCACCTCACCAACACCAGGTAAGCTCTGGTATGGCCCCTCAACACTAACTATGCATCAATAATGGCCAATATGGTTTAATGTCAAGTTTTAGAAATTTAAAAGGAAAAAAGGTAGTGAGTTAACTTGGCCACCTCTGTAAAGTGATATTGGAAGAAAAGGGAAACTTCATGCCACATGGGCAAGTCAAATCAAGTCAAGAGAGAGTATATAGTTGTGAAGAGAGTGATCACAAGGCTTAGTAATATTTAACTTAAGTGGGACTAACAGTATCAAAGAGGAAAACTCGTGTTAAGTACAAGTCACCACAACTCTCAAAATTTAGTTAAAAATCCAATAAAGGTAAGATTTGTCTCATTTTCACCATTTTATTGACCATTTCGAAGAGCAACAAGAGTAGGAGAGAAGTGGGAGCCATAAGAAGAGAAACATTGAGGTTTGAGCTTGCATGCACCATCGTGTTACAAGAAATAGAGTTTTGCTGGAGGAAAATTCAGAAGATCAACAAGGCTTTAGAAGGAAACAAAGAGTCACATATGGGTGAATTTTCTTCCCAGAGCCTCCATATCTCAAACCAAAACAACACAATACCAAGGCAAGTGGTTTCCATCCTCCAATGCTAAAATTTCTCTATACAATTCCCTCTTCGAAAATTAAATTTGAGAGTTAAAGGGTAAAATAACTTTCTCTTGCATTTTGTTTCAAGACCTCTGTCTCCAAGACATCACTCTCAAACCTCTCACCACCTTCATATCACAACATCAAAATGGGAGGGTGATTCAATAGAAGAGAGCCTATTGACATTAAGAGAATTATACAACACCCTCAAGTTATGGAAATCTTTTGAAATCACCAAAGTTTAGGGTTCTTTGAGCTAATGAAATGTTCTGATGAAGAGCTAGCTAAAGAATTTGTAGTGGCTCTGCAGTCGCATTCAGAAGAGAGAGCAACCACTATGGTTAGAGGCCTAGCCATCACACTATCTCTTGAACTCATAAGTAGAGTTACAACTTTTCCCTTAGGAGTCAAATGGGTTAAGGAAAGAATCCCTAACACTGCAGCCAAGAAGAATTTGTTTCTACTGAGAGACGAGTCCATTGAAGACACAAATGGAGTGAGGAGAGAAAGCCTTCCATACCCCTGTTATGAATTAGCCTTCCACATCATGAAGTTTATTTCTTATGAAGGCAGACTTAGTGTGGTCTATGAGTATCATTTCATATTTCCAAATGAACTTAGGTTTCAAGAAGCACACCCACTTGAACAGAGATTAAGTGTCCCTCACTTCCTTCTAAACTCCATCACTGACATGAGCCATAAAGTAAGGAAAATAAAATATCAGCACTTGGCCCATCATGGCCTCATAAAACTAATTGTAAATGATGCTTTGAGAAGGTTTAACCTACCAGTATCCTTGTCTTCTTTCATAGACATGGATAGGGAAGACTTTATAGCTACCCAAACAGGGAACCTCTGATTCTAGCCTTGGAGAAAGAGAAGAAAAATAATAAGAAGAGGCTGAAGAGGAGGTAGAATAGGAGGTATAAGAAGAGGAAGAGGAGGCATAAAACAAGGAATGAAAAGGAGAGATGGAAATTGAGACAGAAAACATAGAGACAACAGAGATAGTGCAAGAAAAATCTTAGGAAAAGGAGGAAGAAAAGACTGAGGAAAAGGAAGATTTGAACCATATCCTAGGAAGTGAAACCTCCCCTCAAGACACCAGCATGTCACCAGACATCACAGATCAAGAATAAGTTGCTACCTTAAATACTTTGAGCACGCATGTTAAAAAAAAAGGAGGCAGACACTTATGCACTTCAGAACTGGGAAGAGTCATAGGGTGAGGTAGGGAAAACCATAAAATCCCACCAAGGGCCCTATTTCCATTGAATAATCACCAAATAATGAGGAATAAATATAATTAGAGGAAGGAAGGGTGCAAGGCGTCACTTCACCTATAAGGACCCATGTAACATATAACAAAAGGCATTCAACAAGATTGGCATCACATACACCTCATGCAACCACCATAGACCCTCTAAGGAATGAAAAGAGTGAAAAAGAAGGAAAATATAGTCTTAAGCAAGAAAAACTGAGTTTTCTAGAGGAAACTATGTAAAACAAAAATTTAAAGAAAAAGGCCTTGGTTGAGGAGGAAAATGGAACCGCAGAGGGGCGAGAGGTCACCGAAACTGAGGAAAAGGCACCAGAGGAAAAACAAGATGAAACATAGGGAGGAAATGATTATAAGGAAGATTACACCTCATCAAAACCAGTCCTCAAAGATGTTGCAGCAGTGCCAAAACCTAGCCCTCAACCGAATATGAGCTCCTACCACATACATTGAAGGGGATAGAATAGTTCCTCAAAAATTCACAATATCTTTTTTTATCAATTAAACGAGGAAAGGGAAATAAATCATCATTGGATGAATTTCGCCACATATAAAAGTGTGTATGACATAGGGGTCATTGAAGGAAAATTAACTGAGTTGTGGAAGGCTTTATCTGATGTTAGGCTTAGAGAGTCAGTTTTGAAGGTGCAGCTTCATAAGGCACATGTAGAGAATGTAGCACTATCAGAGAAGCTTCAACAAAGGGGTAAACAAGTGGCCACCATGGGATATTTGTGCATGGAGGTGATTCAACACAAATATTATTCAGTTTCATATGTAGTTTACCTCAAGGTGCAATGGCTCGTCTTTCAAATTAAAACATTACCCTCTCATGGATCCTTACCTTTCCAAAAATGTAGACAGTTCATTGATTTTTACAAGAAAGAAATAATGGTAGACAAGAAAAAAATGGCAAATTTTTACGTGCATAACCTTGTGTTGATAGAATTAAATATTTAAGACCCAAGTCCTAGGATGGGGGATATGCATTTAATGGCATTGGCATCATGGATGGTTAATGAAGAAACCAGAGAAAAACAAATGAAAAGGGTTATGAGAAGAGAAAATAGAGAACCCTTACACATTAGGGAAGAACTGTTGAGACATAGGGGAGTCATCAGTAACCATCTAAATATTGAAAAGGATCATGAAATTGTAGAAATATATGTCCACACACAAGCTCAAGCAATGTCTCACTTTGATAATGTTTCTAGGTTTTTGGGAGCTGAGTGCATAATGGCTAGCTAAAGGAGATGGAAAAACCTCCCTCACAACTTCTGAAACATGGATTACCAGACACCGGAAATATTGAGGGGTTCCTTGGAGAGAGAAACATTGTACAAGAGGGCCATGCGGGCCACAAAGATTGAGTGGCTTGGCTTGAAGCTAAGTCCACCCTTGTTGTTGGGGCTAAGTGATGGAAAAGACCAATATGAGCATAATAGAGAATGGGAGGAAGAAGAAAAGAGTGATTTTTTTTACCCTCCTGAAGGGACTCCCACACTTCTCTCTTCAAAATTCAGATGGTCCATCAAAACCTTAAAATAAATGAAGGAGGACTAGTTGCTCAGAGTATGAGCAACCTGTTGTCGCACAGAATGTCTAGGCACTGTGACAACAAATCAAATCAGGGGTTGTCAACCCGATCCCCAATCTCTCTCTCTAAGTTGTCTCCTTGAAAGCTAAGGGAGGTAGACCCTAACAAAAATGAAGGAAAAGAACTAGTTGAAAATCAACCAATTCAAGAGACACAGCTAAAAGACCAAGTACTTGTCAATATTAACGAGATCGAACATATTCAATTATATTTGAAACTTTAAAACCAATGCCTTATGGAGTCAAAATATCCCGTTATGAAATTAAAGCCAAGTATTTGATATGTAACTGCTACTATGAAAAATATATTCAATACAATGATATTCAATAAAATGCACAACTATGCATTAAAATACTTTGAACCCACAACAATGTTATCATGAGATGACCATCAAATTTAAATTCTAGATATTATCAATATTTCCGAATTTATGATGTTCCAAGTAATCCCAATCCATAAATTAACAAAAATTTCATATACTCAAACTTTAGATAAAAATTTAAAAGCTCACTTTGAATATGAAATAAAAATTTTGATAATTTTCTTAAGATAAAAATTTAAAAATTTACATTTTCTAATCTTTTAAATATTTCCTCGCCATTCATTAGCTCGTCACATGGCATAGCATTTTCTTGTGGCATTTTATCATCATATCTTTCGTCATATCAGCAATCATTTCATCATTCAGACCTTTAGCACTTGGACATTTCGGTTGGCTTCTTGGTGACTCCACTTATTCATCTATTTACTCCCAGACAAGAATCTCCCCCTGATATCTATCTACTACTCTCAATTATTTATTCTGTTTTAGAATTAGTTTCATGTTCAAGTGGAAACTCCAATTCTTTCATTTCTTACAAGAGTTCCTGCTAAGAAGCTTGCTTCTTGAGGACCTTTTGACTATTCTTGAACATAGATCTCTTTCTCTAACATCCGCTTAACCTTTAAGCAAGTCATCATGGATGACACTTTTCATGACATGCCAGAAGAGGCCATTCCTAAATTTCCTTTTTTCTCAGGTGGTAATGCAGCCATTGCTCTAAAGCATATAAAGACAGTCACTTTTACAATAAATAAATATTGTCACCCTTCACAATATAATCATGAAGATGTCAAGATACATATCTTTGGCTATTCCTTAAAATGTGATGTTATCGATTGGTTTCGAAATTTTCCTAAGGAGTATTTTTATTGTTTACAACATATAATCAATGCTTTTAAAAATAAATATATAAAACAAGTTGACTCGCCTTATGCTCCCAGTATTATGCAAAATAATTAAATTGATCTTGTAGAGAACTCAACTATCAGTAGGAGATTTCTAGACGGTTCTCATAATGGATCCACTTGTACCATGACAGCACAAATCCATGATAGTGGTGAAGTAGAAACAAGTTGTCAAATCAGTGTTGACAACAATAAGCATCTTGTTAACGAATTGATTTAGATAATTAAGAATATGGAACTTAATCAAGAAAAAATAATAGCGGATCAAGTCAGGGAAATTGGTTCTATGCAGAGTAGAAATACATACTCCAATCCAAAACACTTACTTTAAAAAAATTGAGAAAAAAATGTCTTATAAAAATGAAACGAAGCTCAAAATATTTACTTCAACTCAAAACACGTACTCTAAAAAAATGTCACTTCAAAAAATGCCTCCAACTTAAAAAAAAAATTCACTTAAAAAAATACTTTTAGAAAATGTATTTTTGAAACTAAACCCAACTCCATACTTTCAAAAAAAAAGAAGCACAAAAAACATCCAAAAAAATGAATTACATATCTCCAAGAAATGTCCTTTGAATATATGTCCAAGAAAATTCCTTAAACCCAAAACAATTATTTGCAAAATTAGACCGTCTCCAAAAATTCGAAATTAAGCACAAATCCATACTATCAAAAAAAATGAAAAAAAAACATCTAAAAAAATGTATCACATACCTCCAAGAAATGTCGTTTGAATGTACGTCGAAGAAAATTCTTTAAACACTAAACATTTTTTTCAAAAATCAAATCGTCTCAAAGAAATGTCCTTAAACCCAAAACAATTCTTTGCAAAATTGGTCCGCCTCAAAGAAATGCCCTTAAACTCAAACCTCCAAGAAAAGACTTTAAACCCAAACCAAGACCTTTATAAAATCAGATCAAATGTGTGAAATGTGCGAAAATTATGAATGATATGCAAAAAATTTAAAATATTTTTTTTTAAATTAAATATTTTGTGATGCTTTTTCTAATTGAGTTATTGTCTAATTTTTTGAAGGAAATTTTTTGAACTTCATACTCTATTATCATGGGAAATCGAAGGACTTGTGAGAGAAAATATGATTGAAAAAGAGACCCTGAGGAATGTAGAGAAGAGACGAGACAATATCGCAAAAGAAAGATTGAAGCCTTCTCAAATATTGATGGGGAAAATCAACCTCAAGCAGAAATTGAAGAAGGTATGTAAATGTAAATATTATAATCTATTGATATATTTAAAATTTTATTGTTAAGGAAAATAAAAGAAGCTACGACACTATTGGGTATTTGAAAATCAACCAAAGATAAAAAAATGAAGGAAAATGTGATACAAAATATAAGTAGTACTATAAATTCAATTAAGAGATCTAGAGATAAAAATGTTTCAATTGTACGTAGAGGAATACATATGGCAATGGTTTCATCAAATACTAAAGAGAATCGTTTGGTAACATCTATGGCACGAGCATTAGGAACCTCGTGAAAAACTTTGCACAAACTTCGGAAATTTCGGCTGCAAGTAGATGTAAATAATGAACTCACTTGTTGGAGAGCTATTTGTAGGCAACCATACAAAGATAGACTCGGAGAAAATTTTAAAAAAGTAATATATGAATATTGGAAGAAAAATTCACGTGCTTCACCAACTGCAAGGCATGTGATGCGAAGAAGAATAGCTCAAAATTAGTATGAAGAACATGAAAAATATTTCTTGGAAACCAGTCAGATAGAGTTATTCAACAAGTTCAAAGAAGAGAATTGTCAAATTCATGTTTCAATCAGTGCTTTTGTTCAACAAAAACCATGGTATGTAAAACCTATCACCGTACACGAAACTTGTTGTTGCTGTTATCATGTGGAATTTGAGTTATATTATGACACATTCCTTGATTTTGGTAGAACACTATGGAAGGATTCACCTCCTCCTTCCACTATTTGTGATTTCATATCTCAAATTCTATGTGAAAGAGAAAGCGATGAATTATTTTACAAAAAGAAATGTGTTGGTGGTAAAAAATGCAATGATTGTGGAAATTTGACTAAATTTCAAAACAAATATCATACTGATATAAATGATCAATCATTTTCCAACATGAAAGTGAAATGGAAGAGATATGAATATATCGGTACATCGATTCAAGGTGCAAATAGTGTTAAAAGAATTGAATTACTAGAAGACGAAATTTTTGTGATAGACTTTTTGAGAAAGTTTGAGGTAGAAATTTACAAATACACCAAACATTCCCATAGACCTCGATGGCAAGATTTGCAATTCAAAAAATCTCGTGAAGTTTTTCCACTAGGGACCATTTTGTTAGTGATTGGTTTTGCAGAAAAGCACACATTTGTTCCACAAAAAGAAATTTTGAGTGAATACTATCGTTCTGACCAAGTCTCCATGCTCATCCATATTCTATATAGACATGCTGAACAAAACTTCGATCATATAGAAAGCACGAGTGAAAATCGACATATCATTAAAGAATATCACTTTTATATTAGCGACTATCATACACATGATACATATTTTGTAAAACATTGTTTTGGAAAAATTTATGATTCCTTGTAAAATCGTGGAATAACATTCAATGAACATTGGATATGGTCAGACAGATGCGCAGGTCAATTCAAATCTGCACGATCATTCTTTTGGTTGTGTTGTCTTCATAAGAAAACCTAAATTAAACATTGTTGGAATTTCTTCGAGATTGGCCATGGAAAAGGAGAACATGATGGTGCAGGAGCATGCATAAAACGAGCACTTCGAAGATATCAAATGAACCCCTCTGCAAGCTAACTTGTGAACGCTAAATAAGTTTTTCAATGGTGCATCGCTGCTCTAAGCCATGAGACTAACCCATCAAGGGAAGTGCGAATGTACATTCAATTTAATTTTTATTGGAAATATAATTTTAAACATTATGTAATTTATTGTGCAATGATTATCTTTGATTTTATTTTGATATCATATTTACAAATTCTTCTTTTAATTTTCCATATAAAGTTTTTTCTGGCATATTGGGATCGAAGACATAGATAGATCAATTGGAAATGACGTTGAAACAATAAAAGGGACTCGAAAATTGCATTCAATTAAAACAAAGTCATTCATAAATGTGTTTGCATTGGGTAAAAGAAAATATTCTTGTTTTTGTGATGTTTGCATAGACAACACAAAATCCAATGACGTTTGTGAAAACAACATGTATGTAAAAGATTGGAAACATACAAAGCTAAATACAAAGGGAAAAATGTCTGTTGCAATGTTTGAAGAAATGCAATTAGAGGAAACTACAATATCATCCGATGGTGATCGAGTTTCTGATCTTGTTAGAGAAGGTAACATTTGAATTTCTTTCTAATGATTTAAAGATCTAGAAATAAATTTAAATATGTATAATTTTTTTTAAAAGTTTGTTTTATTGTGTAGGAGATGCTTTTGTTGTAATTGCACCTATTGACAACGATGAAAATTTTAAGTATTATTTGATGCATTGCACTGAAAAAAAAATGAAATTATTAGAAAAATAGAATGATCACAGATTTCAATATGACAGAGGATCTATTATACTGAAAGGTTATTTTTTCAAACAAACTAATCAAAGTGGGGACTTTGTTTACTTTGAAGATTATGAACCTGATTCCATAAGTTGTCAAAATAGTCACTTGGTGTGTGCATCGCGCATAAAGTTGA